>JACBWW010000007.1:11863064-12023550 GCA_020086605.1 Lanius collurio | reverse complement strand
TTCTCATGGGCTTTTCCATGTCAGTGTAGGCAGTGTGAGAAGCCCAGGTCATGAGGAGAGAAGTCATCTCGTGCGCAGGAAACTTAACCACAAAGTGCCCAGCATGTTTCTTGTGAAGAGGATAAAGGTTAATTTGGGGTGTAGACCATTTGTGAGCTGTTTCAGTTTCTGCTGGTAAAGTGACAGAGGAGGCTGAGAGGGTTGGACTTCAAACAGCCCTGTAGCAAAGCTCAGCATTTTTGATGGCATTGGGCTGTGTTCAACTTGGTAAAAGCTGTTCTGCAAAGTGAAACAGAGCTGTGCTTTTTCCTTTTTAGCTAACAGACATGTTACAAATGCTCACTTCCACCTCTGGGTTTGCGTGTTTTTGTGCTCATAGAAACACTAAAGGAATAAAAATACTGCAATGACAATTGAAATTTAAAAAATTAAAACAATATCTCGTTAAGAATAATGCTAATTGTATTTCTGTTGTGAATATAGACAAATAGTTTTAATTTGCACAAAGAGCTAAGTGGCCTAAATTGCAGTTTCCTATAAAAAGTACTCAAATATATTAAAGAGGTAAAATTAGGTTTTTAGATTATTTGAGTTTGCTGAAGTTTCATAGGGGGTAAGGATTAAGAAGAAATTTTGTGACTTACAAACGTACCTGCAACTAAGTGGGATCTGTGGATAGGAAAGCAAAAAGGAAGAAAGCTACTTCCTGGTGCTGAAATGTCTTTTTATCTAAATATCACTGAAAGGTTTTTCATTTGGGGATTTCCACATTGCATAAATACATTTGTTGTATCCTGCATTAGTTGATTTCGTTTTGTCATGGAAGACTTTCCCCTGTTCACACTGCGATTACTCACTTAATCAGAATCCTCAGGTGAGCTTCAGAGAGTGACAAGAAGCTTCTTCAGGACAAACTTAATATTTTTGTCTTTTTTAATCAGTGTGGAAGAAGGGGATATTTAACCAGCTTGTGTGAGGAACCTAGGCTTAAGAAGCAGACTGAGAGGTAGAGATAGAGCCTCTTGTGGAGCTGACAGATGAGCACTTGCTGAGTATGTCTTTGTGGGGAAGTAATGGCAGTGGGAGGCAAAGGTTCATACTGGATGTTGGCATCACTTGCAGTCTTTTGCCTTCCCAAGGCCTAAACCATGGAATGAATGGACTGAAACTGTTGTCAGCCTATGGATCTGCAGTAGGTATACTCTGTGTTGCTGCCCCCATGAGTTTGGATGGAAGGATCTGACTCAAGGTGCCAAATTCATGGCTTTGACTTGTTCTGTTTTGATCTATGCAAGATTCAGGACATTCAGTCTCTCATTAAATTAGATGGAAGAGTGGAGTGCATGTCACACTGTAAAGAAAATAGCTTTTAATTGAGTAGGTCATAGCAGGGTTTAGGTGGGAGCTGCTGTCCTTTGAGCTGATGTTCTGCTTTTTGGCTGCCTCTGGTTGGTCCAGACCTTCACCTCAGATCTTTGCATGGTTAATAAAGTTCCTTGTATCATCTTTGAAACAGCTGGAGGTGGGTTGCTGGAATTGCTGAAAGATTGGGTTTGAGCCAACATGGCAAATCTTGTTTCACTACCAAGGTTTTCTCTTATTGGAGGTAATTAATAAATAATAAAACATTCCCAGCATGCTAGTTATACTAGAGATGGTGCTCTTACACAAAAGGCAACATATTCATAACAGCATAATCTGGCATTTCATCTTTTCCATTATTTTGTCCATACTGATATGCTTAATAAAATGATAGTTGGAAACCAGGCCATGCTACATATCCAAAATATTGTTTCAGGCAATATTCACTTTCATAATTTTGTGTATTGTTAAAGCATTTTCAATCAGAGAAACTATTTATGAAGATGCTGTTTGAAGAATGCAGTTGGCTGAAGGAGCCATCTTGATGTTTCAAAATATATTTTTTAGGAACAGGAACCGTAATTTGTAAGGTTTGGGGAATGGTTCCTTCCATTCTGTCTGGACAGCCTTGAGACTCTAATTGCAGTTCAGCAAGTAACCCACAACTACTTTCTCATGCCCTCTTGGAGATGATGGTAAACTTTCAGTAGGATTACACCTGCTTTTTTTTTTTTAAAGCCTTAAGGAAACTGTCACACTCTCCCTTTTTGTCTATTATTCTCTTCATGTAGATGTATCAGTAACATTTAGCCTTCTACTGCTGTTGCATTTTTTGCTTTGGTATGCCTCTTTACCTGATCAAATGCCATAAGGCCAGAGCACTATGGCTGTAGCAAAGTACAGTCTCAAAGAAGACTTTGATTTAGTCATTAATTGGAGTGTCCTCTTTCTCCTGCTTATTGATGTGTGAATTGGAAAAATCCTGTTTCCTGCAGTTGTGTAAGAAGTGTCAAAAAAGTAGATGTTAGGCTGAAATAAGGTTTGGTCTTACCTCACACGTTTGTTTCAAGGGGTAATTTAGTAGTAGATTTTTTTTTTCCAAGAAGGCAACAAACCAAAGCAATTCACCAAAACACTTGGTGAGATAAGGAGAATGTTAGCTTGTAGTTGTACAAACTAATCATCAAATTATTTTAGGGCTGAGATGATCATCATTTTTGCTTGAGATCTTGCAAGCAGAGTGAGACCAAATGTCCCAAAGTTTCAGTCCCAGAAGACACGATGCCACATAGCTGAGCGGGATGGCATTTGCTTTTCACAGCTGACAGGACTGAGGGTAGCAGGGCAGAAGAGGCATCAGATGAAGACCTTTTCTCCTGGTCATACGCTTTTGTGCTAAGAGTGCCAAATAAATATTCACATAACAGAAGGGAGGATTGTTCAGAAGCGTTTTCTGAATTGTGGACGTGGCCATTACTGGTACTGGAGGTGAACAACAGCTTCTCATGTGTCTCTTGAAAACTGGACTTGCAGCAAAACTTCATGAAGTGCAAAGCTTGCCAACATCCACTGTCTGCAGTGTTAGTAAGGGCAAAGCCAAAGGCTATGTGTAGATAAATCGTGCCATCTTCAGGAGAGGTTGCCTCGACATGAATTACATCGGCTTTTGGCATTGCTATCTGCTTGAGTGGTACCAGTCTTTGGGAATTATCCATTTAAGGATAGGTACCACCTAAGGAAACTATGTGATCTGTTAATACTACCTTTAATTTGGTAAGAATGCTACCTCCGTTGGTTTTTATCAAAAACATGATTGTAAGATTGAAATAGCTGAAACAATTGTCATTCGGGAGAGGGATCAGAGCAACTGTTGTTTGGCTGTGCATTGAGTAAAGGGAACTCACCCCTGCCCGAGCTAGCACAACTGTGGGAGGGATCCAGTTTGCCTAGCTGCAGCATCAGGACGAAGGTGGACATAAGGACTAAGTCATCTAAATAATTTTTGTAATTAGAGAGAGGTATCTTCATGAGGTGACTCATCCCACCTACCTTGGAAAATAGTGACTTGTTCTCTGGAAGTGCCTGTGTCTCACTGTTGCCTATATGGAGAACCTGAGCAGTGAGTTGAGATCAGATACCTGCCTCCTCTGTTATTTAGGTGAGATAAAATCTTTCTGTAAGTGATAAGAGCTCATGTTAAATTCCTAGGCAGTCTTGAGTAATTGGTAAGGCTGGTGATTAAATCAAGAAACTGAGACTAGAATTCCCCATTTCTTTTACTGTAGTATGGGATAGATGGGAAGTCTTAAACACATTGCCTTTTAATATAAATGTACTTGAACGAGATGGTAGCATTATCGAATACAAATCTTCATTTAACCTGTAGTAAGTTTAAAAATAATTCAGTTTTACTGTATGCTCATTGCTAGCCGTTCATAGAAACCTCCCTCACTTAGTATTTTCACACAATGGAGTAAGAGACATACACCCTGAGAACTTCTGAGTTTTGACACAGGATCTTTTCTCCTGATGGTAGAAGGTATAACTCTTCCAAACAACATTTTGAAAGTTTAGCTGTAGAAGAGCAAGTGTAGTAACAAATGCTGTCTTATATGCAATATATTATATATATTCCTTTATCTAATAGCACCAAACCTTTTGGTAAACATGTTAACATATGTTTCTTACAGCTATTCTACCCACTCACCAAATGCTGACTTGAAGTCAGTCCTTTTCAGCATAAGCTAATTTCTTTGTGCTTCTACTCTGACTGGGTATTGCCATGACTAGTGTTGGATGAGGTCCAGTAAAAGATCATATGGGTTTTCTATTTTCAGTCAACTTTATTGTGAGCACTGGTAATCAGAAGTTAAATTTACAGTTAATCTGAGTATGGTACCTGCCCACTGGTTGTGATTTATGCAGTATATAATGACTGTGCATTTATGATGATTATTTTCTTAATTCTTTTAGATGTGGATTTAACTGATATTATGATATACAAAATCCCTCCCCACATGAGGAAAAGAGCCCTCTGTAAGTATGATCCTTGTAAGTAGTGTAAAGATGTACCATTAGATGATAAATTAATATTGCAATTTAAATGAATAGTTGAGATCTTAGAGAGCCTTGGAAAATTACTACACTCAGTAATATTTAAATAGAAATAACTTCAAAACAAATTAGATACCTGTCCCTCTTTTAACTTATCAAGGATTGATCCTTTTTAATGATGTCATCAATTGCAGAGATTTTAGCTGAAATGCAGCTGGGCTCTTTAACCTAACTTCTGTCTGACCTGTACCTTGGTGAACATGATAGTTATTCTTTGATATGTTATTTGTAGAAATTGGGGGAAGAGACTATGGCATCCTGTCTAAATCTCTGCAAGTACATTTTGTACATGTTTTCATCAGTCAGGTAGGTTTAAGGGACGTACAGACTGTTAAACATCATATTATATAAAGAACAAACCAAGGAAAGCCTATTGCTGAAAGAAGGGAAAAAATAAGAGAATGGAAAGCCTTGGAAACTGTCAAAGAATTTTGATGGAAGTGTTATTTGACTAAATACTAGGATATTCAGTACTATTTGAGAAAGGTTGGTTATTCACTAGCCACTTAAACACTAATAAATACAATAAAGCTTTTTTATTGTGTGTGATCAAACCTTGGAACAACCAGGTTGGCCAGAGAAATACATTCTTGTCCGAAACCAACTGGACACAGTCCTGAGAAGCTTACTTTGAACAAGGGGGTTGGATTAGATAAACTCCAGAATTTATCCAACCTCAACTATTAAATATGAATTGGAAAACTGCCTGCTTTAATTTTTGGCTATCAGAAATTATATCTATAGGCAGAGTGTTGTTTTGTACACAGTCATTGAGTTTCAGAGCTTTTGGGGATGGGATGTTCAGAGATCTCAATTTCTGCTTCTTCCGTTCAATAATTTATTTATTTTTCCAATTTGGAATTGACTTGTGACATATTATATAGACCTGACTTGAATAAAATTCTTAGTTCTGAGTGGCAACAGACTGGCCAGTATTGGAGATACAGCCTGAATTCTTTCCTCCCTAGAATGAGCTACTCATTTAAAATTTAATTCCTAAGCTGATGTAGATGGCCAGGGCTGCGTTCAGTTCAGTTGTCTTAGATGCTTAACTTGAACTGAATTTTTGATGTCCAGTGAAGCAGTGGTAGTTAGGAAGAAGCTTGAGTACCCCATGGAGAATGGAAGATTTTTTGAAATCCTCCAGAGGGAGATGCTGATTAATTAGATTCAGAGACTTAAGCATGTTGAATGTTCCTTTGGAGGCCTTCAGACAGGTTTAAAGTGGCATTTGAGAACAAAATATAAGCTAGGTGTTTTATTTAATTAGAATGCATCTTACTCATTGTTAAGTCCATCAACTTAAAAGGAAAATAAATATTCTTGCATTTTGCAGTGTGGTTCAAATATTTTGTAGAATGAATGAGGGGCTGCTGTGAAGGTGTCAGTCACTCTATTAGTACCTTTCAGGTTTATCAGATTTTACTCCTCACTTCCTAAATTAATGGGAGTTTTTCACAATAGTATGAAACAAATACAAAAGTTCCATAACTGCAGTGCTAGCCCGGCTGAATAAAGGAACATTCACATTTAAAGTCATAACCAAATTTTCTGTAGGCTTTCTATCCTACTGTAATTTTTCACTTCATAGGCATTGTGAGGGGAAGAACTGTCATGGATGTCGGTAGTCCAAAAAAAGTGTACGGTAGAAGAAAAGCACCTGATGCCACATCACATCAGCAGGCATCCTTTTTTTGCTTTTTCTTTCCACCACCATCCCAGAATTTCAACCTCTCTCTGGCCCAGTAGGCTTTATTTATAGTTTTCATTATCCCTTTCTCATGGCAGTAGAGCCTAGAACAACACAGTGTGCTGACACTAACAACATTTCCTGCCCTTTTGTTCTGCACTCCACAGACCTGTTGTCCCTTTGTCCTTATCCCTAGACCTTCCTCTGCAGACAGAGGCCCCATCTGACAAATTTACTTGTGCTCCCCAGGGATAATGAAAACCAGGAAAATTCATTAAGGATGGTTTAATAACTTAGACCAAGGAGAAGAGCAGCTGGTCTGTTAACATGTCTCTCTCAAGCCCCATTCTCTGACAGAAAAGCTTTCTTGCATGTGGTCCAGTTTTCAACAATTTGCTGTAAAATGCTATAGATGTACAGTTCATGCAAATGGAGTTACTCTGCGTTGGATCTGCCTTAAGCATTTTATTTAAATGACCTGAGGTGATTTTATGGCAGTAGGTTTGCTGCTGTTGAAAAGAACAGTAGCTGAAAGTGGCCTGAAATGTTGGGGTATGTTTTTGCTTTCTCTGTTGCTTAGCATGGTAATGTTAGAGGAATAGCAGTTGGAGACAACCTGCTGCACTCTGCTACTCTGTGAGACAAACATCAGTAAAGGCAAGCAGCAAGAAAAGAAGGGCTCTTCATGAGAAAATGACAGCAAGAGAACACAGTCCCCGCCATGGTGCCAAATCGCGCACTGTGCAGAGGGCCTCCACCATTGATGTCACCTCTGACATGGTTGGCCTTTCTCTAACAGGTTTGTACCTTCCTGTCATCTACTGTTCTGTTGCTCCTCTTTTCAGAATCTGCCTTGTACTAATATAGGTTTTTTTCTTTTAATTGCTCGAAGATTTAGATGTGTCTGGTTATCTGGAGGTAATAAGAAAAAGGAATTATACTAGTTTTTTTTTTAAATCATGAATTTACTACTTTTAAAATAGACAAAGCGTTCAAATCAGAGAGGGATTTAAAAAAAAATTAAGCTGTATTTTGTATAGTTAGGTTTTTCATTCAAAAATAAGCAATGGGAAGAAAATAACAAAATAATGTCAAGGTGTAGGAAGAGTCTCGGCAACCCCCTTGGCTGACATTGTATAAGATTTTCAAGAGGTTTATCTCTCCTATCTTTTATGGTTAGTAAATTAGGATTTTAACCCTCAGAGGCTTTTTTACATTAGTGAGAGAGACAGGTACTTTCAAACTTTGTTTTATTAATTACCACCAAGTAGACATACCTGATTTAATAATTTGGAGTTAGTAGTGGCTCAGGCTTTAATCCTGTTGTTTTCTACTGAGATTAAGCATTTAATATTCCCATATTGCCAATAATCTCACAAAGCTTTACATTTTTTAATATGTTTTATAAACTGAGATTATCCCTGGTTTTCCAAATAATTATTACATACCAAGGATTACCAGATAAATGTTTTAGATACCAGTCGTGGCTCACTTAATTAAAGAAAAATATTTTTTGTATAAAATGTAATTTCTTTCTCTGCATGATTGCAACTTCAGGAAAGAATTCAAATGGCAGTGGTGTTTGGCTAATCTTGTGTTAATTTTTCTGATTTACAGGAAACATTCAGGATCCAGATGAGCCGATTTTAGAGTTCAGTTTAGGTAGGCTTTTTATGCTAGCTTTGATGATTCCTGCTGTCGAATATGTGTGTAGTTTTGCAAGTGTTGATTGGGAAGTGCATTTCATATAGTAAGGTTTGCAACTTTGCTCTGATTTTTATGGAGATGTGGTACAGTTTTCACACTGTACCGTATCTTTTGATAAGCAGACATCAGTTTCATTTTGTGGAGTTTCTAAAAGTCTGTAACTAAAACATCGGTCTTATAAAATTTTAAATGTTTACTATGGGAATATTATTATTAAAGGTTTAGTATTTTTAAGTGAAGATGCAGTGAAACTGTCTTCAGTGTCAGAATATCAGCTGTTCAGGTCTTTAAGCAAACTGAAGATTTGCTGGAAACACCATTTTAGGGCAGAATGTTTTCTCAGAATTGTGAATTATGCATGTGGTCTTTCTGGGGTCTTTGCTGTCAAGTGATAACGCGAGATGCAGAAGTGACCTGAATCCTGAGATGGCTGAATTTGGACAAGAAGCTTGTGCATTGACTCACCTCACTTGAAGAACAAGTGAAAAATATTTTCTTCATGAAAATTCAGTCCACATTTTCAACTGCAGGATGGTTTTCTTGGCTTAATAGTGGACTAGTATTTGGAAGGTTATGCTCTTAAAAGTGTGCTAATGAAAAATAAGAGAATTTCTGTAGATGTATGTAATTGCTTTATGTCTAATAATCTTAACAAGCAGTCTCAGAGCTGAATAAGGTATTTCAGTTATTTTCAGTTAAATCAAAAATATCTAGAATTGCAAAGCTGTTTAGGTAAATTTCAGAATTAACTTCCTGCACATAGCTGAAGCAGAGTTGGACCGCACTGTAATTGCATGTATCTCTCTAGATAGAATTTGGCTCTGAAGTTTAATGTAATTGTGTAGAGTCACTCACTGAAATTTTTGAAAGTTGTTTCCTACTCACCACAGTCCTTTCCCAGCAGTTAAACTCAGAGGAAATAAATTGCTGTCATTTTACAATTACAAGCTGGTTTTCCTCAGCAGTGCTTGCTGCTTGATCAGTGTCCAGGTGCTTCTGTTGGTTCTCCCTGGGCCAATGCCATTTGATAATGGGCTTAATGGAGCGTGACTTCAAATCAAATGCAGCCACACTCATGAAATTCCCAGGGGAAAACCTATGCATGTAGGCTGTTAGAATGAGCTTGCCAGGGGGTGGATAGACGTGTATTAGAAGAGAACAAGTTTAAATTGCAGCTCTAGAGCTGGGAGCCAGATTGATCTGATTGCATGTTAACTGTTAGCATACATAAAGGTGAGTCATGTCTGCTTTTACAGTGAGGTGGTAGAAGGAATTTTAAGCCCTTTGTGGCTTGATGGCTCAGGGTACATAATGTGGTTTTATAAAAATGTAGTCTTACAGCAATGTGAAAACGATCCTGAATCTAAATTTATTTATTTGTTGCATACCTAAAGCTTGCAGTGAGCTGCTAACTCCATCGCTAGATCGAAAACCAAATAGTTTTGTAGCAGTGAGTGTAACTACGCCTCCCCAGGCATTCTGGACGAAGCATGCACAGACAGAAATTATTGAGGTAAGTGCTGAGGTACTTCTAGATTAGATTTAAAATTGGATCTAACACAGGAATCATTTCTTCCTAACAAATATCACCTTACGTTAACTTTTGGCTTTTTGTTTATGATTACAGGGAACGAGTAATCCTATCTTTCTAAGCAGCATTGCCTTTTTCCAAGACTCTCTTATCAATCAAATGACACAAATCAAACTCTCCGTGTATGATGTCAAAGATAGATCTCAGGGAACAGTAAGTTTTCTTTATTCTTTTGCCTGCCCAGTCAGTGTGGAGCAAGGAAATGAGAGCCAAAGAGATAAAATTAGTAACTTCTGTGGAAGAAAACAAAGGGATAGCAGCACTGATCATACAGAAAGCAAGATGAGTAGGAAAAGGAGGAACAAATGAGATTGACTTGGCAGAGTGAGAAGCATTGCGAGTTTTCTTAAATAAGGCTTGTCTGCAGCAAGTTTGGAAACCATGGATTTAAATTAAAAAGGTTCTGTCACTTGTGCTCTTATATTGTGGACATCTTTAGTGAACTAGGTCATGAATAGGATCCAACACCCCTAACCAAGGCTTCTAGCCTGTGCCAAAATGCCCCTTGGAACAGAGTAGCTAAATTTCAGAAATTACCCTTCCCTGATACATTAGATTTTGTTCAGGTGTATGGTTTGTTCCTTTACAGAAAAAAACTTTCAGTGTCAGTGCTCCCATGTTGCTGCTTGGATCTGTTGGCAGTACAGGCCATTTATTCTCAGACTGTTGTCCAGAATACTGTTACAGGCCCCATGTGTCTTCTCTTCCATGGTTTCTTCAGGGGCAGCAGAGCCTCTCTGTTCAGTGCTTCATAGGGAAGCTCTAGGGAAAAATTAATACCTCCAGAGGAGGTAAGTTCTTCAGGAGGAGACAAGTTTGGGTCAAGGATGCAGCCTGAGCCCTGTTCAGTCATTGCTTTAAATGTTCCTGTATTGCTTGGCCTAAGCTCATATATACTGAGATGCCTCCACTCATATCCTAGAGAAACAAAAATGCATATTGTCCTCCAGTAAAAGAAAAATTTTTAGAGATTGCCAAATATATTAAATTTTAAGAGGTTTTAATAAGTTATGTATGGCATGTTTAGTTATGTTTTTGCTTCTGGACTTTTATGCGTAATAATTATATTTTGGACTTCAATTCTGTGGTCAGAGCCTTTGCTCACTGTAACGATAAATACAGTTCTGGAATTCATTTTCTTTCAGATGTATTTGTTGGGTTCTGGGACGTTCACTGTAAAGGATCTTCTTCAGGAGAAGTACCACAGGTTGCACATAACACTAAGGTTTGTAATATTTTCCTTCATTTAAGTGTTAATTCTTAGTTCTTCAAAACATACTTCAGATGTGAAGACCTCTTATTTCATGACTAAGTTGAAAATGGGCTTAATTAAACTCTTGTTTTGATATCAAGTATATTCTGATTATCAAAGTGTGTGAATACACGTGTTCTCACTGTCTTGTAACCTTTAAATGTATGTAAGCTGAGGACAGGGCACTGTCTGTAAGAATATGATTTTTAAACCTTTTCTTGTAGTCACCTTGTGTGCCTATTTCTTTTGCCTCCTCAGCAGCCTGTTACAGCAACTTTTTTTTTTTGTCTTATTTTTACGCTGAGACAACTAAGAAAAAATCTTAAAATACCATTTAGACTCCATCTTAAAATAATAACATAATGTCTCTGCCAAAATTACTGTGTCACAGATGAGACAGAATAAATGACACTCATGATAGACCTGTGTGTATTTCAAACCCAGCAGGAGTGTGGCTTTTGCCCTACATTTCTCTGTCTCTGACTCATTCACTTTATTTGCTACCTTTTCAGTCATGTGTACATGTGGTGTTGGCTTCCCTCCCCAGCAGGGAGATGGCTGCTGCTCTGGGAAGGTGGGACAAAAAGTTGTGTTGGTTTCTGCTGTGCAGCTACCCAGCTGTTCTTGTCCCGTCTCAGCTGCTGGTGCCCACATTCCTGGAGATCTCTTGTAATTGCACACAACTCCTTTATGTCCAAGATTTTTCTCTGCCTCAGACTTCTTATGTCCATTGAAAGTGTTGACCTTCTTCTTTTCTAGACCACTTCTTTTCAGGATCCTTCTTTTTAGCATCAATTTTTCTTTATGGAATGTCAGGTCCCCAGTTTTCCCAGTCTAAATAGGCTGTCTGCAGAAGCACAAGATGTGATCAGCCTGATAACTGGTGACCTTGACTGACTTCTTTGTTGAGAAGATTTGGTGGTACTTCTGTTTGGTCCACATATTACCAAAATCTGCTAGTTGCAGCTGTCCCAGTTGGAGTTAAACTGCCCCAATGAGAGTTAAAAGTTTGCTTTCAGACACTGAAAGGCACAGGCAGCCCAGACATGTGTGCATGCACATTCAAATATCTCCCCCCAATAATGGTCACAATTTAAGTTGCTTTTACCTAATTGTAAAATGTGGACTCTTTCTGGTTTTACAGAAGCATGCAAACAATGTGTGGTTTTAGGCTGCCTTCAATTCTGCACAACTTCCCTATGGAATAAGGGGAATGTTCTCCTGTTGGACTAACTTGTTATAAAATTATTCCAAATGAAGTTGCAAAGTTTCCTATTTAAAATGTTCTTTAAGTTTGAAGATCAATAGCCTTTTATAAGTGTTTCCTTGTTGATGAACAGGTCCTCCTCCAAAAAAATCTCAACGCAGAGTATTTGTTGCAGGTCGGCTGAAAGTGACCGTGTAGGTAACATCACAGTTATTGGATGGCAGATGGAGGAGAAGTCTGACCAAAGGCCTCCAGTCACAAGGTCACCCGATACAATTAATGGAAGGGTGAGTATGAACATTGTATCAAATTTAGAAGAGTGCAGATTTATTGCCATCATGGAAACAAGCTAGGTTGACATCTGCCAGCAACTTTCCTGTCCATCTTGATATTTAGTAGTGCTTTACATTTTCAAAATATTGTAAGAAACAGCCTAATGGTGATGAAGCCATTTTGAGTTCTGTAGAGCTCTTGGTGCTCATGTGTGGGGTTAAAAGTCTTGGGAAAAATTTTGATATCAAGTGATTAGGCTTTCATTCAAGTACTCATGTTCTTCATTGGAAGAGGCTTCTGGTGCTGTTCATTGGTGTACATTGTGCATGGATAACCAGTGTCAGAGAGATGTGGTATTTCATTTCACACTGTGAATTGGAAAGTGCTATTAAGCAAAACTGTGATGATGTTGCTAGGGAATTCCCAGAATTTTAGTAAAACTGAAGATGTTACTTTACTACTGGATTTTTTTTCCCCTTATCCTCAAATAATTGTTTGAGAGCAGATGTTTGCAGCACTTTGTCAGCTAGACATATATTTAATTCTGTAAAGCTTATATTTTGAATATGTTGGTGATCCTTGCTCTCTTATATGTGTATTATATTCACAGTATGCATTAGAATCCCTTTTTATCCTCCAGATCTGTTCATGCCTATTGATGCAGTATCTGTAAGGACTCGAGCTGTGCTAACATAAGTAATTGATAGGCTGGATGAAAATTTTTGTGGCATTTGGAACTGTGCAGTAGAAGTAAACAGAAATGCTTAAGATTTATTATTTCAGCCTGCAAAATTTTTTGTCCACAGCTAAAATATTTGAAATATTTATTTAAAGCATGTGTTGAGTTGAATATTTCTTTGAAGTCTGTGTGACAGGTCGTCACTGCATATTGTTCAGGCACTGAGGTTTCATTCTTTACTATTTCTGTTTTTTTTTTGTTTTTGTTCAGACTGTGTTGCCAGTTGATGAAAGTTTAACAGAATCTTTAGGAATCAGATCTAAATATGCTTCATTGCGGAAGGATGCACTGCTGAAATCTGGTAAGCTGTCCTAGACTGTAACAAGTAAGCTTTAGGCATCAATAAAAGCTAATCTCTTGCTGTGTGCCTGTGGCCCCAGGGCATTTCAGCAGATGTTTCACTTGAATAGGAACAGGCTGCTGATTGAGCAGTCCTTTGAGGGTCATACCAGAATAAATCATTTTATCATATGCACTATTTTGTATTGTAAAAGCAGCAGAACCAAACTTTTGCCTTTAAGTTGACTGTAATATAACATTTTCCTTGCAATTTCATGGTCTGTTCCTAAGCAATTGTTGCAGGGTGAGGAGAGGGACAGAGGAAAGCAAGTTGCTTCAAAAAAAGAATCTTGCAGAAAGGTTACTTTTCCGGGAAAAGATTGAGGAAAATGCACAGTACATAGACAAAAAAAATAGGAAAGAAAAAGCATTTTAAAAGTTAAATACGTATTTCATTTAATTTCCTTAGTAGAGTTTAAAGTGATTTGGAGCGTAGTCTTTTCCTGCAAACACTTGAACAATGGTCATTGCAGAATGACCATGCTTGGAACAGGTAGACTGATGCCTAGTTAAACCAGATCTTTACAGCAGGAAGTTTCAGCATATAAATGAACTGAAGCCATTTACTTTAAGAAAGAAGATACTTTGTACACTTTTAAATCAAACCCTAGGCTTAAATAATATGGTTTTAATTCTCTAGTGTTTGGTGGTGCCATTTGCCGAATGTATCGTTTCCCAACCACTGATGGAAACCACTTGAGAATCTTGGAGCAGATGGCAGAGAGCATCCTGTCGCTGCACATCCCTAGACAATTTGTGAAGCTGCTTCTAGAAGAAGATGCAGCAAGGTGAGTTTTGGGATGGTTTATGTGTGCAGTAGTACAGCAGTGATGTGGCTGTTACTGAGTTACAAAGGAATGAATGTATTTGTGTTAATGCACTGACTACTCATTGAGATAAGAAGTGGCTTCAAGAGTCAGAAGAGTACTTTTGAATGGAAAACAAAATGGAATAAAAGCAAGTAAAATGAAATTATGTAGTACAGTAATGACATTGTCTCATTTTAGGAGGGTGGGAGGGGGAAGGAAATTGGTTAAGCAGTTTGTAGGTTTATTATGAATTTGCTTCTTTCTGAAGCAATTAACTCTCTTCCAAGCAACACACTCCGTTATGAGTGTTTCTTCCCTACATTTGTAGGCTGTGGTTTGCCAGTCTAATGGTTTATGTATTCTTTATAAAGGCCAAGATTGGAATGTTAAAGAATTTTAGCTGTGTTTTTGAGTATTGGGCTTTTATTTTATTTTGACTATTTGAATTCAATCCTATAGACCTTAACTAAATCTGACCTTAATTAAAAATAAAACTCACTAGTGCTCTTACTATTGTATATTAGGACATTTCAGTTTCTTTGGAATATTGTGAAATAAAATCATGGATTAATCCATTTATTTTCATATTTTGTGAAAATGATAAACTCTCACAGGAAGACAGCAGAGACTTCTTGTAATGCATGGGAAAACTAATTGAGTTTCTGAACTTCACATTGTTTCTTTTTTCTGATGTTATGTTTTTTGTGATGTGCACTTAGATTCTTGATATTGACTGCTGTATCTTGTCCAGCTGTCCTGCTACAACCTTGATGGAGCAGGCTAGGGATATGCCATTGCACATTTAGTCATGGGTTATTTATTTTTTATTTTATGTCTTTGTTTCCCTACAGCTTTCCTCACAGTAGGTTTAAAAGCACCTATTCATTATGAGGTACAACCATAATAATAAAGAGTTGGCAAGCTTATCCATAAGGTACCATGTATGATGGATGTAGCCTAAGGACTTGAAGATAAGGAGAATTTAGGGTGAATGAGGGAAAAGATATGTCTTTCTGTAAGATTGTAGACAGTGAAGTTGGAGGCCTTAGCCTTGAAATATGACTGTTCAGAGGCTCTTGCAAAAATCCTGCAGAGATCAGTGGATACCTGTTGTAAACAGGTACAGGTTAATAACAGCCTAGGTGATTATTAATATGACCTTGTGCATGTACACTAGATGGTGTGGCTCAAAGGTAAATGGGCCTTTGTGTAATTACTGAGAAAGGCTCCCTTGTCTCTGTTCCATTGAGGTGACCCTCAATAACGTGCACAATCACACTTTGTATTCATAGAGTCACTCAGATTTGACCAAGCGCTCTGTTCTCCATTCTCGGTGCTGCAGCCCGGAGGAATGACAGACAGCTACACAAAGCACAACTGCTTCTGTCTTCACATGCTGAAGGACTTTTAAAATGTCCTTGGATAATCACAGCTGCTGTCTCTTAGATAAAACTTCTCTGGGCCAGGGCACTTTGAAAGGAAACATGTAACTGAGGGGTGTGATATTTTGACTGCCTCATTATTTATGGCATACATATTCCCTGCTATCTTGGCTCTATGGGACAAACAAGTAAACTTGAAGTGTTAAGCTGTGAATTTATTTCAGGAAGACCAGGGCTCAGGTGCATGGCTGGTTTAGAGCTGGTAGTTTGATGAGGTAATCTTAATAACATCTTATGGAGAAAGCATGTTTCAAGATGAAACTGGGAGTGTCTTTATCCAGGTCACTAATACATATACTATATGCTGTTGCCTGTTGGCAAATCAGTCTGATGTTTTTCTTGGAAATTTAGTTCTTTTTGATAATATCCTAAGTACCATGGAGTGGGAATTGCTCTGTGAAATGCTGTCTTAAATTATACATACACAATTGGTTAAAACTATGGAATTAGGGATATTGAGAGAACTGCAAATAGAACGGCTGGATCCTTTTGACAGATGATTATTCTGCCTTTTCTGGGACAGTGTGCTGTTGGCTTGTTTACTTTTTGCCCTTCTTTCTTTATTCCAAATAATGTATTAATCCAAGAAGACAGGAATACAAACATGACGTGAGTGTTTTCTCAGCAACACTGCTGGGAAACAGTATGTAACTCTGTGCCATGTGTGACTGGAAACCTGGCAGTCAGGGTACAAGGGGAAAGCCAGAGCATCTCCTGTTTGTATTTGGGGATATCCAGTCATCCTTTATTCTATCCTGAGTGCCCAAAATCCTGGATCTCAGATGAAGGTTTTGTTGGCTCATCTTCAGGCTCTCCAAACCCTTATTAATGCTTACGCTTCTTAGGCTTTCCCTGGCCTTGCAAACTGTTGTGTACGTACCTTACCAGTGAATGTACTCCTTGCATCTAACATCAGACAGGTGCTAATATCCCACCGAATCTGTTGTGGAGGTGCCTCCCCTGAAATCCTGGGGGGAGGGCGCCATTTCTGATGGTTGATTAGCTTGTCCACTGCTTAATTTCTGTGGCGAGCTTGCCTCTTTATTTCTTGGAATATCTTAAACCATTCACAAACAGCCTAAATATCCCTTGACCGTGCAGCCCCACTTTAAGCCAGTGTTAGTTGACAGCTACTCACCAGAAGCAGAAGTTGAGAAGAGAAATATAGCTCAAACCTCCTTTATGATGTTAAGTCATTTATTCCCTCTGTCCTGGGGGGCACAGAGAATCCGACCTGGTTAGAGCCAGCGAGGTAAGAGGGCAAGGCTTTCTGTCCTCCTGGTTTTATCACAGACAGGGGGGAAAGGGGATACCAGGGGCGGAGATGGGACAAACAACCAACCAGATCAGAGCCCGGGCGGCTTGAACGTTCGACAAACCGACTATCAGAGTCACATGGCAGGGACCTGGCTGGTGGGGGTGCCCAGGGGGGTCCATCGCAACAATCTGTGTCACAGTTCTTGTTTGAAGAGCCACCACAATTCAGTAAAGTGTCCTTAGAAGGTCGTCATTGTCCTGAATCACCTGACATGGTGACAGTTCCCATCATTTACAAATCCTCAAACTATATTCCCATCATTTACAAATCCTCATATAGTTTGAGAGCTGCAGAAAGGTGGGAAGCTCTGCTTTTGACCAACACCTGAGGCTCTTGTGGGGAGCACAGTGTATTCTGCTTGTGAGGAAGCAGTGTATCTTGGACTAGAGCTCAACCCGTGTTCTGGGATGTACTTTGGTGTGTGTTTGGAAACATTTCCAGTCTGGTGAGTAGCTCAGACTGCAGTACGTTGAAAACGTGTCTGCTGAGGATGGTGCTCCATTGCTGCAATGTGAAAGTCATTCTTGGTCAAGTGGACTATGGTTATAACACCTCTCTAACACCTCTCTTTTCCCCCTGTTTTCTTTTTTTTTTGCCCCAGGGTTTGTGAACTAGAAGAATTGGGAGAACTGTCTCCTTGTTGGGAAAGCCTTCGTCGACAAATAGTTACACAGTACCAAACGATTATTTTAACTTACCAGGAAAATCTAACTGACCTGCACCAGTATAAAGGTGATTTTTTAATTATAAAAATGTGATTCTTCCCAGGATTATCAGTTCTTCTCTGAAATTGGGCACCCAGAATGTTTTATTATGTGTAAAAAATGCTATTATATTTCTTGTCTTTATTAATATTTATTGTGAGTTTGCTAATTACATGGGAATATTTGCCTGCTCTATTCATTCTCTTATCTTACTCTGAAATTAGAGGACAAATGTGAACAGTAACAGGAAGATTTTGTTTCAGTTTTTTAAATTTTCTGTGCTTTAGTTTCAGCACATAGCAAATTTTTTTAGCATAGGCACAAGGAGAAGGGTTTTATGCTTACTTTTGTCTTGCATTTCCCAGGTCCTTCATTTAAAGCCAGTAGCTTGAAAGCTGATAAAAAATTGGAATTTGTTCCTACAAATTTACATATACAGAGGATGAGAGTCCAAGATGATGGAGGATCAGGTATTTGTTTCCCTTTCTTCGCTTATTACTTTTTTCTCCATTTTTTTAAATTTCCATCCTCAACCGTACAGCCAAGTTTCTACAAATTACTTTAGTAGTGCTACTTGGAATTTTTGTAGCACCTTCTATTCTCAGATTCCAAATCTCTTTGCAAAACAAGAGATGTAAGTATAATTATTACTGTTCTACAGGTGGCAAAACTAGGTTCTGGAGTTAACTGAACTCTAGGTGGCATAAGTTAGTTTTTGTACTAGAGTTGGGTTAAGTTGCTGTGTCCCTTCCTGACATTTTGAATTGCAGCAGAATAACAAAGGTTCTGACTGTTGTTTCTTGTTAAGCTTGTGTGCTTTTTCTCTGGAATCATCATGTATGGTTATGCAAAATAACATTTGTTCACATCAGTCTTGTTTCTTCATAAGTAACCTGGGTTTTCCTTTCTTTTAACAGTAATTCCCCTTGACCATGGACACACACTTGTATCCATGTGAGGGATTCTAATAATGTCAGGCTTTGTATAAAGACCAGTGTTCAAGACTTCTTTTTCACTGTCCATAGATTAAGAAACAGAGGACCTGCATTTACATATGGGTCTTTCACCTCAGAAAGTGCTTGATGGATTTCCAGGGCTTCTAGAACAACTCAGTTTTCCATGTCTTTCAAGACACCAAAAAAATTTTCCAAAAATTACTTTCAGAAAAGTTTTTGAACTTACACAATTGTTTGTCCACATTAAAGATGACAAGTTTTCATTTGTAAGTCCTTTTTGTCCATCCCAGATCAGAACTATGACATAGTCACCATAGGAGCACCAGCAGCTCATTGTCAAGGCTTTAAATCAGGTGGCTTGCGGAAAAAGCTGCATAAATTTGAAGAGGCAAAAAAACAGTAAGTAGAAATGCTATTGTGTCAGCTGTTATTGTGCCTTTTTCTCCTGGTCCATGTTCAGTTATTTGGAAAATCATTCCATTCTATGTTTTTGTTTCATTCAGTAGTACTACTGTACAATATTTTGTATTAAAGATTTTTCTGTGATTTTTTTTCCAAGGAAAGAGAAGGAAATAAGTTTCTTCCTTATATTACTATATTTATTTGTTTATTGATGGGCCCTTTCTAAGAGCCTTTTTATGAAAACTTTAATTTTTCTGAATGCTTGTTGATTCATTTACTTTAGCAGTTTTAGGTGTTGGGTTTGGGTTCTGCCTATTTGTGGGTCAGAACATTTTTCTGCTGAACCTCCTCAGCTGCACTAGATCATGCTTTCAACCCATTATTTTCAGGAGACTTTCACCCCTCTTATAGCTTCAAGGTCCTGTTTCTGGACCTTGCAGGTCCAGAAAGCAGGTTCTTTAGTAGGAACCTGCTGTGCCTGATTGGTAAATTCCTTGTTGACAGAGTGGGTTTAGTTCTGAAACTGTTGCTGGAGGTCTTCCTGCATTGCCTAAAGGTTTATGCACAGTTTAGGCCTCTGAATCGGGCCTGTGCCGTACAGATGGGATGCCTGACCCCCATGTCTTCTCTTCAGGGACTGCCTAGTGACCTCTGTAGAAGTGTAGCTGTCTGAGCTAGAGGAAGGTGCAGAAGTTGGGAAGGTCACATCTGCTAACGTGGCACCCACTCCAGCTCCCAGAGGAACCAGAGTGCTGCAGGGTTTGCGTTGCTTCTGCTGCTGTATGGAGCATTGAAGAGAGAACAAAAGCAGTAGGACAAGGAGTCATAGTCAGGGAAAAGGAGACCTTGACAATGCCCTTCCAAAGAAAGGATTTGTAGGATTTGGAGCTGATAGGAGGAGGGAATGACGTGGGAACCAACTGCAGAATTAATTTTGGCAGTAGAGAAATGAATAGCAGCATCCTCTGAATGTCAGTCAGATGTGTACTGATAAAAAGATTGGTGCAAAAATACCTAGTGTAATTATTCAGTTTTAGAGAGTGCCCTAGGATAGGCATAGAGGAAACTGTAAACCTGGGGACACTGGTATGCCAGGCTCACCCCTTCTGTTCTTTTGTTACTACTGTAGCTTTTTGAAATAACGTCCTTCTGTCACTGTAGCCACTGAAGTGGTCCTTACTTCTGCAATAGCTAATTTCGCATGTGGATTTGTTCTTTTTTCCCTCACCCAATAATTAAGTTGACTGGAGAGTTTAATTTCTATCCAGTACTTTTCCTCTAAGCTTTTCCGAACTGTTCCTTCTGGGTCCATGAAAACTGCAGGTTCAACATTTGAAGAACAACTTTCATTTTAAGTACTTCTATTTTATCAAAAAAACCCAGTGTAGTAGAACTGAGATCCATTTCCTCAGTTTCATTGTTACATTCAGTTCCTTCTCCTTTCATTGGCATAACTGTGCTTGGTGCATTGACAGCATTTCCCCAGATCAACCCATGGTCATCTGGCAATCTGTGGGTTTTTGCTTCCAAGTTCATGTACCCACCTTGTTGAAAAAATTACTCAAATAAGTTATTTCCCCAAACATACTTTATTTTGTTTCTGCTTTTGGTATTTGCTAACAATCTGCTAATTTTATTTTGGTTCTTTGTTTTTGTAGCAGTTATGAGGAGTGTTGGTGAGTTTTCTGTTTCTGAGGGTTCTATAGAGGGTTTCTGTTCTCTGGGTTGTTTTATTTTTCTTTTCTTTGGCAAAGATCTGATGTGTTTTAAAGTGTGCAGGGCTTTTTAATGTCATGCATCATGGCATCCCTAATTGTGCTCTAAGTAATTGTAGCTGCTTTTTAGATGTGTGAATGAATTTCATTTCATCTGCAATGTTTGTTTGCAATGAACAGCTAGCTTCATGGCTCTCTCTGATCATAAGTTAAAAAACTGAAAATCGGAACACAAGGATTTTATATCTTTTCTCTTGTTATTTCCAGTGAAAACTGTCTGGAATGAGAAAGTTTTCTGCCAATGATGGAAGATAATTAAGATAATTCTATGTATTTTTAAATCTTAAAAGTGATAGATTGGGCATGGTTTATATTTTTGTAATCCATGTCTTTATTTGAAATATTTTCACGTAACTGTTGTTTATTTTTCCTCATGTTGTGGTGTTCAGTGCTATCAAAAGCAGACATTGCTGGATGGTTCAAAAATGCAGAAGTTCTACTCTAAATTACTCTTATTAAGGTTGAACCCCTAATTCACTGAGAATTTAAGTCTGTGTTACAGTTTGCTGTTATAATACAATGAAAGCTGTTCATTTGAAAAAGCAATTGCAGGTTGGAAAGTAAGTATATGTGAACTTCACACCATAAATTTTTTCCCCAATCATCCTAGCAAATGTTTATGATTAAAAATATAATAATTCTAAATCAAATCTCAATATGCTGCATGGCCTTTTCTGCCCAATATGTCTTTATGCATGTTAACCACACTGTCGTGGAAAGAAATTGCTCAGAGGAATTGTCACTAAGATCACCAGTCACTAGAAAGCACAAATCAAGTACAGGGAAAATCCTAAAAGCTGAGATTAATTTGCTGTATGGCATAGCAGTACTGGGGAGGGGTTGTTCTCTGCCCCACGTGAGTGGGTGACCAGAGCACAAATGAGGAAACTCTTTCAAGAATCAGTTCTGATTACGTGCTTTGAAAACAAATCCCTTATCTTTCTTTTGTAATGGAGTTCAGGCAGATACTGGCATTAAGCTTCTCTCTTGCCTTAATATCCTTTAAGAGACGAGAATTGGAATTGTGGCATGATTTAAAGAGTGCCCCACGCAACCCTCCTGTCCTACCTCACAGATACATTGCAGAAATTACCAGCATTGCTCTAAGGGTAGCAGAGGAGTTCACACTCCTTGGAGGTTGTGATCTGTGGTAACCGTGCCTGGAAAAGAAACTCCTCTCCATGTAGCCTCTCAGCATGGCTGTCTCCATTTAACAGTGCTGAGATTGGTGCAAATGGGAGGTTCTTCTGTGCTGTAGCTATGCTGAAGCCATTCATGACTGTAAAAAAAAATAATAAAGATAATACACAACTGGTATCACCTTATGCTTGATGCCATGTCATGAATCACACTTGTCACAGCTGGAGATGATGTAAAGGCCTGGTCTTTGGGTACCTTTCCTACTGGGAAGGAAAAACCCAGCATTTTGCCTGACAAAGAGAGTAGTAGTCAGTTGGTTCCAAGTAGTTAATACTTACTAAGGGCGCAACTTCAGCTTTGAGTAACTTTCTAGACTAAAAGGAAGCTTTTGTGAATGACTTTTTCAGGTGGGATTAAATCAGCCTTTGGAAGTGCTATTCTCTTTCCAGAAGTTATAGAGCATCTGTTGAGGATTGGATAAGCAACTTCTGCAGACATCTAAACTTAAAAGGGCATAAACTATTTTCCACCGTCTAATAAGCAGTCTTAGTGTAGCTGCATTATCCCCGTATAAAGATATGTTTGTCCCTAGTTTAGTACATTAGGTGTGTGAACAGACGCTACACAAAGGGCAACATCCCTGGATTAGCCTGAAGATGTGTGTTGTTTTTTACGTAAAACAAAATTGCTTTGTGCTGGTGTAACTTGATCCTGGTCTGCAATAGAGGAAATTATTTACTAGCAGAAGAACTTTTTTGTTAATTCCACAGTGTTTGTATTATGGATCTGGGTGGCATTTCTCTGTTAGAAGGAGTGCAGGTTTTCTTTTCATGGTGTTAGTAGATATGTGATAAAGCATGTTTGTAAACCAGGCCTCAGTGAAGTATCTGTGTTGTAAGGAGAGGGAGAATGGAGCAAGATGTCTCTGCAAACAGTGGTTCTGTATCCAATGGCAAAATCTGTCACCCACATTCTCCTCAGCAAAACTGTCCCTCTGGTGTACAAACTCTGCCCATAACCCCTTGGTATTAGGGATTAGTACATCTGCATCTGAATGCTTTCAGTAAAGGCAGAGAAGTCTCTAGGATCGTGTTCCTGCTGTGCAATTGCCCACTGAACTTTCACTGTTGATCACTAGTTTAGGTAAATTTTTGTTGTCTGACATTAATTCCCCAGCATGCCACTGTAATGTGTGTACCTCTAGATCAATTTCCCCCCTAAAATCGGTCCTTCTTTTTCAGCACTTCAACAAGTTCCCAGTCTATAATATACATCCCACAGGACATCGTTAGAGCAAAGGAAATTATTGCACAAATCAACACCCTGAAAACACAAGTCAGTTACTATGCAGAAAGGCTCTCAAGAGCTGCCAAGGATAGATCAGCTAATGGCCTTGAAAGAACACTTGCCATCCTAGCAGATAAGGTAGGAGAATAATTAATTTCCCTGCTGAAGCACAGTGTATTTTTTTTTCTGTCTGTGCTTTTAGTGGGTTTTCTTGAAACATCTGTTTTACCTTTTTCATTAGTGTGTTGTAACATGTACAGTCCTAAAAAAAAATTATATCAGCCTTTAAAAATTCCTGGTTTTATTTAGATTGCCTCCTACTTTTCACACTCTTGTTTTCACCTCCTGTTGAAGGTGCAGTGGAGAGCAATGCCCTCTGATTCCCTCCATTCATCATATTGCAGTAATGTGCATTCTTCACTTTCTTTTATATCCTTTTCTCCATAACCACCTGGGATTTTTTAATGTTCTGAGTCATCTGTCAAGCAGCAGCAACTGTGTGAGAGTTAATGAAATAATTCTGTATTTTTCCACTGGTGAAATAAGGAATAATGGTGACACAGCCTTTGCTTGAATTACAGTGATGTAAACCAGTTATTTCTTGATGTGTGCTAGGAAAAACCAGACTAGACCCACTAGACCCACAACCTTAAAGGGGAAAAAACCCAAATACAGTTTCACTGACCTCTTCTGTCCTTGAAGCCAGTCTGAAGGTTCTAAACAGCAGTAGTGGCCAATCAGCTTGCCATAAATTCTCCCAGTGGAAGGGATATATATGCATACAGCTTTGTATAATGCAACCTCATGTAAATGCACTATCTATTATAATACTCTAAATGAGTACAGTGTATAACTGATCTGTGGGATTTTCTACAACTGGATTATGTGTATATGTAACATACTAATGTCTTGTTTGTTGGTTTTTTAGTAGACACACATAGTTTTCATATTCATATGGCTTACAGAAATCCTATAATACAGCATGGCTAAATAAGACAGGGAACAAATTGCATTGATAGTGGGTTATACCTTCAGCCCTCCTCTTAAGTCTTGTTATGATTTCAGACAGGATGATTGGAGTGAAGCTTGATCCTTCTGGTGTGGCAGCTGTTGTGTGGGGTATAAAAATTATGTAATCATCGAATATAGTGAGTTGGAAGGGACCAGTCAGGATCATCCTGGTCCTGCATCCCCAGACTCACACCATGTGCCCAAGAGCACTGTCCAAACACTTCTTGAACTTTGTCAGGCTTAGTGCTGCCACCACTTCCCAGGGGAGCCTGTTCCAGTGCTCAGGCACATCACGTGTCTGCACATTGTTCTAAGCTTTCATCGAATGGAGAATGAAGTGCAAATAAAGATAAATGGTACATTCCTTAGTGAAATTTTCAACAATTGCAAGTCTAATATAGTAGTATAGACTTTGGAAATGTATCATTTGTATTATGGGATCCTATAATATTTTTAAAGGTCATTCTGTAGAGGTATTCTAAAGGTGCCTTAAAGCAATTATTCTTTTACAGAATACTACTTCTTTATTTCTTGAAAAAATATGGTATCAATTGTGTATGGGATAATGAAAACTTTTTAAAATGTGGGGGTTTATTGCTTTTTAGACCCGGCAACTTGTCACAGTCTGTGACTGCAAGCTGTTGGCAAATTCAATACATGGACTGAATGCTGCAAGGCCAGACTATATAGCTTCAAAAGCATCTCCAACCTCTGGAGAAGGAGAACAAGTGATGCTAAGGAATGATCAAGATACTCTTGTGGCCAGATGGACAGGAAGAAATAGCCGATCTTCTCTGCAGGTGGACTGGCATGAAGAGGAATGGGTATGTTTGTGTAGTGGAGTGATGAATACTTTCTTCTTTTTACTTTCTTTTTTTAATAAGCTCTGTAGCTGCTCACCAGATATGCATAGGATGAGTATGTAGGAGGTAGTGGTCAGCTAGCAAAGATGTTGTCTCTATCCTGGAAGCGGTTACTCCTTGGCATGGGAATACAAGCAGGCTTTAATAAATATTTCTGTGTCTCCTAAACAGTGGAAATTATTACAGTAGGTGCACAGCATTTTTAAGGTGAGGTCCAAGGGAATGTAAATAGCTTTTTAAGTGAAAAACTGACTACAATGGGATTTTGCACTTCTCCCAAATAAAGTGTATTTTGTGTGCTAGCTGTGCAATTTAGCCTTCCTCTTGTAAAAATTCCTGTCTAACCATTTAGAACTTGCAGTTGATCACTCTTTTGATTATGAACAGCATTTTAAAACTGTTTGCACAATGTATTTAAATGATTTTTCTTACCACACTGCCAATCAAAATGAGAATTGGACTGTGTAAATGTTGTCACTGTGCTAAATAAAGACAAGTTAACTAAATCTCACAAATAGTCAACATTAATTAAAGCAATTATTAACATTGTGAAATACCAATTTTTAAAAGAGCTTCAATTCATTTTGGAAATGGATCCTTGCTAGTTGTAATTATTTTGGCATACTTTGACTTATAGCCAAAGTCCCAGTAATAAGATACAAATAAAGCTAATTCAGTATTTAGACCGTACTGTAATACAGTAATTTTATCTGTTGTTCACTGAGTTACAGAGAAAACAAAAGATGTGTGATCGTATACAATTATGTCAAACATTAATTTCAAGAGTAAACAATAGTGCCAGCTAGAAAATGGAATAATAGTGCAGGAAGAGGAACTTAAAATTGTTTGGCAAACTTACACAGAAAATAGTTTACAATTTACCACACAGGTCATGTCACTACATATTGCTGACATCCTGGTGTACGTTACTTATCTATCCATAATTTGAGTGTGCATACATGTAACCACAATAGCCCAGAGGAAGCTTTGCAGAGGAGTTGTGACTAGAACCACAGGAGGACGTATATTGCCGAGGAATTTGTTACCCAACGTCTCTTTTGGTTTTAAACTGAGAAAGAAATGTTTTCTTTTAAGGAGAAAGTTTGGTTGAACGTCGACAAAAGCCTGGAGTGTATCATACAGAGAGTGGACAAACTTCTCCAGAAGGAGCGCTTGCAAAGTGACAGCTGTGAAGACGTTTTCCAGTGTGACGTCAGCAGTACTAGTAAGAAAGGTAATCGGGACAGTCGTGCCTACTGGATAAATCCAGAAGATTTAAATGAGACCTCATCATCCTCACCACCTTCATCATCCTCACCACCATCTTCATCCACACCATCCTGTGCATGCCATTCTCTCAAGACAAGTGCGTATGCCAGACACTGCTTCTCACTGCTGCTCTCTTCCTGTGTGCTGG
The DNA here is from genome assembly GCA_020086605.1 of Lanius collurio. Lineage (NCBI taxonomy): Eukaryota > Metazoa > Chordata > Aves > Passeriformes > Laniidae > Lanius > Lanius collurio. The sequence goes on along the minus strand of JACBWW010000007.1, from coordinate 11,997,152 downwards.
CATCATTCCTAAGCCTCCCTTACAGCCTTCCATGTGTTTTTAGTTCAGTGTTAAGCAGGGATGTCAGGCAGAAAGAGCTGTTGGGGTACTGGGAGCTGCTAAGCCTATTACTTATTTTGAAATCCTGGTCCCACAGAAATCATTGCCAAATCCATTGATGACAGTGGTTCTTGGTTTTCATGCTGTGTGTTTTAAGCTGGTAAAGCAGTTGTATGGGTTGTCATATGACAGACACCACCTCTGGTAGCTTTCCTGTTGGCTTCAGCTTCTTTGCAGCAATCAAAGCTTATTACAGGTAATTGAATAATGAGACAAGTTCAGGCACTACTGAAAAACCGATGGTCCCAGCTGGACTGCTAAAGCATGGGAGAGGAGCCCAAGCAGTCCCATTAGACTGAGCTGAATGCAGATGAACTAATGGAGTTCAAAGCAAATTTTAACCCAAATTGTGGTGCTGAGGCATTCAATTATTTCAACTTCTTGTAGCTGGAAGGTAGGAATTGGCAGTGCAAGCTCTTAGTTGAATAATCTATTCAAAATTTAGGTGTAAGTGGATGCTGTATTGAATGCAGTGTAAAGTTGTGAGCATGTGAATGAAATATATCCTTATCAGTTTAGATCGACATTTTGGCAGCTGTGCATTAAATTTCAGAATTATTTCATTTACTTATGTACTTATTTGACATATTCTCACATTCTCTACAGTTGGTCACTATGATTTGGCCACTTAATAGTGCAGGTGGGCGAAGTGAAGCTCTAAAAGGACTGATCTGTGTTCTCATTTCCTTTGTCCTGTTCTGTTCTGTTCTGTTTGATGGCCCTTTGTCCCTTATGTGTGTCTGTGACTTCATGTCCATCACATTGTTAGTGTTGCAGTGGAAGGCAGTGCCATAAGAAAAAAAATAGCAAAAGGGAAGTGAAAATAAATGTTAATATTTTTTTGTGTAGCTTTGCATGTTACCTGTAGTTTACTTAGTATCTTAGACAACCGTGTTTTTCTAGATTAGACTGATATTTTTGTGTATTATTAAAAAATAGGAGAGTAGGTTATTGTTTCACAATATGTACACTATTAATTTTTGACTAAATTTCTTCTACCAGTTTTATACCTATAAATGTTTTTTTGCTAGCTAGTTTACATGAAGTTTTATATATATTTATGTGTAAGTTTAATCAGTGACCTTCAATGCACATTCACATAAATGATTAAATGTTGTGGCTTTTTAATACTAAAAAGCCCAGGAAATATGTGTGATGAGTGATATCAGAAGCTTTTCCCAAGACAATTTGATGCTGAAAGTACCTTAGAACAATATTTTTCTTCCATTTTTAGTGGATCTTTTAAATCTGCTCTGTATCTTGACACTTTTGCCATATAAAAGTGGAATTGGCTGTGTGACCCTACCAAAGATTTTGTTAGTGTGAAGAATTTCTGTAACTTTTCCCTGTTGTCCCTCCAAAAAAGGAAAAAAAAATATTTCTCTTTAACTGACAGAATCTGGGGCAGAATTGAAGGTTCTCTAAGTTCAGAATCACAACATTTTTTGTTGTTGTGTATTCAAAGAATTAATGTTTTTCCTGTTAGTAATTTATGAATTTTGAATAAATGAGTAGAGAGCAGACAGAAATTATTTTGAAAACAATGTAAAAACCAGCCAAGCGAGATAGTTCCAGAACTGGTAAGAGAGAGACAGTAAAATTTTATTGAAGGACTTCAGAGGATCACTCTAGAAATGAATGTTTGTGAAAGAAAATACTGTCTGAAATAGTAGAATGGAAACTTAAAAAAAATATTTTCAAATGTACTTATGCTATAGGTATGGATATTCATTACTGAAATCACATGGGGACATGTAGTTTCTTTAGTGAACATGATGAATTTTAATTTACTGAGAAGTTTTTTCTGATTATCTCGCTGACATGATTGTCCTGATGCACACTATCGAATTTTATATTTTATGTTGTTACATTCAGATTTGTAATTCATTCACTAGTGAATCTAGATATAAACTACAGAAGCTTAAATCCTATTAGCTTAGTAAACTACTTTTCATTGATGCAAGACTTGCTGTAACAGGGTGTACGTTATTTTTTCACTGTTGGCATTGACCTCTGGTATATTTTCATCTGACAACTTGATCCTCCCACTGAAGTGAGTATGGAATACTCACAGACTTCACTGGTGGGGTTTCAGCCCTTAATATACATTTTAATGTTTCTTTTAATTATCTCACAAATTGTTGACAGAATTTTGACTAAGGTAGCAAGGTACTGGTTTTTTATCACTCTTGCATTGTGAGTGCCTTAATGTGATTCTGTTAAGTGCATTGAACTTACTGCTGGTCTTTTGCTCTTCTGTTTAGCAGCCTTACTGCCAGCATACTCTATAATTGCAGTAAACCAGTGGTTCTCAAATTGTGCCCTGTGGATCACTGGGGATTGACAGTGCACTTGCTGGTAATCCACAGCAAGCCTCTGAGCTAGCAGGTACTGGCTTTCCTCCAAGTCCCCATCCAGGTGTTCCTCTGATCAGAACAATGGCGTGGAGGAGATGCCCATGCCCTCAGTACCCATGGGTAACAGAGTATTTATGCTGAGCTCCTCTTCACCCAGTGAAAATGTTTGAGAACCCTGGCATTGAGCATTTGAGTTGCTTGTGTTTAGACTGTGTTGCTGCTCCTTAATCATGCATGTTGCCCCTCCATTTCTGTGCAGATTGCAGCCCTACTCCGGAAGAATCTGCCCCAGGTATGTGCATTCATGGCTTCTGCTTCTTCTGAAAACTGCAGGGGTTTGTTCATAGTTAACTGAACAAGTGCCTTGCTTTGAGATGGACCATTTTGAAATGGCAATGCTTTGCAGCACCACGTGAGTTACCTAAGCTGTTGAGAAGTTGTTATTTCCTAAGAGTGCAGGGGGTGTCTGGTCATTTTGCATGTCCGGATATGGGAGAGCGAATGTTCATGGCCTCTTTGGTTTCCCCAGTTGATGTGTTTTAGCAAACTGATGTAGGTGACTGTGGTTTGAGGCCTGTTTCAAATGTCAATGAAGTCTGTGGGAGTGTGACATTTCAGACATGCCCTTTCACACAGGCTGTTGAGCTGGTAGTTGTGGAGGAGTCAACAAGGCTGATGGAAAATTTCTGCTGTGGGTGCACACCAAGTAGTGTTGGGGATTGCAAGTCTCCTGTTTCAGGATACAGAATTTAGGAGTCTCATCCCAGTGTTAACCTTCTTTCTCCTGTCCTTCTCCTTCTGTACTTAAAATGAAAAGACTAAAATATCTTTTCAAGGCCCTGGAGGATGGCTGTTTTAGTAAATTTTTGTTGCTCTGGAGAAGAGAGACCCTTAGGGTGAAAAATGCAAGAACTTTTCCCACCTGACATTACGTCCTACAAGCTTTATGTATTTGGTTGTCATTAAGACATCATTTTTTTAATTAAATAGTCAGTAATATATAGTCAGCAAAAGTTTGCTATGTGAACTTACAGGCCTTCCCAACATCCCTACTTTGTTCCAACCTAATTTGAGACTGGGAGTGCAAGTCCTTTTATTCCAGTTTGCTGTTGATAACAACTACCATTGACTAAAAAATAAAAGAACACCTCTGTGAAGTAGGTAGCAAAAATAATGTAGAACTTTGCAGAGTGACAAGGGTTTGTTCTTTCATGGCAAGAATTTTAAACCAAGAGAGAATACACAGCACAGAGGATTTTTGTTCACTACCCCGGATGAGCCCTTGCATTGTATGTGAATGTTGGGAGAAAAAACCCCATCTAATAATTGCTTTATCTTCAGCAATGTTTTTTGTGATTACAAGAGATAAACGTATCTTTCAAATGAAGTGCAGACACACTACAGTCTTAAATATTCACTGAGTTAGTAACTATATACATGTGTGTACAACCAGACAATGAGATGATATGCTGAAAGAAATTTTCAGTTCTTTTTCTCATTCTCATTTGCTTATGGAAAAGCTCTTAAATGCAGTAAGAGAAACACTGTTAGTATCATCTGTATATTGCTTTCTAAGTGTTGACAAGACCATGTTATGGCATCTGACTAATTTTGAGATAAAATATTTAATAGAATTTAAATGGCAAGCTGTGATTCCTTGCCTGTTCTTCTAATGTTTCCTGCTTTTTTTTTTTTTTTTAAGGTAATGGAACAGAGTCAAACAACTTCCCCTTTGTGTATCTATGTACTGCATAGAACAAAACCCAAAAGGATAGTTCTGTTAATCTTGCCAGATATGTTTCTGTTAGCAGACTTCCAGAGCTCCCCTCTTTGGCTGGTTATCAAAGGAACATTTATTATTACTGACTCTTAGTTCTGCCTTTGAGTCAAAATCCAAAACAATTTCCTTTCAGAGGCTTCAAGTGTCTCATTCATGCAGGTTCTGGTTTGTGCATTACCTTGTTCCTACAGCCAACTGGGGTGGGAGTTGTGTGTGTGTTGTTTGTGAGCTCTGGTGCTTCTAAAAATTAAAACATATTGTCCTTCCCTTTAAAAAGAGAAGTGTTCTGTTTCAACCTTGCATTAAGGAGGGCAAAACCAAAGCCCTGCTCTATATTCTTTTTATGTTGCAGAGAGAATGGGTTTTGGTATGGCATCTGAATAATTTTTTGTAACCTCATGGGAATGTTTTTTGTTAATTGGTGGTTGATTAAGATGGAAGATGAAATAAGGAAAGAAAAGGAAGTGAGCATTTGTGATATTTTAAGGCTGATTAGTCTCTTAAGGAAAAGGAATGGCACAATATTTGGGGTACCAAAATAGGGCTTGGACAATTCTGTTTCATTTCTGTGCTTCCTGTGCAGGACCTTGAACAGAATCCCTCTGGGTCATACCTGTATTTCAGTGGAAGAAAAGCTCCAAACTACTTCCAAGAATCTGTATGACTCCCATCTAAATCACTATATTTAGGATTCCTTGTTAGCTAGCTTAAAGCCTTTAAAACTACTCAGGAGACAGAAAACACTTGAAAGAGTACCTACATTAATTTCTTACCTCTCTGCCTTATTATTCTTAGCTGCAAATAGGAGATGAGCATCATCTTGCCTCACTGAGGTGCAATAAGGTGGTGGGGCAGTCAATACCCCTATGAGCCTAGAGATTAGAAAGACAAGATATTTGGGAGAATCTCATTGACAGAAATGGTTAAGCAGATGGTCCCTCTTTCTGTAATACAATGGGCTCCTCACTGTCTGTCCATGTACGTGCAGTGAAAGGGTTTGTTTGAACATGAACATGCAGTTATATACACTTCTGTATATAATTATTCATGTTTCTGTTATGATTTCCAAGTCAGCTATTTTATAGCTTGTTGTGTGGGCACAAATTCTGCTGACTTTTACATGAAAAGTCATAACAGCCTTACAGACTGTTCTCCATATTTTCCTCATGCAATAACTACACTGTAAGGTTACTTAATAATTACAAAGAAGGGAATGACCATCCAGCCAAAATAAAACAAGTTCTAAATGTGAATTATCAACAACTTTGACTTGAAACAGGAAGTTTCTTCTTAATGTGTGTTTGTTTCAAATAAAGTGCTTCCACTGCTGCTAATTCTTTTTTTCTTTTAACCAGGTGAATGGAGTGAAGCTCTTTATCCCTTGCTGACCACACTCACTGACTGCGTAGCCATGATGAGTGACAAGGCAAAGAAAGCCATGGTCTTTTTGTTAATGCAGGACAGTGCCCCGACAATAGGGCTCTGCCTGAGCCTTCAGTATCGCAGGGATGTTGTCTTCTGCCAGACTGTAAGCAAACAAATATGCATGATTTGATTTCACTTCCACATTTGGTGGGGTTTCGATTAAATATGAAATATTACTCTTTCCATAATTTTTCAGATCTCTTCCCAGGTTTGACACTGATTTCCCCTTACAAGCTGTGCTAGCCTATCCTTACTGGTTACTTACATGCATTTGACAATACATAAATTAGGCGTCCCCTTGGATACACATTGGCTGTTGATAACAGAAATTATTCTGGAACTAGTGAAAATATACTGCTGTATACAGAAACAACCTTTGCCTTCCAATGCCACCAAGCTAAAGCAGAAGTAAGATGTGAAAGAGGGGGGTGAAGACGTCTCCGAGGAACAAGTGTACTCCCTCAGTTACCTTTTGTTGTTTTCTGCATTGAGAAACCCAACAGGACGTATGGTACCTAAGGAGAGAAGCCCAGCTATGGGAAGAGAAATTAGTTCTGGGGTTTTTTTCTTAGAAGTTCTGTTTCTGAACCTGCTGGCATCTCTTGTGTCAGGCACTGACTAGAAGGTGCAGACACTATCTGCACTAAAAAAATTTCCACTGCCCAGAGAAAAAAATTTCTTCTGCCCTCTATACTTCTGTAGTGTGTCTGCTTTCCTGTGAAATCACTATCTTGTTCATTTATTTCAAACAGTTTATTTCTTGGACATCATTTGGCAGGGCTTTTGTCCCAAAAGGTAGTATCAAAAATGTAAAGCAAGTGACAGGATGAGAGGAAATGTCCTCAAGTTGTGCCAGGGGGAGATTTACATTAGATACTAGGAAAACTTTCTTCATGGACAGGGTTGTTAAGATCTGCAGTGTGCTGCCCAGGAAAGTAGTGGAGTCACCATCCCTGGAAGTGTTAAAAAAATGTGTGGATAAGGCAGTTGTGAACATGGGTTAGTGGTGTACATGGTGGTGCTGCTGGGTTAAACTTGGTGACCTTATAGGTCTTTTCCAACCTTAATGATTCTTTGATTCTGTGATCTCATCGGGATAAAATCAGGGAATTTTCCTATATAAAACCCACCTCATATTGCAGATAATTTTTAAACTCAGTAGTTTGAGTATGTTTACCTATCGTGATCAGAACTTTATTGTCTTCTGTTTAATTCTATAACAAAGTCATACACCTGTGTACATAGTATAGGGCAATCCCCTGGGAAATTCCTTTGATAGCAGTAAATTAAGACTAGAATTAATCTTAGATCCTAGCACTGCCCTTAGTACTAGATCTTCAGGATCTTGTTCTGAATATCTTGTAACACCAGAGTTTGAATCTGCATAATGCAAACAGAAACTTTTTAAGTTTTCTCAAATGTCATTTTTGAAAAACAGTAATTTATTCATTCCATCAAAATTCTTGGCCTGGAACTAGCTGTGTTGCTTTTTTTGTCTAAAACTAAAACAATTCTCTAAGGAGAAATTTTTGTAATTCCTAAACTGTAGACCCTACCACACGTGATCGTGTTCAGAAAACAAAAAGGTGTGAGATCCACAGCAGCCCCATTTTGAGACAGCTTGCAAAATGAAGGCAGCATGTCCTGAATCTGGTTTTTTTGAGTGTTTTAGGTTTTCATTGGTTGGTTGTCTCTCTTCAGCTGCAAGGAAGAGTGCTGTTTAAGGGAAAAGAGCATCTAATTGACAGATTTTATGGCACCTCTTATACATGCTATCATTTTGTTTGGGGCTGAAGAACCTTTTTTATCTTGAATCATTTCATTCTTGTCTGTTTCCTCTCTCACAGCTGACAGCTCTCATTTGTGGTTTCATTATCAAGCTGAGGAACTGCCTGCATGATGACGGATTTCTAAGACAGCTCTACACCATTGGCTTGCTGGCACAGTTTGAGAGCCTGCTGAGCACTTATGGTAAAGGCACGGGACCAGTGGGTGGGATTAGCTGTTGAGTCAGCAAATTCTGCATTTAATTGGCTACAACAGGATCTGAGTGTTTGGGACAATCTGCAGCTCAGCTACAAAATTATTTTGAAAGCTAAAATGCAAAACTAGATTATAGCTGAAGTACTTAATATCTAACAACTCTGAATTTCTTTGCACTTACTTGAATATCTAAAAGATAAAGTGTATTTGTTTTATAATAGAATGTCAAAGGTTTATGAATGACTGAAACATATCACAGTGGTCTCTGGGTTTTTTCAGAAAATAAATGGATTAAAGTTTTTGTAACCTAGGAGAAACTGTGCCCAAAATCCACTTTTTGAATTTTCTTGAAACTTGAGCAGTCTTGCAGCCCAATGTGAGATTGAAGAGAGAATATAAAAAGAGAAAGTATTTCACTCAGGAATGTTTCACTCCTGTGTCTCAAAAGCTGTCTGGATGCTGATTAGAGAATTCTTTTCCAGACAAATCCAGAATGCCTTGTAGCTTCTCCAGTGCAAAGGATATCATGACTGACAGTGCTGAGAAGTACTTACTAGCATCATCTAACTTGGAAAATCAGCTAAATAAACTGCTTGAAGGACAGTAGTCTGGACTGTTCTAGATGTTTTCTAAACTTGCTGAACTCAAAAAATCAGTCATGACATTGTCTCTAGGTCAAAGGGGAGGCCTGCGCTGCAAAACCTCTTCATCTGTGGAACTTCTTCATGGAGTGATGACCTACTGTTTTCATCAAATTGACAAAGGAAAATTGTGCATAACAAGTAATTACAATTCCCTTTTTCCTCTTGGATTTAGGTGAGGAGTTGGCAATGCTGGAGGACATGAGTTTGGGAATCATGGACTTGAGGAATGTAACCTTTAAAGTAACTCAGGCTACATCAAATACATCTACTGACATGCTGCCAGTCATCACTGGAAATCGGTAAAAAACAATAAATATGCTTTATTCTTGATGAGATGGGGACATGCCAAAACTTTTATTTTTCTACTCAAGTTGTACAAGAACTGCAGTATTAATGCACTGAGCAAAACCAGCTATCGTCAGGAAATTGGCAGATCTGATTTGAATGTTCATGAGTATATAAATGGAACGTTACAGGTTTATTTTTGAACTAGAATAGATTTTCTGACGAGAAGCAAGTTGTGGCAGTTCTTTAAAGTCAGTTTTGACTGATAGTTGCTTTTCAATGGTTATGTTATGTTCTAGGTGTTATCCCTCTTTTGATAAGTAACACATTCTTGGAAGATAGCTTTCTGATCCCTATGTCTAATAGTTGTTTATCTGTTTTCAGGGATGGATTTAATGTGAGGATCCCCCTGCCAAGCGCCTTGTTTGATTTGTTGCCGCGTGAGATTCAGAGTGGAATGTTACTGAGGGTTCAGCCTGTTCTTTTCAACGTGGGAATCAATGAGCAGCAAACCCTAGCAGAGAAGTAGGTATCCAGTCAGTGAAGCTCAAACCTTACTGGCAGTTCAGCAGTGGAACTACATTGCTGTGGAATTGCACTCTTGCATAACTAACAGCAATTCAGTTTCTCCAGAACACAAACAAGGGTACACTGTTCTAAATGAATCTGTCAAATGACAAACTAAAGGAGGTCCTTTATATGCCATGTAGCTGTGAAGCTCCTTACCTCATGGGTTTCAGACTAGTGTGGGTTTATGTGGTTCAGAAGTGAATTTACACTGCGAACATCTATCAAGGGCTATTTAGCACACAGGTGCTCTTTGTGACTTAAGACCTCTGTGAGTGCCAGATCACTAGAGGCTGAGAGATCATTCTGAGTGTTGCTGTGTATTTGCTGTCTTGGTTTTGCACTCTCCCTGAGACTCCCTCTCCTGGTCACTGTCAAAATCCAGGATAATTGGCAAGGTGTACGTCTGTTTTAGCATAACCTTGCAGTATTTATGTAATGCAACACTGCTATTGTAAAGCTGAAAAATATATTTATGTAATTGTATTTGCTAGGGAAACTGTTTGGTTCTGGAAGAGCCAGCAGATTCCCTGTATTGTGGCCATATCCTGTAAAGAGTACATTGACAGAGCACTGCTCTAATGGAGAACTCCAGCAAAGTCAGGCACATGCATGTTGTGACAGCAGCCTCGGTACCAGGCTGGAGTGTGCACTGTGGTGGTGGACAACAAGAAAAAGTCTAACAAAAGCATTCCAGCAATTACTGTTGTCCTCTGTTGCCTACAAAGCAAGCCCAAGATGACTAGCACAGTTACAGATGTCAGCACTCTGTGTGTACATCTGTGTAGGTAGATATTTAGATGAGATGAATCAGGGCATTGTTGACAATATTTATTCTTGGTTTATTACTCCTCGATCCATTTTTTTCATTTACAAATCAACATTCTCAGTCCTATCTACTGATGTTATGGTTGTTATTATTAGCTTATGAACTAACTAGTAAGTCCTTTATTAAAAGTTTAAATTCAGGTGAAACAATTTGCCAGGTAGGAATTTAATATTGGAAGAGAGACATGAAAGCCAAAGAATTTTAAATACTATTTTCTACAAGATTTTTTGTATACCTTCCTTCCCTTTTTCCCCCTCACACTCATATACTTCCTTTCTCTGTAATGAGAACAACAGTTCTCTGTTACACTTTACCTGGCATTTGAATGGTTAGGGAATGTCTGGGATCGATCTTTAGACTGTTTTATTGCCAAGTGCAGTTGTTTCAAAGAAGAAGAGAAACATTTTACCTTGGGTTTAATTGTTCCTTCCTTCTCCTTTTAAAGGTTTGGAGACACCTCACTGCAAGAAATAATTAACATGGAAAGCTTAGTGAGGTTGAATTCATATTTTGAGCAGTTCAAGGAAGTTTTGCCTGATGATTGTAAGTATTTTGTGATTAATGATAAATTGGGTTGAAGAGCACAATTCAGGCTGATTTTTTCATTTGTTTGCTTTATGTTGTTTTTTTAAATGTCGATGATACACCAGCATTAGTAACCACCAAGAAATGATGCAACTCTTTTTTAATACTTTAGTACTAAGTTAAGCAAATTCAAGAGGTTTAAAGGTCAGACTGACTAACTTTCCTTTTTAAGGTTACTTTCACATCTCTTTCTAAATGGCACTATGTACTGTATAATCATCCAGCTAGGCAGTGAGATTGTTGTAAAGGTGTAAAAGTGACAGGTTCTAGCAGCAGCATTTTTATGTGCAGTTTTCTGTGATGTTTCCTGCACTTAAGATAAAACCTGCACAGAGAGCAACTGCCAGTTTTTAGGAACTCTGTGACTTGCCCTGTTTTTTCTTTAGCACTTTCCTGTAATTGTTGCATCCGCAGCCAACAGCAGAGAACCTGAAAGATAGACAATTGCTACAAGCTTAAATTTTACTGTTGTTATTTTTTTTTGACTTGTTAATTTGTTTGTTACTGCTTGGGGTTTTTTTGAGAAGGCAGTGGCATAAGTGTTATTTTCATGTTACCACAAAAATGGTGAAAATTCGTCAATTCATTATTATTGCTATCAACCTTTTGTAAGGTTATTTCATGTTTCCTACAATTTGTTGCAATTTTATTCCAGAAATGCAAATGCAACAGCATGCAACAGGATAGTAAGAATTCTATCTGTAGAATGTGTTATTGCACATTCAGTTACTCTGAATTTTTTTGGTATGGCTGAGAGCAGAGCCTGCTTACCCCATCCAAGCATTCATAATCCTGCATAATTAATACTCTGGAATGTTAGCGGCAAAATTTAATTTTTTTATTGTATAGAGATCTAGGATCAGATTTTCTTGTAAGATTCAAAAATTAATCAGTTTAAAATTAATTTTGTTCATGTCTCTGTCTAGTCTTTCATAATAATAATTCCCATTCAGCTCCTTCCTCTCCTCTTTAATTTTGCTTGTCTCTTCCCCAGACCTCTTATGTTTGATCCAGTCATCTTTTAGCTTTTGCCTTTTTTTTTTTCTGCTGAAAGTTGTGGTGGTATTGAGGATATACAAAGTCATGTGTACTTTTCTCTGAACCCTTGTCAAGGGAGCATAAGGTTTTACATTTAACTGCAAACCAGGTGATTATACCCAGTGGTGTAGTCAGTAGTAGGGAGAGGCAAAAGGAAAACCAGACAGATCATTCTAGGGGACAAAGGGCCCAGTGAAGTATCTGCTGGCAAATTGTAGGAAATGTTCCCATCAAGAACAGTTGATTCCTCATCTACTGTCCTTGTTCCTGTGTTCTTAATTCTAAGCTCTGCAGAATTTCTAAGAAATTAATTAGTCATTGCTTCACTATCTCCCTGTCCTTGTTCTGTTAGCTCTTCTTGTCTTTAGAAAGAGGAGATGGCCTGTGCCTTCTTTTTGTTTACAGGTATTACTTTCTTTCTAGGTGTAGAGTTTAAGCAGACCAGACCAGGACAGGCACAAAATTGTTAATTACAGAATAAAAATGTAGAATGTTTAGGTTGGAAAAGACCATCAAGTCCAACTATTTCCCCAGCACTGCCAAGTCCACCCCTAAACTATCTCCCCAGCTGCCACATCTACATGTTTTTTAAATACCTCCAGGGATGGTGACTCAGCCACTTCCCTGAGCAGCCTATTCCAGTGCTTGACCACTCTTTCAGTGAAGAAATTTTTCCCAGCATCCAATCTAAAACTCCCCTGGTGCAGCTTGAGGCTATTTTCTCTTGTCCTGTCACTGATTGCCTGGAAGAAGAGCTCCCCTGGCTTTCAGGTGATTGTAGAGATCAATAATGTCCCCTCTGATCATCCTTTTCTCCAGGCTAAACAGCCCTAGCTCCATCAGCTGCTTCTCATAAGACTTGTGCTCCACACCCTTCACCAGTTCAGTTTCACTTCTCTGAATACCACTGAGGTTCCAGCACCTCAGTGTCCTTCTTACAGGGAGAGGCCCAGAACTGAACACAGGATTTCAGGTGCAGCCTCACCAGTGCTGAGTACAGGGGGACAATCCCTGCCCTGGTCCTGCTGGCCACACTTTTCCTGGTACAGGCCAGGCTGTCATTGGCCTTGGCCACCTGGGCACAGCTGGCTCATGTTCAGCAGCTGCTGACCAGCACCCCCAGGTCCTTTTCCACCAGGCAGCTTCCCAGCCACTCTGTCCCCAGCCTGTAGCACTGCCTGGGGTTGTTGTGACCCAAGTGCAGGACGTGACACTTGATTGTGCTGAACCCTATAAAAGTGGCCATGGCTTATTGCTCCATCCTGTCCAGATCGCTCTGTAGAGCCTTCCTGCCCTTCAGTAGATCAGCACTCCTGCCCAGCTCGGTGCCATCTGCCACTGACTGAGGGTGCAATTGATTCCCTCCTCCAGATCATTGATAAAGATATTAAACAGGACTGGCTGCAGAACTGAGCCCTGGGGACCCACACCAGCTGGATGTAGCACCATTCACCAGCACTCTGTGGGTCTGGCCATCCAGCTGGGTTTTTTTTACCCAGTGAACAGTATGTCCTACCAAGCCATGAGCAGCCAGTTAGTCCAGGAGAATGCTGTGGGAAGCAGTGTTAAACATTTTGCTAAAGTCCAGGTAAACAATGTCCACAGCCTTCCCTCATCTACTCACCACATCACCTTCTTGTAGGAGATCAGGTTAGTCTAGCATAATATTTGCTGTGAGAAGTAGACCTAAAATAAAACCTCATATGTCACTCAGGTGGGATTCATTTTGTCACAGTGTCATCTCTTACAGTGCATACCTCCTTATTTATTCAGTCACAGCTTTAGTTGGTGTTCTCTGTGGTTATGCCTTTAAAAAAAAAATAAAAAAGACATCCTGTTGAATACTTGTAACTGATTGTCTGGAGTATCTTGCTACATATGTAAAAGCTGACATGCAACAATTCCACCACATAAGATGAGTACTGAAGGTTCTCTGAAAAATTTCAACTACTTTATTTCCACTTAGAGAAATATTAATAAACAGATCATGACAATGAGGCATCCTGTCAAAGAGGGTGTTTCTTGTAACTGAAAGCTGACCAGCTTGCAAATTTAAAATAAAAAATGTGAGCAGAATATACAATAGCTTCAGAGTTTCTCTGAAAACATGCATGTTCTCCTGTCACCTCTGTGACACACAAACCAAAATGCTATACCAATCTTGCTCCCTTTGTTCATTCTCTTACTATATTGCTATTAGATTCTGAGTCCCTGGAGTTTTAAATAACTGTGATTTGTATTTCCAATTGAGTTTAATTAAGCTTGAATTTGTTTTGTTGGTGGTACTAAGTAATTCAGAACTTGAATAATTGCTCTAAGCTTTGATAGTTTCAAGAAAACACAGGTGTGTTTGCAACAGGCATATAGAAACACTTTGTAAAAGATCTGTTGAATACAAAAGACTAAGTGGAGTTGGTTTTATTTGTTTTATAGGTCTACCTCGATCTCGTAGTCAGACGTGCCTGCCTGAACTGTTAAGATTTCTGGGACAAAATGTACATGCAAGGAAAAACAAGAATGTTGATATCCTTTGGCAAGCTGCTGAGGTATTTATTCATCTAAGCATCTCTGAATAGTTAGCTGATTCCCCCTTTTTTATTACTGATGTGTTTGAATTTCTTCATTTGCTTGCATGTAGCTTGGAAATGCTGCCAGGCTAGACCTCTAGAATGAGACATGGGGAGATAAAATGTATTTTCCATATCAGAATTTTCCCTTCAATGCAGTGAAGTTCTTCTCTCTGAAAGATGAGTAACTTTGACATCAAAGTCCTACACAACATTTGTGTCTCTCTGAGAGGAAGTACAGGTGTTCTCTCTGACGGAAGGTTGTTCCTGTAGAGGCAGTGATGGATTGTATATCCCATTTCTAGATATGCCGCAGACTCAATGGTGTTCGATTTACGAGCTGTAAAAGTGCCAAGGATAGGACTGCCATGTCGGTCACCCTGGAGCAGTGTTTGATCCTACAGCATGAGCATGGAATGGCTCCACAGGTCTTCACTCAGGCTCTGGAGTGTATGAGGAGGTAAGAGTTTGACCTCATCACTTATTCCTGAATAAGGAACCGTGCAAACTGCAGAGGCGTGGTGGTCTCTGTTTCCATCAAAAGGAAAAAAAAGTCAACTGAAGTCAGGAAACTGTAGAACTGACTGCTAGAATTCATCTCTCCTGTGCATGTGAGTTGCATATGCTAAAGCTGGTTCTTACCAGATTGGTATCAGATGGGCTTGAGTTTTCAGTAGAAAATGAGGACTTTTCAGACAAGCATGTAAAAACGTGTTTTTCATTTATGCTGAGCTTACAGAACAGGAAACTGGTGCTTCTTTGAAAGTTGTTTAATGATGACTTTACCTGAACTGTCATAGCACTAGGTTTCTTAGTTCTAGATCAGGGAGATTACTCAGGACTGACCTGTTTTTTGTTCCTTGAAACACAGACACCTGCAGTTTGCACTGGTTTACCACGTATATTCTTTAGCAGTGAAACACTGCTCACTGGGTGAAATGTCAGTATGAGTGTTTCACGCTACAGCAACCAAATTTCATCACAACGTGTCAGTGTGCTGTTGTCGTATCAATATAATGATGTTCTGTATTCTGAAGCAGCAGAGATGGTTGCCGAATTAAGTACTGTACTGAAAAAATAAATAATAAATCTGTTTACTGTTGTTCAATGCCTTGTTTCAAGCACTGCTGGAAAACTCCGTAAGTCACATACCAAAAGAAAGGATAAGAAATCTAGCTTTAGTCTTTATCAATGTAGTTCAACAATGCTGTTCAGTCCTGTTTTTCAACATTCACTCTTATCGAATGTACTGTACTGTGTGTCTTTTCACCAAATTCTCTAGAGTGTTCAATTCTCTTATCCTTTCTGTATGTTTTTGCTGTTTGACCCTTTCTTACTCTTCAGTTACCTAGAAGAAAAATGTCTCATAATAACACTTACAGCCTCTTACACTAGTAATTTGGGAATTTATACCTACATCTAATTGGGTGGCACTGAACTTCGTTATTTTCAGTTTTTTGCTACATTGTCACAGAGTTAGGACAGTACATTAAAACTTCACTCATTAACTAATTAAACTTTGATATTAGAAACAAAACTTGAAACAGCTTCATGAGGGGGAAGTTACTAACTTAAAATAGACTAAGTAGTTTTTAAACATCTTTATTTAAATTTTGCAACTTGCTGACATAGACATCTGAAACTGTTACACAGCTTCATAGTTGTGTATTTAATAAGAACAAAACCAACTAGGAAAAATAGTTGCAATCTTGTTACTTTCTTCAAATTCTTTACTGGGTCACTGAGTTTTTTTAATGCAGTCATGGACACAAGAGAGAGAGGTTAGTAATAACATTGTTTTGGTCTTTCAGTCTACCAATTTAATATAACAGGATCAGATAAAATATTGACCTAAGAAAAATACTGCTTTGTGTTGACCTACATAGGGATATTGAAAGAGGAATGATTTAATCAAAACCTATGGCTTGAGTGTTCTACATCAGAGACTTCCTGTGGCAGGTGAAGTACGTGACTTTCTCTTCTGTTAAATCTTTGACTAGGAGAGATTGTGCAGAACAAATACTGACTAGTTCTGAAGGAAAACCAGGATTAGACCATTCTTTGAGCCTATCACTCTTCCTCACATCTCGTTGCTCTTTGGGATAGGTGGCTGTGTTTTTAAAATTATTTGTCAATTCTACTCAGGAACAATGGTACAGAATTAATTAAAAGGTTAATGGGAGAGATAGGATTATGGAACAAATAGGTAGGAGTTCCACTCCACCAAATCCCATTCCAGCCTACGCAGGCTGACCTGACTTAGACAACAGATACAGGATAAGAAAGGGCAGCAAATTGCTTCCAGGGCATTCAGAAAACATGGGTTTTGTTCTTTTACCTTGGATCTTTTATTTGTGTAGCTGTACTGGAAAAGGAAAGTTTGGTTCATTCTTAAAGACTTTTGAAGTTTCTGAGGCAGTTTGAAGGACAGGGAAGAAGTTCTAGTAATTTGTGAGACTCAAACTATTTAATCTCTTTTCTACTGACAACTTCCCTGAGAAGAAAAGCGTCCTTGCTTACACCATTCTTGAAAAAATTAAGAAAGCATCATCTTCTTCTATGTGATGTTGATCTTCAGAGGTGTTAGTTCCCACTTACTTGTCCTCAAGGTCTTCCCTTCATTCCTAGTCTTATGATAATTATGTGTCTGTGATAGTTGTGTTCAGTGAGCAGGGACATCAGGGAGAGAACATGGAGTGTTCTTGTAGATTCTTGTAGAAATTCACCGATACAAGTTCGTGGCTGTCACCTTAGAAACAAATATCCTAATAGAGTAAAATCATTTTCTGGAAATAAGTTACATCTTTTTCAGTCCTAAATCAAACACACAGTAGTTCCCAGCCCACAAAGAGTAAAATCATGATGATACGTCTGGAAGTCCAGGCTGCAGAGGAAATCGCTACCTCACCAGTAAAGGCAGAACAAGAGTCAAAGTCCAGCTATAGCCTCTTCCATCTGCAGCCCCCACTCCCCACTTGATCTTTGTCTCCCTGCCCTCCCTCCCCCTACCAGGTTTCTGTCCTGTCAGAAATGCCAGTGGAGCTGTTTGTGGGAATATGCTCTAAGGCAGTTTCAGTGAAAATCATCCTGGGCAGTAAAATTCTTTACATGTTTCAGGTAGCCCAGTGTATTTTCATTAAATGAAGTAGGAAGTTGCAACACAAACAATTTAACCAACAGAGAAGAGCTGTCTCTTGACAGGAGCCCTTGAAAAGCAGCTGGAAATGGGGTGAGGAAAATTATCTCTTCTAGCTGCCATAATGGTGCTGGCTAAAAGGATTACATAACAAAGTCCTAGGAGTCATGCTTGGGCATGACCACTCACTGCAATGAAACAGCTATGATTAAACCAAGCTTGGTTGGATTTTTTTCACTGATTGACCTGCTTTAAGAATAAAATCATGCTGAGTTGAGCTAGACCACTTGCCAGATGCCCACCCAGCTGCTCACTACCTCCCCTCAACAGGACAGGGGGAGCAAATATGTAAAAAAGCTCATGGGTTGAGATAAAGACAGGGAGATCCCTTGCCAGTTACTGGTACAGGCAAAACGGACTCAGAGAAAAAAAAATTATTTATTGTCAATGGATTGGGGATGTTAAGAAATAAAGACAAAAATTAAAAACATTACCCTCCACCACCCTTCTTGTCCCAGGCCAAAGTATTCCACTGCTTCTTTCTCAGCTCCTCTACCTCCTCCCCATGCTGAGCAATGCACAGAGGATGTGGAACAGGGATTTGCAGTCAGTCCATAACAGCTCTCCTCTGCTCCTCCCCCCTCTCACTCTTCCTCCACTCCAGTATGGGAGTGGTCCCTCCTGCAAGGGCTCTCCCTGGTCTCCAGTTTCCTTCAGTAAATATTCATCTGCTGCACTACGGGTCCTCCATGGGCTGCAGTGTGTATAGTTCCTCTCCACAGCTGTGGGGGACACTGCTTCAGCTCTTTATCCTCTCCTTCCCTGACTTTGGTGCTCACAGGGCTCTTTCTCAGGTCTTTTCCCATCACTTTTCACTGCCATGCAGTGCTTTGCCTTTTCTCACACACTCCCTGAGGCACCAGAATGGCTGAGGGCTCAGCAGTGCCTTCAGTGGGTCACTGAAGCTGTCTGGAGCCATCAGCGTCCAGCATGAGGCAGCCCCAGCCTCTCCTAACAGAGGATTCCCATATGCATGCTAAATTAGAAGGGAAATTGCTGTGTGTCTTAACCCCAGTCCTCTCCTAGAGGTAGTCTGCTGATGAATGTTTTGATTTAAGATGCTGTGCAATTTGGTATATTTGATATTTCCAAAAGGCGACTTCTCACCCCTCAGAGGGAAGCATCTACATGGGCCAACAGTGACAAGGAAAGCACTTTCCAGCTCTTGCCTCCATTCCCACCATACGTGTCTGCGTATATGTCTTTGTGTAAAATTGAATAGCTTGACACCAATTTTTAATGGTGGAGATGTAGCATGTGATGTTCATAATGCCATCTTGTAATTTTTAACCTTCCTTCTTTCCCTCTCCCATTGTTTTATATTTTATCTATATTTTAAAACACTTCTCTTCCTCCAGGCTATTTTGTTGAGCCTTTGTCAACCACTTTGCAGTAAGCATTAGGTTTCCACTGGCTGATTCTCCTGATCACACACACACACCCCTCCCCACTGCTACAAAGGTAGTTGGGATTTGTAGGCATCACAGACGCAATCTGCCCTTGTCCAGTGTAGGCAGCAGGAGTGAAAACATATCTTGATCACCAATTTGGATCAAATCCAGATAAGAAATACAGTTGGTTTCATTCCCTGCCCACCTAATTCCATTTGACTTGATGTGTCACCAGCTTCTGAATGCTTTTTTTCACCACCTCCAGGGTATGTCTGATTTCTCACAGGACACTGTCTGATGCTTACATAATCCTGCTACACAGCCATCAAGGTTATGGATGGCTTGTAATAGATGGAGCAAGTGCACAAGTTCCAACAGCATCAGGCTTACAGGTTGCATCATAGAATTTTTTGAGTTGTAAGGAACCTTGAACATGATCTAGTTCCAACACCCCTGCCACGGACAGGGACACACATTCAACTGGACCAGGTTGCTCAAAGCCCCATCCAGCTGGGCCTTGAATACTCCCAGGGATGAGTATCCATGGCTGCCTCACCACCCTCAGAGTAAAGAATTTTTTCCTAATATCTAATCTAAGCTCTCTTTCCCTTTGAATCTATTTCCCATTGTCCTGTCACTACATGCTCTTGTAAATAGTCTCTCTCCCTCTTTCTTGTGTGCTCCCTTCAGGTACTGGGAGGCTGCAGTTCAGTCAGCCCTAAGCTATCTCTTTTCCAGACTGAACAAACCCAGTTCTCTGAGTCTTTCCTTGTGGGAGAGGCACTCCATCCCTCTGTTCATTTTGGTTATTTAGTTATTGCTTCGTAAACTAAAAAATAGAGTTGGACTGCTCAGGGTACAAGAGTGATCCAAAATTAAAGACCATACAGCAAAGCCTCAGGTTACCTGAAGAGTTGTTCCCCGCTGTTGCCTTTGGTGCTCAGTGTAAGAAGTGGGTGCACAGTGAGATGGGCTTTGCAGCATGTCTTCAGAAAAATGCCTATTGATACACACTTGACTTCATATCCAAAAAAATAGGTGGGTGGTTTGGGTTGGACAGGTAGATAAGAGGTTAAATTAAATCACTGCAGCCTACATGGAAAGATGTTTGAAAGGGTCAAATACTACAATGGTTATTCATGTTCAGCTTGCTTTTCAGAGCTCCACTTCTTTGCAGCATGCCAAAGCATGGCAGAGCAGCATGGGGTATTATTGCTTGGTAATCTGAAAGAATGAACATGGAAAACCATTAATGTTCAACCTACATGTGTTTATTTTCACTGGACTACAGTACTTCTTTCTTATTTTTCTCTTTTATTCTCTTTCCCTCTCCTTATTTCTATAATTGTACTGATGCATATTTTTGAGATGTTTTTCCACTCTTTCTTTACTTCATCTTCTGGTTTTGTTGTACGTTCTTCCATGTTTTTTCATTTTCTTGACCACCTTGTGTTGCCATCTCTTGTTATCCATTCATTTGCATGTCTGTCTTCCTTTCTGTTTTATTTTCCCTCTTCCCAACCTTCTTCCTTTTCACAGCATTGGAACACGGGAGATAGTCACCCAGAAGAACTTGAGTGGCTTGGTGCCCATCCGAGATTTCAGACTAGATCCCAGCCTCCTCTACTCCATTCCTTTACTAGCTCTCAGCCCCAATTTACTGATTGTGTGGCTGTTTCTGAGCATAGCATACCTGGTGGCCAGATTACGTTGCAAGTGAAGATAGAGTTTAAAAACAAAAAAGGAAAAAAAAAACCAATAAAACAAAAAAAACCCACAAAAACAAAAAAGTGCTTGAATGTGTATTGCCACTTGGTACCTGCTGGACAAAGGAATGTGTCATAGCATTGTCTGCCAAGAATTATTATTATGCCTTACAATTTTATGTTTCTATTGTAATAGACTGTAAAGATACATCAAATTATTTTATCAAAAAGAATTGTATTGAAACTTTAAATTATTGTTCTGCTTTCAGTGCTTGTAACATAGTCTGACATTGGCCTGTTACCTCGTTACTTTAGCTGGCCTGGAGATCTCTTACCAAATACAGTTTTGTGTTATTTGTTTCATGTATTCCAGAGAAAGGAACTCTGTCTGAAAAAAATTTGTATCTTTTTGTATATTTAAGGTGTACGCTAATCTTGCCTTTCATTTTTACAAAGTATGAAGAGAAAAATAAAACCATGGGTGGGGTTTATAAGAAATTGTAAGAAATTTATTTAAAGAAGTAAAAAATTTGTACCTTAATTTCAAAGCATAATATCCAAATTACATTACTGAACAGTTTGTAGAACCATAGTCTTGTTCCTTTCTCATGGTTAAATATAATCTAATAGACTAGAAAACACTCAGAAAACAACTTGCAGTGTGCTGCATGCAGAATTATTTCATTCTATTTGTAGATCTGCATTTTTCAATGTATTAAAGACATGAGGAGAAGGACTTGTGGTTAGGGAGGGGATATGACTGGCATTAGTCTGCTAATGATCCATTATCTATTTTAGGTGCTCTGTTATAGAACTTATTGTGAAATGGGGTCATCCTAGAAGTTAAAGATAATGGTCTTTAATTTTCAGACAAGAAGAGGGAGGTATCAGTTAACTCCTTTTGTAGGTGGGTTTCAGGTTTTCCACTGGGCTTTATTTTAATTACATTAGACTAAATATTACTGTTACTTCCATTTTTAAGCGTTGCACAGCTTTAATAAATTATGATGCTGATAGGGACTTAGTGATAAGTGAGCAATGGTAAGTTAACATTTAAGTGGTGAGACGAAAGTGGCTTCCTAGTTTAGTGATGCAGAGTAATTGCAGATGAAATTAGATTATCATTTATATATAACATCAAACTAAGGGAGGCCTGTTTAAACTGAAAGATTTTGTTGATGCTGTGGTCTGGCAGAGCTTGTCAATAGCAATAGCTGATAAAAAAACTAACCTCATTTAATGTAGTTTGATAAATTCATAAAGGGTTTTACTTCGCTTGGTGCCTGAGATGACATTGGGCTTCTGGGGAGAACTACTACTGTGATTTGTATTTTCTACTATTATTAACTTGCTAAAAAAATATAGGTAGCTTTAGCTTTTAGTATCAATTTTAATGGAATTGAGAGCTGCTGAGAGAAGTATGCTGAAATAAAAAACCAAAAAAGCACAGTTAGAATAAAAATTAGAATTAAATCCTAAATTTGGATTTAATTATTCTAACTTAAAAAAAAAAAGCGTGTGGTTGTATTTGTGTCTTCATGAAATCAGACTGTACAGTACACTATCTCTTCATATCTTTCCTCACTATTCTTCCAATTTTGTTTTTAAAAGAAAAAAAACAAAACAAAAAAGCAAAAAAAAAAACCACAAACAAAAAAAAAGCAAAAAAACCACCACAAAGACACTTATGTTTATATATCTATATATATAAAGCACGTATCCTATTTATTTTTAGTTGCAATTAGTTTCAGTACATCCTTACTGCTGTTGAAGTTTATCAGGGTGTGGTGGTTTGGGACATATCCCTGTGCTGTGCTGAATCAACCTGATGCTGCTGTGTCTCCATACAAATCATCTCTTCTTTCTGATTAGCATTGGTTTGTTTGCTCTGGATGCCCCAGGCTACCTGTTCACAAAGTGAGCAGTTGTCAGGTTGGACTGTGGCCTTGACCTTGCAATGAAGAGAGTGTCCTGGGTTCAGCCTAACCAGATGTGAAAGTAACTTCAGTAGAATCACAGAATGTCCTGAGTTGGAAGGGACCCACAAGGATCAAGGATCAGTTCCTGGCCTGGCACAGCCACCCCCCCATGCCTGAGAGCATTGTCTAAACATTTCTCGCACTCTGGCAGACTTGGGGCCATAAGCACTTCCCTGGGCAACCTGTTCCAGTGTCCAGCCACCCTCTGGGAGTAAGGTGGCAGGTATATCCACTGAGCTCCCCGAGATTATTAATGTGTTTAAAGTTTGAAGGTGCTGCTCATGATTACCACTAGCATTGCAGTAAGACTGCCTTAAAACCTTTCAGAATGAAAGCCTAGGCTTTGTGAAAACAATGTAGGTTTTTTATTTTCTTCTTAAACTTAGGTGGGGACAAGTTTGGGTTTTTTTTTTTTTTTTCATTTTGGAGTCTGGTCTGTGCTTTTGTTAAGGCATTCAGATTTCAAATGTAGTAGTGCATCCTGCTTTATGTGCCTCCAAGAGAAGGAAGATGGCATGTGAAATGTGTGAAATACATCTTTGTCACTGCTCCATGAGGGACATGTGCAATAACCAGATGCAGTGAAATGTGCTATGAAGAGAATGATTCACTTTGGAGTTAGAATGCTCACCTAGCATCCCATATTTGCTAGCTAAATTTGCTGCTTTTATTAGTACTCTGAAGTATGATTTGTGCAAACTTCTTATGTCTATTTGGCTGCAACAGCCATCGGGGAGTTTTGAAACACAAACCAGTGCCAGAAAAACAGTGTCATCACAGATGATCCATTCTATAAAAGACAAGCACAAAATGTGCTCTGGAGACAAATTTCAAACTTAGTTAAACTGTTCCTCAAAGAAAAAAAAAAGAAAAAAAAAAAGAAAAAAAAATTACTATATTTTATGTAGCTAAACTATGTGTTACATATAGAGCAGTTACAGCCAGTTTCATGAACCAAAATTAGAAGAACGGTGAGGTCTGTAAGAGCACGAGAGCTTTCAAACTGAACCAGAATCCAAACCCTTCTTTTGAATCAGATGATCTCACCTTACCTGGTAGATGCTGCAGCCATCTCCAAGACAGGACTAATGTGACATTTCCACCATAAGATGCTGTACTGTACACTTTGCCATGAAGGTCTAGTATTCATTGTTTAGGTTCCAGTCCTCAATCAGGGAAAGATATTCTCCTGCAAGCCTAAATTGATTTATAATATGTATTTAAAACATAGTGCTTCCTCTTTGTATGTCTGTTTTTTGGATATAATCAAAGGAACTCTGAATTAGATTTACAAGTGTAAAGAAGCCTTATAACTGGAGTAGTTTTCTATTGTAGCACAGAACCTCTTTGTAATGTGGGGCAGTTGCACCAAAGCATTGGGTTAAAATTAAATTCTGCACAGCTTTGTTTCTTTGGGGTGATGACTGTCAATGCAGCCAGTCTTTTTTGCACTGCTATTTCACGATTAGGACTTTTTTTTAGATTGTTGGTTTTCAAGTCCATTTATGCATGCAGAGATAACTGGAAAGTCATACATTATTTTTGTATCAGCTCTAATCTTTAAGTAAGTACTAACAATACTGACATACAGGGAACAATAATCTTACTTTAAAGCTCTTATGGAGAGATGAGCAGGTTTTGGTTTTCAGCTTTCTGTGTTAATAAGTTAGCAGAACTGCTTTTAAGCAATCCCTTGGGCTCCCTTGTGCAGTGAATGACATGTGAACTCCACAACAGTGTACCTTGAAATACATGAAACTGGCACGAAAGAGCCTTTTCAGTAGATGTGCTGCTGCTTTCTAGAAATGCAAAACTAGCAATCAGACATAGCTTGTGTCCATTCTGTGTGCTTCTTACCAGCATTGTATGATGAGTCATCTCTTTTAATATTTGCAGTGGCAAATTAATTAAACGCTCATTAAAAATAACCAACTTTATTTTAATGCTATAAAATAACCAGTTCATTTCATCTTAGTTTAAGTCTTTTTTCTTTTTTTTTTCCCTTTTACTGCTGTCATTTTTTGTGCTTGTTTTTTTTCCCCAGTGAGGGTTGTCGCCGAGAAAATACAATGAAGAATGTTGGATGTCGCAAGTATGCATTTAATTCCCTGCAACTGAAGGCTTTCCCAAAGTATTACAGGCCTCCAGAAGGAACTTATGGAAAAGTTGAAACATAAGCATACTATGTCCTTTAATTGCTGTTCCATTAAAACATGTGGGTACACTCTAGATTCACACATGATTTTGTCATCCAGAAGAGACAAATAACCTTTTTGTACGTTTCGCTAGGTCATACAGAGCATGTTACAGAATTGGAATCTATAGTAACAATTATTCTGACACCTTAGCTTGAGAATAGTGTGATGACTCTCTGCCCGTTTAAATAGCCTTCAGTGTACGTAAGATGAGCAGATATTGTGCTACTTAATAATTACCTATATGCAAATAGCTAGGTACCTCCTGGATGGGCAAGGACTCTAGGAATGGCATTTAGGCAGCTGTTTCACATAACATCTTTTTATACTGAGTTGATTTGAGACTGAGCTTTTACTAAACTTTTTAAAACTGAGAGTAAAACTCAAAAGTTGTAAATAAAAAGGATCCTAGACAGTTTAGTAACTGTGGAATGCATTGTTACAATCGATAAAAGGGGGGTTAATTAAAAAAAAAAAAAATCAGCACAATAAGGGCCAGGAGAAATAATTGTTTTATTGTATATAGGATGCCATCTTCATGTATCAAATTAACAACATATAAAAGGCCAGACATGTGAGGTCTGGTTTATAATTCTGTTTAAATAAAACAAAATCCTGTCACCTTTGGCAGATAAGGCCTTGGGAACACAACTGATTTTAAAAAGTATTTCAGAAACATCATAATGCTTAACTATTAGTGCCAGCAGCAGTTCCCCAAGCCCTTCCCCACTCTAAGGCAAGTGCAACAAGCAAGTTGTTGATGTTGCACATGACATGTTCAGTATATTCCATGGTGTTGTACATTAATTAACACATTTTTACCCATGGCTTTTTTATATCACTTCTGGATTGTAAGCATTAGTATCTCGGGGTGTTACATTATTTTGGTCAGCGTGCGATTTTTCTGTATTGCTTTGTGTATGTCATTACAAAAATGCTCAAAGTGCCCAATGCATTCCTCTTTCTCCAAAACCAAAATTGGTTTCTGTTTACCTTTGCATTTCACCTGTTGAGAATCCTGGTGGAGGGGTGTGACTGGTGTCAGGGTATTTCTGAGGACAGTAGCAATGCCCTGTGTTGATAGAAGGGAACTGCTCAATGCTGCTGCTTGTGCCTGAGAACCACAGGTGGGTTCTAGCTTATGAAAAAGGTGGTCAGTTGGATACCATTTGATAAAAAATGTTCAACAGATCTCCTCAGAAATAATCTCCCAAAGAATGCCTTCGAAGCTAAGATAGCATTTTAAAACGCAGCTAAACATTCATTTACAAATTTTAACAGGATCACGTAATTTCTAGCTAGTTTCATTCAGCACACTGTCCTTTCCTTCTTAGTTTCTAAGGATCTAAGTTTTAGAATAGAAAAAATCTGCCCATTTATTCTTGTGGGAGTGCAACAGCCAGGTAAGTATATGGCTGTTTTCTGATTGCTTTCTCCCTCTCACTGATGTTTGTCTGTGCTGTCACTGCTCTATCAATCAGCCATGTTCATTCTGCTCCCATGCAGTTTTGGGGGTTACAGGTCCAGCAGTTTTTGCATTTTGCTTTTTGCAGTTTATCACTGAGCAGCATGTCACAAAGCCAGGTCAGACAGTTCTGCTGAACTAGGCTGTTACCATTATTTCAGACTCTCTAGGATAGCAAAACATGGAATTCAGTGCAAAAGCAATGTATTGTAGTACCTACCACAGGTCTGAACAAATCATCTACAGTAGAGCAGTCCCTTGGAAATGTTGCAAACCCTGTTTGCCAGTTAATAAACATTGATTTTGTTTTATTTTTTGCTAATAAGTAAACAAATACAGGATAAAAAAAATACTCAATGGTATCTCTTTAGACATATTATTCCATTAGTTCTGCTCAGCCTTCAGTCCCTGGCCCATTATTAAATGCTACTTTATTTTTGTATAAGCTATGCTCTTTATATCCCTTAGTTTTTATGAGTTGTTGATTTTATTTTGTGTATTTCAGACATGGTTAATTTTAAGTCCTGTATTGTTACACTAAAACTCTTCCAATGTTCAGCTTCAGAAGGAAATGACAAGATGTCTCTTGTAACCATTAGCAGCGCCACGCTCTTAAGATGGTGGCCAGTAATCATTAGGCCTGCTCTAGAGCTTAGCAATCCTTTATTTATTTTGTGTACCGGTGTAATCTGAACAAGTTGCTGAATTTTGTGCGGACGTGGTGGAGCTGCAGCCGCCGGTGCCGCGGGGCTGTGCTCGGGGGGCTCTGCCGCCTGTGCCAAGGCCTGGGCGCGGTGGTGCCGGGCCGCATCCTGCACACGGCGCTGCCGGGACGCGCTCGGCTCGGGCTCCTCCGAGGGCAGCACCCACAGCGAGGCCTCGAGCGGGTCCTCCTGGAAAACTGTGACTCGAAATCCACACGGGACCTTCACAAAGGGGGAAGGGAGCTTTTCTGTTGCACAGGACAGCCGAATCTAAGGATTACTGTAAAATGAAGTTCTGTCTAATGTTCCTTTTTTGATTACATTTTTTTAAATTATAAAACATACAAAGGTAAAAGAAGAAAACTGTTGCCAAGTATGTTCTGTGTATGTTCTGTGAAAGTACCTACAGCACAGTTGCCTTTTGTTTCATTTATACGTGTAAAATTATTGTATAATAAGACACAGTTTTGTCCCAACACGACTGTATTTGCCAAGCTTTGTGCATTGAAATATTTTTATTTATTTGGTTTTGGGCAGTATTAATATATCATAAATATATGGCTACTGTTTTATATATTCTAGTTCATCCAATCCATGTATGCTGTAAATGTGCTAGTCTTTAGGATGAAAACCAATAAAGAACTGACAAGAATAACAGTGTTGGCTTGCTTGTAATGTGTTTGTGGTAAGTGAAACTAAACACTTTCAGGCTCCTTGACTTGATACATTTACCTTTTGGAGAATATATAAAGCCAAGTTGTGTAGGGAGACATTTCACACAGATATGCAAGTCAGGAAGAAGTTACTTCTAACCCTTGCTAAAGAAAAGCTGCTACCAATTTTCTGTAGTTAAGTAAGGGATCAGCTTCTCCCACGTGCTACACATTGTGAGGCAGCAGTTAAATAAAGAAGTGGTATGAGGTGGTTTTCTTCCTTAATTTTATCTGCTGTCTCCATGAATATTCTGTAAGAGCCTCCTGAGTTGTGTTCTCTGTTCTTTTGCTTTTCCATGCATTAATAGAATTTTCCCTCTACTGTTGCTTCCCATTGAGCCAACTCATCCTTACAGCAGCTTTAGCAGTTGGGCTGCTTTTCAGCAGGGATAGGTTGTCTTTGTTGATTGTCATTTTGATTTCAAATTAAATAAAATTTATTAATATATATATTTCAAAATTTCTAATTGTTGTCAAAAAAAGTATCTACCAGTATTATTCTTGAATTAAAAAGATGGTGTGCTTAAAAAAATGGTTGAAAATCTAACATCTTTAAAAGGCATTTTCAGCTATCAGGAAATGTCTCGTGTTTGAAGGGGGTGAATATGTCTCCATGAAGATTGCTCCATGTGGAACCCGTGGTGACCGTGCATCTGGGTTACCTGAGGACCTGTGGCTGTGTGAAAGGCCTGTGTGTGCCCATGGGCTGTGAGTGATCCCACAGGGAGCTGCTGGGAGCAGCAATGACCACGTGCTTTGCTGTGGAGCAGAACTCCATCTTTTTCCCATGACTTTTGCTGTAGTCTTCAGGCAGGGCTTGAAGTGCTGATACAGGCATCTGTGTAGAGGCACCGACAGCACTTCAGAAGGGATTACCTGATGCCACAAATGTATCAGCCT
This sequence comes from Lanius collurio, assembly GCA_020086605.1. Lineage (NCBI taxonomy): Eukaryota > Metazoa > Chordata > Aves > Passeriformes > Laniidae > Lanius > Lanius collurio. The sequence continues at coordinate 11,968,744 of JACBWW010000007.1, read as the reverse complement.
AAAGTCTGAAACATGTATGGTGACAAAAGAGAGAAAATATTAATAGATGAAACACAAAAAATGCATGAGACAATAGAAAACCAAGAAGGGTACAACAAAAAATAGCAAAGTGCTTGTTTAAACCAGAGAAAGAGTCCTCATCAGAAGAAACTAGGTAATTTTGGTGACCAGGGGTGAGCTTTTTCAGCCTTCTTCAGTTTGTGAATTCCTAAATATTTCTAAGGCCCACCTCAGAAACTCTGGGTCTGTATATTGTTGCTGACTGCATGTGGGTTTGTTTAAAACAGCTCTTCCCAATGAACTACAAGACTTGTAGGCAATGAAGGGGAAAACATAACAGTAATGTCTTTTTTTCACATTGCTTTAAATGTCAGGCAAACTTTCTCTCTCAATTCATAAAATATTTTGTCCTTCACAATTTGGGATGGATGCAGTTTATCCATTTATTCACAGCATTATTTGAAGAGGGGTAAGCAAATAATGGGTAAGTAATGAGAGTAACCAACATGGACACAGGGGTCACCTGGGACCAGAGAGCTTTCAGCCTGTGCCCCGGGACCAGACACCAGGAATGGACATAACCTTGTTTACCACAGGAAACCCCCCAGAGCGTGGTGTTAATAACACCAAGGTTGTGGGTTTGATCCCTATATGGGGCCATTCACTGAAGAGTTGGGCTGGATGGTGTTTGTGGGTGCCTTCTGACTCAGAATACTCTGATTCTGTGTGACAGGCACATGGGGGAGGTTTGGAAGCACCATGACACAGCCGGGGTTCCTACTTGCTCTCTTCCACCTGCAGCCACCTGCATGTGGACACCTGGTGTCCTGGCCAGCCAGAGTGGCCCCACAGCAGTGGCCACTGCCTTCCTCTGGGCAGAGAGAACAGTGGGAGGGAGGTAGGGAGGGAAGGAAAGAGGGAAGGAGGCCGCTGTGGAAGCGAGGCTGGCCTGGTGGTGTGGTGTTCACACACGTTCCCTCAAACATCACTCCTCATGGGCAAAGGCTGCTTGGCAGCACGGACCATCCACTTGCCCACTGTGCAGCATCTCCTGTGGAAATGTGCTGGGAATGTAGTATCCTTTAATCTGGCAGGATTGAGAGTCCTGTTGTAGTGTTTGTTGAATCCTGCACTTAAGGGAAACATCCTAAAGACCGTACTCCAGTGGCCGCTTATCTTTTAGTTTTCCATTGGCTCAGCACATTGGTGGTGCCTGCGATTTCCATTTTGGAATAGAGGCAAGTTGATCCTTGGATTATGTAACATAACATCAGTAGAACGTTTACATGAAGGCAAGGTAGCCTTTAAATGCTCTTAATATTTGTCTACATATTGCTGAAATTGTAGTCATGTCTCAAAATGCTGCTGTGAGCCTACAGTGGAGATTTGAGAAGTTCTGAAAAGCAAGATTGAAATAACGCACTTTTTTTTTAGGTATATCAAGATGTTTGTGGAATTGCCACCAACTGATGTTGGTATCAGGCAGATGATGGCACTAGCACTGAAATCATTAAGACTACCTGCTGCTGTAGAAATGCTCTGAAAATGTTGGTAAAATGGGTTTGTAACAAACAAGGTAATCCTGCCTAGGTGTTTGAGATACATCTGTCAGGTCTGGGAAAGCATTCATTAGCTGCAATAGGACACGGTCCTTCTGATGGGTTTTTCTGTATTTTTTTCTGACATCAGAACTCTCAGGGGTATTCCTGCCCCATTCTGTTCCTGTTACCATGGCATTTCATTCCATATTCTTCATGTTGTGTTTTGACCAAATTTCCTTTGAGTGTGTCAGGACTTCAATTCACAGCACACAAACGTATTTTGAATCAGCTTTAGTTTCAAGTTGTATGAGTGAGTGGGTGTTTCCTTGAAATGCTGTGGCCGTATCCACATCCTCAAGGTCTGTTGGCAAATGGCTGAAGAGGAGTCTCTGACTTTTCTCAGTTCCTTGCTAGATTTGGAATTCTCTGGCAAAACTTCTAGTTCTTCAAAAAAAGGTGAACTTTCTGTGTGGAAAATGCAGCTTTACAACACCTCTGTGGGATTAGTCTCTGGAAGTGGATCATTTTGGAACACCTGTGTGACATGGCTGATGGCAGGAGCTAGAATAAAGCTTACTAAGAAATATCAGCCAGTAGAGTGCTTATTTACTGAGGAAATGGGCAATGTTTGTGTTTACTGTGTGTATCTAGATTGATCCTGTGGGGTAACATGAGCTGATTGAACACACAAAATCCACCTTTCATCCTTGGCTGTGTTGCTGGATCTACAGTGAGTTGCACACTCCAGATTCTGTCTCCACTGCTGCAAAGCTTTGCAAGAGCCACTTTGATTAAATCTACAAAGGACATTTGCAACCTATAGATTGCCCAACTTGCAGGTGTCTTGGTTGCCTGATGATACTCCTGAGGCTTTCTGTATTGGGAATTGCTGATAAGGAGGTTTGTCAGTGAGACTCACCTGAGCCTGGGCTTCCTTCTCTCACTCCAGTGCTGGGAGTAGAGACAGGGATTTGACTCTGGCCTTGCAGGCACAGCCACAGCCTTACCCCAGCCACATCTGTCACACCTGGTTGAGTAACATGGCTTGTGGTCCTCAAGAGCTGCCTGTTCCCTTCTGTGTGATGCTTTGCAGTCCTCAGGAATCCATCACCAGCAGGCATGGTCCTTCCTCTCCAAATTCTTTTTGCAACTTCACTGCATGAGCTGTTGCACAGGATGCAGGAAACTGAGCTTGTCTTTTTCTGTTCTTTGCTTCTCTCCCTTTCCCTCAGTCATCCTCAGACGGCAGCTCCAGAAGCACCAGGTGGCTTTTTCAGTAAGGCAGTGAAGTGCTCCTGGTTTAGGTTGTGGGAAATCAGTGAGGATTTTTCTGAGTGGAGAGGTGGGAAAGTGACTTCTCATTTTGCCAGGAGGTATTTTCAGTAAGACAGGCAGGAAATTCCATGGGGCAGTTCCAGGGACAATGGGTTTCTTGGGGTTATCCTAGGTTAGCTACCTGTTTTTCACAGTTTGGGGTGAAAGCAAGAAACAGCCTATTGTTTGTAATTCTGTGGCCCAAATGTTCCCTCCATGAACAGGGTTCTTGGAGTGGGGCTTGCATTTCGTGAGCATTGCTATGTGGCAGGTGAGGCTACCCAGAGACCAGACAAACTCTCATTTTCTGGGTCCTACTTGGACAGGCACAGAAGTGAGAATTACTTAATTCAACAGGCAGTTATTTGGTAAGATTGAACAACCAGATAGATTCAAGCCTTACCAACCTGAATTAGAAACCTCAAAATATCTGTACTTTGTGATAGGAAAACCCAGTCCTATCTCATGTCCTGTCTCAACAGTGGCTTCTACCTTATATCTGTGAAAGGGCAGAATAAACATAGCATGGACTTTGCACATGCATTTGCACAATTTTTTTAAATGATTTGCATTTTTGGAAGTGTGTTTGTCAGAAGTGTTAGCTCTGAGTTGATTTATTTAGTGCCCTTATGGTGTTTTCCATTGTGTCACATCGTCTCTACTTCCCCTTCACTGAGTATTCACTTCTTTATTTCTTCTTGGGCTCTCATCCTCAGAAATGAGGATTATGATGTTTATGCAGATTGTGCATAGAATACTTGAAGTAACTTTGAGTTTGTCTCTTTGGTGGAAGTAGTTAACCGGAAAGATGATGGCTCATCGATAAACTGTAGCTGTTTTGTTTGGAGGGTTTTTTTTTTTATTGATTTTGTTTTATTGATACATTCCTGTCAACTGTCAGGCTGTGGATGTAGATAGCAATATGATCACTTTTCTTGTTTCCATATTATCAATCAAGACTGATAGTTATTTAGAGAATACAAAACTGGTGAATAGTGTTACTAAAAAGGTGGGCAGCTTTTCTAAGGAAGGAATTGCAGGGACTGAGAATGACTGTGTGTGAGTGTGCTGGGGTGGTTCAGGGTCATCCCCTGTATTAGTGCTCAAGTGCCACAGCAGTGTTCTGCAGGTGCAGGGACTGTGTTGGTGCTGCCAGTTGGTTGTTGAAGAGCTGATCCACGAGTCAGGGCTGAAATCCAATAGAAAAGTGGTACTGAGAAGGGCAGAAGCTTTGAAGGCACTTAGATCTAGGCTGGGTTTTTCTTTAAAACATTTGCTCTTTCCTTTAATCATAGAATAACCATAGAATCATCAAACCATCAAGGTTGGAAGAGACCTACAAGATCATCCTGGCACTATCACTGTAACCTCCAAACCACTGAATCACATCACCCAGCGCCAGACCCACACACCTCTTACACACCTCCAGGGATGGGGACTCCACCACCTCCCTGGGCAACCAATTCCAATGCCTGACCACCTGAACAGTGAATTTTATTTAATGTCTAATCTAAATTTCCCCTGCCATTTCCTCTGGTCTTCTCACTGAAGGCACAGCAGAAGAGATCAGCCCCTACCTCACCACAGCCTCCTTTTCAGGCAGTTGTAGAGAGCGATGAGATTCCCCCTGAGCCTCCTCTTCTTGGGCCTAAACAACCCCAGCTCCCTCAGCTGTGTCTCACAAAACATGTTCTCTAGGCCCTTTATGAGTCTGGTTACCCTTCTCTGTACAACCAATATTTATTCATGAATCTTGGTATGTAGCTGACCTAAGGTGACCTCAGTCCTGCACAGGGCAGTCATGGGGCTCCTTTGAGTCTCAGGAAAAAAGACAAAGCAGCACACAGTGTAATAACACTGCCATTTTAATAATGTAGAATAAGAGGAGGAATATAGATGGTGAGTAAATCATTAGCCCTGTCAGATGCTGAGAGTTGAAACTAGTTAGTGGGACAGCACAAAGAACTGAAATGTTCTCAGGGGAGAGGATGCAGAGCCCTGGAAAAAAAATCTCAGCAAAGGCCTTTCACAAGCATAAAGAGGATGGAAAGATAGTGGGGGAGAGCAGAAACCAACATTTGTGTTTGGAGATTTGAACAAAAGTACAGAATAACTGCATAAAATTCCTCCAATTGGGGTGGAGAAATGAGTTTTGAAAAGGTTCCATGTGAATTGGAGGAGCTTATACACGTCTTGAACATGTACAGAATAATTTCAATTATTCAATATTGGGAAAATAATTTTGTGAGGTGAGCAGATACAGGAAAAGAGATACTGAACATATGTATGTAGAAGAGGAAAGAAAAAAATGCTGTTCCTTTTAGATAGTTTGATGAAAGAAATATCAGAATAAATACAGAAAATAAATAGTTTGATTGTATTAGGCTGGTCTGGCACGTTGTGATTCTGTGCTTGAAGAGAAGTAAAAGCCTGGTATGACTGGTTTTTGCCCTGGTTTGTGGACTTTCCCTGCTGAATTGCAAGGACTTTCCAGTTCCTCTTTCTTTAGGGCTCCTGGCACATCACTGTTGAGGGATGGTAGCTGTGTAGCCTGACAATGGGGAAAGGAGTGTTAATTTTCCCAATGCACAACTAATTAAAATAAAATGCAACTACTAAAGCTGAACTGTTTTGTTCAAAGTATCAGGAAAAGCCTTAGAGGAAATCCTAAAGCCGCGGGCACCGCCGTGGTGTCCGGATTGCTGTTTGCAGCCACAGAGGGGGGCTCTTGTTCCAGTAGTGGAACTCTCGTGCTTCACTCTACAAAGGGAGGAAACAGTATTACTCAAATTTATTGAGTTAGGGGAAGTGTTTTCCAGTGTGCCGATTTAATCAGAATTCCTAAAAGACTTTTTCCCCCCATGAGTTATTATTGCTGTATAGACCAAATCAGTCTTTTCACAAGGAGGCTCCATTAAATTACAAAGTCAGGACAAATACTGTCCATTTTCTGAAGTTCTCTGGTGCTGAACCTGCTGACTTGAGCAATAATCAGTTTTTATTGCTCTAATAACTGCACCATATGGATTTTTGCATGCAGTTGATCAATGCAAGGGCACTAAGTCAGCTCACAATGCACCTTATTCTCATTGGGTTCAGCTCACAGCCAGTGCCCAGCTCCCACATTTTCACATCTGAAATTAATTTTTGCATAACCATGAGATATTCTGTGTGCTGTTGGTTGTAGTGTGGATGTTTGCTTTCTGTTTGAGCTGTGCTGAGTTTTCCTTTTGGAGCATTTCCTTAAAATGTTGAGTTCAGCTGCTTCAAAGAAAAGACCATCCTTTATAGAAACAGAACCATGAACCATTTAGGTTGGAAAAGACTCATCAGATCATCAGGTCCACCTGTTGACATAACTCTGCCAAGTCCATCACTAAAGTATGTCCCCAAGTGCCACATGTATTTTAAATACCCCCAGGGATGGTGACTCCACCATTTCCCCGAGCAGCCCATTCCAATAATTGACAACTCTTTGTGAAGTTTTCTCTAATAGCCAATCTAAAACTCTTTTTTCCACCCTCCCTTCCTCACATGCACATGAAATCTGAATTTCTCACTAACTTGCTAAATACAGCTGAACTTTTATTCCTTGTGTGCCTCCCCATTATTTCAAAGCATTAATATAATATTTTCTACCGTGGCCTTTGTGTAGTTTAACTGAAGCATTAAGATACTATTGATGTGTTCTTACAATCTGTTGATTTTTACCACACCCCTCCCTTGAACTGGAGATCCAGCCTTCAGCCACAGAGCAGAATGTGGCAGGTGTGGGCTAGGTTAGGCAGCTAGACCTGCATCAGAAGCTCATAGGAATAAACTCCTGGTTTGGGATAAGACATAAATGAATATTCCTTAAAATTACTGTTGTCCAAAAAGATTTCCTAGCACATCAAGAATTCCCTTGTGAGCTGAGTCATACCCATTTAATGAAGAATGCTGTGTAGTTTTTAGGGACCTGCTTCATTCTTTGTTGTCAGACTCTTCAGCATTGGCAGGATTTTGCTGGTAATTAACTTGACTGATAAGGACAGGCTATCCAAAGGGCCTGAAACTCCTTCCCCCTTCCAGAAAGCCAACAATAGCCACTGAAGGAGTGTTTCAGTATCTCCTCTGATTCCAGCTTCTGCATATTTCCCTCTTGACAGGCAGTGGGCTGTCCGCACTGGCTTCTCTTGTGTCCTACATTGCCATAAAGCAAGTTAATGTTCTCTCTCTGGTGAGCAGTGTCTTCCCTGACAGTAACTCCAGAGTGAGCCAGGGAGTGACAGTGGATGAAGCAGAAGCTTCCCCAGGTGCTGCTTTCCTGGTACACGTTTCCCAGCAAGATCCTTGTAACTAAGTTAAAACAAAGTGATTTATTTCATCCTGCCATGGACTCATACTAAAAACATTCAGGAAACTTTCCAGAATAGCTAACTGGTTTTGGGGTTTGTGTTGTGTTGTTTTTCATTTGGGAAGATTTTATTAGCCCCTTAACTATAAAATGGTATGCCTGTATCTATTTAATTATCTCTCCACCCACCCCTACTCCTCTGGTGCCCTTCCCAGCCAATACCTTTTTTCTTTCTTATGGATGCTACACTCCAGATCCTCTTAGGGCAAGTAATTGAGCTGTGATTTTTCACAGCTCGCAAGAGAGTCCCATGTGAAGCCTGTTACTGCAGTGTGAGAACAACCCACTCACTTCCTGCTGCCACTCAAAGACTACTTGAGAGTTATCTTGTAAAACTGCAGGAGAGTCAGTGTACCTCCTGAAGATCCCACTTTATCCAGTGCTAATGACACTCTGAACTCAAACATTTGCTTCACAATAGGCAAATAGAGAGCAAAGTCAATTTTCAGACATAGGGTCCTTTCTGGAAGACTACTGTTTGAGATCCCAGCTTGACAGAAACACCTCAAGGGGATTTTCTTAGAAAAAGGACATAAAATCTGTACTGACAATTCCTTCTGCTTTCTGCACTTCTCTTGGTACAATGTAATCTGCTGTTGAAGATCAAATGGTCCAACCGATGTCCTTGAATCTGAGCAGTCACCTGGACACAGTTCTGCTCAAGAAAAAAAGGTAAAAAAGTTAAATTTTGTTCAGGACAGTTCTCATGTTCCATATATATATATATATGCCCACATTAAAAAGGTCATGTCCTGCTTGCTGCTGGATTACACAGCATGAAGCAGCACACGAGGAGCAGCGTGTATGGTTAGAAGTTGTGTTCAGAGGGCTGCTGAACAGCGTACTGATCTCATCATCTTGAAGACTGCTTTAGGATATATGTGACTAAAGCACCAGCTGAACATTAGGTCCATCAATGAGTGGTATTAGACAAAAACAGGTACTGGGCAAAACACTCTGCTTTGAAGCAGAACCTGTTTAACGCAAGGTGACTGAATGCTCTTCCAGTTGCACCAGCCATACAGTAGAAGCTGGGTTATTTTCAATCCCTCTAAAAAACTGACTCATTGAAAGCTGCAGTTATTTCATAATGTTGAAACACCAGAGCTCAGAAAACTTGCTCATAATTACAGGTTGGGAAAACAGACAAAGCCAACTTAAAGCTGTACTTTGTGTTAAAACATATGGGTGAAACAGTGTCAGTGAAAGACAGCTTCATACTTTGTGTACTCCCTCTTTTTACCTCTCATTCAGTCAGGCACAAGCTCATAGTCAGCTGAAGTGCAGAGCACAACTTCTGTACAATTTCACTGCAGTGTTCCAGTGTTGGGAATCTGCTGTTCACTAACATTCTCATCCTACATCACCCTGGAGCTTCCCCCATTCCGTGTTTCTCTCACAGGGCAGTGGCCCAGCCGCATCCTGCACTGCTGCTGATAGAGCTGTGGCCAGGGCTGGGCCCAGAGTGTCTCTATCTGTGAAATAAACACTTGCTGTCCCTTGACTGGAATTGTATCTCCTGTTCTGATACAGCCTCACATTTTAATGAAGTATCCAATACCTCTCAAGAGCTTTTGGAAATAGAGCTCATGGTAATTAAACTGATTTCACATGTTAAGGCCATACTTCCTACCTCAGGCTTCCTGACTTAGTAACATGCCAGAAATTTTTCAGTCTTTTAGTCTATTTCTTAGCATTGGCAGAACAGAACTGCTCCTTGGGAGCACTGAACTAATTACCAAAATTGACAGTAATTGTTTCTTGTTTCTTTTCCTTGCTGGGAACTTTGCACTCCCAGTAGTTTCCAGGTCTGGAGAGCAGAGGTGACTCATGGCAGTTTGGCCCTTGTTCTACTCCAAAGAAATGTTTTAAATGATCCAAAGGGCTGTGAGCTCCATGGTTTCTAGGACAGCCTGTCATCTGAGCACTTCAAGGTATTTTTCATCTGGTCTTTTTACGTCAGATGGAATTTCCCTTGTGTCTGAGCTTCAGTCTTGATCAAGCTGCTTTTGCAGTCACTTTGCTACTGAGCTTTTCACCTTGCATCTCCCCACGCTCACGCTGTCCTCCCAGCACACTGCAATGTTTTCAACCCTTATGTAGATGTTCATGGCAAGACTGCATGTGCCTTGTCAAAATCTCATTCCCTTTTATTTTAACCTCATCATAAGACCACAAGAGGTCTGTCCTATCCATGACTCTGTGATTGTGGCTGCTTCTGTCGCATTACCACCTCACCTGCTGCTCAAGAGAGTCTTCAACGCACATCAAGAGTAGCTACACCACAGAAGCTGGCAAGACCTCAGCAGGAGGCAGCAGAAGCCATCTTGTACTTACCATACACAGAGGTTTCTTTAGTTATACCAAACTTTTGCCTAGATTTTATTTGACTCAGTTTCTTGTCCGTTGCAATCATGGCTCTCTTTAAGGCAGCTCTTTTGCCTTCTTTAAGTAGGAAAAACAAAGTGAAGATGCTCTCCAAAATTGCACTGGAGAAAAAAGATAGGACACTCAGGGAGTGTTTAGGCCTTGGACATTTCCCTTGGGAGAAAGACAATTTTTCCCCTCTTAGAAAACTGAAAACTGTGCATCAAAGATCACCACAGTTCAGGTGATTTCACTGGAACTTACGTTTAACTGGTGCTCAAGAGGAAGCTCTTTCGAAACAAGAACTAAGAATATTTTAATAGTGGCCAAGGTTATTTGCATTATCACAAGGGAATGGCTCACAATTTTGGGGGGAAGGGGAGGAGAGGCAGAGAAAGGCATCTAAATTACTTGTGTTTTGCCTTGTCTTGTTCAAAAGGAAATGTTCTTAAACCAGATTTTTTTATTCCTGTCCTGACTGATTAAACCACTAGAGACTATTAGCATCTCAGAATTAATTTCTGCTTCTATCCTCTGTGGAATCAATTCCAATGTAAACACCTGCTGGGTAAAAGAGGTGGCATATGACCTTAAGGAGCTCCTTTCACCTTGAAGTTACTGCTAGTTGTCTTCCCAAGCACCATTTGCAGAGAAGCAGGCCCTGGCATGTCAGGAGCTTAACTGCTTATTCTTTATTTTCATGCAGTAAGAGACTTGTTTGCTCAGTTTTTCAGAAGGGAATTGCATACAAATCCAAGTTGAACATTTCATGACCTTGCATGGCTCTAAAAGTACTCAATTTTTAAGAACAAAGGAGTTCCAGCAGGTTCCTATTCGAGAGATCTGTATCTTTGAGCTTTTGCTGCTGGTGGCAGCAGGAAGGCAGCAGCCTGGCACTTGTAGAGTTTGTTCACATAATGCAAGCTAGAAAGGGGCTCACTTGGTTAAATAAATGGGACACTCATGTATTGTTGCATACAAAACCTTTATGGTAGAAGGAATATTAACTAAAATACACAGTTCTTACTCTTTTACAGTATGGATTATGATAAACATCTGCTACTGTAAATTTGTAGCAGTGCCACTGAGTCCTAAGTAAATTTACAGTGCTATTGTCTGTTAATGCTTTCTGGCAATGGAAGGGTTCATTTTTACTTGGCTTCAGCTCAGAGGCATAGATGTAGTCATTGGGGCTTGCCTTACTGTTAATGAATGGAAACAGGCACCTTAAAGGAACAGATAAATCATATCTAAGAACAGTAACATTCTTGTTCAGACCCATACAAGAACAGTGTTACAAAGGTATGGGCGTAGCATAAACTGCAGCAGCTCTTATGCCTGATACCTGGAAACTCAAGAATGTAGGTATTTCTCCAGCTTTTTGCAATCCAGTGAATTTTCAAGTGGGTGGCACTGCATAACCCTAAGAACAGTTTCTATTCTCTGCTGCAATACAAACCCACACTGTTAAAAAGCCAGGTTTCATCTGAAGTTTCTGGTAACACAGGCTCTGTGTGCAGTAGATTTTGGCCCAAAGGCTGTGCCAAGCAGAGTCATGCACACACAAGTTCAGAAAATACAAGGTGAACAGAACTACAGAAGACAAATCTTGAAAAAAGCGTATTTATTTTAAAGTACAACCCAAAGTTGTATCTGTAAGAAATGCACATGGTATCTTGTTTCTTGCACAAGTCTTGGCTGTGTGCATTTCAGTTCAACTTAAAAATGCATTCAGGTTTACAAATGTACAAACAGCACAAAGTGTATTACAGTCTCAACAGAATGCTCTTACATTCAGCCACTTTGCTCTTAAGGTTTTGTGTTGGTTTTGTTGGTATTTTTTGTTGATTTTTTTTCCTTTTTTACATTCTTACAACCTGTGTTAACAAAGACAGCCTTATTTTAAAAAAATACTCTGCATTTTAGCACAAAGTGCCTTTTGATTTTAAATTAGAACTTGGAGGATAACACTGGAAAAAATTTAAAAACCCAAACTTTTCATGGAAGTATTGCATGCCAGGACCATTTTAGAGTTCAAATTGTTTCCTAAATAAAGGTGGCAGATGGTAAAATATGAAACCAGTGAAACTGTTCATATTTACAGGCTTCAGCTGTAGTTGGGATTTGTGACCACACCCAGAAATTTCCAAGCTTATCTGCAATCTCACACTACCATATTGCAGGACAGACTTTAAAAAGGAGCGAGTGATGGAAGCATGACTGACACGGGGAGTGGGGCAGGGGGAAGCAATGGCCGAAAATGACGTTTCAAAAATTTGCATTCGGAATTGTACAATGACCTCGATAAGAGTTCTTTCTTTTTGCTTTAGTTTTCATGAGGATAGTGTGAATTTGACCAAGGATCTGAACTTCTTCTTCCAATCGTTGGGCTCCAAATTCTCCAAGGATTGTAGGTCTGTCCCATGTCTTCAGCAGGACTGGCAACTGTGGCAGCAGCAGGTGGTGGCGGAGCAGCGGCAGAGTTTTCACTACCCATGAGATCGATGCCTGACAAGGCATTTGTTGGAGTGGTGAAGGGAAGGCCACTGTTGAGATTACTTGACCAAATGGAACTGCTGAATGGAGTGGTGGACCACAGGCCACTGGGGTTGCCCAGGATTGACTGCAGTAAAGACAGAACAAGGTAAGTAGCAGTTTGGTAGCCTCAATTTTCACCTTGTTTACAGCCCTCCTAAAAGAAAAGTATCTGGGCAGCAGCAACAAGAAGCCTGTTCTGGAACCCCTTCCATCCTCACGGTAACTTGGAGCTCTGAGCTCCCTTTACAAGAGCTTTCCCAGAGGAACCACGCTGCTCCTGCAGCCAAACACTCTGGGAGCTGCGTGGGCTGCAGAGCTCAGTCCATTACAGGCTTTCAAGCTGTTCTCATTTGAGCTGAGACATCCCCACACCACTGCTAATTTAAGCACTATGAGTATTTAACATACAAGGGCCAGAACACTTAAGCTTAAACATACCAGTTAGAATGAGGCAGATAAACATGGTTTATGCCTCAAAAAACCTAGAAAATTCAAGCTGCAATGGAAGGGAACAGCAAAGTTTTTTGATCTTTTTGGCTGTTTGCAAATTTATCTCCCTGTAACCAGACCTATTTTGGATGAATCTACCCGTGTTCAGTCCCACTGTATCTAACCCATATTCCCAGTATATACTTTTCCCCCATCCAAATTTTCTCCAGATGAAGGGAAAGGGGATAGGAGAACTGGCCCCTTATCAGTGAATTCCAGAAAGTCTGTCCTGGCTCAAGACACTTAGAAGTCTCTGACAAATAGTCATGGTGCAGATGCAGGTGAGCTCCAGCACATCACAAATGCAGCTGGGACATACAGAACAGGTACATCAAGCCTAGAGAACACATGCAGGAACATGTGGGCCCAGGTTCTGTCAACTGTATTTTACTAAAGCCCAAACAGTAGCAAACAGCAAGCAGAGGAACCTGACCCGTGGTGTGGTGGAAAGTGATACCTGGAAGCAGCCAAAGATGGAGATGAGAAAGGTTAGCATAACTTTCTGCTAATATTAGCACAGGACCTGCTACATGTGGGCTTATGGCACTACATACCCCAGTGTCAACAGGTTTAACATACACATGCTGTAAATTCAGTTTGCAAATATACTGGAAACTTGATACACCCAAAAGGCAGTGGACTCGTTGAGTAAATGCTGTAAGGTACAAACATCCTTATGTTTGGATTTAGTGGCTGGAGATAGGGCACCCCTTCCCAAGATCTCTGCTCTTAGAGAACACACACTAAAGGTTAACCAGTATCAGTGCACCCTGCATCTGAAGATTTAAATAAAAATCCCTTTAGGAAAGAAAACAAGGTAGAATCTGAGAATTTCTTCCTTTTAGGTTTTTATTCTCTGCTCTGGAATGAAGAAGATAGGCTCAGTCTAATCACAACCGAAACTAGCTGGATGCTAACACACCACAGAATTTGCTACCAAGGGCTGGACATGAGTTTTTGAGCATTACTTGGGGGTTAACCAAGCCAGCAACATCAGGACTCTCCAATGTCACTGAGAAACTGAGCCAGACCAGGGTCACAGTTGTTACTGTACAAAAATAAATTGTTATTGCTTAAGCTATACAAGCATTAAACTACTAAGCCTACAGCAGGAAACACTCACTCTGCTGCTTGGGCACCAACCCTAACATACTAAAAGTCCACCCTATTTCCTGCAACAGGCAAGAGCCAGGAATTATTTGTTCCTACTTGTCCCAAAAGTGTTTGGGAGGTCCTGATAGGAAGGCACTTGCTCATAAATCAGAAGCAACCAGGAAAGGAGCAGCAGAGACAAGCACCTGCTATGCCCTTTCAAGGCTAGTGGAAGGAGGTACAAAGTGGCTGGCAGGCAGAACTACACACACAGAAATAGAGGAACAGGGAGTAGGGGAATGTGGTCAGAAAGAAACTTGGGGAGAAGTGCTAGCAAGGCAGCAAGGCTGAGGGGAGATGGGATCCAGAAAGCAAATGCTACTTAGCACAGAAGCAGAGTTGTGCATAAAAGGAGAAAGCAAGAGGAATAAGGAAGGAGAATAATCAAAATCAACTCTCCAGAAACCTTCCTAGAAAAAGGGTAACACAGAAGCCACTGCCCAAGTGCTGTTTGCAACAATGGCTTTGGCTCTTGTCCCAGGAGAGAGGAAAGAGCAGGGCCCTGGCCTGGTACCTGCTCACTTATCAGGCACCTAGAAGCAAGGAGGCTCAGTAACAGGAAAAGCCAAGCTTTCCTGTTCAGGCTCAACATAAGCACTTGAAAATAACACTATCTTTTATAACAGCTTTTAGTATTTCAGTCAGTTTGCTGCTTGCTTTTTGTTTATTAAGTGATCTTCTCCTTGAGTTAGCTCCTAAAATGTCTTCTCCCAAATCAAAGTACTTAAATGGAGTAGATGACACTTCATCCATACCATTTGTCTGGCTTCCATCTTGAAGCACACTGCTACATTTTTCAGAAGCAGCTGGGAAATATGAGGTAGGAACTAGAGAGCTTGTTCTGGTTGTCCTCAAGCCCTCCCTCTATCAAATGCTGATAAACCTGCCCTCCATGTGACCAAAATCCAAGCATCTTTCCTCACATAGTTTCAGTGAGGTTCCAGCTCTGGTTGTAGCCACATGACAAGGGCAGGATCAGCAAGCCTGTGTCTATAAGAAGATGTGTGACCTTCTTTGGCTTTCCCTGTCCCCACCTTCCCCCACTCCATCTGAACTGCTCCCAGGTGAAGTAAACACTGCCTCTTACTCACTACAAAAACATTTTCAGAAGTCAACATGAAGGAGGATTTCAGCTGGCAGTGAAGACAGCTGTTGCAGTGTAAGTTTTAGTCTGACACAAGGATGACAGTGCAGTACAATTGTAAAAGCTGGGGGGTTTCTTCTTTTGCTATACTCAAAACCTTCATTGAAATTAGCAGTCAATTTAAAGACTTCACCTTATGTTCAGTCCCTTAGTGTTTCTGTATACTGAAAAGAATATATTTAAGGTTTTTAATAGCTTTTTCGGGACCTTTTTTAATTTACAAACAGGTACAATATTGGATTCAGAAAGCAGAATCAAAGTGTGAAAGTTATCATATTGGCTATTTTGCAACTGTCTATCAAACTGGAATTGACACATGCAGTGTCCAGCCAATGCACAGGAGCAGACCTGAAGGATGTGGGAGGAGATCACACTTCTGTAAGTGCTGCAAGGTGCTCTTGTGAGAAATATTTTTATGGGAAGCAGTGTACATGGATTCATCATCCCCAAGTCAGGGACTAAGAACTCTTTGTCCAACAGCCATGTCAACTACATCAAGATGAATATGTGTAAATTCCCCTCTTCCTGTATTCTTCAGTTGATATCTTTTCACCCCCAATTCTTCTGAATTAAATTAGATGGCACATACAGAACAGGTTGGTAACAGTAATAAACTCCTGTATTTGGACAGAATACTTACTGCAGTTGTATGAGTTGGGGAACTCGAGCTTGTTGGCCAGGAGGGTATAGAATCTGTAGCTGAAGGATCCCAGATGGATGATGGAACATTATTGAATTCATTCCAGTTTCTCTGAACATCCTGCCCATAAGCAGATCGAGCTAAACCAAGCTTGCTAAAAACCTCTAAAAATAAAATGAAATAAAACTGAGTACATTACTCTTCCTCTTTTTCCAAGAACAATACTTTTCACAGTTATTTCTCATATTTTTCTAGCAGGTTCTGCTACAGGGAGATTAGAAGAGGTCACACAATAATACAGATCTCATCTCATGTGACCAGCATCAGAACAGGGCTACAAAGTTAGTCATGATTACAGTGGGGGAAAGAGAGTTGGACACTTGCTGTGGGAAACTCAGTGCCAGCCTAAGCACAGCAATACTCAGAGTCCTGGCAGTTCTCGGTAACTGCAGCACTCATTTGCTTTGCAGCACTCCTTTCCCAGGTGACTCCTGGTAGGAGCCCCAGCCCCGACCCCATCTCTGCTATGAGAAGGAAAAGGGAGCACCAGCAGTCGTGGCTTGCCTGCTTCCCACATATGGAACTGATCCCAGGTATTTTATTGGTGTCCCTCAGAGCCACAGGCGCAAAGTGTTGCTGAGTAAAAGAAAAGAACCCCACAGCAGCAGCTGCCACTGTTGCATTACCAACAACATCAAACTGTTGCAGTAAATAGCATTTTTTCAGTAGACACTGATGCCACATGCAGTTTGCTTTGCTTATCAGCCACCTCAAAACACACCACACATGCCCAAGTATGGCACACAAATCTACACAGAGCATCCATGCCCTGCAATCTCAATGCCTGCCCATCTCAATTTATTTTATGGAAATTTACCCAAATATTTAAATACATTAATTAGGTGCTGGGTTTAGTATGCATCAGTTCATTCTGCAGCTATATAAATACTGCAGGAAAACACAAGAGGAAAGCAACACAAGGGTTGGGCCACTGCCTCACTTAACAGGGCCATGGTTTTAGGCAGGTGTGTAAGCTCAGGAAACCACAGGCCTAGTGGCACATTTGTGTGACTGTAAAGTTTTGAGGGAGGGATGGGGAGGAAGAAGACTAAGAAAAAACCTCAAAATCAAGAAATTTTACTGAAACAGAGAAACTCCAAACCCAAGCATTCTCAGCCCACACACTGTGTGAGATTCCACTGACTTTCTGTGGAATGAAACACAGAAT
This sequence comes from Lanius collurio, assembly GCA_020086605.1. Classification (NCBI taxonomy): domain Eukaryota; kingdom Metazoa; phylum Chordata; class Aves; order Passeriformes; family Laniidae; genus Lanius; species Lanius collurio. The sequence continues at coordinate 11,951,935 of JACBWW010000007.1, read as the reverse complement.
ATACCACCAATTTTTAACACGCTTTCCTACACAGTCTTTCCTTTTGGGAGTGAGGATGGAAACACTATATGTACTTAAGACCAGTGGATTGAAGACACATTTCTCTCTACCTGCATTTGAATACAGAAAAATACTTGAACAGAAAAACTCACCTCCAGTTAAGTTGAAAGAGTGTCCAAATGCAGAGAAGGAGTTGAGAGGTGTGAAATCGGGACTGCTGGGATTGCTGATTGGACTCCACAAACCCGAACTACATTTTATGGAGTAACAGGAAGGCAATACACAACTTATTAACACAGTACTCTTGACAATATTAATTTACTAATCTATATACAAATGTATGTGCATGTGCATGTTTAACTATACATTTTTTAATATATCTACACAAAATATATAGTTAAACATACTAAATATATAATTAATGGTGATCATGACTTAGGAAATCAGTTTGTTTTTGTTATAACGAAAGATTTTGGTGAAATACCATTTGCCTGTGTACATCCACCTTGGAATAACACAGTTATATAGACACAGTGCTCTTTAATCTGCAGAATGAGCATCAAACAAACATGAGCATAGCTCTTTTGATCAGTTTTTCAGAAAACTCATGGAGTCCAAGCCATAGTACAGTTTTTTTTCTCAAGCATATAAAATTTAAAGTCACTTGGAATGGACACAAATACACTTATGGACAAGCTTCTTAAAAGTAACAGACGAGTTAACTGGAATCAGTGTTAAACATCCACCAAAACAAACAAAAACTTCAATGCACAAACTTCTCTCAGAAAGCAATTCCTTTGCAGATGGAAACTTGAATTCAAGTCTCTTTCCTACTCCCGAAAGGTTACTGCTTTTTACAACCGAGACAGGGGCTCAATGCCAAAATGTCAGAAGAGACATGTGCCTTGGGGAATGTGACTGAGTGCAGCCCTATCCTGCTCCTACTGAAAACACAAAGCCCACTGACAGTTCTGGTCTCGGTGTTAACATGGGGAGTGAAAGGTATTGCTGTACAGGGAGGAACTCTGTCTGTGAACCTTCAAGTGACCTTGGTACACACTCCTCAGTACTGAGGGAGCCAAGCTGATTCCTCAATGTTTGGATGCCCAGGAATACAAGATGGTTGAGTTACTTGGAATGAGGACAAGAAAGTTCCCATCACATCCAGAACATCCTCTCTCCTTTTCAGTGACTTGCAACTTCTAAACTTTTCTGCAAGGTGAGAGATGCTGTGCCCAGACTTTAAAAAATAGTTAAAAAAAAAAACCAAACTAAGCAGAATGAATTCTGTCACTCCCTTCAAAATGCCATTAATAGCTTGATCTTCTTTTCTAGGGGATCCAAGTATTTGCCTAGAGGATATAAAAATTACCTGTCAGAGCCATCACTGTCAACAACTGTGTGGGAAATGCTGATATTGCTGGAAACATCTGTCTTGCTTGGAGAAACCTTTGGTAAACCACTGCCACCTGCAAGAATATGTATGTAAAAAATGAGTAAAATAAACCCCAGCAAAATAACAGAATATTCAGGAAATATTTAGAATTATTAAGAACTCCAAACTGGTTTTAGTACCTGGACTTTTGTCATAACCTGCAGCTACAGCAGCAAAAGTGGGGTTTCCATTCCTGCCTGGAAGAGAAGCTGCCTTTGCCAGTTTATGTTTGGTACCATAAGGCTGCTTGTTTTTCATTTCACTAAAAAGAGAAAGAAACAAAAAAAAATAGAGGCAAAAAAGAGTAAGGTTTTGGACTTCATCAGTTTGATTAAAAAACCAGCAATTAAAGCTAGCATTCAAGAAAATGTTTATAACAGCTCAAGAGTTTATGTCATTGCACATTTTTCTAATCTACCAAGCTGTACAGCAAGGCAAGATATGCACAGTAGTGTATCTGCAGAAAGGCAGTTTCCATGGGAAGAGGAAATGGGTCAGAGAATAGGGAGATGGCCCCTGTTAAGCACAATTCCACAAGTGCTCGGTGCCTGGGAAATCAGTAGGAGGTAGGATCTGGACTCACTTGCTGCAGCTGCTGTTCACAATGCTGCTGTAAGTGCCTCCTCGTGGCCCAAAAGCAAAGGATGTGGGAGGAGGAGGGGGAGATGGAGAGGCGGGTGTTGGAGAGGGCTGGCGCTGCTTCAGGAAAGCGTCTGCATTCAGGGTTTGCAGAGAGAGCTTATAGAGGTTGTCTGTAGCTATAAAGAGAAACACAAAACAACTTCCTGTAGTATTTACATTACAGCAAAGGCTTCTCAAACTTCTGCTATCCCTTCTGTTCAAATGGAGGAATTAGGAAAGGCTCTTTGCTCCCAGTGATGGAAGCAGCAGCTCCTTCTCTATGTTCACCTGTGGTTATTCAGGTTTACGGTTTATTTTCAGAGAGACTACTTTGCAACACAAGCAACCAAGGAGGAAGGTGAGGTGGTTCCCACACAAGGGATCTACAATGCAACCAAAAAGATTGTAAGTAACAGTGTCCCAGGCTAACCACTGCCTTAAGGTGTTCTCAGTGCTCCCTCTCAAGAACAAATAATCTAATTAGTTCCAAATTTGGCTGGAGCAGACTTCACGACGCATAACCCCATCTACTGTAGAAAATACATATTTTATGAGCAGTAATTCTCATTTTCTCAATTTCCCCAGCAGCTTCAGAATCCTGTTCATCACTGAGAGCTGCAGAGTGACCCATGTTCTGCCCACATCATTTTCAAACCTCCCAAATCATACCAGATGCTATCAATATGGGGGCCTACAGAAAAAAAACTGAGCTCAGCTATGCAGTGAAAAGGAGACAGGAAGATCTATAAACAGATCAAACCTATCTACAGATATTAATTGCAGAACACTCATTCTGCCATAGTCTAGTGATTACTTACAGCTGCCAGATTTGTGGAGAGGCACAGAGTCCCACTCTGGTGGTGGAGAATCCTTTTCCCCTTCTGAGCTGCTGGTGTTTCCTAGCTCCTGTCCAGAACCACTGGGGAGAAATTTTGCTAATACTGATGGTCTGTTCTCCATTAACTTACTGCTTGGACCTATTTAAACAAAAGAAAAACCAAGTGTGTGGATAATAAACTGATTAGCTTTCTTCCCACACTAGACTTAGAATTAAGCACTCAAGAGGGGTTAGAGACCATGATATAAAATCAATGAGGCATTTACAAAAACCAGCCTCACACTACCTCTTGTTTTGGGGAGGTTTCTTGATTTAGAGCTACTTGACAAAAGGTGTGGTGTAGAGATCTTGGATGAAAAGGGTTTGCGCTGCTTGTTTTCCAGTGGGGGAGTATAAGACAATTCCAAGGGACTGAAAGAAAAAAAAATTATTTTAAAGCACTGAAGTACTGAAAAGCACTTTAAAAAAAAATACACACACACACACATATATATATATAGGCCATACTGTCTCACAAAATACTGGTCTCCTTTGGCTTTCTTATGAATAATAAGAGTTTTGTATTTATTCTTTATGCAACTCCACTCTTTATAGCCCTGGATCATTTTCTACCCACACTGCTCCACACATGTATTAGGCTCACTCAAATTCCAGGAGCAGATTTCACCCTGGAGCTCCAGGATCACAAAACCCATTTGATTATACAGAGACAACAAGAAATGGCAACTGCTCTTTTTCTACTCTGTTGGATCCCATGCTCCTAATATTCTATTGCCCTAAATGTACAGGATTGTTTTTTAATCGATAATACAAAACTACTCAAATGTACCACCAAATTCAATTGGCTGTATATTGCTCTTTTTCTCCAGGTATTTGATTCTGTCTTTCAAACATTTTAGGGAGGAAAAATTTTCTCTGTTTCTTGCAGAATTCCAAGTTGGCTCTCGTTGTGGACTTTGGAAACTATCACAAGTAATAAACTTGTGAGTTATAAGATAAAGCAAAGTACACAATTGTAAGAATAAATAAGGAGACTTTGCCAGGCAATGTTTTCAGAAACATTTTGAAGAAAACTGATTTCTTCTAACTACAAACTCAGTCTACCATTAATTACAACAGGAAAAACACAGCTGATATATCATACCTCTGGTAAAGTTTACTTTTGTGGCACTCAGACACTAATCTGATTTCACAATACTATTTTGGAATGAACTAGCTATAGTAAGACTAAGATTCTTCATGTTTCCTCCTATCTCTACTGTTCAATGAACCACATGCCAGTAAGGGACATGAACTGGCAGTGGCAGCATCCTCCTTTAATAACGTATCCAAGACTGATCTTACTCTATGATATGAAAAAGGAAACTGTGGCTGCAGTTTCACCAAGGGCAGCTAAAGGCACTCATATTAACACAGGCTCAGTGTGCTGCCCCTTTTTGTATGCAACACCTGTTATAAAAACCTTAACACCGCTTTGCCCCGTTTTCAGAGCTGGATTTAGCTCTCACTTTCGTGCTGTATTTTCATTAAGTAATTTATTATTTGCAAGCTTCAGATACTCCCTGATATCAGGAAGGAAGACGAAGCTGCTTAAAGGTACCTGTTGGCATATGCCAAACTAGCAGACACCACAGTCAAATACAGATACTTTTATCAATCCATCTTCCCTCTAAACATGATACTTTCCCTACTGAAAAGTCTTCATTATGTTTACCTGGTTTTCACATCTACAGGGATTTCTTTCTTGATACTTGTAAGCACTTTTTTGGTTTTCTGTTTTACTGGGACTATTTCATTTTCAGGTTTTTCTGCTATAACTTTTCCCTTTTGTTTGTCAGGTTCCTGTAAAAGACGTAATGACATATTAGTAACCACGAAAAGCAAGCCCCTCTTGCATCAGAACTCACATAATAAAGAAGGCTGAGGAAAGAACGCTGTTGGAAAACATGAGCTTTTTGAAGTATTGAAGGTCTCTTTTTTTACTTAGTGAGTTTACCTATAAAACATGGCTTATATTTTTTCTAGTTGGAGAAGCAGAAATCAAAATAGCAAATTAATGAGCTTCAAGCAGATCTGATGTTTGCAAATACACAGCTCCCCTGGCCACAGTCTCTGAGTCTACTGAGTAAGATGCTAGCTCTGTTCTGAGACCTTCACTGCATCTGCTGCATCTAGTCCAGGCCACCTAAAACGGATGCTTCAACAAAGCAAATAATATGAGCAACTTCACCATTCAATTTATTATTTTCTTTGACCACACTTCTAAGACTTTCTAAATACAAGTACATTCCCAGACAGCCATCCTGAAAAAATCAACAGCAATTTTCAAGTGACAACCTACTAAACTATAACCTTTAAAATATATCACATGGATTTCCTTTTTTCCCCCTCACAGCTATAATCCCTGTCTTTTACAAAGTTCAAATTTAAGACATCAAAATTAAGGCTTGATTTTCTTCCCTTTGCCATTACCTCTGCTTTGTATAGTCAGAGCTTGCTTTAGGACAAAATATTTATGGCAATCCAATCACTACACAAATTGTAGACTTTAGTTTATTACCTTGGAGCATGTGAGCTGCATAAGTTAAATTAAGGTAAGGGTATGGTATAAGGTAATTATATAACTAATTATATATAACTATGCACTGACAAGTTACCACCATTGATCTGAGCCTTTGTAATTGACAAAAGGCATGGATTTAGCATGCATCTTAATTATTCAATGAAATTAGTGTCCACACTTAGGTGTTTTATTCTGCAAATAGAACAGGCCAGGACACAATTACCACGATGCTGCTGATAGCTGCAGGGTTATTCAAGCCACAGTCACCGGGGCATTTTTAGTCCTGAGACTACAGGACTCAAGCATGCTCACACTCAGAGGAGAAGATTTGATAAAGAGTGAAGGCAAGAATCAGGAAAGGTGCTTTTTAATTAACATTCTTCCTTTTTTAGGTATGATATGAAAGCTGAGGATATTATGGGGGAAGAGACTGTGTTCCTACTCCAACAAGTCACATATGGCTACACAAGGGCCTCCTTTTCTCAGCAGTGCCATACCTCTTTGAGAAGTGGTTCTGTATCTGGGTTGGAGGTTTCTGTTGTGGTTGAAGAACTGTCATCATCTGCCAAGGAATCCTTCAGCTCATCCTCTTGCTGCTTTCCTTTCCCTCTTCTGTCCTTCTCTTCCCGCTTCTTCTGTGGCTTAGCCTTGCGCTGAATTGTTTTCCCTTTTCCTAGAAAGATAAAAGGTGCTTCAGATTCTCAGCAGCAACACTCCAAGACAGGCTTCCCTTCATTTTGGAGGCCACCCCATGTGATTAAGCCTCTGAAGTTTACTGCCTGTTATGTCACACCAACCATTTTTACCCCTTTGCACCAAATGTGAGCAAAAGAAGAACCTTGAACTCCACCATCACATTTACACTCCTGAGCCGTGTCCCCATTGCCTCTCTGCAGATGTGGTTGCCTATAATTCCTCTCTGCTCTGTTCTTGGCATTCCTTTTAAACACCATAGAATTCAATTTCACAGTTTAACCATGTAACATTAAACATAAATTTCTGAGGATGGCAAAAGCTCTATCATCCAAACAAATGAAGAACAGAAATGATCAGCATGCTTGTCAGTTGAAAAAAAAAAAACAAACAACAAAACACAAAGCTTGAAATAAGGTTAATGTGAAGGAGAAAAATCACTAATAGTATTTGTCTAGCAAAGAGGTAAAAAACCCAAACTACCAATGCCTGAAAAATCTCACATCCAATTATACTTTCTCCTCCTGACATATTTTATTCCTACAAAGTGTACTGTTCTCAATACAGAACAACTGAGCATGTGTGTGGTGTGGAGTCTTCATTACCACCTCCTGCTGCTATGCTCTCACAGGACTTGAGCTTTCACAACATTCTTATGTCTTACTAGCTGTAGTATGTGCCTTAACTCATAGGATCTTTCTTAAGACACTGCTCCTCAGAATAAGCACTCTCATTTATTTGTGTGCCACACAGTACCTGCATACAACCTCCTCAAGGGATTTAACTGCTCTCTCAAATAAAGACTCAAGTAACCTGTGCTGTTGGTGTACTCAAGTAACTGGATTCTGCCTCTTCTGGAATTTGTACTAGATTGAGCTGGAATTGAGACTGGAAGCACCATGACAGCTGCTGTACTTCATTTGGTAAAATGGTGAAGTTTGTACCAAACCAGAAACTTGCCTTCAGTATTTTAGCAAATACTAGATACATATCAGCGCCTTCAAACTTTGTTTTTTAGGACATAAGTATCAGTGTTTTCAGTATCTAGAACAACAAAAATATTTGAGATAAAAATATTCTTTTTAGCGTGAATAGATATGTAAATGCAATTAAATCTTCCTATGAAAATTTTTTCAAGGTTGGCTTCCAGCATATTGGGGGCATTTTGGCTATGCCTCCGAAGGCCTCATTCCAAAATCTGCTTCAAATGTAATCTATACTGAGGATTGCTAAACAGTTTAATGTTCATAATTAGAAAATCTATGTAACATGTTATCATGACATTAAAATGTAACATAAAGCAGCTGTTTAACAAAAAACTAATGCAGCTTCCACAGCAGTCTGCTAGGACCCAAGTATTAAAAAGCTGAAACAGAAGACTTATAAAGACAGGAGTTCTTCACAGGGCCTTAGGACAGTTTTAGTCCAGAAGCTGCTGCTTCTGCAAATGTTTGTGATTAGTTCTAAATAACCCAAAGATGAATACCCGTGTGTATGTAGGTGCAGATAGATTGTGGAACTTCCCCAATGATTTTACATTTTTACATTTTAAAGAGGACAAATGGAAATGGGTACACTGCATTATCTGGAGCGGGAATTTGCTTTTGAAACCAAATTTGGTGGTCTTCACGTACTGTGTGCAGCTGCATCACAAAAAGTGTTGCAAGTGCAAGAGCTGCTTCCTTGTTAAGGGGAGCTAGAAATGGAAGATATGCTCCAGAAGTGCCTTCAGACATTCAGTACATATACAGGATCAGTCCCACAGCCACTCATATGTAACCCATGAGGATGCAGCATCCTCACTACCACTTTGCTTTCCAGAGCTCCAACACTGCACTGTTTGCCAACATGGACACGGTCCATAAAACCTCCCTACCATCACATCACTCTCTGGAGTCACATTTAGCCTTTACAGAATGAATACCTGACAAACTGATGGCAGTTCTCTTAATTCTCCCAGCCACCTCCCACTGCGAAAACTAAAAACAAAACAGCCCAGAAACAGAGTAGTAGTATTTCAGCAAGACACCAAAACCTCTTATCACTTCAGAGTCTCCAGTTTGAAAGTCCAAATGCATCCTAACATCCACCTTGAACTAATTAAGAGCTTTCTATTCATTACAACCTCAGAGAGCGAAGCCTTCCTCTTTGGTGGTGCATGATCTCACAGATGGTACAGTGTTTATACACCTTCCCACAATTAATTTTCTTATCTCTAACAAGCAACACAGTATCAGTGCCTATTCTGTACAAGTGCTGGTAGCAAAACGTTAAAAATCCTTTGGAAATAAATGCATTAAGATTAAATAATCACGTAACTCCGAGATACAACTGAAATTGCTAATACAAAAAATCATAATTAGAAATTCTACTCTAACAAAGTGTTCATAAGAAGGCAATAACTCACATAATTTCAAAAGTCTAAACATATCTAATGTATGAAATTCAGTACATTATTTTAAGCACTACACAACTGGAAAGACTGATAAACAAGTCCAACTCAACTCCAGCCTCATCCAAAAATGAATGCAATGTATAGACACAGGTGCCTTATATTAATTTGCTGACCACCTGACATTAAGGATTTTGTACAACTGCAAGTCTGGGCATGAAGAAATCCATTCCCAAACAATATCAGATGGGTTTATTTACCCATCTCTCTCTCTTCCTCTCCTCCCTTTCTCCCTGCCTCACTTTTCACAATACACTAGGACAACTTCCTTTTCCCTTCCTTAACCCTGAGCCCCAAGTCTAAATGATGGAGGTGGGAGGGACAGCTGCCAACCTGAAGGCAAAGAAGTAGAAACAAAAAGGATTTCTCTTTTTCATAGAATCAGGGGTCTAGATATTCACATCTGCTCTCATCAAAACATGCCGCTGTTTTTACAGCTAGCACTGCACATCCAACTTCACTGTTGTAAGGTAACAGAAGTGTTCAAGACGCGGGCACACAGCGCAGGGCACAGAAGTGCAGAGAAGTGCTCCCTTTCCACACTATGAAAACATGATCTTTACAGCTGATTAAATCTTGTCCTGTGGCTTACACAGTGAATCATTCCATTAAAGCAGAATGGTATTACCTTTGTTTTTTGCTAGTGGAGATGGGGGCTGTTCTGTAAACACATCAGGGGAAGGGGATTCTGGGTGGTCAAAGTCTTTTTCCATAGTTTCTATGAGCCCAGTGAGATCTGAATCTTCCGAGCTGTGCCTTCTGCTGCTGGCACATTCGCCGTGAGACGGGCTGAGAAGCGGGAGCTGTGGCAAAGCACTTTCAGTCTGTTGCTCTTGCTGCTGGGGCCCGGATGCTGGGGGTTGCTGGAGGGGCTGCTCTGCCAAAGGTGGTGTCTGCTGCTGCATCAGCTGCTGGTTCTGCCTTGTTCCCTTGGCTCTTTTGCCTGCAGCATGAGTCTGAGCTGTGGCACCTGAATCCAAGGTAAAGGGGCCTGTTCTGTTCACTGACTGCATGGAAGCTGCTTGTGCTGAAGTCCTGTTAGGTATAGTTGAATTGGTTTTGGATTTGACGTTTTCAACATCAGGTGCATTTCTATTGCTGTGAAGGTGTGCTGTTGCATTGCATTGCTTATGATTCCCTGCACCGGATCGTGAAGATGAACTGCCTGCTCCATAAATTCCTCTGGATGAACTGTGATTAGAATCCGACCCAAGTGTATTCAAGCTGGAAGAACAACACATGTTGAAACATACTCTATAATGTTTCCATTTTTCACCATTAAAAGAGAATCATTATATCCAAAAGAAGCCTTGAACTACACTAGTCTTGGCATACGATCGGCAAAAATGCCTAAAACTGGTTTGGCAAGTCAGTAGCTTCACAATTTCCTGTTCACTCACCCGCTGTACAAAGGAATGAAAACACAGTAAAATCACTGTTAGTGTAAATGATGGAGGGAACACTGAAAGGAGACGATCTTTACTTAAGACACCTAAGGCAGGAACTTCTGGCTTGCGATTTTTTTGCAGTCTATATATTTAATTTTTGAGAATATCAACAGGAAACTTGGCAGGGTTTGGTTTTTGGTGGATTTTTTTCTTTCCTTCTTTTTTTCCAAAAGAAGAATATTCCTCACAATCACAAAATTAATCTTTTCATTCAAGCCATCTTTTTATAAACAACTGTGAGGATATGTTTATTCATATACATGTTCTACAGAGCAGTATTATTTTCTTACTGGCCTGATAATTAAAGAAGAAATAAATTGGAAAAGTAACACAAGAAGCCCGAACACTTACTTTCCATCAGATGAAATTCCAACTATTCTCCTGAGATCAAGTGGCCTTCCCATATCAAAGGGAGGGTTTGAGGCCTCAAAGGACAAGCGTCTTCTAAATGGCTCCCAAATTCCTTGAGCTTCTAGATAGGCTGTTCCAATTACCAAGAGAAAGAGTACACTGCAGAGAAGAAAGGCAGTCATCTAAGGATTTATCTCTTAGTTTTGAGCATTTTAAAACTAACTACTCCAATCACACAGGACAGAAAGTTTGCATCTTGTGCTGAAAGTACGGAAAATTGCACACAAACCACAATTTTGTCTGATAGAAACACAACATACACAAGACTGGCATGATATGCAAATCACCAGCACTGAGAATGGAAGCTAGATGCAAGTCTGACATGCAGTTGCCAAGTGTATAAATCCAAAAGAAAGAAAGTTGGACTTCAAAACTTGGAGCCACAAGCATGTATTCAAACCAGTAGTGAGTGATTTATGGTAGGCAAAAATAAACACCACCTTATCAAATTAAAAAACAGGGACTATACAAACCCCTAGTGCTCACTCCTGGAAATTAAGGATAACTTGCAATGATATGAAAGAGTTATTTTAGTGGCAACTACCAAACACATACATGATGGCATCCTAAAAGTTAGAGCCAGTTTATGCACAGAAATCTTGGAATATTACGAAATATATTAGGACTCTTCTCTAGTTTGCTGCTAAGTTGTATTTTTAAGAAAAAAGACACAGTAAGGGAAGGGATTTGTATTCTCTATTCTTTATAAAGTCTAATTAACAAATGCTGCACATATAAAATTACCCAAGCAAACTACACTTGTGAACTAACAAACATTACTTTGTCAAAGAACTGTAAACAAACTCAGCCTACACATTTCTAGCACATATACAGAAGAAAACCACGTAAGTACTCACCCAGCACTTTAAGTAATGCAGTGTTGGTGATGACACAAAATTTCCTAAGTAACGGAAATTTTCCTCTTACTTTGGAAAATGCAGTTTACTCACTAAACACTGCATTACTTAGGAAAGTGCTGAAGAGTCAAAAAAGAAAAAGAATTAGGCTGTAACTTTATCTTTTCTATTTCTTTTGTTAATCCCTACAAGGAAAGACAGCCTAAGTGAACATTTGCAAAATGGAAGAGCCAGTAACTTAGTGTGAGGAAAAAAAAAGTAATATGACACGTATGTGATAATGCTTTGGATTTGCAGCACACAGAATGAACACTTTTTCTTAGAGGCATCTACAGTGCCAACACATTTCACACTAAGATATAAGCTTAACACTAATGAAAAGAAAACCAGCATTTGTTGCTACTGATTAGTAAAAACCCATACTGATAAGTTTCCATGCTAGGGTTTTCTCTGCACAAAAGCAGTGGGGTAAGGTGTCTCATATCCAAGAGGTGAGAAGGGACACAGGATATACAACTTCTAATTTCAAATGAAGATAGGTAGAGGTTAAGGCTATGAAAATGGTGGCATTTTCAACTCACAATTCAACAAGGTATAATTGACACATCTGTTTGCTGAGGAAAAACATGCATTGATATCCTACTACGTAGCCTGTGAGTGTGCAGTGTTGCAAACAATGTCCTTCAGGTTCTCAGAAATCCCATTATTAGTATCACCAGTTGTCTGTCACATAACAAGTGGCAGCAAAGTTAAATTCATCCAAGGCATCTGCTAAGCTCATTACAGTCACTGCCTCATATCTCTCTAAAGCACAATACTCCATAAGGATGCTTACATTTCTACAAGAATTCACTGTCAGCAGTGCTTTAATACCTAATATGCTTCAAGTTTGCCTAATTTATCAAAACCTCTACAGATTACCAGGACTAACAGGAGTATGTATCTCACTTAAGGAAATAGGCTCAAACAAGAAATATATTATTTTGTCCTTGGTTTGAGCAGAAAGTCAGTAGTCCTCTGCCTTAAACAGTTCAGGCTCAATTTATAGGAGAGTTTATTAATTTGATCTCCTTTCAGCATATTTTATCTTACAATTACAGCATGTGCTGAATACACACGTGCTTCTGCGTAACCCCTATTCGAGCAGTGGTAGTTGGTGTCCGTACGAGAACAAACACACACACACACACCTCATTATTCCTGAGATGATTATGTACAGTGCCAGTTCCCAGTTGGGCCTGGGCAGCGCTTCTGCACACGTTGCCAACATGTGATATGGAAGCGATGCATTCAAGATAAATACAAATTCAGAGCCTCCCGCAGTGATGAATTTTAATTCACGTATAACTCTGGAAGCAGTGAAATCTGGTGTAAACCTGGAAACAACATAAAGCACATTAGAACTTTTCGTATGAACAGCCCAAATGTTTGAAGCAATTTTTATAACTCATAAATTACAAACTAAAAAACCTGTAACTCAACCAATTACCACACAGCCTAAAAATACTTGTGTTTCTTTCAAATCTCCATGATGTGATTGACTATGCTCATTAACACCTACGCTTAACACATCTGATACTAGATTACTCCTGAGGTAGCATACAAAGTTATAATAACTGAAAATAAGGTTTTACCACATCTGTTAATAAAAGCTATGAATGCAGTAAACATTTAACAGCAGGTCTAAGTAAGTAATGGAACCAACTACTATGTGAGCTATAAATTTTTTAAGCACTTCACCTTTTAGTCACAAACATGACTTTTCAAAAGCATCACCAGTACATCAGTCTCATCACAAACTAAAATTGTGCAGAAATACTAGTGAAATACTCTTTCACTGCAGCAGTATTGCATACATCCACTTGCAGAACAGAAGCAACTTTTCAACTTTTTAGATACCATTTTCTGAATAGTTAACTTCACAAAAAAGTACAGTTAAAAGATCAGTGTTTGGTGCAGAGATTTTTTACAATAAAAACTGACAGAATTACACAAACATTATCATTGAGGCAACAGACAAAATATTCAAGACTAAAATACTGTGCATTACAATAACAATCCTTAGACCAAAGGCTCTTTTCTACCTACTGCAATGCACCAAAACTGTATGTAGGTCTAGGTCCCATGTGCATTCACAAGTCAAATGAGGAAAATAAATATAACCCCATACAGTAACATATTCCAGCAGAGCAAGTTATACTTACTGGATAGTAATAGAAGTAATACCATAGCCAGCCACAAAAACATATTATCATGAAAAATCAAACAGTATTTGCAAGAAGAGAGAAAAATGTCATAGTTGTGTAATATTGTATAAACCCCTCATACACTCAAATCTCAGCAAAAAGCCCTCAGAATTTAAACAAGGGAGTTTTTCTCTGAAACAAAATTAAAATTCCAAATGTAATGCTCCATTTAGATTTAAGAAAAACACTTACAATATGACAATGTCTTTAGAGGCATTGGCACTTAGTGCAAATTCCTGACAGTTAACTACTTTAAATCCATATCCTTCACATGTGTAGCCACTGATTTCCATTGTTTTCACATTAATCTGCAGCTGCCCTGTATTTTCCACTTTAAATGTTCTTCTCAGTGTGAAATTCGGTTCTTTGTATTTCATTTCTAGAAACAAACAGCAATGGTTAGTGTTATGCTAAGCAGATATCCTTCACTATATTCATATTCTACAGCAGAAGAGACTTCTATCAGTATTACAGCATAAGGGGGACTAGCAAGGTCCTTGGAAACTTTAACTTGTAGGAAACATATCTCTGTAGCCAGATTCTCATCACTGTCAAGGTAGGGGACTTGTACAATTCCAGAGCTGTCTAACTCATGAGGGAAAATAACCAAAACCCCTTAATCTCTGACAGCACTGAGGCCTCACAAAGAAATCACCTAAGCTGCAAAGTTCTTTGATGTACTGCCTAATGTTGTGGTAGTATCTGAACAGTTCCAGCAAGAGAAGAATTAAAACAGTTTGGGTTTTTTGGGTTTTTTTGGGGGTTTTTTCGTGTGTCTTAAAAATAAAAATACATGGTGTAACAACACATGTCTTATTAGCAAAAAAATCCCTAACCACAACAGGTAAAAGGTAATGACTAAGCTTTACTTCAAGTTTTCTTCCTCACCCCTCAAAAAAAGCAGAATAATCTCAGATAATAATTAACATGGCACCTTAGAAATGTCTGGAAGACTTCAAAGTAGCACAGCAGATTTTAATGCCAGGTACAACTAAAATTCTTTTACCAGTTTTGTTAGGTAATATAGGTACTCTCCTCTCAGAAGTAAGCCTGAGGCCACAGAGCAGAAAACCTCTCTCTGATCTCAGAGTAGAATCTGCCTGGGATTTAATTTTTCATCAAGGAACATACCCAACTTTTCTTCCCCAATGGCTATGTGCTTAAAGATTATGAAGGTGTGAGGAAAAGAAGTACACAGAAGGCTGCACCCATGATCCAATTTGTATTAAATTTAGGAACTAGAGATTTTGCTAGTAAATATGCCAAGATCTTTACCTCCTCTGTCTTGAATTTTAGTGGACAAAGAGCTTCTGTTTTATCTTTCCTAGTTGTCACATTAAAACAAAAAATGTAACACATTTTGTATTATACCTAAATAAAGTAGCAATTTTAATGCATTTAAAGGAATTGAATTTCTGGGGCACTAGAAGAGGGGAAAAGTATTTCCACACATTTCAAGTTTTACACATAAAATAAGACTTCTTTTCTGTTCAGCATATTAGCTCAAGAAGTACTCACTTTCTGAACACTCTTTTAATAATGCTTCTGTGATTTTAAAGCGTAAAGAACTTCCTGGACCAGGAGGTTTGCCTGCAACCTTCAAGCTCTCCGTTGTTCCTTGTCCTTGTACCATTATGGCATCTACTACTGTCAAATTATTTCTGTGTAAAAAAAAAAAGGGTAGGGGGAAACTTTCATAAAAGCTTCTCTATAGACTATGAGTCTATCTCCCAAATCTGGAGAACAAATATATAATCTGTTCCACAGATAAGTCCCCACAGCATGGAAGTATGCACCAGGGGTCTCAAACAGTGTTTGCAAGGCAAAACTCTTAAGAAATCACAACGTAGCATAAAAATACAAATCCCAAGGGAATAGCAGTTAAAATGTGTATCTCTCTTACTAAGGCATCACATCTGATACAAAAGCGAAATAGTTATTCAATGTTCTTTGCTAGAAAGACTGAACTTGCGTTGCAGCTTGATCTTGCAAAGGGCACCTCTAGTTAGAGACCATTTTTTCAAGATGTGTAGGATGTACTTCAGAAATCAAGTCTCCAGGTATTGATTGGTGGGTGATAAGCTGGACATGACCCAGCAATGTGCACTCACAACCCAGAAAGCCAATCATACCCTGAGCTGCATCAAAAGCACCATGGCCAGCAGGCTGAGCGAGGAGATTCTGCCACTCTGCTCTGCTGAGACCCCACCTGGAGTGCTGCATCCACCTCTGGGGTCCTGAGCACAGGAAAGACACGAGGCTGTTGGAGCAAGTCCAGATGAGAGGCACCAAGGTGATTAGAGGCACAGAGCACCTCTCCTATGAGAAAAGGCTGAGAGAATTGGGACTACTCAGCCTAGAAAGGAGAGAGCTTCCTGGTGACCACAGAGGAGCTCCAGTACATAAAGGGAGTCCATAAGAAAGATAGGGACAAACTTTTTAATAGGCCCTGTAATGACAGGACAAGGAGTGATGGTTTTAAAACTAAAAGAGGGTAGATTCAGACTAGATACAGGGAAAATAATTTTTTACAATGAGGGTGTTGAAGCACTGGAACAGGTTGCCCAGAGAGGTGGTAGATGCTCCATCCCTGGAAACATTCAAGATCAGCTTTGACAGGGCTTTGAGAAACCTGAAGGTGTCCCTGGTCATTGCAAGGGGTTTGGACTAATGACTTTTAAAGGCTTCTTCCAAACCATGCCCTTCTGTAATTCTACGGTAAGTATAACAGTGGATTATGTATTTATATTACTGAGTATGTACTGACTATAGTTAAAATACTGTAAAACATGTCACAATTACATTTAAATTAAATCTTTCTGCAGACACTTGCTTCTACGATTATTCTTGTAAAAGCAATAGTTTCTTGACAGCTGATTGCAAGTATGATCTTACATATAAATAGAAAAACTCACACTTACTTCCAAAACATCTCTCTTACCTGATAACAATCAATGATGAAACAGTTTTATTAAGAACTGGAGAGAACTTTACTTTGACAGACTTTCTCTCACCAGGTTTCAATATTAGGCTTAAAATGAAATGATGAGCCAGGCCCTTTGTAAGTCCCACAGTTGTCTGTAGTGGCTGGACCTTAAGAAGGGGGGGAAAACAAAGCAATGCTTTAAAAAATAGGACATTTTTATATGTATTTGATAGAAATGGAATTACCTTAGCTAGAAAAGTGGTCTTGTCATAAAAAAGGGTATTACTCAATGACATATTCTGTTTTTTTTAAACAAGAAACTCTGATAGCACAAAAATTTCCCTACTTATTAGTAAGCTGCTTGTGTTAATGGAGAAGCAGAACAACACAACAAAACAGAACTGAGCTAAACTTCACCCATGTAGATTCATAAAGTTCTAGTGGAAGAAAGATATCAGAAGTTCTTGCATATATATTTCAAATACTAAATTAGCTTCAAACCATCATGGGAATATTTTTTTCTCAGAATTTTTCACTGTTAGGCAAACAAAAAAGAAGAATTGCACAAAAAAGTGTATTTTGGTAAGTTTGCCATTCATCTTCAGACACTGAACAAGCATTGAATGTTAATCTAAAACAAACTGCAAATGAAGTGGAAAAGCCAGATAAAAAAGAAGCGCTTAAGATGTGGCATGCTCTGTATGAAAAAGCACACACCTAAGAGTAGTCCACAATACTCAAATCACTTAAAAGAACCAACAAAGCAATGGAAAAATAAATTCTTTGCTAATTTTAAAACTAGTAACCACTATACTGAGGAAAATAATCCTGTTAATAAGAGAAGGACTAAATGCAGTTTTCCTCTAACTTCAACAGTTGCATTATAATGTAAGCATAAAGAAAAAGTGGCACTTTATTAGTCACATTTAAAGAAATATTTCTTTTTCCAATATCCTGATATTCAACAGAGACATCCCATTTTCCATACTAATACCTAAACTTGAAGGCATGTAAGGCTGAACTATTATTAAAACATTAAAATACCTGAATTTAAAATTACCAAGAATGTAATGAAATACTTACACAATTTCTGAAGACCTGGAACTCTAGAGTCCTCTGATTGAAATTAGTTGGTCTACTCAAATTAAACCTGAAATGAAATTGTAATTTTTTCTTTCTCACAGGTCAGAGAAGGTAATGACATATTTATGGATTTTAGCACAAATCAAGTATCTATGGTAACCCAATATGCAGCTGAAAGCATACCTTGATTTTTTTGTTATTTCCCCCCTCCCTTACATCAAGTTAAGAAAGTAATGTAAACACATTTCATCTCAGTAAAAAATACAGATGTGTGTTCAATGGCAATAGAATTCGAATTCTAGAAGTGGCCAACACTAACTACCAACACAATTGCCATATCGCGCATTCATTCCATGTAAAATGCATTTTTTCTGCCGAGTGAGAATACCCCAAGGATTCCACAACAACACTTACCGTTCTAACAGCTTATCAACAAAAGTGGATGGGTTAGAATACAGAGCTACTGGAAGAAACTGAATATACACAGGAACATCAGCTGGATTTTCTAGAAAAATTTCTTCTTCCTATTCAGAAAGACAATTTTTAGAAAGTTTACATTACCATTAATGCAATTAGAAACACCTCTTAAAATGATATCATCACTAATAGAACTTACTGATGAGCTGTTTGTGTTGGTAAGAGGAAAGTTTAGATGGCGTGGTGAACTAAGGATGGAAGGCCAGGACATTTCTGCCGTAATTTTCAACTGGACATCCTTCTGAAGATCTGTGTCTACTTCAAATACAGCATTTAGTCTGGAGAAACAGTTATAAAACTTACTTTTACATTTTGCAGGAACAAATTTTGAGAATGTAACAGATTCAGATCAGTAAGAAAAATAACCCAAAATATATTTGATGATTTGCAAAGGTACAAACAGTAGAAAGGGAAAAACTCCAGTATAGCATCCACAATCCAGAAAATGGATTTTGCCTGCATGTGTACAGTAAATCAGTACATCTACTCTAAATGCAATGGATACATAGACTGTGTGCCTGCACACCTACCTAAAAAACCTAAAGCAAATCTGAACAAGTCAAACTTGGTGCTAGCCACTACTTCCATCAGTGAATGAAGTTCTTTGCTATTAACCAACCTCCACACCAGGCTTGGGTCCCATTCTCCTACAAGCTCTACAGCATGAGCTGAAACAAAACTAACAGTACTGAGTTCTCCAGTCAGCAAAAACAGACGAAATACTAGACTTCAAACCCAGAGAAGAACTTTGGAGAGACTCCAAACGTCCAAGTCACAACTCCTCTGTTTTCAGAAGTTGTCTCTCCTTTCCCTGAATGATCCCTTGGACAGCTAGGTAATTTTAACTCTCTTTAAAAGTATTAAATACTCTAGAATATATTATAATAAATAATATTAAAGCATTGTATATTTAAGATAGAACTACTACGTATTCAGAACTAATCTTTAGTAGCATTCTCCTTTACTGTTCTCTTACTGTAGGGGATAGGACATTCTTGAAAGTTACTGGTGTGGCTAAATAGAGTATTCTGTTTAGATCAAATTTTCTCAAGAGTTATTAATATATCACCATTACAACACATAAGTGATAAAGGGGAAATGCTTTTGTTATTCTGTTTGGTTGCATACATTTTGTTTCTTCACATACCTGTTTTGAAAGGGTAATCTGGATGCCATTACCACAAAAGACACACACTTGCTGTTAATGTTAACTTGTGTCTCTTGGAGATTAAACCAACTTTATGTATGAGAAGGCAGGTGCAAAAGGTATGTAGCAGTCTACAGAGTTCAGGTTTTTCTGAATGCTACGTAGTGACCATTAATCAAGGTAACCATTAAACCAAGGTAAAATGTAAGAAAATTTTGTAATTCACTGATATGCAATAATCCTGGAATGGTAACAACAGAAAATCTTATGAAATCTTTAAATTGATATTGAGGATACTATTTTAAAATGGTTTAAGCAGGAATACTGAATAAACAGTACAATCTAGGTTTGGAAATTTTTAGAGAGTAGTGACTGCCTTGCTGTTACAATCCTTTCAAGAACTCCAGCAACTCAGTGAATAGTAACTTTCAGTGTTCTCTTTAATTTGAGGAAATTATTACTGTTTTTAACTTTTAGAATGCTCTCTTTAAAGGTCTTGCAGAGAAGACCAAGGAATTCCTTCTTGACCCCCTCTCAAAGAGCACAGCAATATTAAGAAGCTTTGTATTCAATAAGAGGACACATATCACAGAACTATTACTGATTTAAGGCCTGAGCAAACAACAGGAATAAAATAGTTACCTATGGCTTGCATTCTCTTTTATTTCTGTCCATTCTCTGAATAAATTCTCATGCAAATCCCAGTCAGAATCCCATGAATCTTCTTGCATTGCTATGCTGTGCTGAACTTTAGATTCCGCTGTAACAAAAAATGTGTTTTTATAAATCTCACCTAAAACCACTACTTAATGAGAGAACTTATTTTAAATGATTTTCATTATAAAGCTGAACATTACTTACATTTAGATAGAAAGGGCAATCCTACATAACAATGATCTCCACATTGTAAACCGGGATCAAAATAAATATTTGCAATCTGCAAAACATGTAAGAGTTGATCAATTAAATAACCCAGTAAATCTAATGACCAAAGAAAAAAGAAAGAATATTTCCGTTGAACACAGAAACTTAATATATGCTATACAGAAAAGAGAACTTACAAAGGTTTAGAAATAAGGCATAAACAAACCTTTGATTTTTTTCCTGGCTCTAAATCTTCTTTATTACTTCTTAGCCTCTTATAATAAAACCTTACATCTTCTGACAGGGACCGTATGTGTTGTATTTTCACTTTCTGAGAAAAGGAGTTCATAACATTCAGGCTCTGGTGAACTACTTTCCCCTAAAGAAAATAAAAGGAATTAAGTCTGCAGGATATGCATTGTTCACTAGCATATGTATTTATGCAGGCTAGCAAAGACCACAGCACTGTTGAAATGCTAAATTGAGACTTTTAACTATGCTATCTTAAAGAAATGCCATTTGCAACACTTCAAGATAGTAAGTCTCTGTGAAGTTGTATTCTTTCCTCCATCTGCTTCCAAACACAGTTCATCCTTCTTTGAAAATTAAGAACACCTGAAGTATCTTGGGAGAGCTAGGATAACAGCTCTCCTTAATCAAATCACGACAAAAGAAGTATCAGAAGATGAAAGGCAAGAGAAAAATTCAGTTTTATGAGCCTCTTACTACTAAAGGGAAACAATCTTTTTGTAAGAGATCACTGCTAGCAATTAGAAATAGTAATTAGTTGCTATTAATTAGAAATAATCTGAAAGGAAGAGTAAAGGGAAGCTAGGATTACAAGCACTACAGGTGACGGAGGCCATTTACAAACCTCCTTCCTGCTCCCAAATGCAATTAAGACACCAGACTTCAAAACTACATTTAAGAAGAAAACAGGAAGTTTTTTCCTTACACCCTGTTTCCTTTTCTGAGTCAAACATTATTTTATCTTTTAAGCACAGAAAATGCATTTTAATTGTCAAGATCAAAATCCTTACAATGCTAAAGCTTTACCCCTGACCTCAGTTGTAAATCAGTGACTCTCTGTAATGATGTTTCACACCTTATTTCAACACCCAACCCTGAAATGTATATAGAAGACCATTAATAAAAACAAAAGCAGAAGAAAAGTGAAACTCAGGACTGGTGGTGAGACTTCAGATTTACGTTAAAAAAAAATTGCTATGAGCAAATATAAAAACCCAAGACTATTTTTAATGAACATGTTTTTCTTGCTCCCCCCCCCTTAAATCAATACTATAGACTTTAAAAAAAAATTCTCTAAGTTTAAGTGGAGACATGGGTGAGGTCTTTTGCAGGTTCAAAATTTGACTGTGGCCTCAGGAAACAGTCACATATTGCAACAGTCTCAATAGTAGTAGTTGCAGAGGGAAAGAAACTACGAGAAAAAATCCTTAATGATTACAGTCCTGTTAAACTGAACAGGAGGTATGTCAGAGCTTCATCTGTGGATTCCTATGAGTAACAAACTGTCATCAACTGGACAAGACACAGGTTTGTTAAAGTATCTAGAACAAATAAATAGTATTTTACTAAGACCTTTACATAGCATTTAGACATGAAAAAACAGACAATGGGAAAAAATTGTTCATCAGTAATAAGAGAAACAGAACAATGCCATTTAGCATAGAGTCCTCAAAGATGAGCTTTCATCAGCGAAGAGTTGAGATGTGGCACTGTGAGGTAAAGATGACACTATGAAGCAAAAGTCAACACAGCTTAAGATTTGTTTAAAATCAAGGCATTGACCTTTACAAGCCCTGTATACACTGTCAGTGTATTGCCAACAACCCTCAACAGAATACCAGAAATCACACTTAGGTACAAATACGCTAAAATTATAAACAGACAGACAGCTCTGGGAACCAGGCAGCTGCAGGAGAATTACATCCTAAGTATGAACTGAAAAGCATGTGTTACTAAAATAGTAGCACCTAGTTATTCCTGGACGGTGTAACTGTCAAGTTTCTCTACCAAACACTGAAAACAGAAAGAATTGATGCTGTTTTAGACTTATTTCCATAAGTAATAGAGGCATTACAGAAGAGCTAAATGCAAGAGTAGCATGAATTCAGGGAGCATAAGTTTAGTTTGAAATGAATCCAAGAAAAAGTAAAAGTAAGTCTGCTGTTAATGTTCTCAAATACAAAAAGAGCTAAGTGATCAACTAATGGAAGTAGTAAGTGAAGCTGACTGCTCTGAAAAGCATGGGGCTTGAACACAGTAAACAGTCTATAATCTTGTCCAAGGTGATAATTATATCTTAATCTATACTCCCAAACAAAATTCAGGAGCCAAAGGTCCCTTGAATGAATAATGGTCTGAAAGCATTACTAGAAAAAGCATGAAGACAAAAAAAATCCCAACAATCTGGGGAAGAGAAAAAATAATGACAGCAAGGAAGCTATGCCTGAGAAACACAGACGCTACAAGAAGTAGTATCTGCCTAAACAAAATAAAGCAAATGTAAACAAAAACAAAACCCCAAAAACCAAACAAACAAAAACCCCCACCAAAACTGCAAAACCAAAACAAAAAAACAGGAACAACAAAAAAAAACAACAAAAAAACAGAGTCCCCCTAAAAATCAAGTTGACCAAGACTGTCAGCTCATTAATATGAAATACTGAGAAGTTCTTTAGTCATTTCAGCTGGAACAAACTCAAAGGAGATTAAAAAAATATTACTTCTTTAAGGTCCAACATGGAACAAGATATTTTAACATGGCACTCAAAAGTGACATTCTTCACAGGAATTCTCCTTCTTCATAATAGTAATAATAATAATTTCTAATAATTCTAATAGATTCATATACAGAATATAGAAACTGCTTTATCTCCAGTGAAAGCAAGGGAAGTGGATCTTTAAGCTATTTTAGCTTATCAAAAGCTTATGGAGCAGTTCATAAGGAAGTTCTAGGTGTGGCACTCAGTGTAATAAGTATCCACATAATGGTGAGGATATATAGTAAAAAAAAAAAAAATACAGATCTTAAAGATAAAAACCAACTAGTAATCTTTGCAACTGTAGGCATGACTGTTTGACCTCCTGAGTAGCAAAAGACTTCAGAAGAATTTGTGACACAGGAGAGCAGAAGGAAGATGGAATTTGTGGCAATTGCAGCAAACACTCAATGAAGCCCTGCTCACTGACCTTTCTCTGATGAGACCTATTCCATTACATGAGTATTCCAAGATCCCATTCAAGTGGGCTATTGAGGAGATGTAGGGACAACTCATGCTTGGAACATGCGGCAGAAAAACCCCAAACATCCCCCAAAATAATGACAAACTCATCATAACAGTTCAGTAGCACAATCTCTCCAGCAATTTGACACAGAATTGAGGACAGTGGTCTCCCTTGAAAAGGGTATATGAAGAAAAAACACAGCAAGTAAACATATAATCCTCCCCAACTCTCTTACCGGAAAAGAAGGTGGAAGAAAAACATGTTTTGGGGAGCAGGTCAATGAGCCTACAGCAATCACGGCCTTCACTGGTATAGTTAAAATCTGGACAAAAAAAAAACCCAAGAAAAATTTAGAAAAACACCTCTTACATTTCCAGCCTTTAAATGTCTCTTCCACTTTTAAATTGCATAGAATAACAAAACCCTGAAATTCTACAATTAATGTACTGTAGAATTATATAGACATTTAAAACATGGAGACATGAATTAAGATTTCAACTCATCACCATATTCTGAACAGTCACTCTATACTGTCAGGAAGCACTCCTTTACTCAGCCATTCTCAAATCTATTCTACATTGAACAGAAAAGCAAACTGAAAACATAAGGGCCCCAATGGGAGCTCAATATAGGTGTCACCTGAATGGGGCTTACTTTGCTGGAAAACAGGAGGGTAACATCTTTAAAGTAAATGAGGGAAAAAGATACACCCAACTTCTCAAAACATCGCAAGGTGTCATTGTAATATCTCACGGCACATACAGAAAAAGTAGTGTAGAAGGGATGGCAATGAGATTGAAGTACCAATATGAGTAGAATAACTTGTAACAAGCAAGAAAATTAAATGCTTCAGAATCCATAACTGAAGGGCCACATACATGTGTGGATATATTACAAAAAAGCCTAAAATCTCCAACAATTGGCAGAACCACACAATCCTGACTTCATAAGCACAGAGTCACATTCGAGGTTTTTTTCCATGTATCACACAAAGATATTAAATACAGATTGCATTATTCATTAGACTGGCCCCTGCAAAATTAAGGCATATGAAATTGAGGCAATTGGTTGTTCCCTCCCATAATAATCAGTGTAGGCTTCTGTTTCATCAACTGCCAGCAAACTGTGGCAAACTGCAGCATGGTTTAGAGGGCATGGTGGTATCTTGTCTCTTCAAACCTTAATGACTCTATGGCTCTCCAAAACAGCTTTCACACTGCATCTTGACAAAAAGTCTGGTATTACAGCTCAATTTCAGTAACTGATAATGTATGGAGAAGCACATTGTCAGCACATGATACACCCCAAGATCCACACATTGATGCTTTCAGGATATGCCATGTCACTGAAGAACCCAAAATGCAATGCATTAAGTCAGATTTAAATGTATATTTCTGAAAGGCAGATGAAAATCATAATAGAAGCATAAGTAGCATTACTGTTGTATGATGCAGGGTTAACTTGCAAAGATAACCTGACCTCTGGAGTTCCCTTCCAACCTCAACTTCTCCCTCATACTACAATCTGTCCACTAATATCACGCTTAAAGACTGAACATATCTTTTGGGCAACACCCATCTATTATACAATAAATATACCTCATAATCTGTTGTGATTTGTACAGCTCCATCATGAATTCCTTCAAGTTCCTTCGCTATTAGATTTACTCTGAACACTGCATAATAGCCTGATGCTAGGATCACCTGTAAATGGTAGAAAAAGTCACCAATGTTTTCCTTTAAACAAAAAGAAACCTCACTAAGAACAGTCGCAAAATCCATTTAAAACCACTGTCAGTAGTAAACAAAGAATTCTCATACATAAGTGACTAACACAAAAATTATCAATTCCTCGTAGTGATAAATTCCCACTCATCCCAAATTTATGATGAGCATCATCTGAGGGTATGGAGATTGGTTAGATTCTGAAAGGGTAAACTTCAGAAACAGCAATTTGAATACAATGCTACTACTTAAAATAAATTTAGGAAGTCTACATGCTTTATCATACTCAAGTTCAGACAAAAATTAAGAATTCTTATCTCTCCTCTGCTAAAATGAAACTGAAAGAAGTTGCAGAGGTTTGTCTCTTTTCTCCCCTCCTAAATCTAGCTTTGAGCAATAGATTCCAAGGATTACTTACAGAAGACTGATCAGAAGCAGTAGCATTTTGTAGTTCATGGTGGTTTGCAATTATTGTTGTTCTGTTTCCCTTTTCAGTTGTTAGAAGTTCCACAGCCAAGCCATCCCCTATAATATGCCAACTTTTTATAGCCAGCTTAAAAAGAACAAAAGGTATTGTTTTCAGTAACAACACTGATGGAATTTTTTAAAAGATAAACTAAAAATAAATGCATCCTTACCTCTATTGGATTGCTGTTGATGACTGCAAATAAAATGCTGGTAGCTTCTGTTGCACTCAATATGCCAAAATCTATAAATCGCTCCTCAGTTTTTGGAGACAGTACAAAGTACTAGAAAGATTGATAAAAGTATTTTAGCAAAAGTGAAATATAAAGTGTGCTCAAACTCTAAGTACATTAAAAAAATGCATTAACAACTTCAACACAACTAAATTTTCTATGTAAAACTAAGGCTTTTAAAGGGAACAAAAAGAATTTTTAGCAGATACCAAAGGAGAATAAAGAATTAAAGAGTCCTATGAAGTCTGCCCCTAATTAGATAGAAGTTGAAAAAAAAAAAATACTTACATCTAGAAATCCTGTGTATGCTCGGACAGGTAGGTGAAATTTAGAAGCATTGGTGATAAGTAGAATATTGTTATCTATGTGAACAGATGATGTGGAAGGCATAAAATGAAGTGTAAAAATGTATCTGGATTCATTAGGTGGAATTAAGACTGGTTTACTGAAGTTCTGGACCTAGATCAGTGAACAATGAAGACCAGGGTTACAATTGAACAAAGTGCATCACAATTAAGCATTTACAAATAGGTAAAAGCATTCACTGAAATGGGACTTACTTTAAACATTGGTTTTGCTTCTTCTGGTAGCACAACATCATGTATAAGGACTGCGAAACTGAAGGTGTTTGTTAGATAGATCAGTCTTTCCACAGAATCAGCAGCACTGTCACGGATGTGAAAGAGTGTGGCAGCATGATCAAATCCTAAATATCTATTAAAAGAAAAGAGTGTAAAGAAAATGAAGATTTTCCTTGAAGTGTTTTCCTTTCACAAAGACTAGAATTCATTATTTCAAACAGCAGAAAAGGTACCCCACTGCATGCTGAAACTATATTATTAGCACTACAGGTACGTTAATAACTACGTAAATCAAATAAGATAACATGTAAATCAGAATAATAGGAGGACTAAAAAGGAAGTGTTGAAGTATTAAGACAATTTGAAAATCATGCATCTTTCTTATTAACCAAATCACGTGTTTGCAGCACAAAATTTCTCATAGGTAAGGTTTAGTTTGTTTGCCTTTAAAATACTCTGCCAGTTCTGTTGATAAAGCAGCACATCATTCAAAATATTTTTAAAGTCAACTTAGCCATACTTTGTAAATAAGTAACAAAACCCAAGGAACACAGAGTTCTTCCAAAATTTTGCCTAAAATCAAAAGCATTTTCTCTACTTGTACTTCATATAGCAGTAGAACAGTAAATGCAAAATCAGAAATATTTCCAACATCTCATCTGCAGTCTTCAGCTGCTCTGAAAAACAACTCACTAAGGACAATTTTAACTCAAGCCTTGAAACCAACTTATGAATGGCTAAGACTACCTCCTCCATTTGTTTAAAACCAGGAATATTCTCTTTTAATTTAGAGCATTTAGTTTTTGAGCAACGTTCAGTTACTGGAAGCTTACCCATCCAACACTTCTGCTTGATAGGGTATTTCAAGTTTGGAATAGCTCTTCTCTTTTGCCTTAACAGTTATTTTCCCAGAAGACTGTGATGCTTTTTTAGCTTTTGATGCTGTACACACAAGAACATAGGAAGTTTGTTAAAGCTGACAATAATTGATCCATTAAGCTAGACTAGAATGAATGGAAGAATAAAACCACAGAGCTAGCCCAGAAATTACCATGGAAAGAAAAAAGTTAAAGGAGTTTAAGGAAATTAATTTCAATAAGCAATCTGACATGGTGTAAAGTCTATGAAACAAGAGATCACAATTCTGAATTCTTCCCATTTAACACCAGTTAGATGACCTGCCTGATTTAACAAGCTTATCTACAATAGGGAAGCCTGATTGTTCCTGTCATATAAATAACTTGAACATGTCCAGAAGATTATACGGATCCCAGATGAACTGAACTCCTCACTGAGAGTATATACCACCCCTAACCCTAACAGAACAGAAGCCTGAGACTGCTGGGCCTCTCACTTAAGAGTTACCAGTTGAGAGGAACTTTGGGCCAGAAATATAACAAATTCTTAATAATGAAGAAACAAAAGACAAGCTAAACTTTACAAAAAGTCCCTAAATCCCCTGCACGTAATTAGGACAGTTGGCATTGCAAATATTTAGGGCTGGCTGCTTCACTGATAAGAATTTGTCAAGTCAATTCCTTAAACACATTAAGCATCTTAACTGGGTATTTTTCCTAGGAACCATATACTAGCCAGTAGGTCCTCATATAACAGTTCCCACCAGCTTCAAAATCTGAATGTATCATCACCTCAAGTTGACAGAATTGATCTATTTCAGAATTTATAAGCTAAAACATACTTCGCTTGTCTTGGAAACCATGAGCTAATAAATTTCTGAAGTATTAATCCATAAATGATAATAAAAATCAATCCTCCCCTCTTTATCCGTGCAACTTTTAAAATTGTGTCTACCACAAGTATTGCATCTATAAGATTCCATTTTTAAGCAATCCACGCAGAAAGAGTTACAGCACCAACTACCATCTTAAAGCAGTAACATCTGAGTAGTCAACACCATTTAACAGTTGATTAAAATCTCTATAAAAACAGACACTTCTGCAAAGTGTCAGTATAGTATTTAAAGTCACACTACGTAGGAAAAAAATCATAGAATACCAGATTGGAAGCAGATCTTAAGGATCACTCGGTCCAACCTTTCCTGGCAGTACTACAGTTTAAACAAGATGTCTCAGCACCCTGGCCAGATTGATCTTAAGTACCCAACATTGCAGAATCCACCCCTTCTTGGGGAGATTATTTCAATGGCAGATTATTTTCATTGTGAAAAATTTTCTTTTTGTGTCTAACTGGAATTTCCCCAGGAGTAACTTGTACCTGTTTCCTTATTTATTAGGATTTCTCAAAAACAAATGTCTGTTTAAAATAAAAATACATTTAAATAATCAATCAGTGCTTTTAACATAAGATTACTGCTATGTTTATTAGAAAAATTAAGAATACCTTCTCTTCTCATCTGTATTTAGCAGTCTAAGATACTTGCTGATCATGAACAAAGACAATCCTTTCAGAAATAACTGAAGTTCAGAAGAACTGTAAGCCTTTTCCGGGTAGGAAAATTCCATTTCCTTCTCAAAATTATAAATAGCATTTTGTTAAGAGAGTGAAAATAATCAATGAAACTTCAGTAACTTTTTAGAAGCACTTGACAAGTTCTAAGAAGAGAGGAGTGGTACTTACCATCAAAGCTAATACTTGCAACTTTGGTATATTTACTTTCAGAGGCTTTTAGCGTAACGGGCTTGAAATGTACTGTTATCGCTTCATTCTGTGGTGTAGGTCTAACACTCTGCAAACAATCAACATAAGAAGCACCTGTAAATTTTTCATTGCTGTGAAGCCTTCATGTGTCTTTCACAGTGATACAACTGCAACTAGCTTTGGCCAAGCTCTTACAGGTCTGTCTTTCCTATGACAAAGCAGCATTACAAGTGGTTTTATAATTTTTTTCAGGTCCTACAAATTACTCAGTCAATATACAAGAAAGTGGGTAACAGTGAGTT
Source organism: Lanius collurio (assembly GCA_020086605.1). Classification (NCBI taxonomy): domain Eukaryota; kingdom Metazoa; phylum Chordata; class Aves; order Passeriformes; family Laniidae; genus Lanius; species Lanius collurio. The sequence goes on along the minus strand of JACBWW010000007.1, from coordinate 11,922,698 downwards.
CTCCCTGGGGATGTTGAACTAAGTGACAGTAGGGCCAGAAAGCATTAATAAAATAGAAAACTAACCTTATTTAAATTAAGATTTAATTTTTCATTTTACTGCTGCAGGGCAACAATAGCTAGGCTATTTGTTTCTGGTGCACTCATTAACAAAGCTGTTAACTGACTTGAGAAACTACCAGAGAGGATGAAGACATCTCCCTTGTCTCTAAGCCCATGCTAAGTCTGCAGAGAAAAAAAACAACCAGCTGTATAGAGCAACATTTTGTAGATCTGCAATGACACTTGTTCTACACTAACACTTTACAAGGTCACCTTTTACACCTGAGGATTACTGTCTTAAACTAAATGGAAAAGGTAAATGGGCACTGCTAGAAGAGCTATTGTGTCAGTTATTAGCCAGAGCTGATTTGTAGAGGTATTCATAGGACTATGCAGCAGGATAAGGGATTCCATGTAATCTGAAGACTATATAGATGCCTAGCAAGCTCCCTATCTAGATTCCACAGAGAACTAGGCATGAAGCATTTAAAAGCCCTTATTCTTGTTTTGCTTAAAATTAGGATGGCTGCCATGATTCTTCTTCCCCAGCTGTCTTCTCTTGCTTTAAGAACAGCTCAGCTGCTCATGTAGCAGCTGTTAAGCCACAGCAAATTACAGGATGCTGTATTATGGAAACTGAAATGAGTGCTGCCTTACCTTCTGCTGGGCTGCAGAGGTTTAGCACCTGCTTGATAAGCAGCTGAGCCCTTCTTGGTCAGGGTGGAGCAAGGCAGACAGCTAGCAATGCAAACCAATTACAGTCCTTCCCAGCCAAGCTCTCCTTGATTGCAAATTAAAGCCATAACAGTGTCTTGGGGTGTGCATAAATAACTAAGTTCTGCAGACCACATGATCCTTAGCAGGAACATGCAGCACTACTCTTGCAGCTAATGAATAAGATCCCTTAACTCAACCAGAAGATTTGTATCTTGAATTTATAGCACTGACCTTGCCCACCACCATGTCTAAAACACAGGGTGCAGATATTTGGTATTTCTCTTCATAAGTCAATTAATAACTATCTCAATTTTCTTCTAATGAAATCCACACTACAAAACTGAAATCTTGACATATCCTTAAAAAATACCCTCTAAAAGTAGATGAAACCAAAGCTGTGACAAAGTTCACAACTTTTGCATAACAGAGAAGACAACCATTTTTAGAAGCTCTTTTCATGAAAAATGCTTTCTTTAATTACTAGTCTGAAATGATGCTGCTTTCATTTAGTAAATCACACTGGAAATATTCAGGACAGCCTGTTGCCAGAAAAATGGCAGGTTTCAGAGATGCATCTCTTAAACCACAAGTGCAACAAATCTACATGTATTTACTTAAAATGTCTACAGCTTGTGAATTTAGTTAAGGAAGGAATTTACACTGTTTTGTCAAAAATTTCTGAACTACATAATACATATTTCTCATTTGTTGCTTGATTATATGCTATAAAGGGAAATATAGAATTAAGACAACTAAAGAAAAAACCAAACATCCTTAAGAATCGTTTCAACTTCACTTTCCTCAAATTTCAACCTATTTCAAATAAAGCTCAAGTAAAACCTGTTTTGAAATATGCATTAAAAATCATCAAACATGGACATATCCTGAAAATACATACAAAATAAGTTCCATAAAGAACACAATACTACCAATTTTCTCAGAAAATTAATTTAACAGCAACTTTTGAAGGGAAGAATAATTTTACATAGACATGCTTCAGTAACACACGGCCCCACTCAAGATTCCTGACCCTGCTCTGTAAAGACACACTCAATATTAAGCGTAACCGCAGAAAAGACCTTAAATGTTCTAAAGGACACAAAGGGGGGGCTAGAACTTAGTGCTTTTGCAGGAGCTCTTGAGAAAGACTTTGAAGGTTTCAAGACTCTCAGACTACATGTATTCCAATACACTAAAGAGTACAGGTTGAAAGACTGGCACATGTTCAGCTATAACTGTTTACCAGTCAGAAGGCTCCTGAACCTAGTTTTGTCTTGCCCACCTAACACAGACAAAAAAGCCCCGTGGCTACAGGTAGCAGTTTTAGGATGGTTCCGTTAGTGTCAGAACCACTACTGTATTGTTTTGCTCACTTTTACAGACACAACTGTCAGTAATTTGTTGGCCTTCTGTATAAACAGAGAAACCCCTAACTAACTAAAGCTCACTTTCTCCATAAAGAACCATCCAGAACAGCCATGGAATAATCTACTACAAATAATTGTAATCTTTGATAACTTCAAGATACATGTGCAGATGAAAACGCTAACACAGAAGTAAACTACTTTTTGCAGATTGCTGAGAGAAATTAACCTCTATTCTAAAGTTGGGACAGAACTAAATACCTCCTTATAGAAACACTTTTGTTTTCAAACTGATACAATCCAGCTTCACTAAGGCTGTTCTGAAGTTCCTCATTCTTCATGCATCAAGTATGGTCAGGACCTCAAGTTTTGAAGTGTCCCTTTGCTTTTAGAAGTCAAATAGGCTTAAAGTGTCTTAAGGAAACACAAAATTTTCATTATAGAGAAAGGATAAAAGAAACTGTTCAACAATCTACATTTACCAGATTTTTGACAGAATGGCTTAATTGCTGCATCATGACTAGTTACTAGTCCATTCAGTCATGAAATAAGCATTATCCTCCTTAATAATGGAACAAACCCTACAAAATGAGCAAGGTGTTATAAGGAGTTTAAAAATTTGAAAAAGAAAGTGTCTTGCTCTTATTTTCTTCAACCAATTTGTTGAACCACGGCAAGACTACTTGAAGGCAGAACAACTACATCTCTGGCAACAGTATATTACAGGTCTCTCACACATTGATGACCTGAAGATATTTAGGTCCTCCAGTCCCAGCTTAAACATATGCTAAATATAGCCCTGGCCTTTCCTTCTGACATTAAGATGAAATTTGTCACACAGCTCCGTCTCACTGCTTTTAAACCCTCACTCTTCAAGGGTCAGAAGTCTATTTGTCAAGCTTTCCTAGAAGTAAGCTATTCACCAATTTCCCTCCAAAAATTTTTTACTCTTGCTTACCACTTTGAAATTCCTTAATTGGCACAGCAGCAGAAATTCACAGTGTCTTAATGAAAAGAACAATTGACTTGACGTGCCATGTTATACACTGAAAAACACATCACATCTGAACCTGTGTGTTGCTTTTACATTGCAAAAGTGACTCCCAAAGGCTTTAAAAATACCGAATCAACAGCTTTGATACACAATGAAAAAATAATTTATCTGGAAAAGTTTTGACATGATGTGTATAATGGTTATCAAGTGATAGCCTTCCATTAGATTGATACTTATGTTTTATAGCCCATAGTCTGAAGACTACAGATCTAAAAAAAATGGATAGGCTTGGGTTTTTTTTTAAATGGAGGAATATGAATTAGGCACTACACTACCAGGTATTAGAAGTGATACTGATGGTCTGAAAATATGGTTATTTGCATTGTACTCAGCAAGTATACTATACACTTTAAAAAATAAATTTAGTAAGAGGAAAAACTCTCAAATCTAAGAAGACAAACATGCAAATATAGCTGGAAAAATAATTTAATGAATTTACCAAGTCTCTCAATGTAAAAATCACGTATTTTTGGGTTTTAAAACCCTCTATGGATGTTGTTCTATAACTTACAAAGCCATGATTCCTATAGAATCACCTGACCTCATTAACACAATAAGCATTAGGACCTCAATTAATTAAAATCTTCTTGCACTATACTGTAAGTTTATCTTGACTTGAAAATTATCAGTGAATAACAGCTTAGCAAGCACTGAAATGGACTACTGTCACTGTGAAAACTCCATCACTAAATATGTGTCCTGTTTCTACTTTAAATTCATCTAGCCTCAGTTTCCAGTATCCTAAAGTTTTGCAGATCTCTGCTACTAAAACACTGTTCCTCATAGTTACAGCTTCCAGCTTTATAAACACAAAGTGCTCTCCAAGATCTCAGTAAGGAACCTTTGCCAATCCTTCAGTCATTCTTCTGGCTCCTCTGGTTTCTTTTCAACACTTCAACACTTTTTGAAGTGCACTGGGACAAGGTATAGCTAGCTACACAACTAAATCTGGAAAAGAAGGAAGACAGGAAGGGGAGAAGGAAGAAGTGAGAAAAATAGTGGGCAATGAGAAAAATCACACAGGAAAAGGCATGAACAAACAAGGGCGGATGACCAGACTAGAGCCAAAATTCTGTAATAAAAACAGAAAGTAGAAAATCCAAATGCTAGACTTCTGAAGCTGGCTGCACTTCACATTCAGCAGCAGTGATCTTACTGCTAAGGGCCCTAGAGTGCCTGGGTTCTTTTCATATTTTAAGCAACAAAGATGATAAGCTCAAGAAAACAAGGGTCAGTTTACAGTCAGCTCTAGAAAGCTACTATTTGCTTATCTCAAAAAATTATGTTGGGCAACCACTTTTTACACTGATGTGTAAATGGGATTATGTGTATGATGAGGACAAAGAATCTCACATTCTCCCACTCACTGAACATGAATTACAGTTCTCAGGTAGAAAAGTTTCCAAAGGTTCAGATATTGCAGGCACAGCCTAAAAATGCTGTTCAAAGCATTCAAAGGGGGCTATGAAGCAAATTAATTTTACCATGCATAAAAATCACTTGCTCTACTATTAAATTACGTTTTCAGTCACACATAACCTAGCTTCTAATTCTGAACACTATATGGTGAACCTGTGAATGATCAATTTTTATGAGAAAAAGTAAATCCCAAGTAGAAAGTTTCAAATTGAAAGAAAATAAAACTTACTGTAATTGGCACATCTTTTGTTCCTGAATTTAATAAATGCAGATTTAAAATTTTTGGCAGATCTGTTAAAGAACAAAAAACACACCTGTCTATTAGGCTACTTTAACATGTTAATCTTGCACAAAGTAATTTACACTAGCTGGCTTCTTATATAACTCCACTGTTCTGTGTTAAAAAGTTACACTAACATGACAGCACAGCCAGTCAAAATAGCTAGTCCCAAGAATCTGACACAAACTACATTCTTGTGTATTAGTACATACTACATGCTTCAGCTTACCACTCCTATTTCTAACACATTAAGAAGTGAACAGGCTAAAAATACCACACTGAATGACTTTGTCAGATGCACCCATGTTCAGAAGAAATTACTCTTACTTGAAAATATTTACATGCTAAGGAAGTTGCAAGGAAACGTTCTTCAGAAGCTATCTTTTTTTAGTTGAAAAAAAGATGTATACTGTTCTTCCTCAGCAATAAATCCCTCTTACAGTTTCAAAAAAATACCTCCAGTTTTACTACTTTCTGATATATATATTTTTTCACTAAACAATATTAATGTAGCATAGAATGTTAAACACAATGTGTAAATGGCAATTAAAAAAAGATCCTATCATAAAACATTTGATCAAGTTTGCACACCTTCACTCTTTCCCTGTGTCTGAAAATTATTAAAACTTACCCAGATGTGAAGCAATCATTCAAAACAAGTTCACAAACTAACCAAAATGCTTTTCAGACTATGCCATGTGCAACTGTGTAACACTAATGTAACTACTGGACTTACAACCTGGTGTGCAAACTACTGCTTGCTTGTACTCTCCCCAAGTACTCTTGCATCTGTGCACTGTTGTAATCTGCTGTTGTTATCTGTCTTTTTAAAAGCATCATTCCACAAGCAACCCTGAACAGTACAAAGGTAACTGGGCTCTCCCCTCCCCACCCTATTCCAGATAAATACTTTGAGAACTGAAGAATGGTTTACCTTGTGTTCGTAGTGTACCAAAATCTAGCATTTCTGTTGATGAATAGATTCCTGGTGCTTTTAAAAAAAAAAAAAAAGTTACAATGTTGTTATTATACTAAGAATTAATTTGAATAACTGAAAAAAACCCCAACCAAAACACAAAACCCCAACCCAAAAATCAACAAAACCCCAACCACTCTTTCACAAACCTGTTGTAACTTCTACTTCAACAGGGAGAATAATAAATTCTGTGTTGTCTGAGGCATTTGTTTTTATTCTAATGAAGGCTGTATGATTATCTGCTTCTCTTGAAGAAAAGCTGGCTCTCATCACTCCTTTTGTTTCATAGGGAGGTATTTCCTGATAAATAATCAAAGTACATCTATGAGAGCACAGTAATTACAAAAAAAGCTGTCACACCAAATAATTACAATAGAAGCATTGAGTATAATTGTGTTAAGAGAAAAAGCTACAATAGCAGGAAGAGATAGGCTTCATAGAACTAAAATTACCATTAAATTCATAAAGGATAATTGTAATCATCTAATATGACAGTGATTAAAAATAGGTATATGCAAGAGAACTTTTGTGTCCCATTTGATTAAGTTAATGATTCTAAGTTTTATGTATTAAATTTGTGGTAAAAAGACAGACTAAATTTACAGAATCCGTCAATAAACAAAAGATATTCAGAAAAAAATGTTGACAGTAACATCAAATATTGACTTCGCATATTCTAATTGTTTTTTCTCCAAAGCAGACATAAGCCATATAGTTTCAGTACTAAACACAAACTAAAATAGTGCACAACTCCATGTAGCCAGAAGCTTGTGGAGCTCCAGGTTTATTAGTCACCACATAATTTACAGGAAAAAGTGAAAATGTTTCTGTACCACACCTATTCTATGAGCTCTAATTGGCATTCAGGGTTTGAAAGACAACTCTTTCTGTATTAGCTGGACACAGCTGCAGCACAAGACTAACTTCAGCACCACAGCTGAAATACTAACATTGGATTGTCTACAGAAGGTCTGAGGATTGGATTTTTGGTGGGTTGCTTGTTTTTTCATTTTTAATTAGAACACGAAAACCTTGATTTGAAATTTTCGAAGGCACAATGACTGCAGATGTATTCTTTGAAAACTGTTGAATATTAAAATAAGATTTCAAGTTCTGTTTTCACATGTATTCACAGACCTGACATAATGCATCCATTCATTAATGTTTCAAAGGATGTGATCTGACTCTTCCATTTGTGTAACTAGGGATCCAAAGTCGGCCAGATCCCTGAAGTAACTTTGAGAGTGATTACAAAAATACTCCTGCATATGCAGATTGCTTCATCCAATCATTCAAGCATTTGCCATCACAACAATTTTATACAATTATACATATCCATATGTCAAAGTATCATCACCATATTTCAAATATTTTCTTCTACTTTGAAGCTTTTTCTAACTGCAGTGCAGCTCTTGACATAACAAATACAATGATGTACTTGTGTGTTTCCTCCTACTGGTTTGATTTCTTCAAGTTGTCTTACTGTTTTGAAATACCAATAGTTATATGAAAATGCATACCAATGGGTATGAAAATGGATGGATATAAGAAATAAGAGGATTAGTCCTTCCAAGATACTGGAAGGTTTCACATGCAAGTCCTCATGGCTTTAACTGGCAACCTGGCCGACAGAAGCTGAAAAGCTACATGCTCTGAAAAACATCTCCCTTGAGTTCTCCTGACAGCTAGGAAGGGGCTATCTATAGAAGCAATGCAAATTGACTAAAACAGTGTCAAAACATTTGGACATTTATGCTTTAAAATCCATTTTCATGTGAACATCTAACCCAGCATCTGTTTCCACCATATTTTTTAAAAAGTTGTGATCTGTGTTAATACTTATTTCCTTGCAACTTTTGTACCTAAAACTAAAATACTGCCATTCTAATGGATTTTCTCCAAAAAAGACAAGAATTAAGTATTGTGATTGTCCTTTGTAACTCACTTGGAAATACCCTGACTTACTTTGCCTTGGAAATATCCTCTTAAAACAAATATAACTGTCACATGACTGTAATGATACACTCAAGCAAGAGACAAGCTTAGGACCCAATGGTGCTGAAGTCACTCCCAGACCAAAAACCAGTCATCAAGGAATCAAATAATTCTAACTGAAAAGGAAAATAAGTTTTGTATCTAGCTGGACATTATCAACAGTGTGACATACAGCATGGAGCCAAAAACTATACCTTCAGGATGCTTCTAAATTTTATTTCACTTAAAGATATCAGTGTGTGTTACTTCAAATCAGATTTAATGAGCCAGACCATGGGTCTATTCAATCCACTGCCTTGTCTCTAGCAGCAGACATGATGAGTAGGGAGTAGCTGCAGGGTATGCATGTAGGAATATTTTCCAGAAGTTTCCAGCCACTCTCAAATCATGATCTAGGGATTTACTTCAGCTAGACACACCACCGTTTTATTTAGTAGTCCATGATAGATTTTTCTTCCCTAAATTTGTTCAGCTTCATTTTCAACCCATGTGTGCATTCATAGTAATTTGCAGGAAGGACCTTCTAAGTTAAAAGAACCTCACCACCAACAAAAAACCCAATGCAAAAAAAAACCCTAACCAACAAACCAAACAAAAAAAACACGTATACTTTTTCTGTGGGTTAGATCCAGCTCACAGGCCTCCAGGACTAAAAGCTCAGGTAGGTGTAATTCATTCTAATAGGAATCATTTTGTTCCTTGCATTTCAAAACAGCACAGCTCAATCCATATGGCTTATCCTAATTAAACCTTTCATTCAACTCCTACTACCACAACATTAACAGACCCTGTTATTGTTTCCATTTTTATGAGGTATTTTAATGATTACATTACAAGAATCAAAGTTAGTAAAAAAACCCCAAAGCCTAAAAGCTCATATCAAAATAAAACCTCCCAATAAGTACAATGAGTGCTGTAAGACACGACTACTCACCCATAGTTTTCTTGTACCTCCCTGCTGACCTGTTGGAAGCTCTAAATGGAGATCACCTCCACTGGAATACATTTCTACCACCTGAGGTGAATAACAGGAAAAGGTTAGCACTCAGGTTTACAGGGATCCTGCTTAGTTATCAGGTATTATCATGTGCAATAGCATAGCTTAATGACTATTTGACCACTGGAATATCATACAAATTCACTTTAATGCTGATAAAGCCATTTGCTAGTGCTACATTTTATGTGCTTTCTAGAGCACTTTACAGTTTGTTAATCACTTAACAGAATCAGCATTTGGTTAGGTAAAGACATCAATCCTGCCTGAACAAAAGAATGTTTTCCAACATTACATATTGGGGTATACTGAAACAACACCTTATGCTATGCAAATCAGACAGAATGAAGCCAAGAAGCATCACTGGATTAAAAGATCTGTTTAATTTTGTTTGCTTCAGTATTCTTCCTAATTACCAGTGAAGTTTAAATCTTTATTTTTCAGAAATTACAACCACTTAAAAAACTGAAATTTCACTGGAAAACTTCGGTTTAGGAAATGAAGAGATCACGGATGATAATCGCAATGTCTAGAACTGATTTGTATCTGAGCAGAAAAAGAAATCTTATAATATGAAAGACATGACCTCAAATAGCGCTAAAGTTCAAACAGAATTTTAAGTACCAAAATAAACAAACTTTCAGTTTAATACCATAAACGAGCATTTAATGATTTTTCTCTTAGGCTCACCTGCAAAGGTTCACTGTGAGGGTTATGTATATTTATTATAGGAGAGAAACTGCTATTTACAGGAACTCGTGCCCCAATAAATGGGCGCAATCGATAGGGGTTCGGAACTCCAATGCCAAACACCTGGTTCAGAGAAAGAAACACAAACTTAAGTAGCTGTATGTAATTGCTGCAGAGCCTGACATCCATACCCATTTTAGCAATCCATCAAGAACTGTTTTTGGTAAATTTTATAGCATACTTGTAAGCAAACCTTTAAAATCAGTATCACACTAAAGCTCTGATATAAAGAAACTAGTTTGCAGCTAAAGGCTGTTCCTCTATTTAGGCTCTATTCCTCTAAAGGCTATTTCTACTATTTACTTACACGTATACTGAAAAACAGAAAATCAAAAACCCACCCTTTTTTCTGAATTCACCCTGGAACACTAGCTACCAGCTAAAGGTTAATGAAATATGAAATGTTCCTTTAATCATTTAATTATTAAACAATTCATATTGGGAAGCATTTTTGTTGTTGCTTGCAAAACACTGTCATGGTAAGAGTCATATTCTTTCAACAAGATGATTTCTCTCATTTTTCACTTTTCAGTCTCTCTCATCTGTCTGAAATATCTTTCTGAACCCCTCATAATTTTTTACCAGCTTAATGAATAACATTGTCTCGCCACTGGATCAGATAAGCAAAAAGCTAAAGGATGAGCTGGATCACTACAATGAGCCAGTAAAATAACACACACAAAAAAAGGTATTGGGGAGAATTTAAATGAATTTCATCGACCTGGCTTACAGTACTGCCCTACAGATCTTTACAATGGTGTACCCATGTTACAACAAACAGCAGGGATGGAAACTTCTTCAACTGTATTGATGGAAAAAAAAGAAACAAACCAACAGCCGACCACTGTTGTGCAAATATCCTTGGATGGTGCACCTGTTTTTCTAGGACAAAGCTTACCAGACCAGAAGAATGCAAATGAGAGCCAGCCCTCCAAATTTCCTCATCTCTACCCCCACCCTCACCAAAAATCCCACCATAACAACAAACATGCAAATCCACAACCAAGACAAGTGCCTGCTGATAGGGAGTTACCCAGCACCTCCTGAATTGAGAATCCCCTGCTTCAAACACTCTTTCACTGACATCACTACAGATGGCCTTGAGTATTTTATCTGCTTGGTAACTATGAAAGGCAGAAGCCTCCAATAATAGATACTGCTTTGGCTGATTCACACTTCACTTTTCTGGAAAGAGTGTAATGTAATTCTCTTACCTGATAAGTAAATACCCCATGATTAGAAGTGTTAATAAATAAAGTGTTCTCTACATTTCCCACTACTCTTGCGAGGAAAACTACATCAAAGGACGTATTTCCTCCTGGAAGAATTTTCTGGAAAAAATAAAAGTGAGCAAGCAAAAGGATAAGCAAAACCGTTTATTGAATAAATTGCATCATGCAGATAAATAAAAGTTTTTGTGTTACAGAAGATTCTCATATGTTCTTTAGGGAATACTGAAGTTAAACAGTCAACTGCAGATGTGGAAAGAGAAAAGTAGAACTTTCAGACAAATGAAATGTGTAACAAACTAATAAAAATAGCATTAATTTAAAACTATTAATCTAGTGCAGGATCATATTTAATTGAATTTTTTAGCTGAATTCTGAATTTAGAGTTCAGCTTATCGTAAAAATATTTTAGACATAGTTCAAAGGTCACTGGAGAAATGCTACAAGACTTCCATAAATGCCCCAGGTTGCTTATTATAGACAGGTTTTCTGAATTTTTTTCATGTTTAATGGCTCTTGTTAAGCCACAGGCCCTGCAGACAAGAGGACTATCTGACAGCAATGTGGTTAGGAGCTAACCACTGACACCATGCTTTTGAATGTGTGAGTTCCTGTAACACAATTACTTACAGCTCCAAGAGCACTGCAGTGACTACTGCACACGAACACAACTTCATGTGACTTCGAATATTCAGAAAAAATATAGGAACAGTTTGTTTCTGTAAGTGCTCTAAGGAAATGTACTCACTTCAGCAACAAAGGAGATCTGCTGTTAAACCATCAATTACTATATACATTTCCAACGCAGTCAGAACTCCTTGTGTTTCTGTGCTCAGTTCAGATTTGCTCTGATATGACATGAAGAACTGCAGTAATACTTCTAGACATGTTATTATTGAAGAAAGTAATTCTTTTAAAGAAGCTTCCCATTCAGATTGGAGAGGGGGAAGAAAATTTCATTTTGAGAAAGCAAAAAAACTTACCCTGTTTTGGAAAAATGATGCATGAAAATGTGATGTTGTAGCAGATATTGATACTAATGTAATTGTTTCTTCTGAGCTAGGGTTATGTAAGTAAACTTTTTCCATTTTTGGCATTCCAACTGGCCTGTCAAAATAGAGAGAGAAAATACTTTCAATGTGTTAGAAATCTAGAAAATAGAGCATTGGACTTCTTCCCATTACACCAGATAGAAGCATAAAAGCAATGAACACTGAGAGCAGAGCTTCGCATTTAATGCTTTTTTCAGGTAATGTATGTAACTTGGACCTAGAAGAATTACTTAGTTAACATATTTTCCATTATTTTATTGCTTACTTTTCCTGAAGGTTTACCTAATGTTGCATCATGCTCATTCCATTGTGAGGTTTTTATTTCAGAATGAAAAGAAGCAAAGTTTTCTATTCCTATACTAGAACCTCTCAATAATGATCTTAAGACAGAGTGCACACAGCAACTGAAAATAAACAGAACACACCCTAGACAAAAGTCTAAATGCCAGGTTTTTTTCTACTCTATATTATAAGCAGGCTTACCCAGAACCCAGAATTTTTCTGGTATTATATTTTAGGATATGCTCTACAGAATTAAGTATGCAGACATGTACAGCAATAACTATTTTATTTCTATATTTTGTTTTAATTGATACCTTGAGTAAAAAAATAAAGGCTTGAGACAAATTCTAGAATTCAGGAACCCTAAAACATGGAAGTTACACAGCCAAACAACTGCATAATTTTTCAGTAGCAAGACATGCTAACAAATTCATTCAACACAAACTTTTGGCTTGTTTCTTTTTGCTTACAACAGCTGAGGTGACAATAGATACTCCAGTTTCAGCAATTATTTTTCAGACTTTAATGTCTCTTCCGAATTTTTTTCGTGCCTTTTAACTCATACGTGTTAAGTATCAGCACCAAAGCAGTAATAGAGTGTGCAGATTACAGTTTACAAATTGCTGCATTTGGAATTCTGGAATTTAAAATAGTTAACTCTTAACTTTCAGGTTACCTGTACTCCATACAGCACTCTCCCCCATGTCACTTGCACCAAACACTGCAAGGACACCAAAACTACTGATAAGAATTACTACCTGTAGTACCTGCAGTGATGATGACCAGAAACAGGCAGCTGTTCTGCCATCCTCAATTAACCTTAACAGACCAAATTAATATGTGCAATTGCAGTCATAGTTTTTCAGCTTAGAGGGGGTGTGGAGTATATCTCAACAGATGAAGCAACATAATTTTGCTGTAAATTAAAGGCTCCACTAAATGGAGAATTTAGTGACAATATATAAACTATGTCATAATTTACAAATTGTGGTTACAGAACCTCCTGCGCATGAAACATGGGCTAAAGAAGTAAATGCTAAAGACCACATTATTAATTCAAAGACACAATTATTAACCATCAATCAATGACATCATCACTAACAGAAAAATATTTCTGCACTCTGCTACTGTAAAACACTTTGTTTTGCTTGCCGAATTTCATGTCACCTAATTTCATGTCTCCAACAGCAAACACTTGTTCTTGATCCTTTTTTCATTGTCAAAAAAATCTCATTTTTACTCCTCTAACTTCATCAATAACAAAGACCACAATTTCTCTCACCTTTTAAAACCTGTACAAAACCAAACAGCTGGGTTAAGCCCTAACAGAAAATATTTTTATCTCTTGTTAGCACGCATGGGGACGTCAGAAAGGGAAATGGTTTATCAGCTGTGACATTTTGCATTAACTACTGTAACTGCTACACTGTTGATCAATGGAATTAAACAGTAAACCTATACACCTGTTTTTCTTCTGCTAGGACAAAGCTTACCAGACCAGAAGAATGCAAATGAGAGCCAGCCCTCCAAATTTCCTCATCTCTACCCCCACCCTCACCAAAAATCCCACCATAACAACAAACATGCAAATCCACAACCAAGACAAGTGCCTGCTGATAGGGAGTTACCCAGCACCTCCTGAATTGAGAATCCCCTGCTTCAAACACTCTTTCACTGACATCACTACAGATGGCCTTGAGTATTTTATCTGCTTGGTAACTATGAAAGGCAGATGCTTCTACACCAGTCAACACTTTTGCAGCAAATTCCTTGTTTAGACAAAGTGGTCAAGCCTTAAACCAGTACTCTGATTCTTCTAATGCCGATTTTTTTTTTTTAATGAAGAAATTAAACAGTCGAAAGAAAGCTCTTTCAGCCTGAGTATTAGCTGTTTGTTCCCTAGTTTTCACTACAATTTTTCCATCTCCTTAGTGGAAGACATGCTCCCAGCACCTTAGTGTAACTCTTTTGCTTGCCACAGTGCAGTTTTTGGACACTTCTCTTCCCCACGTTCAGCAGTTTGTCAAGAAGGGGCAATCATCCTCCTACTATGTAAAGAAGCACTCCAACTACTCTTCATATGAGGAATCCAACAGCAAAAACTAGAATCAAACTGAATAGTTCCTTCCAACCACAACAGTAGGAAGAGAGAGATGAGTAGATTTTATTCACTGTATTACATGTGAGCAAATGACATGACTAGTGTATCATCTGTGGTCTCTAAAGAGAAACAGTAATGTACTGAAAACTGAAGATCACAGGTTCACTTCAGTGACACTTATGATGCACCATGTGTGAAACCTCACAAAGCCAAGAAAATGATCTTGAATGAANATCTTTAAGACCTTCATGCTTTTGCAGTTCTGAAAAGAAGGGACAATCCATCTGTTTACTAGGCTCAAGTCTATAAAAACCAACTAGTAGGGAAACAGCCATACCCAACAACACAGCTCACTAATTTCATATTGCAGACTAAATTACTACCGTATAATTATAGGTAATAAAGGCAGAAGGCACTAAAAAGGAATTCTGATGCTAGGATGTTGTTTTACTTTGCTCTTTTGCTGATCATTCTGATTTTGAAACAATGAGTCTGATATTACATTTGGCTGAGATATAGCTTTCCTTACATTCTTCAAGCATGATGTTAGCCAAATATACAGAAACAGGACCTCATAAACCTCACCTGTTTTTTCTGCCATCAGACATGGTAAAATCCAGGTAGGGCAGTGTGCACCAGACACCTCTAATGAACCTGCTCATAAGGGATGATCTCCAATCTGCACATTATCAAACCACAATAATCTGCACAGGTACGGTTGTAGCTGATGGCAAATTTTAGAGCAGAATTTCCTAGAGCAGTCAAAAGCAAGCACTTTTCATTGTGAGAAGCTAGTATAGACACAGACCTTCAGGCAAACATGAACTATCAAAGCATGTAAGATTTTGCTCCTGATCCTTTGTCCCTGCATAATGCTAGGTCCACCTACACTGATAAAAAACCTGATACCATAACCTAGATGCGAAGATGCTAATTAACAAGGGTGAGGTGCCTGGTCAAATGGGTAAAGAAACCTCTGCTCATGTTCCTTACTGGTACGACTCAACTCTTTCCAAAGCCCAAGTTGGTACCTGCAGTGTATTGTAAGCATGTCCTTGTAATGGAATTCATTGCTGTTCCAGGGATCAAAGGGTAGATTCTTTTAACAATGGAAATCAGCTCCTGCAAATTTTGGGGAGATGAGTCCTTGAGTTATTGGCCCAAAAATGACTTGCAAAAATATGTAGCTACTCATTGTGAAGCAAACATAAATTGAGAAAATGCCCTTTTAAAAGCACAATTAACTTTTTTTTTTCTTATTGCATACTGTTTAAGCACCTCTGTAAAATGCTCACTTGATTTATGAAAACTGATACAAATCTTCTACTGAAAAGCAAAATATATAAATTCAGCAGATACATTCTTCATCTTCCATCTCTTAATTCTTTCTAATGAGACTGGAGAGAGAAATGAAGTCAATAAAAAGCTTCCCAGTTACATTTTGAAATGCTGGGAATATAGGTAAATATTCTCAATATTCAATTCTGGTAAATTCCTCATGAATTTTGAGAATGTGATATGTTTTCCCCCATGTATTTTTTTCATTAAGCATCTCTGGCAACTGCGGAAACAATTGTAAAACCAGTTGTCATGCAACATATCAGAAGTGTCACAAGGGTTAAATCAGTATCCTGTCATACAGTATCCTATCAGACAGGGGTGAATAATAGATGCCTAGAAGGCAGAGTGTAATGTCAAAAGCATACAAAGTCAGGTGCCCAGGACACTCTCCTAGGCTTGGGAACTTCCTGAACCAACGAAGACAGTTCTCCAGCCAGAAGATCAGACTTGAGCAAGCTCCAAAAGTAAGAACTTGGGTGTTGACTTGCAACATATCCAACTACTTTTAATTAACAGAAACAAAATGAGCTTGTCTTACAAGGTTACCTCTAGAGACTGAAAGGGAATGCTTTTTGTGCCCTGTACTGAAGAAAATGCTAGTTTCCTTACACAAAGGAAGCCTGCATGATGTACAAAACTAGAAAATTAGCAAGCAGAGCATTCTTCTGCTTCACACAAAAACGGCTGAGTGACACAGGCAAGTGGCTTCTTTACCTGAATTTAAGAGTAGCTGAAGCCCATAAATTTACATTCTCAAATGTGTCTCCAACTCAGAAAAGCAAAAGAAAACAGGAAGGTTTTGGTTTTGTATATGTACTAACCTATAAATCAGTTGTTTTTCAGCTTCCAGATTTCACTGGCTTTTAACAAACAAAGTTCTTTGACACTAGACTTGACAAAAAGTTGGTGCCATTGTAACATACCAAATGGACAAAGTGTCCCATTTTATGATAGGAATCCAACTTAGATTCCATACAACAAAATCATGCCTTTTTTATAAAGAGTTGTCAAAACCACATATACAAGTAGTAGAGTTTATCCAACCATGTCACCAAGTGTGACTGGAATGAATCTAAGACTGTAATCAACTTTTGGCCGCATTGTGCAGTCTAGCATGATATGTGAACAAAACCTGAGGCAGATCTGGACAAAATGTCAATCTACTGTCAACAATTTCTCACGTTCAGCAAACTCCAAGTGAAATGAAGTTTGCTTTTGCAACATTTCTTTAAAATTCCAACAATCTCCAACTCTCACACATTAGAAGTGTATCAAATGTACTGTGTAAACAGTTGGATGTACATTATAGGCAACTTACAGGTCCTTTCAGCAGCTGCAAATGCATGTAAAATGTAGGAAAAACAGCAATCTGAATAAATTCTCTAGTTGCTAAAATTCTTCACTATTTTTTTGTATAAGAGATTAGAGTTCTTGAAGAAAACAGACCATTTAGCTAAACTTACATCAACCTTATGTTACTTGAAGTTACTCCCATGACTTTAAGGACATTTATATCTAGTACATTGCATGTATTTCATCTACAGCTCAGGAAAACTTCCAACAGCTAAATTGTTAATAATATCATTTCTCCATTCTCTTACTATGCTAGTTCTCCTCTTAGTTTTACAGCAGTCAAGCCTTAGAAGGGAGTAAATCAGTTTACACTGCAGTATAGCACATTCATGATATGCCTTGGCTTTCTAAATGCCTCCTTTTTGTCTTCTTGTTCGTAGTTCATGTAATTAGAAGTATAAATGCAGGCAGTGCAGTGTAGATTCAAAGGGAGGTATATCAAGACAGGTTTAGCATGGCTATATTCTCCAGATTTTTACCCATTCTGACATTATCCTGTCCTTAAAGTAAAGCATGTATGTCCCTTACGTTACTTAGTCTAACATAAGGTCTCCACACCTGCAAGAAGGTCTCAATATGTAAACATTGCCAAGCAATTGCTTTCAAGTCCAGCTCAAGCTTTCATAGAACATCCTGCCAAATACTACAGCTCACGAACAAGAAAACATTACAAAAAACCCCTCAACAAAATACTTCAAAGGAAATGCAAAATGAGATTGTTTATCAACACAAAACTAAAAGAAGGAACTTTAGAACACTGTCCTACCAATGAGAAAATTTTGTCTGAGAATGGGACCTTGCTCAAATTGAGTGAAGCAAGAACCCCCATTCACCACAGAAAAATATGTTGATCAAGGATTAAAATATTACTGTAACCAAAACCCTAATTTCACACATTACCAATCATTTCTATGAAACAGGGGTAGTATGTCAACTTCATCTAAAATAATTCCATATTTTAAAAATTTTTTTATAAGCAGTTCTAGCTTATATTGTGGCAGTATCCTAAAATACTTAAATACCCAAGTGCTCCATTATCAAAAGTTACCTCTATCAAAAATTTAGTTGTGAAAAGCTTAAACTTTACTTTCGATACAATCAGACTTGAATGACAAAGATGAAGGCAATGTACTGAGATCAGTGAAGATCCACATTCTCCCACAAAGCAGGTGCAAGAACTGAATATAAACTGCCCTGCAAAAGTATTCTTCAGCCTTCACCCCAGGTGGCCATCTGTAAGACCTCTAATATGAAGACCTGCCTTAAACACAGAAAGCCATACAGATAATGACTGTTCTGCCAAAAGAGCCTCTGAGCAACCAAATCCCAAAGCTATGGAGGGTAGAAATGATTACTGCCTGCAGGTTAGAACACCTCAGTTATTCCCATTTAACAACAGGGGAGAGTAATAGTTCAAAAGAGAGAATACAAGGAACAGAACGCTGGTAAAAAAAAAAAAAGTCAGCTAATTGTGCAGCTGGCTTTAGGTGGAAGGTTTTTTTCTTGTTTTCTTTAAAGCCCTGAATCTCCAATACCCAAGATGTCGCAGAATTTGTTCCAGAAAAAGACTGGTGTTGCTTCAGAAACACAAGAAAGAGGCTTACACATTAAATAACCAAATGAGTATTCCACACTTAGTCCAAGCAGTCCCTTGGCACAGTAATACGGGAGAACCTGCCTCAGTTCTATCCCATTCCCAGAGGCTTAATGTATACAGAGAACATTTGGGATCCCTTCAAGTGAGCTAAAGATTTGCATCTCCTTTTGCATATCCTGACATACGGCATACATTTATTTTAATAAATGTGAGATTACCTGGACTACCTTCAAAGTGGCAGAGTATGGTAGTGTTTGCTTTATATTAAAACACCATTAAAAAAACCTCCAACGGGTATAAACCAGAAGCAGAAAGCCACTGTAATCTCATCTCCAGGTGGAACACAGGAAGTGTGTCTACAGCACATATTTATCAACTTAATACTGGTTTTGATTTTCTGAGATCCTTAGATAAAGTAACTTTTATTAAATATTATTCCAGTTTAAGTTGGCATGTTTTTGAAACATCTGATTAAACCCACACACTCTTAGCAGACCAAAAATGTCACGGGAAGAATGGCTTGAGTAATACTGAAAATAAACATTAGAACTTTCTTTAGCCTAGGTATGACATGTTGATAGCTCAGCATAAACATGAACTTGCAACAAGTTTGCTTTATTAAATGCTACCTATTAACAAAACACCCTTTGGGTATAGTATTTATTCAGAAACTAAACATGCATTTTATGCCTTTTCTAAAATCTAATAACAAAGACAGAAAAGACAGAATTTGAATGTGAAAACCCTGTCTATTTTAAAAGGCAAAAACCTCAAAAGCTTAAATCTGCATTATTTGACTTCTAAAGGTGCTTGGAACCTGCAGCTTGCTCCCACCACAAGGCTGAGTTACTCAGCATTTCTCAGAGTTGATTCACAGATGTGAAATTAAACTTTGGGACTCCATATCTAAACTAAACATTTTCTAAAACTGCTTTTGGCAACTTATTTAAGTTTCAATAAATCAGAAGAGGATTTCTGCCTTACACTATGACCTAAACGACAACAGATAAATTAACGATATACTGCTAAAAAAAAACCCCACCCAAACTAAAAAAGGAACACACAATGAATCAAGATCTAACACACAGGTTCCTTATTTTAACTGACAGAAGGCAGCAATCCCCTAGTGCAGTTTTGCACTCATTGTACAGAGCCATTCCCAAGTACGAGATTTGTGCTACTTTTAACAGTGTACTAGATCTATACTATTTCTTCAGTGATTTCGGTTTTGACAAGAACAGCTTACATAAAAAGCTGAAATATAATGAAGAATGACTCAAAGTATTTATGATACTGTCTTGGATCTAGTTGTAGCAAGAGGAAAAATCATCTTTGGAAATGCACAAAACAAAGAAGCACGTATAGCTTTCCTCAGAGCATAAGCATATAAACTTAAGATAACCTTTAAAAGATATCTTAGAGAACATCAAATTTATTCATAGTAGAAAAAGGTATATAAAATACATTCTCAATATCAAAGTCTGGAATTACTATGAACTGAAAACTTTTACAATTTTTAAAAGAAAATAGCTTAAACTCAAATCAATAGGTAAGTTTACAGCAACTCTAACAAAAAGCACACTGCTCTGTAAGTTTGAATTTGTACTGCACTCACTGAAACAATTCATTAAATATAACCAAATTTTCTTGCAGCAGAGATGCAGTAGAGTAGGGTTTACCACTAGGTATTTTGGTATTCAGTTTAGAAACCCAATATTCTCTTACCTAGGACTGGTTACTAACATTAGGAAGAAAAACAACAAAACTACTCAATATTAAAAGCTAAAGGAAATTCTGAAGCAAAAAGGAAGAGGGGGCAGAGTGACTTATTACATCTTTTATCAGAAGTAAAGCCACAATTTTGTTAGGCTGCATACAAATAAGTTCTGTAAAATGAGACATTTTTGTACAGCCTTGTTATTTAGTAGCATTTACATTGGGGTTTTTCGTAGAGAGGTTATTTCTGGAAAGCTACTCTGCAAACAACATACAGTTATGGCGCCTCTTCTTTCAGAAAGACACAAGTATATACCATGTTAATACACAGGAGCTTCCTCGCACAACTCTGTAGTCACCACACTGTACAACAGTCCTTCCAACAGAAAAGGGTATTACTGTATTTTTATTAATAATCTGTGGCTTCTCTGTAAACAAAACAGCCTTTCATGCAGGGCAGTTCTGGCTGACGACAGGGAAGCAATGCTGTGCTAAGGCACACCTGGGCTGTTTTCATTCTTCCAGGCTGAACTGGTAACAAAATGTTTGAAATGCCTTTACTGCAGTTCACATTGGTCAAAGTATCAATCATGTTAAGAGACTCTATGAACACCAATTCCAGAACCAATTTTGACTGTTGGGAAGAAGAGGGATTGGAGTTACCTATACACAATAACCAGTTAATGGTAAGACAAGTTAAGACTGATGTAGTTCTCAGAGGAACTGATTACAAAGAGGTACACTGATGAAGTGTTTAATTTCCTCCCCCCCCCCCCCTTTTGTTTAATGAAAACAGCAACCAGCTGCAAGGTAGAGAGCATGGAGCTAGGTTCCTGGAGACCATTTGTTCTCCTTGAGGCTGTATTTTCACAACTCAACATTACTGTTCTAATAATTGGAGATCCACTGTCAGTTTTTTTGTCACCAAAGCAACAGCAAAACTGATATGCTAGGGTACATGCTCCCTGACTTGGGTTACACTCAAGCAGAAAGGTAATCTCACCTCAGGACATCACATTCCAGACTTAAAACTGCCCCCTCTGCAGAGCAGAGCAGCTGTACAAGTACCTAAAAAGTGCAAGCACCTACATCACCAAAACCATGGCAGCTGACAGGTCGCTACATGCTGCTTAAGACTGAGTACAGCATCTCTCTGTAGGTCAATCACACTTACAATCTATTAATGCAATCTATGTATATAACCTTCTCCATAAGCTTTAAATGCTGTTCCTATTTGTTTTCTGGGGTTTTGTTTGTTTGGTTTTTGTTTTGGGGTTTTGTGGTTTGTTTTTTTGTTTTTGTTTTGTGGGTTTTTTTGGTTTGATTGGTCAGTTGGTTTTTTTTAAAATTTGTATAACTAAGCTGATCAAAAGACTTTTTAACTTTTTCAACTTACTGTTCATGGAAGTCCAGCATTGGTGGCTCAAACCGGAGAGGTCGGCAATTTCCCCGATACAGGGATACACTGCAAGAAAAATTGAAATGCTGTAAAAGATACTATTAAATGACACATTTTTGCTCCCTTCCCATCCCAAATAGTGCTTTCTTAGCAAAATGTTCATTAATACTAGCAAAGCAACTAATTCAGAAGAAACTCCTCAAGTCAGAATATTGTAATTTTAAAACATGTTTATGTGGTGCCTCCAAGATTATGCAAGAGCACAGATCTTGAAAATGGACATAATTGAAGTGTAAACCTCTCGTTTATATAATGATGGCTGAGTGAAACACTAAACAGGTTTACATCATCTTTCATAGCAATGTCCAAACATTGCTATGAAAGATGTTTTGGATATTGTTCAATGTGTAACAGTAATTTACATACACATCCCTGAGTTTCTCCAGTTATTTCTGTACTAGTACATAAACAATCTTGGAACCATTTGATGGTACTGAGGTGACATGAGAAAACAGCCAATGCTGTTCAAAACTCGCGATATTCAGGAGACAATGACTCTGCTCTGGAAACATTCTTTTGCTTTGCCTATACCAACCTCGCACTGGCATCTTCTTAGTTGAATTCTAGTAGATAAAGACCAAAACTTAAATAGTACTCAAACAATCTAACAGTGAAGGCAACAAAGTACCTGGAAGCATTGTCTACTACCGCTTATTTTATCAGTACAGTTATACAGAGTACAACAGTTAACCCACAACAAAACTTGTAAGTAAAAAATACAAAGCAGTTTCATTGACTGAAACATTTTTTATTATTCAGAATGATGTGATTGTGACCATAGTTAAGCATCTCTGTAACACTTTGAGCCAAGTAAAAATCCTATTCATAAAAAAAAAACAAAACAGGGAGACAACAACATAAAAAAATAAACAGGGAAGGCTAAAGAATAGAAGATCAATGGCTCCTAAATGGCAAGATCAACAGTCTCTTTTTTTTTCTTCAAATGCTTTTTTTTCTGATATTAAAACAGCATTCTTGTTTTAGATCATTGTTTTCTGATTGCATCAATCCTAGATGCCCAAGGACAGAGCTGGAGCCGCTTGTCCTGGGTACGGAAAGCTACTCCACATAGCCGGTTCTCTACCCAGAACTACGCGGCTTTGCCTCAACAAGAAGGAGCAGCTTGGAAATGGGACAGGCACATTTGGCTTGTCCTATGAAAGCTGGGGCCTTGAACAAAGATCAATCCAATTCCATCCAGTGCAATTCCAGGAAAACTAATTATTGATAAAATTCAGATGTCTTTCCATACTCCAGAACCACTTCAACAAGGAAGCTATTTACAGGAGTAGAAGTTTAAGAATAGGTTAGGAAAACTTAACTGTATCCTTTAATCAAAATCAAATCAAAAGCCTTTTAAATAAAATTACGTCTCAATGACTTACTCTAAAACTCTGCAACTGAAACTACACACATAATACACAGCATGCTAATCAATTTCCACCTCTCTATGCTTGGAGGTCAAAGCATCTTCAATGCTACAGAGCCTAGTCACTAAAAATAGCTTTGTTCACATAAAATTAATAAAACACTATCAGGACAGGAGTGGGCTTAGTACATCCAGTCAGCCTTAACATATACTTAAATATGTATGTGTGTGCACATATGCCATGTGTGTGTGCAGATCACAGTACAACAGAAGTGAAGATATAAGAAGATGCCAATAGGAAAATCTTTATTCAGATCTACAAAAAAACCCTAAAATTCTTGTTACTCTTAAGTGCGGCCGTGACACATCACAGTTGTCAAATAAGAGTGCTTGGGTACACCTTCTCAGCTAAAGTCAAACCTCAACCCATAGAACAAATGCTCTACAAAATTAAGTTAACAGAGATACTGGACACAGGAGAATACAACTGGAAAACTATAACAGCAGTTATGTTTCATAAGGATAAAACAAGTGAATAGTACGTCTTCAGAGTTTTTAATTTTAATTTTAAAAACCATTTAGAGTGCATTTATAAATGAAAAAGGTCAAAAAGCTCCTGTACCTCCATTGTCAAGGTAATGCTAAACAGAAATCACTCATCTTAAAGTGATCTTAAAAATAATTCTGTCAATTTCTTCCAAAATTAAAACTCTGAGCAGCCAGACAGCACCTCTTTTGTATTGGTAATTATTGGTAGAATGACACATCAATTCCTTTTATGGAAAGATATTAAAAATACTTACAGTCTTTATGAAAGTACATTAAAAAATCTTTATTTCAAATGCATTGAAAATACTGTCAAGAGTAACTTGGCCTAACTTGAACAATCAGGACATACTCAATTCTTCACATACATGTAAAGTTTAGGCAACATTTTCTCATGCCATGGAGCTATATAATCCTGAAAAGTCAGCTGGACAACAAAAAATTTAAAAGGGTTAAATTTGGTAAAGGCAGCGACATCATAATGAATGCCAACCATTATAACAGAGTAACAATTGTAATAAGATTCAAATGGGAACAAGCAATACTGGGATTCACAAACTTTGCCTACTGAAAGGCCCAACATGAGTCAACTTGCAGCAGACTAGAAAATGATGATAATGTCTGCTCTGCTGGGCATTTGCTCACCGAAGGCTGGATACACCCATGGGTAGGGCAACTTTACAGCATAACAACATGAAGTTAATTACTATTGTATGCATGTAGTAATATGACTCCTGGTCTTGTATCATAATTTAAACATTTTTCCTTCCCTAACCCTCCAAGTTTTCTAATTTTTAAAGACAAGAAGAACAAAACAAAAAAGAAAAGATGCATCTGGAAGAAAGGACTGCCAATACCTGCCAACAAGCACCAGCAGACTAAGAATTGGCCAGGTGTCATCTGAACCCATGATTTAAATGTCCTGAACATTTTTTTCGTTCTGCAAGGATTTTGATTTTAAAAATGAGACTTGAGAGTGAACTACACACAGTCTCTGAGCAGGATCATTTTCCTCCCTGTTCCATCTATGCTGTATCTGAGTGAGCATTTACCTCAACTACTGACTAAGGTTCTGCTGCTACCCAGAAGCAACCTACTACCAGATGCAATTCACTGATGTGCAACTTCATGTCTGAACAATGTTAGTCACATATGTTGTCATAAACATGGTCAAAATAGCAATGCCTGCAAACACTGTAGTTTATATGAGTATCCATCTGGGCTGAGCCACAATATTCTTCTGTCTTAAGGACATTCTTCAGCACTTCCATAATGCTTTGCTGTTCATCGGAGTACTAGGCACTAAATTTTAGATAATCAATGCACATCTTTGCATTTGGAGATGAAGAAAATGCTTGTCACATACAGTATTTAAAGATTTCTGCACAGTTGGGCAGCAACTGTGTCTCTGTATCCTTACTTTACCTTTCTAGCTGTTCTGGGATTTCTGGAGGAGTTATGTGCTCTGTGGAATCTTATCTGTAACATCTTTAATTACTACCATAGAAAATTAAAATCTAAGCATACTCCACATGTATTTTTTCCCACATAACTTTAGCTGTTGTTTAAAGGGTTTTATTTCCCCTCTTGTGCCATAAATTGTAATGGAATAAAGACAGCAGCATTAAGCTGTGAAACAGCAAGTGATCTCATGATTTTATTTAGCAACATGAACTCTTAGAAAACTGCTACTTTATTTCCATTAGCACAAAATCAAATAAAAGCTTATCTAAAAATAACTATGTGAACCTTTAGAATCACAAATTGGCAAATACTTCACAGTGGGTACCTTTTGTGCCAGAATCCTCGAAAGAGCCACTGCAGATATTTTACCAAAAATGCTCTATAAGTAATCTGAGTGCATCTACAACTTTTTAATATTTAAAGACAAGGCTGACCTGCATATACCAGAAAAGATATTTTAATAACTAATTTTTTTTTAGAAATATGGGTATTAATCGCAGGTTCAGTGAGAAAGTGAACTCTCACTGAACAATGGAACCACTCCAGTATCTGGCAGTAGCTGCTGCTGTAAAGGCGATGAATAAAAATACTAGCAACAATTTTTTTTTAATAGGCTACCCAGACAGTAGCTGACTCAGATATGTCAACATTAACCCTGTATCAGGAAAACACACTCATACCAGACAAAGTTCAAAGCTAACAGTTCCCAAAGGGGAGTGTCTGGGGAAAGAGGAGAAACTGGAAGAGATGCACTGTAACCTGACCATGGGCATGAACAAAACAAATTAAATTACTAGTTCATTTCCTTCCTTCCAATTAGTGCTAAAAAGAAGATGAGAGAACTGAATAAACTTTCTAAATAGGGAAAAAATATCGGCAAGCTATACCAAGAAGATATTATAATCTCTAATAAGGACAAGCAAAGACAAGTCATTTAGAAAAATTAAGTATTGTTTTTAGCAACGCCATTGAAAAAAATCACATAGAAAAAACGGAAAGAGACACGCAAAACCAATAACAGCAGCAAGAGAGAAAAACAGAAAGCAAATTTGGTATTTACTATGTAACACGGTATCACAGAGCTTGTGATGCAGACCTTCATCACATTGTGTCTGAACTTCAAACAGGCCAGCACTCGTAAGTGGAATGGACTATTTGTTTTCAGATATCTAAACCAGTGTTTTCATACAACACACTCCAGAACACTGACATTTCCAATACAGAAAGCAATCTTCTTAGCTGGGAAATGTAAAAATTCTGTAGGCAATCTAGTCTATGCCTTTAATCTCAAGAGCCACCAAATTCAGTTGTTTTCTGGGAAACAAAAATATTACACCTAGTCTGTGGATGCCAATATAGGCACTTTCTTTCTGCCATTGAGACATGATGATTTAAACAAGATACTATTCCATTTAAAAAATATCCATAAAGTATGGCTCTATCCAAGACACAGAAATACACTAATCATTGTTTTCTTTAGTTTAATTGTAATTCCTATAAATTCATGTTCTCATACTTGCAATCTGACTGACATACTGCAGCACATAGCGAGTTTGCATTCCTGTCCACAGCTGGAGATTTCATAGGTTTTTCAAAACTTGCAAAAAGAAGCTCGCAATTAAGCAACTATACACAGAGTAAAACAGGAACTATTCTGAAATGGAAAATTCTTTTACTAGATTTCCTGAAAAGGAACAGAAAACAGGTCACGGAAAAAACATAACTGTATTTACTGAAAATGCACTATGACAATTTGCTGAATGCTACTGTACAAGAAATAAGCTTCATTATTACTGTTCAATGCACTCATTAAATAAACAACGAGTATCTGATGACTCTCTAGAGAAAAATCAGGGACCAGGGTAAAAAGAGGCCACTTATTTTACTTCTCAGATATTATACATGGCAAGTTCTTCAGTAACAGATTATGTCTTCTGGACAGAAGAGGACAGGACAGGGTCATGGGTTGTTTAGTCTGGAGAAAAGGAGGCACAGAGGTGACCTCACAGCTCTCTACAACCACCTGAAAGGGGGATGTAGACGTGTAGGGGTCAGACTCTTCTCCCAGGCAACAAGAGACAGAACAACCTGTACCAGGGGAGAGTCAGGTTGGATATTTGGAAAAAAATCATCATGTGGTTAAGCATTGGAACAGCCTCCCTAGGGAAGAGGTGACATCACCATCACAAGACAAGTAGATGCAGAACTTTGTGATATGGCTTAGTGGGCATGGTGGCACTTGGCTGAAGGTTGGACTTGGTGATCTTGCAGGTCTTTTCCAACCTTAATGATTCTATGATGGGACAGAGGAATGCAGGGAAGAATCTATCAAATATAACACCAAGTTTTTCTTCAAAAGTACACCAAGAACTTTTGAAGCAGGCAAACAAACCCACTTTCTCCTCAATAAAAGAAACTACAGTAAAATGATTTTTAAAAAAATCTGCAAGCAGAGTTCTCAGTTTAATTACACAGAACTGCTCTCTGGTAAACATTACAAAGGGAATTAAAGAATTCTTCAGTTTTTTACTCCACATGTGAAGCTTCTTCCTCATGAAGGGCCACAAAGATGATCAGAGGGACAAAGCACCTCTCCTACAAGGACAGGCTGGGAGAGTTGGGGATGCTCAGCCTGAAGAAGAGAAGGCTCTGAGGTGACCTTAGAGCACCTTCCAGTGCCTAAAATGGACTACAAGAGAGGTGGAGAGGGACTTTTCACAAGGTCATTTAGTGATAGGACGAGAAAGAAAGGGCTTTAAACTGAAAGAGGGCAGGTTTAGATTAGGTTATTAGGAAGGAATTCTTTACTAATAGGATGGTGAGGGACAGGAACCTTGCCCATGGCAGAAGGATGGAACTAGCCTATCTTTAAGGTCCCTTCCAACCCAAACCGTTCCATGACTTAGCTGTTCAATATTAAAAACTACCTCACATTTTAGTTCCATTCCTTCTGTATGAGAAAAATAATTGAAAAAGTATCACACGGTTTGTATTTGATCTTTTTTACTCTAAACCTTTATTATTTTTATGAAAAGTATCATAAATCTTACAGTTAAAATCTGTATTAAACTTTTTGAAAGATCCTTACCTTTTCTGTTGATATGAACTGAGGCCTAAAGTTGTCTCAGTCTGTAAAAGAAAAAAAAAATTAAATTTAAGACACCAACAGCATTTTATCTCCAGCAGGTGAAAAACCCCAACTTAACAACCTGGCAACTGCAACAAGTTAGTAAATCAGAGCTTGAAAGAGAAGAGAACTTCTGAACTGAAGCAGAAAAAGTAAATTGGCTTTTTCTAATTAAAGAAATTAAGTTTGGCCCTGGACAAGAACTGTGGTCAGTTCCAGTAGTAAGAATGACCAC
The DNA here is from genome assembly GCA_020086605.1 of Lanius collurio. Lineage (NCBI taxonomy): Eukaryota > Metazoa > Chordata > Aves > Passeriformes > Laniidae > Lanius > Lanius collurio. The sequence goes on along the minus strand of JACBWW010000007.1, from coordinate 11,894,237 downwards.
AAACGATAAAACAAGCAGCATCTTAACAACCCAAAAACTGAAAGAAGGAAAAAGTCCAGGAAATAAAATCACTGTATGAAACAAAAGAAACATAGATGTAAGAAACAAACTACAAAGAAAAGCATCTAGAAGAAGAAACAGTTCAGCAATTATGTCATTGATGTAATTTAACACCTAGAAAACAAAGAAGGCTATAATCTCCATCTGACCAGGAAACATCATCTCCTTCTCTGCTAATGATCTTCTATTATTCATACACTTCCTTCAACTCTGCTGGACATTACAGGTAATTACCTGAAAACAAGGAGGTTAGGTCGTCTAGGGATTTCCAGTTAGTTGCCTAAGAAATACCAACTCGTTTAGAAGCCTGCATATAGAATGCCCTTCTGATAAAGCTCATGTTAATAGATACCAGACTTGGAAAACTTCCGTCTTCCCACAGGATATGGAGATCAAACTGAGGATTTTAGTCATCGTCTTAAAGACTTGTCATGGCCAAGCTAAATATTTATATCATGAAAGTGGGAAGAAAGCTCAGAGGTCTGATAAAGTCTATAGTGCATCTCGGCTCATCTGACCAGTTCACCTCTAGCACAAGGATGGCACTTGTTTGCAAGGGGAATGCAAACTTGTAATCTCATTTCAGAACAAAAAATCAAGTCCCTTTGCTGGACACTTCACTGATTTCTATTTCAGCTACAAATTACACTTTCTTTCTTTGTTTTTTTCTAAGCCAAAATTATTTTTAGAAATAGTTTCTTAAAAATTATCTCTACTTAAAATACAGATTTTATTATTAGAGGAATTTTTATTTTGCTATTTGGAGACGCTTTTTGGAAATATTATAAGTACTCCTATTAAATCACTGAGTCGACAAACATCACTGAGTTGACAAACATGTTTGATTCATGTCAAGGATCAATTCCGGATTTTAAATCTAAGAGATGTTCCAGACTCAGAATGAAGTTATTTGGTTTACTTACCCTCCAATTTGAAACAAACTAAAGAAAGCTGGAAGTGTACTATCTACCATTGTAAAACAAAGCTAATCTATTTGTAACGTGAAAGGAAACATAAAACTTATATTAGATTTTTTGGTTGAAAACCTCTGATACAGAGTTAGACTGCCTTGCTAAAGGGATATTACAGGAAGCGGTTCACATGAAATTACACTTTACAGTACAAAATGATCAGTGCAATTTTTCCTCAGTGAAGAAAAAGACTAAAAAACAAGCTAAGTTGTTTTATATCATTGTAATTTGAAAGTCACAAAGCTTTCCTTTAAACTTACCTATTACATTTGTACTGTAATTAGGAAAACAGCCCATTTCTTGTTCTTCATTAAAACACCATTATTTTAATGAATATAAAAAAAAGTTTACACATCTTTCCAAGTCTTCCCAGTAAAGGTATACTACTGATATACTCATATGCTTTTAGTTCAGCTTCTTAACTTCCGATGTCACACTCCATTTTCTATTTCCAGTAAGATACAGGTAAATACTTACTACTCTGAAACAATTTACAACAGGTTGTAAGAGAAATTCCATTAAAATGAAGGAGGAAGAAATTTAAAATCAGTTTTAGTTAAGTGATGAATGCTTAAGGTACAAAATGTTTTCTATCTAAAACTTTCTAGGAAGTACTGCCTAACAAATTAATTAGCTCTGAAATCTAAAGAAATAAACAGAAAAAGGCAGATCTCTTCCATACCTTATATTTTCCTCAGACTGGAATGACAAAGACACATCTTCCAGTTTTAAACTGCCACACATTATTTTCTCAATTCAACCATGAGAAAACTGATGGGTTGAGATAAGGACAGTGTAGTTACAACTTCTGTGACAGCATGTGACTGGGAAGGTTTAGGTTGGGTATTAGGGAAAGGTTCTTCACCCAGATGGTGGTTTGGCACTGAAATAGGCATTTAAGAAGTGTTTGGACAACACTCTCAAGTACATGATGTGAATCTTGGGGCTGTCCTGTGCAGGGCTAGGAGTTTGACTCATTGATCCTTGTGGCTCCCCTCCAACTCAGAATATTCTGTGATTATAATTCTGTGATTTCTTTATTTTGCTTTACCTTAGTGTCTTTATCTTATCCCATGAGTTTCTCCCTTTTACTCTTCAGATTTCCTTCCCCTATCCCATCCCCTGGGGGAAACAGAGCAAGCAGCTGAATGGGGCTAAACTTCCAGCTGGGGTTAAACCGCAACAACCAAACTTACTCTGCGAAATTAACAGATACATAAAACTGTATATAAAACCCTGTAATCCTTACCAATGTCCTTGAAAGCACATTAATCACTAGACTTAAATAAAAATCTTTCTTTCAACAATGATTTTTTTTTTTCTTTCAAAGCATAACTAAATCACATAATTAAGTTACCAGCAGTTACCTGACAGTCAGATGATAGAGCCAACAGGTTCAGATCCTATGACAGGGCAACTAAAATAGCCATTACCAGCACTGTCCCATCCTTGACAACTAGCTTTGGCTCTAACAAGACAGCATGTTCTATTAAGTTGTTAGTTATATGTACTCTTATGTATTGGCTGTCCATACCTTAATATTAGGCTCAGCCTAAGACCCCATGCAGGCCAACTTTTAGACAGAGGAAAGTAGACATCAAATTTAACTCCAGAAAAATGTAGAAACCGATGGAAATACACAAAATTGCTAAAAGTGCAACTACTACATTGCCATGGCTGCAGTTAACTGTTGGGAGTTGAATTATTTGACTGCACATCCAAGGTTTTCCCCTATGTTCTGAAATTACATACTTGCAATGAAAATATTAAGTCAAATATCTGTAGATCACGTTTAAAATCACAAATCACTCTGATAAGACTGATTTTTCTGAGATATATTCAAGAGTAAAAATCCATCAAAGATTCAGGCTTACAAGGAAAAGCTTGGTTTTTGCCTACAGATGTCCATTAAACACAAGCAGCATTATAAATTCATTTTAGTTACACTTTCTGTTTTTTGAGCAGGACCTGTTTGGTTTTTGCTTTTGTTTGATTGTTTTTGTGGGTATTTTGTTGTGTGGATTTTGCTGGAGTTTGTTTTTTGGATCAGGGTCAATCAAGAGCAAAGAAGTAGCATACCAACTTCAGCAACCATAGCATCATGGAACTAAACCAAAAATAAATCTCATGTGGCAGTTTCTATAATTACCACTCATTTTTATTACATGTCAATCTTTCAAGTCACGCAGTAAACAAAAACATACAACTGTGTTCAGTTACAAATCCTAAACACGTTTTTGTTTGGAGTCTTTTTGTTGTCTGCGTTTTTTTTTAAGTTGATCTTCAAGTATAATTTTGGATCTATTGTACTGCCTGCTATTTTCCCTGTGTGATGGCACAAAACTGCCAGGAACTAAAGCAAATCCACTATTTAATATGTATGTTTTGTTTAATACTGTTGGTTTATCAGGTAAAGAGAAATAAAATTATACTCTTTAAAAAATACAGCTTCATCTTTTCTTCCATAAAGGATACATTGTAAAAGAGTAGAATTAGCAAAATATGATTTATATGAAACACTTACTAAATCTTATCTGTGTTGGAGAAGCATTACAAATAACAAAATATTGCACTGTACAGATCAGGAAGTACAATGCATGTGCACACTACTAATATTTCAAGATACATAATAAGATAAGTTACAGGAAAAAAACCTCTTCAACTGGATTAATTTCCCAATCCAAATCCCCAACAACAAAACCTAAAGCCAGCACAAAAGAAAGAGTAGAAATATACAACTGAGTGGGGAAAAAGGTGAGAGAGGGAAAAATCACCCCTTTTATCTTTACTGGGCATTTATGATCCTTCTGCCCAAAAGGCTGTGTTCAAGCCTTGAACATAGATGATACTTTTTAATTATTCTTTTTTAAAGACAGCATATAACATTTAGACTGCTGCTACTAACAGTATCATGCCTTAATTTAATCTCTTATGTAACCCTAAAAGGATTAAACTATAAACCAAGAGGATTTCAGTATAAAGATCTTGAGAAAACTTGCACACAGCGAGCTAGAAAATTTAAAGGCAGGCAGTCAGCCAACACTACGGTTTCAAGACTTAAGAATAGTTTCTCTCCATGGACTTATATCCTCAAGATAGATTTCACAGAGAATCTGTACCTCAAAGTACACTTTAAAGACTCAGTATAATTGCGGATGACACCAGACAATAATTTTGCATACATGGAGAATCAAAATCCATACCTTACAGCCTAAAGCTGTCTCTAAAGAAATGCCCATGGTTGCTAACTTCAGCCAGAACATAAAAACAAAAAATCCCACCAAACAAACAAACAATCACAACCACCAAGTTAATTTTAATGTCTCACCAATTTTTTATAATAGCTATTCTCCACTTCTTGGTAAGAGGTCATATTACCTAGCACTACATTCAGTCATCTAAACATAGGCATCTGCTGCCACTTGAGATAAATGTCCTAGGGCAGCCTGCCTGGTCTCAGACTGACATCCAGAAGGACATGGTTTCTCCTACACCCTGCGCCATATGTGCCAGGTCCATGTAGACGTGCAGGACAGTCCAGGACTTCTCAAATAGCACTGGTTACCTATGTTTAAGCAACTAAACTAGAGCCCAGAAGTCTTCAACAACGATGGTGAGGGCAAAGCAAGGAGGCAGACCCTCTTAATCAAGATCTGGGGTTTCCAGACACCAACTATATTTCCTTAATAAAATTCTCAACAACTGAAGTTTTCTGCATTCCTACAAAAGAGGATATCCACACCAACTCAAAAGACTGTTGCAGTTTGAAAGACTCAGAACATTTTATACCTTCCTATTTCATAGTAAGGCTGGTCCCTTTTTGAAAAAAAGGTATGTGCTGCTTGCAACTAAATGCTGAGAGAGCTACAAAAGTGATACATAGATGGCATCATCATTGTTGCACTCATGAGCTCTATGCTAATAACCAGCATAATTTAAAAAACCGTAATTAATGAGGAATATCTTGCTTTAGGTAATGAAAACAATGAATGCTGTAATCTGAAAGGTAGCTGCAAAGCGGACTGAAGTCATTCCTGCCATGGTCTTTCATGACTCAAACTCACATAAGGAAACAAAAACATCAGCTGACTGTAGCTGATGCAACACATGCTATTGACACTGGCTTTGCAACAGTCACTCCTGGGCACCAATTATTTTTAATCTAAAGCCTGGAGATGGCAATTCTTCCAGTACAAGAAGCAGAAGAACTTCAGCTGCTCACAAGCAATGGCAATGAACTAAGATGGCTCTTACTTCTTTATAAAATCACACCTATGAGAAAGAAAGCTCCAGAGACCATCAAGTCAGCTGTTGCTCAGTGGAGGTCTCATTAGTGCAGGCTGCTCACTGATCAAAGTTAACTGCAGCAACAGCTCACAGCTCTGGGCCATCATACTTTGGGTATCTCAGAAGACAGAAATTCTACAACTTCTTTTAGTAACCTGGTCCAGTGTTTGAACATCCTCAAGTTTAACAGTATTTTTTTTCCCCACATGGGTTTTAGGATCTATGTCCAAAACTTCTCATCCTTCCACTGCACATAGTGAAAAATCTGGCTCCTGTTAACTCCACACTGCCCATAGCAATCAGTATTTCTCTTGGTCTTTTCTCCTAATGGCTGAAAAAATACATCCTAACATGAGACGCCTTCCAGTCCCCAATCATCCTGTATTCCTCTACTGTGCCTGCTGAAGTATGTCAGTGCCTTCCTTACACTGAGTTGCCCAGACTGGACACAATACTCAAGCTGCAGCCTCACGGGTGGGGGGAAAATAATCACACCCCTTATCTTCTGGGTCCACATTTGTTCACAATTCAGTAGGCTGGCAGTTATCTTTGCCACTACAGCACATGGAGAACTCATGCTCAACCCGTTGTCTACCAGAATCCTTTCATGTCTTTTCTGCAGTGCTGCTGTCACAGCCCTGTCTATCCTGTGACACAGGGCTGTTCCCTCTCAGGTGCAGGCCTTGCATTTGTCTGAGCTGAATGTCACAAGGTTCCTGTCAGCCTGCCGAAGGCCCTCTGAATAGCAGGCTTGCCTTCCAGTGTAATAACTACTTTGGCCAATTTGGTATCACCTCCAAACTCAGTGAGAGTACACTCCATACCACAACGAGGCTGCTAAAGACAACATTTAGCAGTGCTGTCCTCAGTTCCAAGCTCTATCACAGGTAACTGACTGCCAGCCGAACTCTGGCCTGTACAATACACCCAACGAGGTCAATGGTCCAGCCACTTTACTGCCCACCTACAAGGCCTGAATTCTTTGTGCTTTGGCTACACAGATATCAATGGGCATCACATTAAACCTCTTTAAAAAGTCAAGATACAATATGAAAATTTGAGTTAATTAAAAAATATACTTAGATTTTGCTCCCTGAGAACACTGTTGCTGGTACACCAGAACTGAATGCTTATCACTTCTGTTAAGATAATTTTTTTCTGTGCCACTGAGAATGAAGAACAGAACATACAGAAAATACTAAACTTCCTCCTTTAAGAGATCAGCACTGCTGAGTCCCACAAAGGTGATTTGGTTCCATGTCTTCTGTATTGCAAAGCCACTGCAAGTCATATTAAGGTCCTGTCTCTTTGTTATGCAGGACCACTGTTGTCACTACCAGTCTTTGTAATAAGCAGTTTATAGCAGTTTATGAACAAAGACAGCAAATATGTATTAAGTATATTTATAAAGCACACAAGTTTTCTTTCTTCCCCCTATTTCAGCTATTCTGCAAACCAGCAATTACCAGTAAAATAATTTCTAGGAGTTTACCTGTAAAAAATGGTTTCATACACTTATGATTATTGCAGCAGATTCATGTTAAAATAAGTTGATTGAAAAGTCTTACCACTTCCCTTTTTATTTTAGCAATATGCTACTTTAAAAATACTACTACATAAGCAGAAGTACTTTCCAAACATTTAGTCTGAATTAAAAAAAAAAATCAATCACTCTAGAAAATAGTGGTCCCAACTACACTGTGCAGAAGAATATTAGATACCCAAGGCAAAAGCTCTAACAACAAATAGAATTATATGGGAAACAGTCCTTTATTAGCTAAAAAAAAAAAAAGAAAACTTTGCTCTGAAAAATAAATTTTCCTTTACTGTTCACTTTTCAAAGTAAAGTCCTCAAAAAGCGAGACAGTATGTCATCTTAGCATGAAAGGACAATTTATTAGAAGTAACAGTTGTAACAGTTGTAGTTTACTTCAGCCCTCCTAATAGTTGCAGATGACATCATTGTCAGAGACATGAAGCATCTGTCAGGTCTGGACAAGAGTTGAAATAATCAGGACGCATGAAGGAGATAGAGACGGCCTGACACTGGCATAGCAAAGTTCAGATGAAGGAGAGCTTAAATGTAAAACTGGGAAGGGAATAACTGATAGCACACCAAAGAAAACCATGTGCCTGGAAAGCATAGTGAAATACAAACTATTTGAGCAAACAAAATGCTTCCAAAAATTTACAACTCATTTTGACATTACTAAAACAAGCATTACCAGACAAGAAAGGAACTACTCTGTCCTCTTTCTGAGCACGATGTCCCAAATAAATGCTACACTTTAAGTACTGATAAATAAAAATCCAGTAAAGTTAGAGAGTGTTCTAAAAAACTTGCATAAAGAAGTTCTAAGCAGATTAAAGCACAAAATTCTCTTGATGAAGCGGCAAAGCAACCTAACAAAAAACCCAAGAGAACATATGTTTTGAGAAAAAAGCAGCAGCAAAACCAGCTTAGGTATGAAACAACTATGTATTTCTCTAGAGGTTTTAAAAACAGAAGAGTCAAGCACCTGTCAGGCATAGCCATCTACACACAACAGCCCCTGATAAAAGCATATATGATCTCCCAAGGTCCATTACAATCAACCAAGTCTATGACTCTGAAGTGCCAAACAACCATACAGATATCTGCAAACCACCTGCTATTGAAGAAAAAAACCAAACTGTACATTGCATTTACATTAATACTATTGATACCCTATGCTCAGGATCTAAATGAATTATTTGAAGAGTTCAAAAAGTTGAGTACTTAAAGGAACCAATTCACGTGAATAGACAGAATGAAGAAATTCCCTCACTATTTTAATTTAACCCACGGACTGAACTAGCATAAATTTATTTAGGTATAAACCTTTAATCTGAACACATACGCTAAAGAATAGAATTCTCACTTTTGCTCTGGCAAGACAGAAGGTTGAACTACATGGTGTAGCACCTTCTAAACAAACTCTAGGTCCAGACCCACAGAGTACAGTCTCTACTTTTGCTAGTTATTCAGTAGCATGAGCTCATGAAATTTCCATTGTCAGTTTATTTTTACCCACGAAATGTTTTTCTACTTAAACATTTAAAGATTTATTCTCTTTCAATAAATAGCTGTTTTCAGACAGACTGAAAATCAAACTTTTCAACACATTTCATTTATTTTTTTACAGCCAAATTCCTGAAATGTGACTGAAACACATAAGGAGTACTTTACCAACAGTATATACTCCAAATAAGTAAAAAAAAACCAGTATCAAGAGGGCTGACATTAAACGGATGGAAGTGGCAGGAATCCCTAAAAATAAAATTATTTAAGGCTTGGCACTTGATTTGCCTTGGTTGGAAAGCAACTCTTTCAAACAAGAAAAAGCTTGCTTCCATTCTAAAGACATCAAATTCTTGAGGGAAGTGGAGATAAACCAAGACTGGAGATAGCTTTGGTACCTCACTGATTATTAATCACTTTATGTACTGAATTGGTTATTTTTTATATTAAAAAAAAAACCACCTGAAGGTGACATAACATTAGACAATACTGATTCACTACTACATCACGGTATTTGTAATAAACAGACATTTGTGAAAGCCCAAAAGAGAAACAGTCAGTGACATCAAGGTAGGTTTAAAACTTCAGTAACTGCTGCTCACAAGATATAAGCCTGGTTTTAAGCAGTGCAATTGCTCTCTTTAAATTGCAGTAAGTAGTCACAAGAGGTCACCATATTAAAATCTACATGAAAAAAGCCCTAATTATCTATAAGCTACAAAACAGTATACTCTATCATTCTGATTAAAAGGAAGTGGTTTCACTTACATAGGTATGTTTGGCTTAAGAACCGCAACCATAATATAAAACATACAAACCACTTATCAGAAATTTTGTCTCTCTGGTTTTGTTTAAAATCAAACATTCAGCAACATAAAGGGAACTGGTAGCCCAATGAGATCTAAAGCATTGTGAATTTCACGGTGCCTTATGCAGAATTACTTGACTTTGTCCCACCACAAGAAGTTCTCTTGTCTCTACTACATCTTCCAATATTGTAATTAAGAATCCTTTTACTTTCCCATCTTTATATGACTTATTGAGTGGCTCACAGCAGTACCATTACTTTCTGGACTAAGAACTAGTTGTTAATGGAGTGCTAAAATGAGTAAGATAATTGCAGATTTTTAAGATTAATTTGAATTAGTTTTAAAAAAAGGATCCTGGAGAAAAAGGAACACTTAATATATAGATGAGTAAATACAACTACATATTCTTTACCTTAAACACCGGGCCAATGATATGTCTGTTGTTTTTATTAAACCACTTGTGTCAAACCAAGTATGTCATAATAGAGTACGTAAAAGAAAAGAAACTAAGCCTTGTGGGTTTTTTCCTTAAATTTCTAGTGATATGTGGTATCTTCACGCAAGTTAATGAAATATTTAGAGTCAAAAGCTTCAATAACTGAGACTGTAACCACTATATGGAAAACTTCCACCACTCTACACATCCAAAAAGCCTATACACAGATATCTATTATGAGAATGTGCTTATTAGCACATGACAGCTAAACAACTGGCTAATGAGGAACCTGAGGCTTTTTTGTTTGCTTCTTTGATAGAGTTTTTGGGTTGGGGGGGGGGGGGGGGGTGGGGTATGAGGGGTTTGTATTGTAGGTTCCTTGTTTGTTTTTAAATGTAATGTTTCCAGTCACTAGTTTATACAGCTTTGAAGTATCTTACTCTGGTACATTATAGTCTTAACACCTATAGTAAGATATTCTTGAGTTACAGAAAAAAACCAAACAACTTAGTAGGCAGGAAGGAAAAAAAAGACACCATCATTGTGAGAATCAAAGAAACACAAACCTCTGCATTTGTCAAAGGCTTTGATTTGCAGCTGTGGAAAAGACTGGGCCTGGCTTAATTAGCAGAGATTTATGACTCTTGGCTGGGAGAGCAATATGCATTTGTCTTTGTAGCTATAAGTGAAAAATTTACACTGGGTGTTTTTGGTGGTGGGTTTTAAACAAAGTGATATGATTTTACGTAGTTTAAGCTAAGAATTTAGATGGTATAACAGAAGTGCCCTTTTGTCTACGTGACCAAAAGAACATCGGTCAAGAGACCACGGCTTCGTAATGGCAGAGGTCAGACATGATAGGTCATAAATTCTAAACAAACTGTCATTTTAACCATTCATTGCATTAGAAAGCTATAAAAAGCCATGTCTTCTTTAAACTTGTGACTATTTTGGGATGATGGTGACTTGTTACCAAAACCTCATGCCTCTGGGACTGATGCCTTGTTTGTTATTTTAGTAATAAATCATCTGCAACTGAGATAGTACCGTCTCCTGACTTAATTATTTCCTCCGACCCGCAAGTAAGAGAGTAAAAAGAAAAATACACATCATAAATCTGAAACATAATACATTGGCGCATATATTGACTTCTCTGGACTATATAGGATGTAGAAATTATAAATCAAGCACTGCACCTGGTAACTCTTCTGCTCCCTTTCAAGCAGTAGGCTATCACTATCAAGGAATTTTAAGAAAAATATTCTCAACATACATACAATACACAAAATTCATGCATATGAAATCCTAGTCAATAGAACTTCAGAGCTATGTAACTCCAGTATCAAGTCATGCTGCTATGTATGTCATCAAGTACCACCACCATCTCAAAATTTCAGTAGATATCCTTTAAAATAATTTTTCTCCTCTTTTGACTCAGACCAAAAGAAAGCTGTCAAGAATGGCAACGTCATACATGAAAAACACCTACTTGCAACAGCAATTACTTCACTGTAGTAACTAGAAATTTTTTTAAACCAAGTGGTAACTTGGTCCTAAGAACTGCCTTTAGGTTTGGGAATCTTACAACACTTCCAGTTCCTACAGATGAGTTCGCCAATTGCATCCCAACTCTAGATCAAGATGAGCATTAAACACCAAGTATCCCCCAATTTTTCTGAGAAAAAAGGAACTGGACAGAGACAGGCCAGAGAGAACCTGTGGTAAAACCCACCAGTCTTCCCACCACAAAACATCAGGGAACCAGAACCTCTGAACACACCAAAGTACACTGTTGAAAGTAACTTTAGAAAGTCCAAAGGTTCTGTGAACTTGAGCTTAATGCTTGCCTATTTTCAAAACTCCACTAACCCATGAGTTTTAAAAAGCAGCTATCAAAAAGAAGATGAAATATTGCTAGTTCAGATGATTTACTCAGATTACATACCTGCAATAGGTCTCCTTCATCAAAACGTAGCATTTCTATTATGCCATCCGACTGGATGAAAGCTGCAAAGAAAAACAAAAAAACGAAGTAATTTAACAAAAACCCATTTAGTTATTAAATGAAAAGAACAATTTAAATATCTAAAATCTGTTGTACCTCATTTTCTAGACAGCTATGACAAACCAAAATAACAATGCAGAATCTAACAAAATACCAAAGACAAATCTGTGACACTAATTTTGCTCAAGAAGTACCACACTTTGCAAATTAGCCTTTTATTTAAAAATGTTTAACTCCAAAGGGAACATGTTCCTCTAGGGTCCCTAAAAAGAGTAATTGTACCCAGCTAACTCCATACTTCAACAAATATGACAGGCTGGGTACCCGAACTACTGAGTTCAATACGTCTAAGCCCACAAAGAGTTCAGACACTGCTTCCGAATTTCTGTTTCATTTACACACCAACAATCCTAACAGTACACCTGGAAAGCCTCCTTCACACTGCAGCCTAACGCTTGGCATGGCAACAGTCCTCTCCATCTTGACAGTAACATATTAAAATTTGAAACAGTTTAAAAGTGTTTGCCCCATAAGACTAAACTCCATGAAAAGTTTCTGCCTCGGTCACATATAGGATCCTCAAATGCTCCACTCATTTCCTCTACAAGTTTGGTCAGGCAATTGTTTTCAATACCTCTTAAAATGTAGGGAATGCTACTTTCTTCTAAAGACAAAAAAATAAGGGTATTGCCCTTCCTGTAAAATATAACAATAATATAATAATAATAAAATATAATGAGTATGATTTAAAGAGGAAAGAAAAGTTCAAAGAGTTCTACATTTTTCCCTGCAAAAATATGCTCTCACACACACACACAAAAGCAGGTCTTTATAATAAAATGCAGTAACAACCTCAAATGATAAAACTCTATTTAAAAAAAAAAAAAAAGCCCTAAAAATAACTCTTCCTCTACCCTATGTCCTTTTTCCATGACTGTCTTTACCATTTACCATTCATGCTAGATGAAGCTGAGTGAGTGATAACATGCCTCTCTTTCCACAAAGAGGAACAACATCAACAGGAAGAAATTAAAGATTTTTCCAGTACACAAAAGCATTTCTGGAAGATGGATTTGAATCCCAGTCTGAAAAAGGAGATTTAAACCTTCATCTCCCACTTTGGAGCTCAGTGTTCTAATAAAAACAATTATTATAAGGTCACCAACAATGCCACTCCGTGATGCTTTGAAAGAAAAACTAACATTACTTTCAGGAAACAAAAAGCACTCTTGGTAGACAGGAGTAAAGGCTCCTACCATGCAGAGAAACATTAGTTTTGACATATATTTGTCCCAAACATTTCCTCACTGGCTGCTTTGGTGACACCTCATTCAGCACCCCAAATTCACTATACTACTTAACTTACCACAGTTTGCAAATCCCATTCTGTATCCCTGACTTCGCCCCATATTTCAATACCTTCTCCTTAAAGGCACAAGCTCCACAACCTTGCTTTCACATGACCCAAAGTAAAAGCTAATATAAGACAAAGATTGCTGCTGTCATCTCAAAAAGTCTCTTTTAGTATGCAAAAAACCTGAAACAAATAAATAAAATCCCCAAACAACAAAATTTTATACAATTACTTTTCAAGCTACCATACTACACAATTCTAATGTGCAACAGGCTGGGAAAGCAGCCCAGCTCAGGTGGAGTGTGAGAATCACCAGAGAGGAGAAAGGAGCTCAGATTATAAACAACATGCATGTTCTGCAATATTTACAGTGGCATGAGAAATCCTAGTCAGTTCTGTCAGCAATAACTTAGTATTTTTTTGTGCGTGTTTATTGTTATTACCTTAATGTTACCCAAAACAAACAAAACTCATCCCTGATCCAAGAATCAGGAGTTTCATCATTTAATATGGAAGAGCTATAATGAACAGAGGGCAAGAAACCCCAAAAAAACTCCAAAAACCACCACATCAAAAAAACAAAAAAACCCCAACCAAACAAAAAAATCCTCCAACCAACCAAAAAAACCCGAAAAACTCCAAAGCAAAACAGCATGTAAAAAGCTTTCACAAAATTAAGTCCTACAGTTTATAAGAGTTTGGGCTTTTAAAACTTAAATTACTGTAACAGGTCTTCCAGTTTAATGCTGTAACAATGAACAAGGGAATTCTCCTCAATTTAAGTGGCAACATATATGATGCAAAACATTCAGTTCACAGTTTAATTTCAGCTTTAAAATCACCAAAAAAATTCTGTAAGTGTATTGTATTGAAAGACATAAGAAAATGAAGCTTTGACATGTTAGGTTTAAAAGCAGAGTATGACAGCTAATTGCGGTTTCACAGAATTATCACGCTTATCCTCTGTGCAAGAACCCCAAATTACAGATTAAATGACACGGAGGGAAAATTCTCAATTTTTAACTTGGGGAGAATGAAATTATATTTTCTCACGTATTTGATTTATTGAAAGTTCAGCAATCACAATTTAAAAAAAAAATTATAGATATAAGCACATCTTCCTATTAATCAAAAGGAATTGCACTTCTGAGGTTGGACTTTTTGGCATTGTATCACTTTCTAGATCTCTGGTCTGGAAACAAATACACAGCATTTGATTGTGACATCAGGAACAAACAAAAAAAAACCATTAGAAAACAACTTTTTACATAAATAATCTATCAACAATCAGCAAAGTATAAAAGGCTACTTCATCTAATCACAAATTCTTAATATTTTTTGAGGCTTTTTTCCCTTTGTATTAAATATGATACACCATCAGTACAAAGAGCAGAAGGCAGCAACAATTCTTCCACAAGGACAACACACAGTGAAGCCCCCAGAAATTAGCCCAAACTCTCTACCCAAGCATATTGTAGACCCTGAACACTTTTTCAGCAACTCTTTAGTTATTTCACCTTTGTTACAACTTATGAACAAAGCAACAGATGTTACAGAACATTTTGAGCAAATGACACTGTTAAATAGAAGTGCCATTCATCATTACACCATTTAAGAAATGTTTTCAGAGGGCAGATGACAGTGCCAGGTGAAGTCAGATGCACTGCAAAGCCTGGCTGCTGGCCATTTCACAACAGGCACATCTCAACTGAGATGGTGATGAAGTTGCTGTGGTTATACCTTTTATTTTGGTTTAGACTGACTTTCAAGCCTGCATTTCTCTTTATTGGTTATTTCATCAAAGCAAGAAAATGGAAAGTATAGATGTATACCTTCAAGAGATGAAAGCATGTTTTTGCAACTGGCTTCTCAGACTCTTAACTCAGGATGAAGTAAGAAGTCACCTCATTCAAATGAGGCAAAGTTAACTTCGTTTTAAAAAACCTCCACTGATGAGTCATAAAGAATCACCCCAATCCCTCTAAGAGCAGCTCTCAAACTGTGGACTCAACATGGACCACAGAGAGGAAAAAGCCTTTTTCAAAGTGAAATGCTGACAGTGCCCTTCGGGGTATGTTTTTGCCCATTCCAGAATTAGAAGCAGTCGCTCACCTTCTGCACTTGTGCTACCTGCCCTAAGCAAGTTCACAAACTTTGCAATACAAGGCCCAAACCAGTTCTTTACACAAAATATGTATGTGACCAATAGACAACAGGTTGTTACCAATGTGCAAAGTCACTGTAAGTAATTAAGTATGAGATCACTTGGGCATGCTTTATTAGGTGAACCAGTCCGCATGCTACAGAGGAAGATGACTGTTTTCTGCTAAGTCCCTAACAATTTCCCCTGGAAAAACTTCTTCCCAAAGCTTGAGTTGATACCATCATGGTCCATTACCAGGCTAATACTGTAGCATATACTTTAATACTCTGGAATAGCAAAATGCAGCAAATTAACAACTGTTGCCTGAGCCATTTCAGTCACCTCTGCCATATGACTGGCAACTGCTACAAGATGGGTACAACATAATATTTGGGGTAGGAAGCATTTCAGCTGTCACAGCGTGATCTGCCACTGCACAAATCAGCAGCCAAGAAGCCAAATTACACATTAGGAAAATAATTCCTTCCTGACCCTACAGGCAATTGAAGGCCTGAAGGCTAATTATAATAGCTATTAGTCAAACTTTAAATGCTCATGGACCAAAGAAGGAAAAGGATACATATTCATATCCGCAGATTTCAAGGCCAGAAAAATCATAGTCTCCTTTCCTCTTGCCCTATGCTGAACAGAACACTTTCTTCTGAGAGGTATACACAAATCCCTCTCAGCAGAAAACCTCTATCCTTTCAAGCCTCTGCAAAAAGCAAATGTAACAGATTCATGAGAATATGTAACAATTTCAGTCACTCTTGCTACTAGGATATTATATGATTTCAGGGTTAAATTTTTGCAGCTTCTAGCTTGTATATTCTTGGTTTCCTCTTTTCAGACCATAGGTCTCTATTAAAAGAATATATAGAAGCAAACACTAAAAATGCTCTAAGTTTCATTTTCTGTTTGTTTTCAACTTACAACCTTTAAAATGCAACTTCTTTGATTAAGTTTACTAAGAAAAGCCCATAAAAGATATCAGAAAAACCCATGAACCTAGTCTTTCCACTTGCTTCAGAACAGCTTGTTCTACTGACAGCACTTTCCAAGCTTTCCTAACTCTTTAAAAAATCGCAAAAGAAAACTTGCCACCACAACCACAGCCCCCAGTCCCCAAACCACAGCTTTCTGGAACAATAAATGCCCTATCTAGTCATTATTACCAATAGATTCCTAAATGCTTTCCCCTGTCCTTTCCAAGAACATCACAGTGCTTGATGGTAAACACCTAACATGACAAAAATTAAACCAACAGTAGCTGAATTCACTTAAATTCCTCAAAGCTTAAGAAGCCTCTTTTCACAAGTTTATATAGTTAGTAGATAAATCTTGCTCAAACACACCCCTATTTTGATTGTATCTTGCCCAAGCCTTTCATATTTGGGACTAAAACAAGAAAAATACAGATCTATAAACCACCAAGTAAGAAGAAGAAAATTTTAAAATCCTACATATCTCCAAAGTAAACAGGAACTTAATATCAAAATCACTTTAGCCAACACCAGTCTTTAGCTGTGACTGAATCACACAAAACAGAATAAATTTGCATGTAATGCGAGAGCAGTGAATATGCCAAGGCACTTGGTGCCTAACAATAAAAAAAATCTCCACGGCTCACAGGTTATGAGGCCTACTCTGACTGAGATCTGATTTTTAAGGTGGCTTTGCACACTTGTCTTTCCTTTAGCCACTGCTAATTTCTTCATTTTAAGAGGAAAGTATATTCTGGCATATATATTTATAAAACCACTATTCTGAAACATAACTTAGCTCTGGAACAGCTACTTGATAACAGTGCATTAATTTATTTCTATGTTAATGATCTTTATATATTCTCTTATATGTTTGCAAGAACTGTTTTCTTTCCTAAGTCTTGTCTAAACGAGTTTTCTTTCTCTTAAATTGGATATATACAAAGCTGTATCATCTCGTCCACAAATTTTCTCCAAATTCTGAAAATAGTGTAATATCTTACCAAAATAGGGACAGATCAATTATTTAAATAATTTCTAATTTACACTAAGGTTTTTTTTGAAGTCCAGTTTCTAATCCTTTGTCTTAATGACTAAGCCCACTCCGAGGTAGCTATAACCACATGAGCCAATTACAACGTGCTAAATGCCACTCACTTCTGTCAATGTAATTGTAATTGCTACATTTGTATCACTACTCGTTAAACTGCAGAACTAAATCTGGACAAGTTATTTTTAAAGCTTTGATGATGAATTAACTGCTAATGCACAGTCACACAATTTCAATCATCCTGAACAGTGGAAAACTGAGCAGCACAGGGAACACAGGCAGGTGGATACACAGTGAAAAAATAAAATTATTATGGATGGAAAATTACATTGTAAAAAATAAAATACCATACAGATAAGGGAAAACAGTATTACACTGTATGTGAGCAACCATTTTAATCAGCTTCAGGACTACAGAAGTCTGGTGAGCCTCAAGAAACATGTCTCAGTTCAGTGTTCAGCATAATAAATCTGTTTAAAGAAAGGCCTGTTCTCCAAGATGGAAGAGTCAGTGCTAGCTATCAGCCTGGATTTCTGCCTACATCCCAACAGGTGACTGTTCACTGGAAATGTAAAAGGTCATTCTTTTATGAGACAGCGAATGTCAGGCAAGCGAGAATCACCAGCCAGCAGGCTTGCTTTCCAGCTAAATCCTCTTGCACTTACCTAGGCAATTTGCTGTTTATTTTCCAGTACTCCATAACAAGGGGAAATTAATAATTTTTCCAACAGACCTCAGGAAGAGCCATCACAACAACGAAAATACACACAATGTAGTAAAGATCACATGTACAAACATCACACTAGGAAGGCTTTTTGCACAGAAACATATTCATTCTTCCTTCATAATTAAAACCTCTAGCAACCCCCTCAAAAAGCCAACTTTGTATTTTCTGTTTATATATTAGATTTGAAATAGAACCATTCCTAAATAATACACTTTAATTGTCATGTGAAATGAAAAAGCAATATAGTAAGGTAAATAATAAAAATACAGAATCTTCATTAAAACCCTCATTTTGTACTACTGATTAAAAGAAGTTTCTGACTTTATACAACACATACTCAAAGAAGTTCACATGCACCAACCTATGCCCAAGTTAATACAAGCTAAACAGAGATAGCAGATCACTTGCACTGCAATACCTGCGCACACTACTATTTCACAGCGGGGGGAAAATAGTCAAATGATTCATACTTTACTGCACACAACAGCACAATTTGAGCTTATCACTGACACCCAACCAAGCCTGCATACAATCCTTCACTAACTTACTTTTGTGTCATTTCTGCCTTCAGATAAAAGACAAGCTTCTTTACACAGCAAGGCCCTTCCCTAGTAAGAAGAGCTGTCACATTGTTCTCATCCACTCATCTCTTTTCCCCTTAGCTAAGACTGAGGCAGATTTTTACGAATTCAGACACCAACTAAGTTTTTAAAGCCAGCCACGAAACAGAAAGTGACAGCATGATTCTGATTCAGAACAGAGGCTCCAGACAGACAATGAAGCTACTGCTTAGACTGAGAAAGGAAGAAACTGGGTCTCCACCCTGAAGCCACTGCTCACACATCTGGCTCACAACATTTCACGCTTCGGAAGACAGTGCAACTGTTTAAAGGTTTCATTCACAGTTAACACTGATTGCATGTGTTCTGTGATAGATATATCCTTGCAAGAAAACTATACAAACATACATAGAAACAGAAAAGCTCACTGAAAGTAACGTGTACTATACCTAAGAATCTGCTTTTATTTAGTTATTTTCTGAACAAAATTACATCAAATGATTTCAGGCTGATACACACAAAAATCACATTTTATTCAAATACCTTTATTCTCAGATGCTTATTCTGTATTCAGTGTGTGTTTCAACCTTACAGAAATGTGCATTTCCGTCCACTTCAACTAAAGTAATTTTTATTTTCATCCATTTTTTTTTGTAATGAGTTTAAAGAATTATCTGCTAATGGCCAAAATGGTGGATTTCTCTTGGTAGCAATAAAGACCATAAAATTTCACTTGGAAAAAAGCACCAAAATACTACTTTGAAAGCTGCCAGATGCTTTAAGTTAGTGCTTTAAAGTGTTCAAAAATTTCATTTGTTCCTCCAAACATATTTACTTCTCGGCTCCAAAATGCTTCTCAGAAAATAATACTCAATTCCATTCACAGGGGGGTATGAATGAGAAAACTTACTTTAAAATAAATTTTTAAAATAAATAAATAAAAAGGAGAAATAATTCTCTCAGCAGGAGAAAAACTTCAGTGCATGCTATTTTTAAGCCAAAGAGAACAATAATCCTGACACTCATGGAAACTTCTCAGAAGTCATTTAAAGAGAACAAAAAATTTAAAAGGAAGCTCAAGAGAAAACAAACATCTGCAAATAGCATCTTTTTTTCCCGGCTTTGGGCCATACAAAATGCGACTTTCTATTCTTTCTAATGATGGCAATTTAAAAATTTCAGT
Organism: Lanius collurio; assembly: GCA_020086605.1. Taxonomy (NCBI): domain Eukaryota; kingdom Metazoa; phylum Chordata; class Aves; order Passeriformes; family Laniidae; genus Lanius; species Lanius collurio. Next base: position 11,874,628 of record JACBWW010000007.1, on the reverse strand, counting down.
GTATTAAATTAAGTTATATGCTCACATACATATTTTTATTGAGCTTGTATAGACATAAAATGAATTGGAACTACCCTCAAAAACAAGATAAGTTGTCCTGCAATGAGAGGGGAAAAACAAGTCCCTCCAAACTACTCTAAAGGATTTATCTCAATTTCCCAAGTTTTAGATCAGAAACTTTTCATTGTGGCAGTTTTATTACTCATATAGCACTGAAAACTGATGTGCAAAAAGATTACATGCACTTAATGGAATTCTAATCTTTTTAGCATGTAGAAGCATTCAATATGTAGCTTGCCAGAAATGACAGTCTGTTCATGGCTTCTGCAGCCTCAGGAGAACTGTGCATTAAATGACAATAATTTTAGCTATTACCATTAACAATTCAAACTTATACTCTTACGAAATGAACCACTGAACAGACCTCCACTTACTCAAAAATAATTGGGTTGTATCAACACAGTGGAAAGACCTACCTAAAAGGTACATCCAGGATGATTAATGACCTTAATAAACACAGAGATCAAGCATTGTTCTCCACACCATAGAAAAGAGGAAGGAAGATGCAATTTTCAGAGTTTCCAAAAAACGCTCCACAGAACAGGAAGGTGACAGAGCCAGGCATATACCTCCTGACATCTAAATGTCTTGGTGGCAGTGTGAATGCAATCAGGTAAGAGATACAGCTTACGCTTGGCGGGCACTGCTCAGTTTTCCATCCTTACTCCTACCTTGCTACCTACTACAGAGGATGCTTTCTGTCACTCATCTGATGGCACAGAAACAGTAGCCTACTAAGTCAGAGCTCTGCTCTCCTCCCTGCCCTGACTTTGCCTCCCTCCCTTTTTTTTTCTTGGTCAGTTATCACCTGTGATTCGGTTAATACCAAGTTACTGTTGAGAAGTATCATTGGGAGGGAGAAGCACAGTATCTTCGCCCCTCCTATGCTCACTTGGCAACAAATGCCCACCGGAAACAGCTTTTAAGCCTGAAGACAAGTAAAAAAGAGTGGCGAGATAATGCTTGTTCAGCTACCATATGAAGCTTATAAATACAACAATCGAAGGCCAGGAAAAGGTAGAAAAGGTCTGATGTTAGAGCCGTAGTGTTAATGATGTGGCAGTAACACTACCTATTGATTGCTGAGCACAGCAGTCTGTTGACTTGTCATGTGGGAGCACAGACCAGCAGGAAAAAGCAGGCTGCAAGGTCTGATAAAACCAGAGAAGAAATGGGTGGAGAAGAATGGCTGAAAGTTTTGAAAGAAGATAAAATACAGAGCAAAATGAATTAAGCAAAACAGGTGAATTTCAGTTTGGGAGGAACACTCCGAAAGCATTAATAAGAAATTAAAGGTGCGAGTAGGCAACAGGGAAATTAAATGCTTGCAGAAATGCAATTTAGTCACCTAAAATATCCTGGAAGCAGCTACTCCTCAGACGTAAATAAACAATCTCTTCTACTCAGAGTCTTTTATAAACAGTTGTGATAATCTAAGCTGACACCCTGTGTGTAACAGATAACGATTTCACCCAATAATTCCAAACCCTTAGGCTTAGTGACAGAATATGTTATGGAGAGACATCTAATTCTACTTTGAAGATTTCAACAACCCCTCATCACTAAGTTGCCTCCTAAGACAAATCCTCACTCAAAAACACCTCTCATTTCTACTTTGATATGCCTAGCACCCAGTCTCAACCTAAATAGGCACATCTTTGCTAAATTCAACATTAGAGCGTTTTTTCTTTTCACAAAACAGGTATCTTTAAAGCACAATTAATTAAATAATACTGAATAAATAAATGTTTTATTCAGTCTCTGAGATCCTTAGTCTAGTCATTTTCCCTAGAGAAATTTCATTCAATCCAAGGAACAATTCACAGCACTCATCAAGTACTAAAACTCTGATCAAATCTTCCCTGATGAACTGGAAGGTCACTTCAGCCTTTCCTCCATCAGATAATGGTATTTAGTAGTACTGACTAGCAGAGGGACTTCAACTGTGAAGATTCAGTCTCTGTCAATGACAACCATCTCTCATTCAGCACCAAACGTAATCACATTTCTCCCAAAACAAGGAATTTATTAGTATTTTGATTATTTTGGAAGATGCAAGTCATCCAAAGCTATTTCGGCACATTACGACCTAAGTAAGTTACACAAAAGGCAGATGACAAAGTATATGATAATATAAAAGTAGCTATACCATAATACAAAAGTTACAAACATACATACCTTCCTCACCTATTTATACTTAGGAGACACAACTTAGATGGCAAGAGGAGCCTCAGTGCTTCCTAGTACACACTAGATAATGGTAATTTTTGGTACCTCTAAACTGCATGTTGCTGGCTCCACAGATTGAACACAGGTTCAGAATACCAAAGCAAACATACTAGAAAGAAATGGTTTCTAGTGAGAACCAAGTACTCCATGTCCTCACAGCAAGAAAGGAATAGTCAAAAACGATGCAACATTAAATATCCAATTCTCTCAGTATTTCCTCAGACATACTAGATGCACAGGTTGTTAAGTATTACTTTAATACATCTTGTATATTAACATGTAAACCACAATATTCAGTGGATTGTTATATTGCCAGCAGTTGGCAAAGATGAAAATTAATTATGCTTCACATGAAAGATGGGATACGAATACGCCTGTTGAAACAAATTTTTCAAGAGAAAGAACAAAAACTATGGGACAATAAAGCCTATGTGATCCATGATTACAGAAACAGGGAATGGTTGACAGGGTCTTGTTTCTAAGATCACACTTTTTTTAGGGATTCGTCAACCCAAGAAACTTCCTGGCACAATTAAAACTCTACTTTTACTTAAATTATATCTAAACTACTATTACCATAGCACTGACTTCACCATAGAGTTACATGGAAAGTCAGACTTCTCCTGTCTTACACATATTCCCATCAGCTGCAACAAAACTATCGCAAGCTCCAACCAAGTTTTAAGATCACAGAGGAGACACAAAATATAGAGACAGGAAAACTGAGGGTGGAATGGACCTTAATATGCCATCCAGCTCAATCTTCTGCAGAAGTACAGTGAATGCTAAATTTAGATGATGTTGCTTAGGCTGTCATTTAGTTGGGCCTTGAAAATCTCCAAGGTAAGAGATTCCACAGCCTCTCTAGAGAACCTGTTTAAATGCCTGACCATCCTCATGGTGAAATACAGACTCATGATGTCAAGCCAGGAGATCACAGCCATCCTGCCCAGAAGACTCTGACAGATGGAGGAGTCAGTGATCCATGCAAGAGCTAAGCCGAGCAGACCCATGCCTGTGTCGGGCTGCATGTCTGGGCTGGTCAGGACCATGCTGCACGTACTCCGTGGCTGCAGGGGGAGCCCGGCCAGCCCTCTGAAACAGAAGCTGCAGTCAGCTCCACCAGCTATTATGCCACCTGGGTGGCCTTGCTTTATCTAGAAGTGCAGGTAGAAGTTCCCATGTAAGCATCCTTTCTACCTAACAGCAAAAACTATGAATAGAGTAGTCTTCTTGCAAGGAAATTCAGCAATAAAAACAACATGGGGTAACCTTTCTATGGATGGGGTCTGCACAGTGTGTTGCACATAGACTCTTCAAAGGTCTGTTTGGTGCTGCACAATTCAGGGTTCCCAGCATCAAAGCAGATCCAAGATTATCTATACTATTCTCTCTTTGCATGGTTAGTTTTAATAAATAGAATTTTCAATGCTATTTTATAGTGTCCAAGTGCCTCTTACTCAGATCATCACAGAGCAGCATCTCCTGGCACAAAACAAACTTTCCTTGTTTCACTTCATGGCCACCATCTCTCAGGCTCCTGCCATGCATCTCCATGAGCAGCCAGGCTCCATTTTCCTCCATAAACTACAGTGACATTGTCATGCTGCCACACCCCTCCAAAACATATCTCTGTGGGTCCCTCAGCCTCCATTCATAGGTCACGCACATATTGACCATCCCTGCAGACTTCCAGTGGGATGGCAGAGAGTAAAACTGAACACTGTGGTTTAGGTGTGGTCTATTAAGTGCTGAGTAAACAGGAATAATCATTTTGTTCAGTCCAGTGGCTACACTCCTGTATGTTGCCAGGATACATTGCTGACTCATGTATAGCATTTCCAGGTTGTATTCCCTGCAGGTGGTTCTTCTGTCCCATATAAAGGGCTTTCCATTTGTCCTTTTTGGATTCCAGGAAGGTCCTGTCAGCTCATTGCTCTGTTGTGCTTAGATCTCTCCAAAATGCAGACTTGCCCTTGAGCATTCCAACTCCAGATCAGTGACAAAGATATAAAGCAGAACAGGTCCTAGAATAGAGTCAGGAAGAGCTCCTTGTAGCCAGCCTCTGAGGTAGAGCATGAACCACTGCTGGGAATAAAATAAAACCATACCCTCTGCAGTTTATCTAGTTGCCTGGAGAGTTTTTATCATTATCTACAAATTCCACAAGTAAATGTTTGTACAGTATTTTGGTGTAAATCACTGATTCATTAAGACTACTTCCATGTTTCTAGATGATTTCATATTTATTTACAAGCTTCAGATAGTCAGTAATTAAATTCATTTAACATATTACACTAGGTTTAGTTAATACTTACTAGAAAATAAGTGTTTCAAACTGCTTAAATTGGCACTATGCCTGTCTACAACTTTGTCTCCTATCATCACTCCCTCAAATGGTGATTTAATACCATATTCGCTCTGCTTCCTCACTTCAATTTTTAAATGCAACCCTATAATCAAGGGTTGTTGGGGATTTTTTTAAAGTTTAAGTAACTTTAAAAAGTCTGCACACATCCTACTACATAGAATCCATACAGTCCAACATAGATCTATGTGTTCAACTGAAAAAAAACCCTCAGAAAACCCTTAAGACATTGCTAAGACAAATTACTTTATGAAGAATAATTAATGGATCCAGTGATAAAATAACTTAAAAAAACTAAGCATGTTGCATTAGAGTCAGTTGAACAGTTCTATTAAATAACATTTTGTAGCTTCATCATATACATAGACAGAAGGAGCTCTTACATAAGTAGTTTCATTTCCTGCATACTTCCACTAAATTTCACTCAGGTATCTCTAAAACCAGTTTGATAAAGTCAGCAAAACTCCTGTTCTCAGATGGTTCTCTGCTGCTAGCTACACCAGGCAGCAGGAAGAGAGGTATTAAAAATGCATCTATGATAGTCTTAGTGAGAAGATCGATCTGGTAATTGTAAAAGGAAAATCTCAAACTAGTGAGACACCTGAATTTTCTCCTCCTTTTCAGAGACTGGAATTACATGGCAATCCTTCAGCTCTTTGCTATTTCCCCATTACACCCAAGGTTTCCAAAAAGACTGAGAGATGAACATGGTCTTGGTTTAGTCCCTTTAATATTCCAGAGCAAACATTAACCAAAGCTGCTTATGAGAAAATGTTAAAACCATATTTCAAAAATGTTAGATGGAAATGCAGGATCATATCCTTGCTGCAGTCAGTAAATCACTAATTATTCCATGATGACAGTTGAGAAAACAGAAATACACAACAATCCTGCTCCCCTTAAAATTTTAACAGCTGCCTGTAACAAACCCATATCCGATACAAGATTATTCTTTGCTTGTATTTATGACTAGAAATAGAAACTGAAAGTATTTAGCTCTAATGGTCACTGGTTCCTTTGATTTCTACCTATGCAAGAAGAAATTCTGCATCCTCTGTCTTGGTATAAATAATTAGAAATGCTGAAATACTAACACAAATTTTTTGAAAACCAGGAATTATTATTTTTAAAATAACTGTAGTTTAAACTCAAGTTTGGTGACTCTCAATGTGAATGCATCAAATCAGTTGCTTTCACTGTAAGTACCAATTGTGTTCAACTTTTGGAACAACAGGATAATGCAGACTGGAAGTGACCCTGGAGGCTCTACCCCAGTCACTTGATCACAGAATGTCCACTTAGAGAGGGCTGCTCAACATACTACTCAGTCCAGTTCCAAATACCCCCATTTATTATTAAGAAGAGTGGAAATTTAATTCAACTGCTCTTTTAGAGAAAAAAAAAGGCACCTTCTTGAGCTCCTGTTATACCCAAGTAAGTTCATGCTGTAGACTGACAAAGTCATGGGTGCTGCACTGAACAGAAGGTACAAGCAAGAGAAATAAAAGACATCATTACAGACTTCTATTCTTGCCGAACCCACAGACACAGGAACAAACCAAACTGGTTCTAGCCTGTGCTTCAGTCACATAACTTTTACTGCTAGTTATGCATGAACCACAGCAGCCACCACTCACTGTCAGACTCCCAGGTCATTTACCAAGTTTACTTTTAGAAAAGATGCTTTGAACTTACAGACTCAGTAAATCACACCATGGAACCATAACATGTATCACTTTAAGCAGTGTAAATCTGGGTAGGTTTTGAAATAAAGAGACACATAGCAAATGTCCACGCTTTACTGCAAACAGATGAAAATGTTAACATGCACAAATACATCCAAATGACTCAGAGCAATCCATACTTCAATCATTCACAAAAACTGAAAGTTTTAAATAATGCAAAGCCTATCGAATTCTGCAAAGTCTGGTGGGATTTCATCGTATTAGGCACTACACAAATCCATAGCAAGTTCCTTCAAGAGATGACAATCCAAGGCCCTGAACTGAGCATAAGATCCTTCAATGGACCTCTGCAGGTGAGGGGACCCCAGTCTACTTCACATGTGCAATATAACTGCACACCCGTGAGGGAGAAAGAGTGCAGGCAGGGAATAGTACCCACTTTGAGATTACACTGAAGGTCATGGAAAATATAGGGTCTCAATTTCCTGTCCACTGCAGTACATTTTTTCCTTTATTTCAGTTGGAAGATTTCACAAGCAAGTAAGAGACTATTCAATACAAACACATGGTCAATATTTTTATTCACAAGAGCAAAGACATAGTGCAAACCTAATCAGCTGTCCCACACTTAAGTTTCAACATCACAGTGAGATAGCATGATCAATTTTTATCCACTGTGTTTTCCTCACTCTTCATGATCCTGATGTGCTACTTCAACTGCTGGAGTGTTTTCAGTTTGATTGAGGTCATTCTTTCTGAATTGCATTTTGATTTAAGTCAGGGTCAAAACACCAGCATAAAAGTAAATGGAGGCAGGCTGTAGATAAGTTCTGACAGCAGGATATGACACACAAGCAGTGTATGTGAAGAGACTTTTTATAATATTATTTTAAACATATAAGCTTTCTCCCAATCATCTTCCAATATTAATCTACTTTTGATATTCATGTGAAGTATCCCAGTTTGCTACTTTAGATACCAATAAAAAACAAATAGGAAATGTTATTTGTTTGAGATTAGAAAGAATGACAAAAACGGAACCAGAACTCCAACATATCAGTGCGCTGCTCTGATGAAAATATCCCACTTACACTCAGTAACTATCTTAGTTTCTAGGAAGCTAAGAAGACAATACATCAAGCATTAGGAAAACAAAAACCTCTTTTTCACTGGTCTATCTGGTATCATAATGTAGATGTTTAAGCAGAAATTCTTCCCAGATCCAGCTCTAAGATGTAACTTCAAAAAATACTGTCGGGATTGAACACAGCCTAAATATCAACCTTGCTCTACCTGCACCTATCTTGTGAGCAGATGGATAGGTAAGAGAACTATCAAAGTAGTCTCAAAAGACCAAATAAAATGGGATTTTTTTTAAAAAAAAAAGTTATATAAAGTGAAGATTTTAAATATACATATATATAAATAAATTTAAGTGTATATAAATGAAGGAACCAATACAAAACAGTTCAGGTGAAAAACAATCCTCATGTTAGACATTTGTCTTCAAAATACTTTACTTACCATGGGGTTATGGCATTATTATGGCTTCCAGCAACCTAAAACCCAGAAGGGTGTTCTGTGTATCTCGTGTGTCCTTCCTCCCCAAAATAACTCAAAACAAAACAAACCCCAAAAACCCAAATAAAACACCAAACAAAAAGCACACCAATACAAACTGATAGCTGTCCTCAATCTATGTAGCAATACAGAATGCAATAATTACACTAGGAAAGGATAAGCCTTACAAAAATCCTGAAAATCATACATATTTGCCAAAGAAATACTATTTTTTTTGCCACTCCTAAATAGCAAGAGGCTCTTTGAGACCAAAATTTTTTCCTGCAATGTCATCTTTTGCATTGGTTCACAGATTTTGTAAATGAAAAAAAAAAAAACAAAAAAAAACAAACAAGCCCATAAAATTTTAGAACCTTCTCAGTTGTACTCATTCCTCAGCAATACATGGGCACTGAGGACCCAGCTAGGCACAAAAAAAGAAAAGTCACATATCAGTGTTTAGTCTGAAAACAATGTTTAAGGTTCTCTAACTGGTTCATATGCAGTTTTCTTTGCTCTGCTATCTGTTCAGATACCAGATAATTTCCATAACTTCTATTTCTCTAGTACAGAGAGAGTGTACAACAATATCACAGCCTCAGGACTTTGATTTACAGCTAGAACACACAAACAATTTAAGTTTTGCTTCTTTGCTTTTAGGTAAAGTTGTTTATGTTACATTTTCCCCCCCTCAAACTCCTTAGCTAAGACTGGGTACGAGGAAACAGCCACGTCTATCTAGAATACTCCAGCATCAATCATCTTTCTACTTGTGACAGCTCCATCCATAAAGAACTGCTTGCTGGTCCTTCTTCACATGAAGCCAGCATTATCTTCTCTCCATCATTCCAAGTCTCTCTTCATGTATATGCAAGGTAAGAGGAAAAGAATGTCCACCACATTCATTTTTCACTTTCTTTTGTCATACTCTGATCTACTCTTCTCACGTTATTCACCTGGCACTTGCTTCTATCAGGTTTTTCTGTAGCAACTTCTCTGAAGTACTCACTGCACTGTCTTACTACATTCACTTTCAACTCAACAGTGCTCAGGAGCAAAAATGCAGAACCTCAGCCCTAATCCCTCTCCACAGCTTCCTTCCTGCAGCTGTAGTGAAAAATGTATGCCCACATTTAGGAGATGGAAAGGATATTCCTAGCTACTTCCCTGCTTCCTGATGATTATTTTTAAACAGTGTCTTACTACATTTAACTCGACACAACCTGGTAAAAGCCAAGGCATTTATGGACACAGCATGAACACCCTCCCCTCCTTTCTTCTCAACTACTGTTTCATTTTGAGCTCCCACCTTGGTCTAAAGGCCCAATGTCCACAGTGGTCCTTCCTCTCCTGTGGTAAGTCTCTACCTCTTGCAGACTGGAACTTACACTGTAGCTTAAGATCAGCAGGACTAGATCTCACATGTGCCTTTAAGGTTTGTCTTGCTTTAAAACTATTATTTGGTTTATATTTTGTGTGGTTTTTTTTAATCCAGGGTTTAGACAGTCATTGCACTCAGCAAAAGGAAGACTGCAAGACAATACTTTCCAACACATGATCCACAAATGCAGATTGACAATTAATTCTGCTCAGGAGTCCATAAAAGATTAATAATTAAGAAAAAACACAAACAAACACCAAAGAAATATTTATTAGTGACCTTAAATGTACCAGTCAGACTACACTGAGCAGCAGAACATTTGGCAAGAAAAGCACACGTCAGATGTCTAAAGACTATAAGAAATCTGTGTTCTATTTGAGAAACAAATTCACCTTCTGAAAATAACAGATGAGCGGCTGGGATAAATTTTAAGTAATAGATTGTATAAACAGAAGGAAACATTATCAGTACAAACTATTCAATTTTCTTGAAGGGTTTCAATCATATCTGTTCAATCTCTGTGAATTTAAAGCTGCCTTTGTTTATTCAAGAATGCCAAGGAAGTCCATAGAGAAAAAAAACCCAGTACCTTCTTCACAAATGAACCAAACCAGACATGGCCCCAGCTGTCACAACTTTTAGGGCATGAATCAATTCCATCATACCAATACATGACATCACTGACAAAGCTTATAAACGCATATAACTTATTACCTGTGAAGGAATGCAATCACAATCAGAGTTAAAAATAGGAATTTCTTAAACATTTGAACTCTTTCAGTACCTCAAGACAGTACAGGCCACACTGACAAATGTACACATTCTTATCACTCTAATGATATAGGATCATATACTGTTTTTTAAACATTTCTCTACATTCTGTGTAGACAAAGTCAATTGAAGAAGAGTGGCTGTACAACAACTGATTGGGGTTTTTAATTCCCTGAATATCAACATCATCATATTTGTAAAAAGAAGCTACTAGGAAATTACTGGGATTGAGCCCTTCATTATTAAGATATAGCTACAATTTTTTCGTATACATGCATTAGTAGGATGTATTTCCTCCCTCAAGTCTGGTGCAGGTACATGATGAGTTCCTCCTTGCTAAGCTCCTATTCCATACCCTTTTTATTCTTACTCTTTTTCTGCCTGTCAGACCTCAATCTCCTCTCTCATCCAGTGCAGCAACTTTCCTGAAAAGCAAGTTCTCCTGATCATCCAAAGTAACTCTGTTTCACCTACTTCTGTAATACATCATATTTACCTGCTGCTTTTTAATGCTGCCACACAGCCATGCTTTCAAGTAGACTACGAGTCTGCACCTTGGAAATGCTTGAAAGCTGTTCTCAGCAATGCTACAGATTATGCTTAGGTGTTTCGCTCGGGGCTTTTTTTCCTTGCTAAACCACAATGAAAAGACTTCATGCCAAAATCACAGACACTACAAGTTAGGGAAAGTCAGACAGGGACTTTATAAAGTTTGGAGAAAACGCTATCGACCCCGCAAAGGCTCCGGACATGGGGAGGAGAAAGGGTGTCCCACTGCCACTTGGGGAGGGATCAAAATCCAAGCCATGCAAAAGCGCGCATTTCTGCCCTTTCTCATGCAGCTTCGCCCGTCTGTTTGGCTTGGCTTCGTCTCCTGCTGGAAGCCTGCCGCAGGGAAACCAGCTCAACGCGAGAAAGCCTTGTATGTTATTTATTTATTTATTTATTCCCCTTTCCCCTATTTAAAGGGCAGCTCCATCCCCATCCCTGCCGCTGTCAGGGAGGAGAAACCCCCGCGAAACGTCAGCGACACACACATACACACACACGGACACGGACACACACCCGCACCCGGCAGCCGCGCTGGCGGGGTGGAGGAGGCAGCGCCTCGGCTCCCCGCACACCCAAGGCAACGGGAGCCGGTGGGATGCGGGTGCCGGCGGGATACCAGAGCAGGCGGAATGCCAAAGCCGCCGGGATGCGGGACAAGGGGCGGCGACCCCGGGGCGCCTCCCCAGCCGCCCCCCCACCCCGCCGCCGCGGAGCGGGTGCGGGCCGCGGCCGCCAACGGCCCCACCGCCAGCGGACGAAGAAGAGGAAGAGCGGGGGGAAGGTGGACAAGAAAGGGAAGGGAAATCTGGGTCTCACCTTCCTTCTCGGCCCGGGCCGTTTGAAGAAGCAGCGCCAGAGCGAAGCGCAGCGCCGCGCCCCGCCAGGCGGCCGCCCAGCCGCCGGCGCGGGGGAAGGGGCAGCTGCCAGGGGAGCAGCGGGGGCTTACGGATGTGGATGG
>JACBWW010000007.1:11758892-11862689 GCA_020086605.1 Lanius collurio | reverse complement strand
ACACGTCACACTGGGTTTGAAGCGGTTGAACAGATCATTGAGTTTTCATCTGTCACAACAGCATAACAGATCTTGGTAGTGTAATAGATCCAGAGCCTCTAAAGGACTGACTAACAGCGTAACTAAAACCAGTAATGTTTGTTATGTCTCTTACACAGTTGTTCTTTATTGTTAGAACTCCCCAAAGACACCTTGAAAGTCGGGATATGGTTGTTTTGTTGAACTATGGCCACAGCATCGAGGTTTATTTTCAAGGGAGAAATGGAAAGTTATGAGTACTGGGTCAAAACCTTTCTCAGCAATAGTGATCATTTCCAGAAGACCTGAGGAGGAACTAAAGGCTTCTGTGTAATTACTAATTTTTCAGAGTTGCATAATCTTTTGACTACTGCATTGAAAATGGAAATATACAACCAGTGATTTATGAGCTTGAATCTCTGTTCATAGTTTTCAGAACCACCCAAACCACAGTAAATATAAAGCTTGATCACTGCTGTGAGCAGAAGCCCACATATTGACTTCTGTGGGGGTTAGGTATGTACATCAAAGAGGACGATCAAACCTAGGAACTCAGAAAGACAAACGGCAGCTGTTGATGCTTTCTTGTTACAGTGGGCCCTGTATGATCTTGATTTTACCTTCTAACTGGGCTTCTGCTCTACATGCATTACTCTTCTGGAAAAAGAAGTCAGCTATTTTCTATTTCTCAAATTTCAAATTCAGTATTGCACAACCAAGCAGCCAGACTTTCTCGTAATTCATGCTGTAGAGCATCCTACCCATTAAAATGAATAGGAACTCTAATGAAACTAAGATGTAAGCATGGCAAAATCTGCCTTGGAGTAAAAATGGAAATGCCAACTATGCTATTAAAAAAAAAAAAAGGCCATGATATAAATGAGAGAAGAACTATGAGTCCTACTGTTATGGTATCTATGAATCTTCAACCTTACAGCATTAAAATATGGGCAGTTTTTGTTTGTGCTAAATACAGAATGTCTTTTGAAAAAGATGTTATGAGTAGAAAACAAACAGCTCACATAGTCTCCCTTTCATCTTTGTCCAGGACTCCCACTGTTTGCTGTGCAGGAAAAACCAATACAATATGGGCCGATGTCTGTAATTGATAAAGCAAAAAAGCATTCCATTAATTTATTTCTGCTTTAATCTGGGTTATATTACTTCATACGTATTTGAGACTCTCCAAGTTGTTTTGTTTCTACATGCAGTGCGTATAAATATTAACATTTGGATACTGCAGTATTGCTTGAGTGTGTTGAACAGTTTTTAAAAAACAATTTCTATACTGGAAAAAAGATTCTTGTAATAAACCATGACAAGATATAGAATATAGTTCTTATGTAAATGTATTTGTGTTCATAAACAGAAATTATTTAAATATTGAGACAGTAAAATTCAACAGCTGGCTCATTAGATGAAGAAATGCCCTGTTCCACAGTAGAACACATCAGAAAGACTTTGAAATGGGGAGTTGTACTCTGATTCCTGCAGCCATTGTCAGCTTTGCCAACATGACTGCTAGAACAGAGTAAACTTAATACCAGAAGAGTGTGGTGGTCGGTCCACCTGCAATGAAAAGATGTGTACCTAAAGCTTGCTATGTTTACTTAGCTGTGGTAGTTTAAAATATTCCTCCTAAGCACACCAAAGTGCAAGCATTCAATTATCGTGTAAGATACCTTTGTTGATAGTTTATAGTCTTAGTTTGTTTTTTTTTTCCCTGGGCAAGGAATCAGAACTGCTAAAATACAGATATGTGGTTCTGCCACCTTGATATGGAGGCAGAAATTTCAGGAAGAGTGATAGTTTGGTTAGTTAGAAGCTGTAACATCTTCAACTGCTGGTACTCACTAGAGATTATCTGTCTGTCAGACTTCAAAAGCAGTAATCCATTGGTTGAACCACCTTGTCTCTCCTGCAGGAAGTTACCTCTTCTGTGGGACATGGACCAAATCCAAGTGATGTTGTATTCAAAACAAATGAAAAATTTTTGTGGGGTCCATTTCTCAGGATCTGAGAGTACATGAACTCTCTTAAATCAGCATTGAGATTTCTGTCCTGAATGTGCCTCAAGTTACTTTTTTTTTGCTTTTTGCAAATGTTGTGCATTGTGAATTGGTAGAATATAAACCAAGCAAAGGAAGAAATGGAGATAGAGGAGGCTGTTGTGTAATCCAGTCAACTCTTTGGCTAGTACAGACTTAATCCTAGTAGCTTGTTTATTAGTATTTTTCAAATTATTTTTTAAATTACTTATAAAATTCCTCTGAAAAGTTTGCAAAGGCTCTGCTCTTCACTGCCAACAAGATTTTCTGATATTCAGTCTTTCCCTGCCCTCTTTTCATTTATTCCTACTTGTTCCCATATGTATAAGCCCAAGTATTTCCTTTCCATACTTAAGGTTTGCATTACTTAAGTATTTGCTGGCTGGAGACATACCTCTATCTAACTCTGCTTTAACAAAACTGGATGTATTAAGCTCATTTAACCTTTCTCTATAAAACCACTCTTCCAGATAATGCTTATTGCTGTTCCTCAAATTGCTTCATTTGCCTCAATGTTATGATGGATGACAGAGAAACAATGCACATACCACTATTGAGTCAGCTTGGAAAAAGTTGTCTTTTTTGGAAGTGTTTCAATAAGCTTGAGCTGCCAAAATGACTCTGCATCACTTGGCTATGTTTTTGAGCACTCTAAAGCAGGGTTTACTACCCCATGGATCTGTGGTGTGTCTTTTAGTTGCCAATACTGGACCTGTGTGCTGAAGGCAGCCCAGCATCGAGGACCAGTGGCTCAGGACTCCTCCACTGCTTCATTTTCCATGCTATCTTCAAGTCATTGGAGGGCTTTATTTCCAACGTTGGTGGTGGTGTGAAACTTGTGCCTGAAGAAAACAGAAGAGATATGATATACTGGGATTTTAATATCCAGGATTGTTTACAATAATTATTTTCAGTGAACCCTTCTTACTTTTTACTCAATGATTTTATTTTCTAGATAAACTGTGGTAAATTGGGGGATTTATTATTTGTTCTGCTTCAATTTTGTTTGCTTAATCACTCCTATGATCATGCACCTAAATTAAAATCCAAGGTGTCATATGAATTTTGTTAACCCCATGAGAAAAAAAAAATCCCTAATTTCTTCAAGAATTTTACATTTTAGGAGTTAAATGTAACGATCCAGAAGTAAATTTCTTGGAGAAGGGATGATAACCTTCTGATAGGGCTCATAATCTGATACATACTTGCCCAATGAGAGCCCTCTTTCAGCTTTACCTTGATAAAAGCCATGACAGTCTGTGTGATTTTGGTTTGCCACATCTCTCTAATAAAAGAAATGATGCAGTATTTTGCTGGCAATAGCGCTAGCTGTAGTATCACTGTGGTGAACTGGGATGTGAATTGTTGCTGTGGATACACACCTGGAAAGATGCATGAAATAGGCGTTTCTTTGATCACCAGTTCAGGTTTCTCTGCTGTTACATCAATGTCTTTCAAATGCCATGTCATTGTCCCTCTCTCCTATTGTGATCCTGGCATGAGGCAGAGTAGGCTGGGCAGATATGGGATGACCTAATTAGTTGTATCTGGCATATAGGTTTGATATATAAAAAGGTGGGGGCATGGAGGAGGCTGGCTAGAAATGGGTGTTGTGTGGCTGTAGTACAGTGACTGTTACTTGACCTAATGCATTTGCAGTGTCCTCATGCCCTATCCCATGCAGTGCTGTGCGCTGGGTCATAGTGAATATGGGAGATAGAACACAAAGGGCTCTATCCCACCTCAAAATCTGATATAACAGAAGACTTCAAAACTGGGTTAGCTTTGTTCGTAAGAGTACTGTCAGTGAAGGGAACTACTCCATTCCCCAAGGGTGCAGCAATACAGCCCCATTTGCTGTCAACACAGGATTATTGCCTCCCTCAATGTTTGGCAGCCGCAATTTCAGGTGTAGTGGATAGGTATTTTGGTGTGACTGCAAGGTCTGTGATATTTACTCCACCCATACTCCACACTGATTCACCACAGCTGGAACTTTCTAGCACAGTCCTCCTGTCTATCATAGTCTGGTAGAAATCTAAGACTGCTGACATGGTATCATAGTATGGTACCCACAGAATCATGCTAGATGAGCTGCTCATTTTATGGTAAATCCTTTGTATTGAATTTTCTGCCATAAGAGCAGGCATCTTGCGCTAAAACATCTGTGACTGTAGAAGTAATCTACTGATGCAATAGAAAAAAAAAAGAGAAAGGAGAAAGAAATAGAAAATAAATGGGCCTGAACAGGATGTGCATGAACCAAATATCTTGTTCAGCCCAAAGATACACAGGACTGCATCCTTAAGTTCCTAAAGCTTTTCTGAGTGTTGAAACTTCATTGGAAACCTGGTTTTTTTAGTTAAATTGGATTCTGCCAGAATAGTGGCGTACTCAGCTATGTGCTGTCTTTTCTGATAAGCCCATCCAACAGCA
Source organism: Lanius collurio (assembly GCA_020086605.1). Lineage (NCBI taxonomy): Eukaryota > Metazoa > Chordata > Aves > Passeriformes > Laniidae > Lanius > Lanius collurio. The sequence continues at coordinate 11,858,187 of JACBWW010000007.1, read as the reverse complement.
TTGCAATGATGTGCCATTGCCAAAGGGTTTCTGTGCTTGGGAGAAAAGATGTTAGATAATACTCTGACTGAAGTGCAACTCATTTTCATGGAAAGTTTAAAATCACCAACACACTTGATCATTTATCCAGTTGTCTCCATGCAGATTCAGAAGCTCAGCCACAGACACCTCCATCTGAGATTCCTGGCCAGAGTTTATCAGTCCCAGATTACCTGTCAATGCTCATGGAACCTATATCACAGGAGGGTGTTTTTTATGAGGTACTGTTGATTTCAATTTACAAGTTGAACAGAACAATAGATGAAGCATGCAAAGAGGGCACACATCAAATGCAGTGGATTCTGGTTGCTGCCTGGGCCCCTCATCCTCAAAGGAGACTGAAGTCAGAGACATCTGCCCATGAGGATTAACTTGCAGGATAAGGCGGGATGAAATTCTAATGGTAGAATTTGATTAAATGCCTTAAAAATTGGAAATGGTTCAATCTGGTTTTTACTGCTTTCTGTGCATGTGATACATCTTCTGCTCTGTGTTTTTAAAGTCTCACTTCTGGAGGAGCTTGAGGAGTCTGATGATTACCTCATTCTCACTGCCCTCTAGACAACACTAAATATTTTCTCCATCTTCACTGAGTCATACGCTCTATGATATGAAGTATAAATTATGGGATGTCTGTACTTTCCTGTACTTTCAGGTAGCCTAGGTTATAATAAGTACTGTCATTCTGTGTACAGGGTCTCAGATATGCACTTCCCTTTTGCTCTGCTGTTGTCTCTTTCATTTCTGTTTCTGGGTTGGATTGTATAAATAAATGATGGCTCTTCACTCGTTTGACTTCCTCTCTGCTGCTGTGGGTAAGTTTCTCTTTCACTTCTGCAAGTTATAATAGAAAAAAAAAAAAAAAAAAGAGACCAAAGGCTAGGGTTGACTCTTAGGGTTCGGACTTGCAGGTTTGGAAGGATCTTCCCTGAAATTCTGTTGCTGTGAACTGATTGACATCACTTTAACATGTCTCCAAGTGCTTATTATCTCATGTCTCACACTGGAAAATAAAGGCTTCCAAGAAGCACTACAGAGATATTTATGGGTGATGGTTAGCCCTAGTACAGCCCCAGTATGAACATTCAAGGCTCTATTCCCTCAGCTTCTGTGTTTGTTTGTGATCTCTTCACCTTCTTTTAAAGTGTGCTATGCAGTCCTTTTTGTGGTTTAAGGCTCCAGGGCAAAGAGCGAGGTCTGAGGAGATGAGGTGTAGAGCTCATGAGTGTTGTCTCCTCCCTTTCATCCTTCAGAGGAGACACCAGGAAGAGCAGGAAAAGACAGGGCATAAGAGGAGAGAAATGGCACCAGCTGAGCAGGACAGGACTAACACAGCTCCTTCAAGACACTTTAGTAACAGCAAATGGGTTATAGCCAGTACTGCAGGAATTTGCTGCAGTTCCCAGTGCCAGCTCATCCTAACTGGGCTAGCATGTTTTACTCTAAATCAAATCCCAGTCTGCATAAGATGAAATATGGCTGAGTATGAGACATCCCAGTCTTTTGTTACACAACAGAGTACAAAAAGATTCAAAAGATGAAGTGTTGCCTTGGATGAGGAGCTGTGGTTGGTTGGAGGGCCAAGGAAGCCTGAGCTGAGTCTCCCGAATAACTAGTTAATTTTTTGGGAAGAAATTTATTTTTAAGAAGAACCTGCTGCTCTTCTTCCAGGTGCTGCTTTCCCATCGAGCAACACAAGAGCTGTCAGCCTTGCCTGTCCAAACTGAGGTATAGATGTCTGGGCACGCATCAGGGTGGAGGTGGAATTTAATCTAACAGAGAGAACTGAGAACCCAGAGAAAACAGAGCTTTGGAAGTGATGTTCTCTCTGGAATATTGAAAGACCTTACACATACCTCAGGGATTATATCTGTATGGATGGGTATGGAGAGCTGCTTGCCTGCTCTTATACTTTGAGCTACCAGGCTGCAGACCAGCTCTGATGTGAAAACTGAAACCGTGGCAATGTGACACCATGTGTGCATTCACCATAACTGTTCTCTCTGCAGGACTTACCAACGGCTCTGAGCTCTTGTTTAGTGCAGCTACCTGATACCCAGACCAGTCTGGCTAACATCCAGCTGGCTCAGACCATAAGCAACTGCATGCACCACCCTGCATGGGCACTTTTGCTTAGTTGCAGTAGTCAGTTCCCACAATGGCAATGCAGCAGTTGTACACAGACACAGAGTGAATTGCTAGTCACTGCAGTAGAAGCAAACTCTTCCTGTGACAACAACACTCTTAGTGTATAATTTCATATTTCATAGTCCTCCTGGATTGTTGAAGTAAGATGTAAAAATGGCAAAATATTGAAACCAAAGAAAAAAAAAATTAAAACCAGAGCAACTCTAAACGGACATATTTAAAATTACTTTGAAATTAAATTAAGCTTTTCAAAGACAAATGGGTTTCTTGTGGCTCCAAAAGAAACAGTAAGCAATAAAATCCAGACTTACTTGTGCTTAAATGATTTAGGTGGCAAATGGGGAGGAGATGGTCATAGAGGGCTGAGCTGAAGAAAGTAAATTTGCAAGTTCTTGAAAAACTGCAGAGAGTTCTGCAAAAAAACGGAATAGTATGACTCAACTTGATCCAGATAAGGTTTTCCTAGGGGAATAAAAGACAAAACCTTTGATCTCGGTTGCTGTGATAGAAAATTGAGTAATAAATAATCGTTCTGCTAACGTCTTAATCATAGCTTATACATGATGTTCTCTTGCCAACATTCTTTTGCTTCTCATTGTACTTTGACACAATGTGATTGCATGAGTGTATCAAGTAAACTCAACAGCTCTTCCAGAGGAGGCCTGTCTCCTTGTAGCCCACCAAAGCTGGATGTGTCAGAAGAAAGGGACTGGATGAAAAGCAGCCAAGGGGACTTCCTGCCTGGGGATTGTGTAGCCAGCCATGAGCCTGCTTTAATGGAAATACTAGTAAGAGAAGCATTCCCAGGGAACCCTTTGGGCAAACAATGACAGATGGATCTGGGGAGTAAAATTTCTTGCTTGAGCAACATCTGCTGGTGTTAGAAGTATCCAGAAAGCCACACCACACTTAAAAATGAAACAAACAAATCTTCAAGAAGAAGAAGAAGAAGAGCAAACCAAGATAAATTAGCTGCAATAACCTGCATTTTAACCATCACCCTGCATGAAAAAGTTGCATAGCAGAAGTCAGGCCAGGTAGAAAGCAGAGATCATTCAGTATCATAATCAAGCCTAAGCCAAATAAGGGCTGGCCATGTCCCAGACTTCCAGGTATTAAACTCTCAATCCTGCTCAAAACACAGTTATTTACAATGCCTTATAGTTTACTGGCACGTAGCTCCTAAAGCGTGGTGAAAGCAAAATACGTAATATTTTTGGTAGGTGAAGTTTTCAGTAGGTGAAGCTTTGTTAGATTTTTGTGTGGTTTGTGAGTCGTATGATCTTTTTAAAGCCAGAAAACTGAGATACAGAATGGTTACACTGATCAAAAAACAGGAAGAGAGGGCACCAAGGCTTTGAATAGAAAACATAGAAATTCATAAAAAAGGTATGAGGAAGTATATTTTTGAAACTATTGAAACTATTATCCCTAATAAAAAAACAACAAAACCTAGTGCTACAGTGATGTTCTGTGAAATTCTCACACTTGTTACTACATTTCATCTAGCATATTGATCTAATGACTGAGCAGGCTGTAGACTTTTGTTTAAAGATAGTAAAGACACAGTACCCTGCTGCAAGATGAAAAAGCTCTGCGTCTGCATGTAGCAGATTAAAGCTGGTTCCATTAGTGTCAGAACCACCTCTGTACTGTTTTACTCGCTTTTACAGACACAATTGTCAATAAGTACTTGGCCTTCTGTTTGAACAGGGAGACACCTGGTCACTGATGAATGAATTGATACCTTAGTGGCTACATGTATAGGAAGCTGTGTAAGTTTCTGGAGGACAAGTGAAAACTGAGTTATTTATAGTTTAACCTTTCATTTCTTTTCATGCTTCATATCTTTGAAACCAGTGTCATTTTTAGCCCATGACAATACAGAGGCACCAGTTTCATTTTTGCAAACCTACATATTTAAAGAAGGTTGTTTAAACAGTGCTGGCAACTTTGTATTTCTAAATGTTAGTGTTCTGGTTTTCATTTAAATAAAAGAAGCAGCATTTGCAGTTGAAATATAAGTTAGTAAGCACAAAAAATACAGTTGGGAAAAATATGTGGAGAAAAAAAAAGCCAATTAAAAATATCTGTGTTAAAATTGGACTGTAATGACAGCCACAATATTGCTGTCACCAATGCAGTTGCTGTAAAAAGCAGAGTGCCAGGGCCAAGTACAGAAGCAAGAGGAATTAACTTTTAGGTACTCCAGCAGGGCAGAGCCCTGTGACTCACACTAGGAAGCCCAGATCAAATCCTCTTACATAAACATCATACAGGGCTGGCTCTAATCCTCTGTGCACCCTAGGAGGACTGCTGATGTGGCATTCTCCAAACACACATTTGCTTTGCGTAATTGTGGGCAGTTGCTCTCGGGTGCAGGAGGCCTTAGTGTGAGCTTTTGTATTGTCTGCTCAGGGGGAGCAAAAATAGATGGGAGAAGGCAAACTCTGTATGTGGCTGTGGGCTCCCAGAGCCACCCCATACACCCCATACCCTCTTGCTATCCCTGTCCTCCCCAGAGACTGGATGTCCTCCCCCCAGCACACCAATATCTCATGCCTGAGTCCAAGCCCTTGAAGAGCCAGATGGCCTGTCCCAGTCCTAGGTCCTCCTGGATCTCCAGTCATGTCACTGGTGTCCCCTTGCTTTTCACTGCAGTTGTCCGCTTCAGTGAAGAATACTGAGGACCCATCTCCTTTTTCGCACCAATGTTTAACTTGCTGAATCAGGACTCCCATGTAATGATTCAGACCTGGTTTCTGGTGACTAATGCTGGGCACTCCCTTCCTCCTAGGCAGCAGTAGCTCCTCAGCGTTCCCAAACTCTGTTCAGCCAGGCAGCTACAGGACTAGAGGCCAGATGTTCTGCTTACTCCCACTAAACAAGTGGTGGATGTTTTTTATTTATACAGCAGTGTCAATTTTTAGCCTGAACTTAATTTTTTTTCTTTTTGATCTGTGCAGTTATATGAACAAAAAGTATAATCCCTGCAGACACAGGTCCTATAGTTTACAGAATGATTTTCTTGAAGAAAGTCTGGGTGGGGTACTGTGAAATTTCTGTTGGTGTTCTTACTCAGCTGGGATCAAATTTGAAATAAAGCAAACACCGTATCAGGAAGACCTTATTATAGGCATAGTTTTATCTATGTAAATCTTTCTTCTTCCAGGTTATTTTATCCTTCATATATAGAAGTTTAAGACTTAAAGGAGCACTCTGAGTAAAAGCTCTGGCATAACTTCCATTTTCTTCTCCTCACCCATCAAACAAAAGGTGTGATATAACACAAACACAATAATTTCCCACAGAGATGACCATACAGCATCACAGCCAGGTGCTCTCTGCAACATCTCCCTATTTCGTTCAGCAAGAATTTGAAAGCATTATCAGTTTGATCACTGTTGTGATTTCTGTGGTTGAAGGAAGCTCACCGGGCCTCACAGGCTCCAGTGTGAGAATGCCCGCTCAAGTCGGGGGGATACCCTGAATTCTTGATTCTGGATTATTGGTGAGGCAAAAATGTTTGTTCTATCAGCCAGGCCCATCCATCCTGTGCAATTTGTCTCTTCAAGGTTTCAGTGCAGAAACAAATGACATCCCCTGAGAGTTAAGCCTACTTAACTAATCTTCTAAAACAGTTTCAGAGATCTTTTGGCTTGGTCTGAATCTCCCTCCTATGGGTTTTCCTGAATGTATTCAGTTTTTGTCTCTTAAATTAGATAATTTCTCATCCTCTGAAATATCTCTGGTATAACCGTGAATATGAAAGGTACTTTGCAGACCTTACAGTGGTTTGTGCTTTGTCTTAGTTTGTCAATGTCAGTGTAACTGGATGATGCAGGCTCTCGGTCAAAACCAATAACACATTCAGCTCTTGACTGCAGGAAAGTTTGCCGCTATTTTGAATTACATTTCTTATAGCTATTGTAAAGCTTTCTCTCAGTTGTCTGTGAAGCAGTTGTGTAGGATTTTTTAATAGTTCCAGTATGGGAAGTTCAAGATTATGTAGATGTGGTCAGGCCATTTTCCACCACCCAATACCTCACAGATATCCACTATGACAAGGAAAAAAAAGCAAAAAAAGCAAAGGCACATTGTGGTATATTACCTGATACTACACCCAGTCACATGCTCAGATCCTTGCAAATTTAAGGTAAATGACTTGCATTAGAGCAATGACTTTTATTCTTTGTCATCTGTGACTATTTCCTTAATAGCTAGACAAAGTGGGATGTTTCACACAATTCTTTGCCATGACATGCTGTGAAATGTTTGGCTGTTGTCCTTAGAATCTGGTAATGTCAATCACGGATTTGTACTTACTTAGAGCCCAACTTTTGATGCCACATGAGGCAGCATCCTGACAAGGAGAAAACCTGACGGAACAGCTGTAGTTTCAAATACTCCAACACGTTCACTTAGGCATACTATTACACAATGACCTAGTTTACATCTGTCATGGGGAGCAATTAATCTTTGTCACTCCAGACTCATTCTAGAGGCACCTGAAGCCCAAAGAACTCCCCGGAGCTATATCTCTTCCTGCCAGATTTCTGTGGAGGGCTTCAGTTCTGCTCCAGAGCACATTTCATCACTTCAGTAGCCCAGAGTACCTTCAGGGTCTCTAGATGAAGGCAACTCTCAGTACAAGAGCAATAGAAATACTGATCACAAAACACAATCCGCTGAGTTTACACACCCCTAAAAGTTGATGGGAGATGTATTTCTTTTGAACTCTGCATCAGCCAGTCATTAGTAGCTCCCAGTGTTATTCAAGCAGTACATTTCCTTCCCCCTCAGACTTGTAAGTATTTTCCATGGATCATATTTTCACCAAATCACAACTCTTTCAGCTGTTGATTTCTGCCCAGAGCAGCAGGTGCCTGGATGACTCTTCACACATGTTGCTGTGGTTGTTGGGTGCTGACATCTCTGCAGCTCCTGCTTTTCTGGATGAGGCTTCCCTCAATATGGGCAACTCCACCTCCTTTGGCTTTTGTCTCTGCATCATCTGCAAATATCATCTGGCCTGAGGGGCCCCTAAAACAGCTTCTTTCACCTGACCCATGGGATGCCTATGAATGCATTGCAGTTGGGCCTCCTCCAACTCTTTAGTCACTTCACTAGAAATGTTTCCTTGAAATGCTGCATGTGGTCTAAATGACTCACCCCGAGGCTGGGAATTCACAGCTGATACCTTTAGAAAAACACCCTAAATTTCTGTCTCAGCGTTTATAGCTCTATTGCTAACCTCTCCATGGAGTTATCTTCTGTGACTAACAAACTATGAGTTGCCTTTGTGCAAACTCTTTTAAAAGTAAATGTTAAAACAAAAGTCTCCCATTGGGCACACAGTCTCCCCGTATTACTCATTACAAATTCAATACACAAAGTTCTGCCTCATTAAAACTATCTTCTGACCAGAAGAGGGGAAACCCCCAGCAAAGCTTCCTCGATGCAAGTAACCACCTCTGTGGAGGTTGCCCTTTTACTGCTTTTTGGTTTGCTGTTCAGTCGTAATTTCCAAGGAGCCACATTTCTGCTTTTTTCTCTCCTGCACATCAAGAAAAAATTTATAAGACTCTGCTTTGCAAGATGCACAGCCTACACATGAAAAATTTTGACAAAAGCTTTAAGCCTTGACACGCTGTCAAGATGCCATCCTGCTTTCTCTTTCCCTTTAGCTCAGTGACTGGAAAGCCCCCCTACTCAAGGCCAACAAATTTCTCTTTGGAAGAGTTTTTTCTGTTTTGAGCCCACTGCATAAATCCAAAGTATACAGTGGCTACCAGGGAAAGGCCCAGCATGGAGAGCAGCATTGCCCTCCTTTACTGCCTCTGGCTCAGAGGCAGCAATTGCACTATAAAGCTGCACAGCGTGTTATTAATAAAATACTGCACTATCTTTTGGGGGAAGTGCTGTCTGGCCTAATATTTTTAAACTACTTATTCCCTCACCTGTCTCAGAGAGAGTAGGCACTGGATGTTGCAACCTGGAGGCAATTGAGTTGCTAGAAAGGTAATGGTTGAGTTGAAGACCTGCTCAGATTTTTGCAGAGGAAGGCTTAAGTCAAGTCAGGGCAATGATACGAAACTTACAAGACTCTCCTAAACCTGAATCTGGCCCTTGAACTGGGAGAATCCTACAGAGTCCTGCTTTTAGATGACCAGGCTTGCTGCTAATACACTTTTCATGGTAGATAAACAGCAATCAAGGCAAACTGCCTTTTTCTCTTTATTAGAGAGAAAGAATATTGATTCATACCTCTGCAGTTTGTTTGCTGTGTGGTCAAAAATTTGTAAGGTGATCTAAGGCACTGATCTTGTCGGTTACCAACACTTTTGCAATAAAATATTTGTTTAAGTTTTTATCAGAAATAAAATAGATGTTATGACAATTAACATTAGAATTGTACGTAATGGGGGTTTTGCCCTCTTTTTTTACTTCTTCACAGAAAAGAAAGGCCTAGAATAATTTCTTATTGTGGCAGTAAAATCTCACTTAACTTTCTAAGCTCTTAATTGTAGAATGACTTTCATATAGCACTATGGCTGACGTGTAAAGATAAACAGCATTATTTTATTTTTTCTGTGACTCACTGAACATAAGTCCATATTTATTCAGACTTTGTGGAACAGAATGATGGGTGGGAAAATTATAGTTACCAGGCAAATGAATATTTTAGTTCATTCAATTTATGTTGTGTATCTACTTCTATAATAAAATGCAGACATTTGGGACAAAAATCTTGTTTGAGGTCCATAGCTTGTGATCTAAGATTTGTAGGTAGCAGACAGACTTTTTATTCCTTTGTGTCTATGGGAGAACTAGAGTTATTAATGCTGGTAAAATAACAGCTGCTGAATGTTATTTCCATATGATCTAGCAATTATAGCACATGCCATCACCTGATAACTTAGTTGTTCTTTTTTACAGTCCTCACTGTGATGGTTTCAGATATTTAAATTCTTTATCCTTCTCCCAGTGTATCAGATGACTCCAAACAGTCAGTGTGGTCCAATAGGCCCTTTGCAGAAGGCTCTGCTTTTTTTCTTTTCCTAATGGGCAAACTGCTTAGTAAGCAGGGCCTTCTGGGCTCATAAATGGAAATACTGGATGTGTGTCTTGTCTCTATGCCTGTCTCCTTCTTGATGAAGTAAGGCTGTTTCTAATTTTTTTTCCATAATTCTAACAGTGAGAGTTACTGAATCCCCATTGCCAAAGTTATCTGAGATCTGCCCAGCCATCTGCTGTACCTCTGCGACTGTGATGCTGCACCTCCTATCCCTGTGGTGTGACTCCAGTGCTTTCCTTTTGCAGAGGAGGGAGAAGGGCCTTTGGAAGCCTCTGGTCCCATCACATCTGGTAATCCAACTGCCTTCCACTTACCTAGCATATGGTAAATTCTTATTAACAGTAAAGGCTCTGACAAAAGAGGAATACAAGGAATACAAGGAATAAATGACCCAACTCTAAAAGCATTTCTTTTCTAAGTTGATCAAGAGATCAGTCATAGACTGTGCCTCTTTACTCCTTCTTCCAGCTACTAGACACTTCTGCAAATACTAAATAAAACCAATAAGGAATTAAATACTGTTTATTGCTAAAGAATTTATATATATGCATGTTTCAGTTCTGCAGTCTGTTCCTTTCCAATGAATCGAGGCATGGTGAACAAAACCACCAATATTTAAAGAATTCTAGAAGAGATCACTTAAATACAACTATTTGAAGTAGAGCAAAGGATACCAGCTACAGCAGGGAGATTGATTTTTTCTGGGTATTTGTGAAATAATGCTTTCTGCTGATTTTACTTTGCTGATTTTCCATAACTCAATTGTCACACTACTTTTTGTACTTGACTGCTGAACAGCTTTTGGTCATGGACTTCTTTTGACTAAACAGATACAGCTGAAGTTTTCCCACTGCCTGAATTCTTTAACTGGAAAAGACGCAAGACAAATATGAGAGGCTACCAGATCCTTTCCTGTCATCTGTAAGTAATTTCCAAAGACTACAGAGAATGTTGTAGACATGTCAAGTTTTCAATAATCTCAGAAGGAGAGAGGGAATATCCTAAAGTAAATACCAAGTAGTATATATTATCTGTCCTGGGAAGCTACCCTGCCAATCGAATCAAAAATATGTTCTTTATTAGAAAACTGCCTGCAGCTTTAATCAGCTTTAGCTGATTTTTTTCACAGTAACATATTTACCAAGGTGCGGGGCAACCTTGAATGGAAGATGGCCTCTCACCAGATGTCTGTTTTAGCAGGTAAAAAAATCAAATATCATTGTGTGCTCAAAATTTTCTTAATTATCATTGAAACGCAGAATGATCCCACCTCTGACAAGCCACTTCAAGTGCCTGATGGACACAGAAGAATTAATGTGGAGCAGGAAGTATGCTGGTTGTAAGAGCTAGGCTTGTTGTCAGATGAGACTATTGTTGGTTCCATGTGAAATCAAGAAAAAGTCATCAAATAAAAGTTGTACCTTTTTAAATTTTGGAGGGTATTTACAGGATAATTCCTGGAGAGAAGTATATGGAAATGACAGTAAAGACTTCTTCAGTAAAGAGCACTTGGTTTTGTGCCTTTGATACATGGATGATGACATGGATAATGACCTGTAGGGCAATAATGTAGTTTATGGGTTTCTAAAACATAACCTATACATTGGTGGAAATAATTATATCAGTAATTAAAGGTGTACCTGACAAACAGCTCCTAGGATCAACAACTGTGAGAAACCACAGCAGGTTTGGTATTGAGTTTGGTAACCAGATTGTAAAAGGAGGAACCATGAGCTGCAGATACTCCTTGTTAGCAGCAGTGTTTTCAGCTGGCATTTCAGTATGCTGTTATTAAGTAGTACTACCTTTAGAGATATTTTGAAATGTTTTCTAAAATCACAAAAGAAATTACATTTTTGCCCAGTCTTATCCAGGAAATAAGGAGACAGTCATGCCTTTTCTGTATGCAGCCAGACAGATCCCATGCAGAAGAGCTGCCTTACATCTTTGAGCATTGCTTTAATCTCTGGGTAACTTGTGATTGCAACATGAATCCCGAGGTTGCCTAAAAGTCCTAGACATGATACATTCATCCCAAACTCTACACATACTGAATATTTCACTACTGGAATGTGTTATGAAAATTACTTTATTTAGGTTAGTTGATTTATGATGTAGGCTACAGTTTCTTTGGGAATCAGAATAATGCTTAAAAAATAATTCCAAATATCCATGTTTACAAGGAGAAGTCCTTTCTCTTCCTCCTTCCCTCATGCCTGGTCTCAAAATCTGGAAGAAAATCCCCCAAGTCATTAAAGGTATAGAGAATCATAGAATCATTAAGGTTAGGAAAGACCTCTAAGATCATTGAGTCCAACCATGTTTAGCTAGCAACAGTATTACTGTATGTAATAACAAGTCTGAAGAAAAGACTATCCAATTTTTTAAAAATTTTTCAATTCTTCTGACAGATCCTAACTTATCAGAAAAGTCTGAAGACATCCTTCAGATGTAATGTCCTGACTGCATACATAATCATGTGATTGACTGAATTTAGCTGTAGCATTTAAACTTCCAGCTTACAAGTTTGTTGGGGACCATTCCCAAACATTTCTATTCACTCAGCCAAGCAGAACATAAGCTGTCCTCTAAAAATAGGGAAGCTGATATAAAAATATTTTGTTTGGACCTGTATCCCAATATTGCACATAGCTAAAGTGCTCAGAGCCACATGAAAACACAGCTTTGAACCACAGGAGAAAAGTCATGGCTCAAGGATGTATTACACATATGTGAGGAATACGTGGATGACTTGACAGCTTACAGATGCTTGGGAGGAATACATTTCAGGAAGGCCAGGGCTGTAGATCATTGCCTGGCATCTCTTCAGCTCTGTAAACTGTTCTCTCTGGGATCAGGTTTCAGAAAGGAATGCCGTCACAAGAGATTTTACCCAATGACTAAAACTGCTGACTTTCCAGTGCGATGTTTAACCTCCCATTCCATGCTCCACACTTGCTTTATTTACTAATCCAGCCTGTAGCTGTGATGTGGTGGAAGAATGGGGATAAATATGCCTTGAGAGCATATGTATGAGTGGACAAAGTACCACCCATCGCCTCAGCACTGTAGTTGTAGAAGCCCAGAGAACCTGACTTCTGTCAAGTTCTGATTCTAGTGTGGGTTGTCACGGTATCCCCTCCTCTGAAACAGTAGGAAAAGCCCTCATCTGCAGTCAGGGAGAGAGGATGAACTGGAATTGGACCTCACTCTGAGCTGAAAAATTAATAATATAATAGAGCATCCCAGGCTGCAATACATCTTCTGTTTACATTCTCCATGCTGGGAGAGAGGATCTGGACAGGGTCCACTGCAAAGGCAACAGCTGCAGGGAAGTTTTATAGCCACGTTTTTCTACTAGACGTGGCTTTCTGGTGTCAGGAGATTGATTTGGGACAACTACAAAATATATATTTTGGTGTATTTCAACAAACCACTGGCCAAGGGTAAAACCTCTAACTGTTCAGAAAGATCAATAATACTTAAAGGATAACAGTTTCTTAGTGTCACAGAAATACCAAGTTTCTTATTACCTGCTCTTTTGTAGCAGTAAAAATATACCTTAAGATAGAAAAGTTCAAAATGGTAAACCATGTAAGCGTTGCTAACTTGTGCTGTGGACTTGGTTCAGTTGCTGTCCATGTTCACATGCTTTTTATGAGTCACAAGGTTTCATCCTGAATCCCAGCTAAGTCATGTGATTTTATGAGATTCTTCCTTCTTGTCCTTCCCCTCCTATCAAAGTTTGATGCTGGCAGCCATCATGGAAGAATTTGAAACCATAGGCTTTCTGAAGCCTAAAAAAGGAGAAAGCAAACAAACCCACCTTTAATGTGTATATACATATACACCCATACACCACAGGTGTATGTGTAGATGGTGTGTGTGGGTGTGTCCTTGTGTGTCTGTCTATCCATGTGGAGGGAGGGCGGGAGAGACACATTTCATGATCTTTGTGAAGGCAAGGATTTCATGTTTGTCAAGGCAGTTCCTGGCACTGCCAACCCTCTAAAAGAAACCAATAATGAAAGATTGCAGATACATGGTCAGTTTGGAGAAGACTTAGCCTGTTGCCAGAATAGGCCGTTTAGGAGTCAGAACACTTATGACTGGATCTTGAAAGCCTTTGATCCCCTTGAGCTGTTTTTGACATGGATAGAGGTGGTAGTCAGTAGAGAGCAGAAGCTACTCAGGAGGGAGCACAAAAGCTCCAGCTCTTCCAGCAAGAAATTCCAGCACCCTGATACGGCACGTAGTTTTCTCACTCATGGTGGTAGTTTGCATCATACTTTGTGAGGTCAGATGCTAAGGATCCAAAAATTACATTCTTCCTCATGAGTAAGCTTTAGTATGATCTGGAATGATTCATCAGGTTAAAGGGTTGTAAGGTCAAACCATTTATGAAAATACTCTTTTAAATATTGGCTGAGTTTTTTGAGAAGGATATTTTGTGTAAAAAGCATGAAGAATTTCATCCACTAGATATAAAATATTTAAGGGTTTTTTTTGGCCAAGATTTGTAGTTCCATAAGCTGTAGACTTTCTTATTTGTTACTTATTTTTTTTCTGCATGTTGAAATAAAGTATAAATGAAAAAAACCCAACATAGATGCTGGCAAATACTCATACTATCCAATATATTCAGACTTATTTAATTAACTTGTCAGGCTTGGTTTTTACCAAGCTAATTCTGTGGCTATGGCAAATTGTATCTTCCAGATCTGATTATTCATTAAACACCTACTGTGAATTTCAGGTTCCTGCATGCTTAAAATACAGTATCTGTAAATTTGGATTAAGAATTAAAATACGTTTCTTAATTTTATTTAATTTATGACTTTCAATTATAGAATTTAAATTCTAAGGATGCTGCAGAACACATCAGTTAACTATACTGAGCTAATTAACAATTATAATAACTTCTTTTGACTGCAGCACATATATTTTCAGACCTGAAAGAAATTACTGGATTGCTTATTACTGATATTATCTTAAAAGCTTTGCTTTTGTTTCAGTGGTGCACACATTCTAATCCACTTTTGGAGTAAACAATGAATGACTGAATCATCATTGCATTTATCAGAAAGATTCAATGATGAAATTAAACATTATTTTAGTGTATTGATTTCCACTGTTTCTTGAGTCGCATAGTGAAGTCTTGGGATGAGCATTTCCCTGCTGCACTACAGTACAAAACTTCGCTCTCCTGTGGTTGTGGAGCAGGATTAAAGTTGAGGTTCCTGATAGATGTTGCTCAGAAACCCCAGCCTGGCCTAGTGCACACAAATGGCTACAGGGAGGTTCCCTCAGATTCCTATAGATTCTGGATTAAATAGGTAAGAGCTGTGTTCCAGTTGATACATTATTTTCATGTCTGTTTCTCTGGAAAAAAGTGATTTAATGATTTTTATCATAAAGATGACATATCACACACACACACATATATATAATTTTTTTTTTATAATGAACTATTGTCTCTGTGTGGCTGACTTTATTTTCTCCATTCAGTGCTACAAAAGAACAGTAAGCACAATCTTAGGTAAAATTTGCATAGGAAATGGTTTGCAGCAAGCAGCCAACAACCACTTCATTATACTCACAGGAAACCCTTTCCCCTCTCAACAAAACAAAAATTTAAAAAAAGGGCTCTGTATGCAGAGCCTGATGTTATCGCTGCTGACTTCAGCTGCACTCCTGTCACTTATGACAGTTGTGTAGTTTGCACAGGTCTTCATAGGCTGAGAATATGCAGAGAGAAATGCAACATTTTTGAAAAGGCCATTAAAGTAACAAGCAAGAAGGAGGATGCAGTGTTGTAAGTTTAAAAAAGAACAATAGCTTCCCAGTGTCGTTCTGACTGCTCTTTTAATCTGGGAAGGAAAATAACACCTGGACAAGTTGCCAGAGGTTGCTTTTTCTTCACAAGTAACTTTGAACTCCAAATGGAAGACTTTTCCAAGAGATATTTTCTACTTAAGCTACTGCTACTGGGCTGGGAAATGCATTAATTCAAGCAAGTGCAACAGCTTCTGTTAACAAGGCCTCACCAACCTTGAAATGAACCGAAAATCAACAAATTTTTGTATCTTAACAGGCAAACACCTGTCAGGATGGTTAAGATTTGCTGCCAATAGGTTACTCTTCTCACAGCCCTTTTATGTGTGATATCTATGATGATACCTTATTATCTCCTTTCCCTCCATAACACCTTCCTCCATGGCATCCTCTTGTGCCTGGAGGAAGCCCCATAAGGCCATCTCATCTACTGATGTTATGTTTTCAAATCTGTTTTCTGCTGTGCTGCCTGTAAATAAACAGCTGCTGTTTAACAGTTTGAGTGAGGTAGCTGTAAAACAGGAGCTGGAATAAAAGCATTAAAAAATGTGTTACAGAGTTTTTTTCTGCATTTGTTGGTCTCCCCCTCTCCAAAACAGTTATGGTGCTGTTCTCTTAGAGTCTTATCTATGAAGGGCAAGTGAAGTGCAACACACAGCACTAAGAACCTGTGGGAGGTTCTAATAAACATTAATTAAATATTTTAGACCAATTATATGAACACCCAGCCCCAGTTAACTGAGGCTGACTACATAAGCAGACATTCTGCTGCTGATAGTGTTTCTTCCCTGCTTGGCAAAAATAGCTGGAAAAGGGTTTTTTCTGATTTGTAAAAGTAGTTTGTGCCACTGCCAGTTCCATAGTAATATGAATCCAGTTTCACAGTCTAAGATGGGAAGCCTGGTTGAAGCCATAACAGGCAACAAGCCCTGACTAGAAGTAAAATAATCCTTAAATACTAGGTGTTCCTCAGTGACACATTGAAGGGGCTGCTCTTAAGGTGCTATCTGGCATTCATGGGGAATTTTGCCCTTCAGTTTTTGAGGAAAGAAATAAGTTCTGCAGTTGGGGATGGTTTCAATAAGGAAAGATTCCAAAAACCTTTCTATATTCTCTCCCTGACTCTACTCTGCTGACTTCAGGTGTGCAGCTGTCCAAGTCATTTGATTTTGGGTAGAAGATAACACCTGCCTCCTTTATGCTGCCATAAATTAGCCTCATGTTTGTAAAGCACTTTGGCAAGATTAGGAGCTAAGTGTTACTTGGGAGCCCTATGCTCCTGTTTCTGACACCACCCCAATACCCAGGGCTTCAACAGAAGGCAGACATGTCTTTTGCAAGCCCATGGCAGAGGATGCAAACAGCCTCCACCATAGCCACTCTTGAGGAAGCCACCTTTGTGAGGCCATGCAGTGCTTTAAATTATGGTTTAATCTGCTCAGCCTGCCATTGTTTATATGCAGCTGTATATATTTTGTTGTCTTCCATTTCGTGGTTATATTGGGCAGGTTTTTCTTTTGAGCAGCAGCTCTGATCGGTGGGAATAAGAAAACAGAAGTAGAAAGGCAGAATTGTTTTACGCTTAGTGTCATTTTTTCACATGTTTTATTTGCCTGCCTCTGCTTCCTTGGGAAATGGGAAGTGTTGTTCCTCTCTTTTTTTAAGCATCTATGCATTTTCCTGTGCTCGTGGGAAAAGCAGCAGGGCAATGACCTAATTCAGAGCAAATGAAAGGGATTTCCTAGCAAAGGGCGGTAATTGGAGCAGTGCTGCAGGTATGTGAAAGCACTGAATGGTAACCTGGGACTACTGAGAGAGGAAGACCTCTGCCGTAACAGAGCTATAATCACCTCGCACTTTCGCTAATTGCCAAGAGCTGGAGCTCTAAAGTGCCATGCTATTTTTTTATATAAAATCTATTAAATTGCTACATCTTGGCCATTTTCTCCAGCTGTTCCTATCAGCCCTCATTATCGCTGTCCCTCAGTAGCCAGTTTCAAAAATGAATGCAGTTCCTGCAGCCTTCCATTCATGAAACCCCTGTGGTAGAGGACACTGTAAAGAATAAAAAGGAGACAATTGCTCAGCACAATATAATGAAGTGGGCTGTAGGCCTGGCTTCCCCTCTCAAAATTAAACCAGGAAAGATCTTCCAAACACAATGCCTTGCGTCAGAGCAGACCCTTACATACCTACCGCTGATATTCTGTGTCATGGGGGTGCTGATGGTCACTCCTGCTTCTATTTTCTCATGTCTTTCAACAGAGTCATCAGCTGGGCATGTTTTCAGGAATAGACAATATGCATTGTGTTTTTGTAATAGTTCTTCATTCTCTGATGTGAACATCTTCTAAACATTTCTTTTATCTCTTACTAATTTTATCAATCTCTTCCTTTCCCAAAAAGTTCTGATGATATAGTTGTGTGTCCCAAGTATGAATTTCTTCAGAGTGATAGAAATCACAGGACAAGGTAAACCAAATAATTGAAAGAGAAGATTCTATGGGAGCCTTGAAAAATAATTCTATTATTCTTGCTACATGTTCAGATCTGTCCAAGTGCAAAGGGGGCAAAATATGTTTTTATCTTGCTCATGGGTCCTCATTTAACCCATCAGTTATGACCCTCAGTTCAACATGTTAAATCAAAACTAAAGACTGATTGGCTCACCCTGGATTCTGGTTTCTAGGATGCTGATAATATTTTTCAAAACCCGATGCTTTTTGGCAACATTTTGGTGCTGCCTGTTTAGAATTTGTGTCCAAAGGTGGAGCAGGGGCTGTTATAGCAGTGAGATCTGTTCTGTTTCTTTGAGTGTTCTGGGAAGACCTGAAAAGGAAAGACTGATGGAGTCTCTGAGAGGACACTTTACCAAGAAGTCAAAAGAGGGAGAGCAGGACTTTCTGTAGCAGCTTACTAAAGAGCTCCTTGTTTGCTTTTGGAGGCAACAGCATTTTCTATGCTTACCTTTGTGACACTGTGACAATACCAGAAAAAGAAAGGTACTCAGTAGTTGAGTGTCCCTGTCACCATGTGCTTATTTAAATACTTGTCAAAGCAAATGATTTCACAAAAAGAATAAGAACTGTAAGGGCCAACACCCTTCTGCTAGTTACCTACATCTTAGAGTGTATTTGTGCTCACTTTTATGCCTAAACTCAAAGCCTTCTTTGGCATTGAGACCCTTTCTGACACAGACCACAAAGTGTGGACACAGTGTGCAATCGCTGTAAGTATTCATTGCAAGATCACTTCAAGACAGAATTTAAGTGCATCTGAAGGCGATGAAATGCCTACAGGAAATGGAGTCTGGTGTGATTATTGCTTGCAGATGTTCTGGGCACACTGAGGACCACTTGATGGCACAGATTTTCTTATTGAAGTGGATATTTGATATGAGGTTCACAGCTTTTAGGTGCAAAGTGGTGGAAGGGCTTATAAACAGTATTTTCTTAAGCAAAGTAGAATAAAAAAAAAACCCTATGTCTCTGTAAATAAATATCCTGGGCTTCGGCATAGTCTTTCAGATAGGCTGTCTCTTTGTTTCCCTCCTGAATAATACTTTGGATAGTATTTGAGAAAGGATTTAGAAGGGTAATGATAAATTGATGATAAACTTCTAAGAATTAAGAAACAGGACATAAAGTTATTCATTTTATGGATGAGTAACAGCTGAATCACAACACTTGAATTGGCAGACCCTTTGAATCTCTATTCCAAGTGAAATTCCAAAATAAGAAGTCATTTAGAAACAAAAAAATAAACTTGAGGTTACCCATGGAAGTAGATTTTTGGATTTTTTTTCCCCAGCACAACATTCTGAATGACATATTTGTTTGTCCTTTACTAATTTTCCCTCATGTTCTTTGAACAGCCAATAGTTTTGGCTCTTTACCATGCAGTGACGTGGGTGGCTGAAGAGAAGGAAACTAAAAAAGCCTGATTTCCTCAGGTGTTTGGACTGTTGAGAAACCAGGACTTGGAAGTCCCGGAAAAACCCTCACATGACCATCTGTTTTGGAACCTGGAGCTAAGGTATTGTGGGATAATTCATACAACGACACAGACTAATCACGAGGGCCTTGTCATTTAAATGCTCCAATTACTTTTTTCTGCAATAGCTTCTGCTCTTCTCCACATCCCACAACGCATTCCAAGGCTACTATGATAATTGGAAGTATATTCCTGTGTGTGAAGTGGACTTTAATTAGCACCTAAGGGGCACATTGTGGTGTTCTGACTCATGTGGCATGGATGTACTTCTGAGTCGCTCCATCACAGCCTGTGGGACTGCTCATGAAGAAAGGTACTTCCTGGCCCAGACAAAGGCTGGCTTGGAAGCTCTGAGCCACCCAGATGGGACAAGAGGCTCCCCTGAATCTGCAGCATGCAATGCCATGGCCCGGGGCCCTATAAAACAATAGTTACACTAACACTTACAATTATTTTGCTCAACTAATAAGCAATATGAGTGGCTCCAGATTTTAATTCTGTGAGCAATTTAGAAACACTGTAAAAACTGGGATTGCAGGCAGCCTTGTAACAAATTAGTTACTTTAACTATTACATGAGTCAACTGTAAAATAGGGCCTGAGTTACAAAGACACATACCAACTGTGGGGGATATAATGGAAAATTAAAATTAATGTGACATAATACTACTTCATTTACAATAAAAGTACTGCAGATGGAAGTGATGGGAAAAGTGGGGAGGGCAAAAGTCCACTGATTAGTATAATTACACCCATGCATCTGCTTCCCTAAGGCAGGTTGCAATTTTAGCTCAGTATCAGCACCTCCTGCCAGCCATGCAGAGAGACATCTGTGAGCTGACATCCCAGCTCCTGCTCCGTGGGATGAAGCTGGCAGCCAGGGTGAAAAGAAACAAAAGGCACTGATTGAAACAAAAAGCCTAGTCGGCAGGTTCTTCAATCATGATGTAATCAATCTCTTTTTTCCTTTTTTTGTCTCGATGCTATTAATTGCCTTTCAAAGCTGTTGCAAAATGCACTTCCCTGATGATAATAAAACATTCCCTCCAGAATCAGTTCTCTGGCTCTTTCCTTATTCCAAACTCACTTGCATTCAAAATCCTTACCTGGAGGACCATAGGTGGAGATGTCACTAAATACAGCTTCTTTGATGCTTACTACAGAATGATGCATGTCTCTGTCCTTTTCATGGATATCCTGTGACAATCCAGCAGGAGGAACCAGGGCCAAGTTTTAAATCACCTGGGCAGTGTCTCAATTGCACTATCTCTGAGAGGCAGGTCCTGCCCATAGTGACACCTAGGGATTAAAATGTCAGCAAGTACTTCATGAAAGTTGGTATCTATTACTTATTTCATAACTCTGTAGAATATTTATGAAACTATGCTGTACAGAATTTTTTAGACTTGAGAATTATTATCTTAATTGTGCTTAGATTGTAATTACAATGTACTGAGGTTACTGATCTCTTCTGAATGAGCTCAATGGTAGTCAAATATTTTAAAATTCTTTAGAGTGAAGAAAGAGCTGAAGTTATTTAAAAACAAAGTCCTGCCTTAGAGTACTCTGAATAACATGTCCATCACAAATGTAGTAAGGAATTATATGAAAGCTAAAAGGTGAAAAACAGGTCTTAATTGTTTAATGTATTTCTTTCCTGTACTATCAAAATGTTGTGCAGGATTTTATCAACACCAGATCTATTTTATATTGTTAAAATACGGTAAAATGCTTTAAAATATAGCCTGAATAGGTTTAATGTCTCCTGTTGAATCTAATGTAACTCATACAATGTGAAAGTCTAGTTATCTGCCAGTGAGACAAAGCCAATCCTTTTCTATCTTACATTTTGGAAATTATGCACCATTTTCTTCTAAATGAAATGACTATCCAGCATACGTCCTGCTAGGTAAAGAACTGTCATCTATAATATATTGCCTTTGGCCAAATAACCCTTAGCATGAATGAAGGTAGTGTAATTATTTTTCTGTTCAAAACACAGTTCTCAGTATAAACACAGTGACTGGGTATAAATGTTGCTTTCAGGATCAATATTTATAAATCTCTCCGTGATTGTTGTTGGGCTGATGCTACATTTACAAATGGAAACAAATCTTTTTAAACCCCTTTTATCAGCAAGCCTTGCAATCTCAGCTTAAGATATAGGCAGCATCTTTGAGACTTTGTTTTGGCACATAACTCCCAGCAGCTCGGGTTTGGCAGAGCTGCGAGGCCCTCACACAGTCTCGGTCCCATCTTCCCTGCTGCCCTACGGAGAGCGGGTGTGGATGGGAATGGTGGGAGTGCGGTGAACAGCCGAGCTCTCTGCTGCTGCAGCCCAGGTCACTGCCTCTGAAAGCAGGCTCCTCTCTCACCAAGACACAGGAAGGTGTGCCTGCCTTGGCCCCTCGCACAGATTGGAGCCCACTGGTGGGACCACACTTGCCCATCATTCCCACCATTTCCAATACTGGAGAGACTGCAAGTATCCTTTCCTTCGCAGAGGTGCAAGCTGGCACACTCAGCCTGGGCAGCCAGAACACATGTGGGTGTGGGGAGATGGCTAACTCATCTCTCTCCACCGACTTGCCAAGGAGGGCAGCTGACTGGTTCTGATTAATCACCCATTTCACAGATGACTTAAGTCATATGAGGCAAACCCTTTCTTGTGGGCTTAAGTGATCAGCAATATGCCACCTGCAATTCTCAACTCCAGTTATCTCTTTTGGTAATGCTATACTCTGCATGAAAGAAAGTAATACTATTTAGTTTAAATAATTTTTCAAGCTGATGCACTGTCCTTTGCTGTCTATTTAATGGCTGATGAGGAGATAAGTCTACATCAACCTCACCTAAAATGGAAAAAGCTGGGTTTACAGTTGTCCACAATAAAATATCCAACCTGGTCTATCCTGGAACAGCTGAAAGATGTAGATTTCAATTGTGTATGAAAATGTTGAATTTATTGTTACATAACACTACATGTCTCACAGAATCGTAGTGGGATATTTTGGGTCAGCTCCCATTCCTCTGATTCCCCCCTCTGCCTCTTGTTTTGCTTGTTTTCATCTGTGGCTGCCTGTTGCTCACCATCACACTGTGCCCCTCTGCAGCAGCCATCACTTTGGGGTCTTGCCCTTATTTTCACCAGTTGGCACTTCTCTTACCCCATCCTTGCTGTCTGTAGTTTTGGCAGTAATATAACCCTATTACAGTATTTCTTGTCTAGGCTTGACTAGAAATCTTAACATAACTGCTTTGGTTTGCTGTTGCAGTGAGGATCCTCTGTTATCTGCTATACAAGATAGGCAGCTTCTTATAAAAACTTTTTTTTAACAATTACTAGTCTTTTTTTCTGTCATTCGAAACATTTCCTAATCTCATAGGCTTAGTCACTGTAACAAGGATTTCCAGTGAACACACATATCTCTATAGAAGTCAGATGACGTGACAGAAATATATGTAACACCTTGGCACCCATTTAAGAAAATAAAATACAATGGCAGAATTCCTTGTGCATTCACTGATGATTTGAATATGAATAGTAGGCTCACAGCACAGCTAAAGTACAGTGGGTGCAGTGTGGCTCTAGATATTTATAAATAAATCCATCTGACTTTCATGAAAATGGTATCACTATAAATCAATGTCCTTTGAGTTAAACACGGCCTTTAGATATTATCAAAAAATTGCCTCCCACCTGGATGGAATCCCAGGGACTCTGAGGTATCTTAATAACTTTGTCACACATGACCTCTCTCTACACTTTCACACATGATGCTGCCAGAGAGATTTTGGTGTTTTTGAAGACAAGTCAATCTCTTGGTTTGCACAAACCACTGCACAATTTTATCACTGCTGCTCCGTAGTCCTTATGATAAGCCAAACCTTCCCTTACTAGAGGAAATTGTTTGCTCTCCATCTTGCCTTGAAAGAATGAACTTTTAGCTTTGGCTTATCTTAGTGTATTTAGCTTGCTAAGCTATTTACTGGCTTTTAAATGTGTTAGCAGAATATTTGTTAGATTTTTGAACTCTTCTGGTACCCAAACAATTGAAGCATCTTCAGTGTAAACTGTCACAGCTGTACCCTACACGTCTCTCCACATTCAGTGTTTTTACGATGGTGCAAAATGGGTGTCTCAACCCAAAGCAAATTTTAGTAAGGGTTTTACATGCTCTTATTTCAAATAATCCATTGAAAATTTTCCCTCCAGTGCAAATTAAGCTACTCATGCATTCATTCATTGATTTGCTCACTCCTCCTGTCTCTCCATTTATGCCTCATTATCCTCTTTCATTTCTATCTTGCACTTAGCATCCCTACTCCTTAAATAGAGGAATGGGCAGGACTTTCTTGGTCAGTCTATTCCCTTGTGTATTAACCTCTATCTTTCAAGTTGCTTGTGTCCCACTAATGCTCCAACTTTAAGTCTGTTCCAAATCCTCACTTTTCACACATTGAAGAATTTTTTCTGTTTTCTAAACTAGAGTTATTAATAGCTACCTTAGTCTCCTTTGTTTGCATGTTCTACTAGCATGGACAAAAACCTAACAACCTTATTTTCCCACTTTTGCTCTCTGAGCTTCCCAGCCCCTTTACCTGTATTGGTATTCCTCATTTCTTGATAAACTACTGGGCTTCAATGCTCTGTCCTCACTGAAGGATATTAGAGGCAGGTGCTAGTAGAAGTAGGTAGGGACTTTTTACTAACTAGAATCATCCTGTGATGGGAAGACAGAGATGGGAAAATGTCATGGCAAATAACGAGACAATTTCTCACTGGAACAAGAAATCGGTACCATTCTTTTCACTCCTCTTAAAAAGAACCCCTCAGTTCAAAGACAAGCTGTAAACAAGGGTGACTTTCAAAACGGGAAAGAAGCACATCACTGACAATGGTCTTGGGGAAGAACAAGGGCTGTGAGAGCCTCTTCTTTATTTGCTGAGGAAGAGCTTCCAGGCAGCTTATGCCTCATACTCCTTTCAGTATAGTATCTCCAATACTGGCATGGTACCTGCTAGCATGATTTTGGGCTTGTGCAAGCAGGCTACATGGAAAGAAATTCATGTGATCTAGGTAAGGCAATATCACCCCAGGGCAATTAGGAATCAGCAGCATTTGTATCTTTCATCCTCCATTCTAGAAGACACAAACACCACGTGGGTACCAGGGAGCAGCAAACCTTGATATGCAGTGCCTGTCTTAAAAACAAAGGTCATACAGCTCAGCAATCTTTTAATTATTTTTTAATTTTAAATTTTGATTGATCTGTTACATACTGTTCCAAGTAGCATTACTTCAGTGACAAGGTCACCTCCATTAATACCTGGTCATACTACATGTGGTGACTGGAAGATAGATATTTGCAGGGATGGAGAAGTTTCTGTTTGCTTTTGTCAGTTTATAAACATGTCTTATTAAGTATAGATCCAAAGAAAAGTAAAAAGAAGAAAGAAAAATAAAGGCTGTGGAATTGTATATGCTTATTCAGCAATTATGCTTCTTGCAAGACTGCATGGGCAGATTCAGGAAGCAGCAGTATATGACTAAGTAAAGAAGATATGTACAACTCAAAAACATGGGTGGGCTGGTGAGGACAACCAGTTGGTGGCTTCTGTTGGAAACAATTCTCTCTCTCCTCAAGGCCTGAAACTGGATTTTAAACATGGGCACTAGATATTCACAAGAGATGCCCAGCTTCTCATTATCACTCTATGGCTAACAGTCTAGTCCTACAGCTATTATAGATTATAAGACCTTCATGCAGTGACATTAGCCTCCTACTCCCATGCCTTCCTTCTCCAGTTCAGTGCTCCTACAGTATGGGATGGTTTATCCGGTGCATCCTATTTGCTGTGGAGATTGTGGGTGGGGCAAAAGGTAAAAAGCCTCTCTGTACACATCATTTCCACCACAACAGTCAAGCCCTCCCCCATTTTCCTATTGAGTGTATTTACATTTTATGTGGATCTCACTTCTACAGCTTGAATTCTTGCTTCTCCTTGCCGCTGTACATCAGTCACATTATTCTTAGCTCCCTGCCTGTCTCTAGCTTCCCTCCCTAAAATTTTAGTTTATCCCCATTTGCCCTTCCCCCCACCTCCCTTCAACTTCAGGACACAGTGTCTGTTTCTTTCATTTCATGCTATCTCCCTAAAATATCTTCACTAAAAGAGTGATTACTTCTAATTTCACAACAGATAAACTAAGGTACCCATGGACTGAAGTCAGTCCCAAGTTATAGGCTGCACAGTTCTGATATGCAAAACTGAAGGACTTACCTTAAAAACTGAAAGAGCAATTTTAAGGAATGTTTAGAAACTTCAAATACTTCTCTTTGGGTAAATGTACAGTGCAATGCTGTACAGATGGGATTGAGTCTACTCTCTCCAGCTCTTCTGCCCAATACTCTGTCCTGCCTTGATTGCCTGACTTCTAGGCAGGAACAGGTGAAATCCCACATAGATGCCAGTATACTGCTGCTGACAGCATGGGCAGCTCTTCTATGGCTAACTGATTTACCTCTGGTTTTCAGATACCCTGAAGAATTTGTTTTTAGAAAATTTTGGGAGGCTCTTGAGGGGTGAGAACAACATACACTTGAAAGGACTATTTTTACTTTTTTGATGACATTTTTATGCCTTATATATTCTGTGCTGATTAACTTTTTTTTAGGTGTATGCAGGGATTTTTTTAGACAATCACAGTAAACAATATGTAAGGACAGCATCAACCCAGGTTCAGTCCAGCTTGTTTGTGTTCTTTTCCTTACCCCTTGCAAGTGATCCCTGTTTCTCTTTGAAAGGGAGTCAACAGGAAGCATGACACTCTGGGGAAGGATGTGTGACAGCATTAAACTTCCTGATGGAGCTTCATTCTTTGTGCTATCATAGCTCTAAGCATCAGTGCCATGAGTATCCTTACCTACTGATCCTGTGTACCATGAGAAAGTCTCTTTCTTAATGCATTAGCAGTTAGAATAGATTCACCTTATACACTGCTTTGCATGTATAAAGACATTTTGCAAGTTTATGTTAAATGTGGTTTTAGTTAAGAAATAAGATATTATGTTAAAGAGTTGGGAGTTTTTAAAATGCAAGACAGAAGAGTGGGTTATGTCTTTATTTTGGTTGAAAAAGAATCATCATAAAACACAAGCTAACAGTTGCATGTTCTAAGCATCACTACAGAGAAAATACTGAGAATGCCAATTTGTATCCATAAGAAAAAGTGATCAAATATATTTACTGATAGCTGAAGTACTCAAATCCGAATAAAATCGTGCTTGCTAATGCAGTCTCGGGATGCATGTTACAGTGACATAACATGCTATAACATATTTCTATCCATCAAAATCACTTTGTCATTCTGGCTAAAGGTCAGATGACAGAATGGCTCCAGATTTAATTTTATCATCCCAACTGACAAGGAGTCAATTCCCACTTCCAAGATCTTTGGATCCCTGACATCCTTTATTAATCCTTGCTTCATTCAGCAGGCAGCATCTGGAGAATACATTCCTCGTTTTCATGAGTTGCAGAGCGGGCAATGGCCAAGGCAGGGCTTCCACATGAACAACATTTATGAAATGTGTGGAGACCATTTTATTTTCCTAAGAATTTTACCTAAGAGACAACAGACAAAGCCCGTGGGAGTCAGAAGTAGCTTTGCATTTGTCAGCCTTTGCCCCTGGGCCTGTCAGGCAATTCCATAAGCCCTGCAGTTCAAAGCATTTTAAGGAATGTTTTCTTGCAACATATTTTGCTTAGTGCAGCCAAGCCTCGAGTGAAGGTTTCTGGCACACTCTATGCAGAGAAAGTTACAGCACATATAATCAGTTTAAAAAAACCTTTTAATTACTACATTTCCAGACATTTATACATGACAACAGACGGAGCTTTTCTGGATAGTGCATAAAAAATTACCTGAGTGAGGAATATTGAGTGTTGGATAAAAAAATTTTGCTGGAGCAGCATAACAAATCAAGAGATTGACTAATTTGATTTTTGGACACCTACTTATAAATCCATGGCACTTATACTTTCAAGGGAAATTTTTTAAGCCTTCCCCCAAAAATATGGGTATCCACAGAAGCTTGTGCTATGGCAGTCATAGTGTCTTAAAGGCTCCTGAGAACATTTAGTGCCTACTATTTTTAATGATATGTTGGGAAACTGTTTCATGCCTGAAAAATAAATGCCTTTTCTGTACCTCAGGGAAAGAGTTGTGCAATCTCAAATGATTTGCCATGCCTACGCTAGTCTTTAAACTCTTGGTTCCAACTATATGAGAAACTGGAGCTCCAGAAAGTCAGGTTCCCATCCCAACCACACGCCTTATAAGGAACTTTTCTTGCCTGTCACTGTTTACCAATCCCACAGAGTCGAAGCCAAAGCTTTGGTGTGCTGCAGGAGGGCCTGTGGGTTTCCATCTGAACATTAA
This sequence comes from Lanius collurio, assembly GCA_020086605.1. Taxonomy (NCBI): domain Eukaryota; kingdom Metazoa; phylum Chordata; class Aves; order Passeriformes; family Laniidae; genus Lanius; species Lanius collurio. The sequence continues at coordinate 11,830,649 of JACBWW010000007.1, read as the reverse complement.
TAGGTAGATAAGGCTGATCTGTTGATCCTATAAAGTGACAGATCTTTTATTACACTGTGATTGCATAGTAAACCAGAGCAAAACAGGGAAAGCACAAATCTCAGTCCTGTCTGTCTCTCATCTGGAAACTGAACTCAAAAACATTTACAGACCAAATTTTGCAAATAAAAACCTGGGGTTCTGGTTATCTTATATCAACAGGAGCTTTTTAATACCAAGTTCAGGTTTATGGTGAATATATTTTTTTATGTTTTACTACACTAAAATAGTTTTTATTTTGGCTTCTCCAGGAGAAGGGTGAAGGAGTTGGGCCTGTTCAGCCTCAAAGAGATGACTGAGAGGGGACCTCATTAGTGCACATAATTACCTAAAGGGGAGATGCCAAGAGACAGGAGCCAGGCTTTTCTCAGTGATGCCAATCACAGGATACGAGGCAAGGAGAGAAACTGATGCACAAGAAGTTCCACCTGAATATGAGGAAGAACTTCTTTACTGTGGGGGTGACTGAGCACTGGAACAGATTGTCCAGAAAGGCTGTGGAGTCTCCCTCACTGGGGATATTCAAGAACCACCTGGACACAATTGGGTGCAATGTGCCGACCCTGCTTTGGGAGGTTGGACCAGATGACCCACTGCGGTCCCTTCCAGCTTGACTGATTCTGTTATTGTGTGAGCACAGCAACTCCCCACTGTATATTGTTCCTCTGACTTAAATAAAGGACATGCGTGGCTGCTCTTGTTACAAATATTGTCAACGGCTTAGCCTAAATTAGGAACTAACAAAACCAGAACGCTCGAATCCGCTATATATAGATTTCTGTAACTCTCCAAGTTGGCTCGCGTATTTCCGGCTCCCCAAGAAAGGAATGCACGGCGTTGTGCCGGCGCCTGTTGAGGACGAACTTACTCTGCATCGGTCTCCCCGCGGCAGCAGTAGCAGGGGAAGGAGCAGGGTGTGGGCGGTGGCAGGGGCAGTAGCAGGGGCAGTGGCAGTGGCAGAACAGCGGCCCCAGACCCGCCCGTGCCCGTGCCCGTGCCCGTGCCCGTGCCCGTGCCCGTGCCCGTGCCCCCGGGCATCTCAGCCCTGGCGCGTCCCTCCCGCCGCTCGGTGGCGGCGCGGGGTGAGGCCGGGCCGTGCCGTAGCAACCGCGCGGTCTCCAGGCTCACAGCGGCACCAAGGGCGGCCGGGCAGGCGGCGGTGAGGCCGCGGCCGGAGGCAGGTGAGGGCGGCCGGGCGGGCGCCACTGCGCTGGGAGAGGAGAGGAGGCGGCGCAGGCGGCGGCCCCGGTCTCGCCGCAGGGCAGCGGCAGCCCAGCCCCGGCCCCAGCACAGGGGTGTGCCGCCGAGCCGTGGTCCTTCACCCCAGAGGCCCCGGCTTCCCTTCACCTCCCGTGCCCGTGCGGTGTGTATGGGGACGCGGCCGGTTGCCTCAGGTGACCGCTGCGAGGGCGCAGCGCCGGTGAGCGACATGGCCGGGGCTCACCCTGGCCCTTCCCCGCTCTTCTCCTCTTCCTCAGGCCCCGCTTTGGTTTTTGCTGGAACACCTCTGCCCTGTTTGAGAAGGGACCTCATTAGCGTATAAATATCTAAAGGGTGGGGGAGGGAAGGGGAGGGGGTGCCAAGAGGAGGGAGCCAGGCTTTTCTCACTGGTACCAATCACCGGGACACGAGGCAAGGGGTAGAAACTGATGCACAGGAAATTCCACCTGAATATGAGAAAACTTATTTACTGTGCGGGTGACTGGGCACTGGAACAGATGGTCCAGAAAGGTTGTGGAGTCTCCCTCACTGGAGATATTAAAGAATTGTCTGGCCACAATCCTGTGCCATGTGCTCTGGGATGATCCGGCTTGAGCAGGGAGATTGGACCAAATGACCCACTGTGGTCCCTTCCAAGCTGACCCATTCTGTGATTCCATGATTCCATTTCTGCAGTGGGCAGCCACTAACCTCAGCACCCTACACTCCCTTCATCTGGGGTTCAGTCCTTCAGGTGGTATGTGAGGCAGTTCTTGGAAGGTAAGGTGTGTGGCATTCCCGAGGCATTCCCACCTCTTGGGCAGCCTGGTGGAATGGCCTCAGCAAACATTGCCAGCCGCACATGTGTTACACACTCTGAGCTGGTGGTGGGTTGCGGCTTTAGCACCTTGTTTACACTGGCCAGAGCAGAAAGGGTAGAGGTGCCCAGAAGAACTCTGGTTTACCTTTTGAAAATAACCTGTTTGGATTGGGCTGAAGATTATCCCATCTATCATTGTTTTTGAGCTTGCTGTTTCCAAGACTTGAGGTGAAACTCGCTGTTTCCATTGGAAGTTGCTTCATCTGCTTTCGAATGCTCATTTTCATACAGAGCTAGCATTTCACATCCAAGTATTGTTCAAGGAACTGGGGGTGGTGCTGGCGGCTAAGGCAAGGAAAAACCTGTTGCCATACCCCTGGGGATCTGGAAAATGAGGTAGCACCTGGGATTCATTCTTTGATGCAGGCTGCTGACTGAAATGTGTCTCAGCTATTACTGTGAGGGTACTGTGGTACTTTTTCTGCATTCAGAGAGAAAAATGGCACAAGTCTTGTGGCTTGCTGTGGCCTTTCACTATAGGCATTGTCTGCCGCAACTCCTCTGTGGCAAGGGCTTCCTTTTATTGCCCTGATGCCAAGGCTATCAGGGGTTGTGCTGCACAGCACCTGGGGTGTTAGGGTGCACAACAGAGTCCTGCTTTTTTGAAGTCCTCCCTGCCCTTCATACTGTTCATGTCTTTCTTTGTGAGCAGGACAAAGACTGGAATTGTTTATGTGTTTCCATATGAGCATTTAAACCCGTATTAGAGGAATAAATATCAAGTTCTATTCTGCAATGAAGAAAGAGGGAGAAGGCTAAGTCTTCGGGTTAAATATTTTATCCTGTTTTTGCTTTTCCTGTGGGAAAAGCTGCTTGATGGCAATTAGCTGGCCTGCTAATGATTCATAAATATCCCTCATTCATTCATCTTAATTATTAAAAGAAAAACCAAGTCAATGGGCAAAGCATGATGTCTCAGAGCAATACACTCAGCCAGTGTGTGCTACCTTGCTTTGTCTGGTGTTTTGTCTTCTGTTCATCTGCTGTCTTATTCACAGTTGGGCCTTATACTGCATTGACACACATAATTCCTTTTCTTTGTGAATCATCTTGTAGTCATATAGACAAAGTTATAAATCTCTTCACAAGATTACATCTCAGATACTCCCAGGTTTAGTCATAAATAGAATTATAGCAAAGGTAAGGTATACTGCAAAATAATAAAATATGATACAACGGACTGACAGCAGGCCAAAGCACCACACTCATTTTGCTAGCATATTGGCTCTTTTTAATGATAGTTAAGGGTGAAGGAAGGGAAACAATATTACAAATATCTTGATTTCTGATTTTTGAGCTAGTGGATCTCTGTCAAATATGACTTCAGCCTTTCTTGAGATGGGAAGTAGCTATCTTTTTTAGTTTGTAATATTTTTTTTTACTTGAGGAAAATCTTGATCTCATCCTTCTGCAGTTTATTATTATCTGGGTATGTGGGCCTGGTCTCCAGTGCCTATTGACCTGTGCATGCCAATATTTTAATTTTTTTTAAAAGACAATGATCCTTCAGTGTTTCAGAATAAAGCAAAGAGGAGCTGCTGGTGAAGAGATCTGTCATGACTGCTAATCCATCTAAGAGACTTGCTTGGAGTGACTGTGAGTATTTCATCACTTTTTTTTGCATAGATTCCATGTTTTCCTAGATAACTTCCATTTCCTTTGGAGCACTGTGGTGTGTGGTGCTGGCTGTGTATAAGCCATTCTGAAGCTATGGCACTCTCACCTGGGCTGTGTATGGGGTGCTGTGCTGGCCGTTATGTATTTTTGGAGAAGGAAACTGGGAATGACTGTTCAAGTGACTATAAACAGTGCCTGACTATATTCAAAGCTTGAGCAGCTGCAAACCTTCACCTGCCTCTCTCTAGAGTTAACATCTGTCACTGGTGCTTCTGCACAGAGCAAAGGAGGGCTGGTAAAATGCCAATCTCTACAGGCATGCCAGCCCAGCATCCTGCCTGTAGGACTGATGACTGTGAAAGAACTTGTGCCAGTCTACACTGTATAGAAGCCCTGTCACTGAAAGATGATTTCTGAAGATAAGACTGATTTCCTTTATGTAGTGTTAACTGAGGAACTGTCTATCTAATGAACCTTTTGAACCAGCTCAGTTGTTATAATACTTGATTTTAGCAGGGAGTTCTGATGCTTTTCCATACTAGACTGAAGGCTATTTTGGAGGCATTAAAGATTTCTTTGTATTTTGGGCCAGTTGGATACATGCTGTGCATTTACAGGCAGTTTATGGTATATGGGCGATGGAGGACTGGGACACACTGGATGATGTTGGTACCAGGGAAAACGAACAGAAATTTCCAAAGTCCACAGAAAGTAAACTTAGATACAGCAAGGGTATTTAATCAACTAGAGCCAGCTTAGCTCATGCAGAGTATTTTGGGAATGAACAGGAAATACCAAAGTCCTCCTAGAACCTCTGTGCTGAGGAACAGAGGCATTATTGTTATCCTTGCTTCCATTTCTGCCTCAGCACTCTGGGCTCTGAGCTCCCACTGCTGCCAAATACAAATACAAGCTAGCCTAGCAAACTGTACTTTCATGCTGAGGTATTCCATGTCCTGTAGAACTTAAAATTAACCTGGACCTTCATGTCCATGGTTCCTTATGCATGCACATTGTCCATCACAGCCCAGAGCAGAAACTGACAGAATCATCATTTACACTTGAGGCAAGTGATGTGATCAGAGGGAATTTCACCAGCCTTGCAATGAAGTCAGGATCTTCTGGGGGCAATGCTATTGCTTATGGTAGGAGTTCAACATAGCATTTTTTGGAACTAGTTGTTTATTGCATAATACTTCTAATGTGTACATTGTGATGGTCACACAATTTCTGAATGCCTATTATGGGATTTCCAAGACTTAGGAGAGATGTCTTAGGAGCTGAGAGAAGTGTCATTTGGCAAAATGGACTTAGATTTCCGGGCTTGAATTTCAGCATACAAGAGATGTTTTCTTTAATAAATTTAAGGTGAATGTCTATGGATGAATAAAAAGATATAACAGGAAGTGGATGTATAGGACTGAGAGCAGCTTTCCAGATTAAGTATGAAAAAGAAGAAAACAGGAGGTGAGCTATGTGTTTATACAGGACCGTGGAATACAGATAAAGAAAGGAGGGAATAGATGTAAAGAAAGGAGAAATTAATCTTGTTCAGTTTTGAAATTGTTTGGTTAAAATACAAATGTTTTATTTCCCTCATTTTTCTTTACAGCAGATGCCTTTGATTCAAAGCACAGACAAGATCCTGAAGATTCCCACAAGGTCCACAAGAAGAAATCAAAAGAGAAGGAAAAGAGACTGGTGGTCAGTCAGTGGAGAACAGATGTACAATCCCTTGTTTCATCCTCTAAATGGCTTCAACGTTATGGTCTCAAAAGAAACAAATTGTCACTGTCCCAGATTTTGTCCCAGATTGGATTCCAGCACAGGAAAGGTATAAGATAAATCAATAATAGGATAATAAATCTCCCAGCTTTGAATAGTCTAGAGGGTCACACTCATTCTGCATCCAATGAGCACAGTGGAGATTTTCACATTGTCTATTACGATAATGGCAGAAATGAAAGCCATATCCACATCTGCTGACATCGCCAGTTCAGAGAACAGAGACACTCCATCTTCTTTTGAGAAGGACTTAGGGTCTGAGAATGGCTTTCCTTACTCAACTGTACTGTTTCTTTACCCTGGGCTGGAGTTCACATCCTCACCAATTTATCTGTAGCTGGGGAATAGCTGGTGCTGCTGAGACTGTTAATCTTTTTCTTGCAAATAATGCACAATAAGATCTCTGTCTCCTTTCAGAAGGTAGACATAATGTATGCCATGCAATAATCTGTGATCTACTATTGATCATCAGGGTTAGTAAACGTGATTGGGAATATTATATTATTTCCAGCTATCCAGCTTTAAGGAAAAAGTTAAATTTAATTAGAATTCAGTCTGCTTTTCATGCAAAGTCAGACTATAGAAAAATGTTCCTTTGCAGTTAGCTGACAGCTGGAGGGGAAGAGTTTGCTAATAATTATTAAGCAATGCCATAATGGTGCTTTGCAGAGCGTGGTAATATATTCTTTTCTTTGAACAGCTTGCTGCATGAAAAGTAGGAGTTGTAATGTATGGCAATAGTTCTAGGTTGCATAATTTAAGATTTTGACTGCCATGTGTCCATGAGGCATTCAAAGATCACCAGGGCAGTTCCTGATATCTTGTGTGCTGCAGATTAAGAAGAAGCTGTTAAGCAGGGTTAAAGTTGTTACTGTGTTAGGAGCAAAATGTACTAGCTTGGCAGGGCAGCATGGTGTACAGAAAGCTGCTTGATGACGTTCACTATTCCCACCCCTAATGTTTCCCTATCAGTGGAGATCCTGGAGAAGATTTCTAGCTACCGAAAGTGCAGAGTGCAGCCCTTTCCTTAGATGCACTCACTTCTGCACCCATTGAGTTGTGTAAGAGAACACCATTATCTGTACCAGATTTTATATTATGTTTGATAGACAAATATTTGCAAGTCCTCTTGTGAGGTTGCCTAAACCTCACAATAATTAAAGTCCTATGTAACTTGTTGGCCTATAAGTAATTAGATGTGGTTTTTTTTCCTCACTTTTGACTAAACTGGCAGGAAGCAGCAAAAGCAGGGCTGCTCTATGGGTGGAAAGTGAGCCAGGAGCCAAAAGGGACTGCAGCCCAGGCCATGCCCTCACTGAACAGGATACAATCCTGCTGCAGGGTGAGGTGATTAACCATGTCTAGAGTCCAGCCAGGGAGTGCAGCCAGGCACAACAGGAGATGCAGCCAGAGAGCCTCAGGGCCCCATCGTAGGTATAACCAGAAAAAAACTGTAAAACCAAAACAGAATTAGAATTTCTCTCAAGTTTCTTAATGTCAGGAGTCAGTACTGATGTGTGTGCATCACACATGGATGATGTACACATCAGTCTGAAAAATACCTGTTTGAAGTAGTCTCAAAGATTAGCAACTTGATCTTTTGTAAATTTTACTGTAGATTATGTGACCACCTTGAGGAAACCTGTGGCTTCTCGGTATGCAGATGGTCTGTTTCCGCAATACAAGAGAGCCCAGGATGGCAGCGTGTATAATGTAAGTGTGGCTGACTTGTGGTAACTTCCCTATGTGCTTAGAAGTTATTATCACTATTGCAGAATGATGTGACTAAAATGCCTTCCTATGGCATAAAATACTTATATTCCTTGTGAGAACTTTATGTTGTGATATTTTTTTTTTCTGTTTTGTCAAACTATTAGTGATAACTATCAGTTGTAGAAAAGCTAGACATCTTTTTTCCTAAGTCTTAGTCTCTTGCCTTGGTGCAGCACTGCAGTAAATCTTTTCCAGACAAGATTGCAGTTTCTTAGCAACATCTACCCTGTCTTGAAAGAGAGAACCCTTAAAGAGAAGGTGCTCAGAACAAGTTAAAAGAAATAAAATTGTAATCAATAAAACAAATGGGGATGCCGAAATAGGAAGACAAAGTGCGCTGTCATTGCCAATGCAAAGCAGTGCTTTGCTTAGTGCCAGCAGGTCACAAAAGGCTCAGCCTATTCTATAGAGGCAGATAGCTGGATCTCTGCCCATGCTCATGTTCTGAGGAATGTCTTAGCAACAGCTGCTGGAAGCCCCATTGTTAAGAGAATGGATTCTGATTGAAGAGATATGCATGTGAGTGTGGAAGGGAGAGAGTTAAATTGTAAAGGATTTTACAAAAGCAAATGGCTTGTCATTTTTTCTGATGACTAGAGTAACTTCTGAGGCACAAATCTTAAAAATGGGTAAAGAACCATTTCAGGGAACCTTTCCCCCTCGTTTTATGCCCATTAATTCGATATAAAATACCTACACGTCTTCTAATCTTTGGACATGTTGTGAGCAGCAGGAAAGACATTTTTGCTATTATACAAAATCTGGTCAGATCTCCTTTAGGATATTAAGTACAAAGTTGTATGCAGTTACCACAGGCTTAGAAGAAGCCATTCAAACCAGACCAGGTACTGAGAAGAGCTGGTAAGATGAACTGCAGTGGAGTGATGATCTTATGGGGGCTTGGTTGATGCTGAAATGTAAGCCTGAAAGAAGGCAGAAGAAGGGTAGTATTTTTGCCCTTGAATGCTACAGAAAGGCAAATTACAGGGATAGGGCAAAGCTGTAGTTTTCTCTGCTGAAAGGCATGCTAGTCTGAAAATAAATGGGTATGAACTGCCATGAATAAAATTAGGCTGGACAGTCAGAAGTTTCCTGGCCCTCAGAGAAACAGAAATCTGCACTTGCTTACAATGAGTGAGAGGGTATGCTAAGAAAACTGCTTTATTTTAAGATGGAGTTTGGTCAGTATAGTGCGGTAAACTTCTTGATATGAATCCTCTGTCATACGAGGAAACTGGATTTCAAAGTGCTCCTTCCCAGGCTGACATTCCTTTGGCAGACTGCCTAAGACTTTGTATCTGGGAGGCACACTACAGGGCCCAAGCTGATATTAAAGAACACAGAAAAATACAAATGAAAGAGAGATGTGTGCAGACTGACACACAAAATATCTTCTCCCTGAGAAACGTTCTTGTTTAAAAACATTTGTGTTTGCAAGGTTTTGTATTTAGTCTTGGAAAGGAAGTTAAGAGATACATGGCAACCAGTAAATCAGCTCACATGGGCCAGAGCTGTTGGGGGAATCTGTGGTGCAGTTTAAGACTCAGAGGTCATGGTGAATGTGTATACACTTACTCATTGGGAGGATGTGCTGGTTTTAATTTTAATACTGATTCTAGATTTTTCTTTACTGAAAAGGTATGGGAAGTTTTAGTTATTGGTTGCAGTTATCTGAACTAAATTTACCTAAGCATCTACCCACAAATAGTTAATTTGTAATGCCTGGGCATTGTTAGTGAAATAATAGTACAAACAAGAAACATTTTACATTTTCCTTTCAAATGCTAAAGACAAGGTGGAGATTGAAGTGCCCTAGAACCAAACTGTATGCTGCCTTGTATTGCTGTAAAATTTTTTTTAAAAAACCCGTCAAAGTCCTGGTCTAAGGCGGTACAAAGTTTCTGTGTCCTTGTTTGTTCACCCATCTGCTCTGCAGCCCTTTCTACATCCTAGATCAGCTCATTCTAATTGCTCCAGTTTTGAGACAGACAAGTCAGACAACCCATTGGCACTGTCCCATGCTCACATAAAAAGATTATGAAAAGCAATTAGGACAAAATGCAGTGCCTTTTCTTTATAGCTTAGATGCATTTGTCAAGTATTTGCTCTTGAAACAGTGGAAGGAAAATGGGTTGTTTTCACTGCTACCTTGGCTGGCATGTCTGACACTTACAAACTAGCTATTGCAGCTGTGCTAAGCTTGGACTGCATTTGTATTATTTGTTTTGATATTCAATTTCCTTCTCTCCCTTATTTGAATAAAGCTGACAGCCAAAAAAGAACTGATTCTTCATTTTGTGGATTGTCTAATGGGAGCTATTGAGCTGTATAAGCAGCGAATGGAATGGTTAACCAGTGAGAGCCGGCAGATATTTGGAGTGATTCAAGAACAGTGCATTGTCATTGTGTTGGATTTTGGCATTGCAGCTCCAACTGAATTTGATCTGTGTCGGGATGCACTTTCTATGGTGCTTGTAGAGCAGGTGATCCAAATCGCCAGATTCAACCTCATTCGGTAAGCAGGAAGAATCAGAATCATAGAATGGTGTGGGTTGGAAGGCACTTTTAAAGGTATTCTGGTCCAACACCCCTGCAAATGGGCAGGGACACCTTCCACTACACTAAGTTGCTCAAAGCAGCATCCAGCCTGACTCCGAATGTTTCTAAAGATGAGGCATCTCCCACCTCTCTGGGCATCTTTCTCCTGTGTTTCAGCACCCTCATTATGAAAAAGTTCTTCCTTTTTTCCAGTCTGAATATAGGTTCTTTTAGTTCAAAACAATCACTCCTTGTCCTACTGCTACAGGCCCTACTAAAAAGACTCTCCCCATTTTTCTTCTAAGTCCCTTCAGGTGTTGAAAGGCCACAATCAGGTCTCTCCAGGCTGGACAAAGAAGTCCATGTCGGCCCATTGCTGGAAAATAAAAAGGAGTTGCATGTTACATGTGTTTGGATAAGGTGCTTTCTGTACTGGAAATTGTCATGATTCGTGTCATTCTAATATCTGTAGATTTCCCACCAATTTTCACCCATAGTCATTCTGAACTTGGTACTTGTATTTAACAGATGGCCACTGTTAGCCTGAAGAACAGATAAAGGGTAACAGAGCCCAAATACTGACACATGCCCTCTACAAAACTGGAAGAATCTGCAACAGCAGTAATACCCTTCAGATGTTGCAGTATTAGTGAAACAGTGAGGTTCTATCTGACCACCTATTGCATTCTTGTGTCTTTAGACATTATAGGTTTCTGCCTGGCAGCTAAATGTGTACTCCCCAAAGTGCCATAGGCACAGGCATAGCCATTTGTATTTCTAAAGTTTTCCATGGTCACAGAAATCTGTTGCAGCAGTCGGAAACAATAATAGATTTCCATAACAAAAGAAGATTTCCAAGCGCTTGTTCCCTAAGAGGAGTAAATGAATTTCCATTTAGTTAGAAAAATAGAAGCAGCTATTCAAATCTTACCTATTTGCAAAAATTCTCATATATGCATGAGAGTTTGAATGTGTAAGCTTGGGTTGGGATAGATGAGTGGAAAAAAATTATGCACAAATTAGGTCATATAATTTTAAAATTGGTTCCACAATGTTAACTTACAATTACATGGTGATTCTTAATGTTATTTTACCCAAGCATTGTCCTACAGACTTGATTCTGGTGCCCTATCTTAATTGTCTAGACTGTGACACAACAGAGATTTGAAAAGGAGAGTAATAACAATCACAGAATGGTTTGGGTTGCAAGGGACATTACAGACCATCTAGTTCCAAGCCCCTTGCCATGGGCAGGGACACCTTCCATTAGACCAGGTTGTACACAGCCTCATCCAACCTGGCCTTGAACACTTCCAGGGATGGGGAATCCACAGCTTCTTGGGGCAGCCTGTTGCAAAAGTAGATATTTTCCAAAGAAGATATTTTCCAAAGCAGATAACTTCCTTAGTTTTTGGGAACAGAGAACTTTTTCTTTAAAAGTGAAATGCAAAGCCAAGTCAAAATTGAAACAGTAATTATGGTTATCATGTTTCTGTAGGACAGAGACAAAAGACAATATAGCATATAAATTACTACCTTAAAAGAATCTTGGGAAACATATTTGTCTTTTAGATTTGCAGGAAACTCTTCAAAATAGTTCTTGATGGAATGTCACAGATACTGGAACCAGCTGGATTTTTAGTTCCATTCTGCCTTTTAATGTACAAGTGCGCAGGCAAAAGTGCTTATTGGCTTTGTACTTCTGTTCTTCCATTAAGACTACGGTCTTTTATCAATTAAAATACTGAAAACCTTAGCATCACAATTTTTGTTTTTGATGGGTAGGTAAAGATCAGCTGTACTACAAAAGAAAGTGTCAGTTAAACTGCTCTGACACAAAGGTCATGGAGAAAGTTGTGGAACGAGACTTGTGGAAGACACTTTTTTAATGCACATCTTTTAAAAACCTGTTTCAGTTTTTATGATAAGGAGAGTTATGAATCAGGAACTCTTTTTAAAAATACTTTATCTCCCCTGACCCTACTTTGGAAACAATTGTCTCAAAAAAATCTTATAAAATTACAGTATTTTTCTAATTGTTTCATTTTTTTTCTGCTTCCTTTATTGCAAGTATAGATTTAGTATCTGGGGTGAATTGTAATTCTTACTTAAGAATATAAAAGAATTGTAACAATAATAGAGCTCCACTCTTGTTCTGCCAGCATGATTCTCACTGTTTCTGATTTATAGTTAATCTCATTTTCAGGGCTGCTCAGGATCTTATGAAGTGGCAACAGAAATGTACTCCTGTGTCTGAACATACTGTAAAGTCTGCAGTTATGTGGCTCTGGAAGCTGGACCATATGACAGCTGTCAGCCATACCAGCTCTGCTGAAGCTCTGCTGGAAGCCATGGGTGATGAAGCGGTAAGCTCATACATCTTTTCAGAAGCCTTGAGTAAATCCAAGAATATTCACTGCTAGGCTGGCTGCTATGATTTGCCCTGATCAATGTTGCAAAGATAAATATTAATGACAGCATTTGGAAAGTTTTTTTCCCCCTCAAGTGTAGCTGCATACTAAGCTTAATGATTGTCTTTTTATGTAAATGTACTGTATTTTGAATGTAGAAACTTGTTTATTTTCTTTCCTAGAATACCCAGAATAAATTACATTCGGTCATTAAGGGAAAGAGAAAACATCTTCCCTTCCACTTTCTTTGCCATACAAGCTTTTCAGGGCTTTGAGCTTATGAGGAAATTTCTAGTACAATATTATTGAAGGCAGGGAAGCCATTTTTATTTTGTTATGTATCCAACTTGCTCATGAAAAGTTGTATTTAAAATTCAAAATAGTGAATACATAGATTTATGTAAGTATTAACTCATGATAGCGCTGTGCAAGTCCTTTTTCATCAGCCAGGTGATAACTAGACTTTGTTTCATGACAGAGACAAAGCATGCACAGTTATTCCTGCAATTAAATGCTGTTAATTTCTAAAAGTACCATATTACTTTATTCATTAAAGCAGAGGCACAAGAAATGAAGCATATATGCCAACATTTGAGCTAGTCACTTAAAACCTGTGTGATTAAAGAGATATTTTATGACTTTTCCTTACAATGTATATTTTTTCTGTTCTCTAACACTTGAATTTAATGGAAAATTTGGCCTACTGTCTGTAGAGTAAAATCATTGGTTTTCACTGCCATTAACATTCATCCCTGTGCGCAGATCCAATCCTAACTCCTTTGTAAATCTCTTTCTGGGACATTGTTTGAAGGAGAAGGTATTTTTGCTTGAGTTACCTTCTGGTTCCCTATGCTGCTGGATTCTCATCCAGATGAGCTTTGATGATTGGAAACTAACATTAAAAAGGAACTGAGTAAGGAACAAATTGTTCCCCAGTGAGGTTTTTTTTTAATGAATGATTTTTTAAATGCCCCGTCCATAAATTTTATTAGCATTTTCAATTTCCAGTATAATACTGATTTCCTGATGAGTAATTAAAAAATTTTATTTAGATTTCAGCATTGTCTGGATGAAATAAAAGTCTTGTTGGACCTGGTAGGTCTCTCTTTGAATAAACAGAAATGAAAATCTTTTAGACAGTGAGACACCTATTATTGTTTTTCCGGATATTGGTGTGCCAATAGGCAGTCTGGGAGAGTCAGTTGTGTCAGGTGCTCAACATAAAACAAACTTCAATGGCTCCTAGACAGTGTCATTCATAACTGATAGTTCACTTAAGCTCCACCTTCACTGTAGTGTAGATGAGGGATACCCCATTCAGTCCTAGGCAAAAGTTGTCTACTTACTGAGCAGTCATAAATAACTCATTCCTAAGAACTGACTTCATTCACAGAAGTTGCTCCAAAATGATAGCTTTTTTTTTTTTTTTTTTTCCTAGACATGGCTCTTCTTGTCATTCCTTTAGCTGGTCTTTTCTTCCCATGTATGGTGACTCCTTAAATTTCCTTTCCTTAGGACCTGTCAATCCCAAGTTCAAGATCAGTCTGCTATAACGTTGCAATCCTTTGAGCTCTACCTGTCACAAATGCATGCACAGTGTCTAACCTCCAGTTCTGTATAGTTGCCACTCCATGAAGTGTGGATAGGTCATCCAAAACACCTCCCCACCAAGATCAAGACTAGGAGGAACTGTTCATGCTGTTCTCCTTTCTGTTCTTGTATGAATTTTGTTTAAAGGTATAAATTACAATTTTCAAAATATGAAAGACTCACTTGAAATGTTTTAACCTTTCCCCACTAACCTGTGAGGAGCATTTCCTTTGTGGTATGTCATTGCTGGGTTTGTCATCAAGTAGAGTGAATTATCTGTGGTTCACCTTTTTTTTTAAATTTCTTTTCTTGTGAGGGGTTGGTTCTGTATCAAGCTATGCCAAATAAACGTCAACATTTTAAAAGTTGCAGAGGCAGGCAGTAAATCCCTTGGAGAAAGTGTGAAAATTTCTATTCTTGTTGAATATCAAGTTTATGAATTAGTGGCAGTCTAAGAAGGGAGAGGGAGAAGTTGTGAATCCCTAGGAACACTAAGGAAAATGCTTGTGAAATATGAAAGCATTCCTCTGGGCCAGGAGCCTCTTCAGCAAAAGCAATAGGAACATGGTGTTGTCCAAGGACTAGGTCTCATCTGTGAGATCTGTGTGCAGGCTCAGATAGCTTTTTAGCTGGGGGAAGGCAGACAGGGAACTTTGTAAAACTGAACTAAAACACAGGTAGGTGCAAGAGTTAATTCTTTTTGTTTCTAAGTACCTTTTCCTAAAGCTAAGTAAGTATTTTGTTAATCTTGCACTTTAATAAAACACATTTATTTTTCTCTTTACCCTTGGTATTTATCTAGAATTATCAGTGATGCTGGTACACCTGGTCCTGCTTGCTCCCAAGCAAGTGGAGTCTGTAACTATGGCCCCTGCCTCCCACATGGAGTGTCTCAACCCTCTGCAAGATCCAAGAGAAGTTCAAGGTGGCAAGGTGCTGCTTTGTTAGTTTGCCTGATCCAGCCCAAAACTGGGTTGCTGCTTGGGAGACACATCTTCCAGTGTTGAGGAAGATGCCAAAAGGTAGATGATGAAGGAAGTTTGAAATGCAGAAATTACTCAGGGAGCTAGAATACAAATCAGCATCAAAGGCAGTAGTGGAAATGTATGAGCACACTTGTAGGCGATACTGAATTTGTTTTACTACTGCATGAAATTATGGGAGTTCAGAAAGGTTTCCTCAGTGCCACCCCAGACTCAAATAGTTGTCTTTTGTGGTGCACGTCCTGGGTTTCCTAGTAATATTCATGGAATTGTAGAGTCACAGAATGGTTTGGGTTGGAAGGGACCATAAAGACCATTTAGTTCCAACACTCCTGTATAGGCATGGACACCTTTCACTCGACCAGGTAGCTCAAAGCCCCGTTTAACCTGGCCTTGAACACTTCTTGGGATGGAGCATCCCTAGCTTCTCTGGACAATTGTTCCCAGTGCCTTGCACCCTCATAGTGAAGAATTTCTTCCTTGCATCTAATCTAAATTTACCATCCTTGAATATAAGGCCATTCTCCCTTGTTCTTGCGAAAAGTCCCTCTCCAGCTTTCATGCCCCTTTAGATCCTGGAAGGTGCTATAAGTTCTCCCCAGGGCCTTCTTTTCTCTGGCTTAACAACCCAAACCATCTCAGTCTGTCTTCATAGAAAATAAAAGATGCTCCAGCCCTGTGATCATCTTTGTGGCTCTCCTCTGGACTTGTTCCACCAAGTCCATGCCTTCTTATGTTAGGAGTCCCAGGGCTGGACACAATGCTCCAGGAAGAGTCTCATGGGTCTAGTGCAGAGGGGCAGACTCACCTCCCTTGACCTGCTGGCAATGTTGATTTTGATGCAGCCTTAGATGCAGTTGGGTTTCTGGGATGCAAGTGCAAATTACTGGGTCATGTTGAACTTCTCATCAACCAACACTCCCAAGTCCTTCTCCTTAGAGCTGCTCTCCGTCCGTTCTCCATGCAACCTGTACTTGAACTTGGGATTGCCCCTACCCAGGAGCAGGACCTTGCACTTGGCTTTGTACTTCATGAAGTTCACTTGGTTCCATGTCTCAGGCCTGTCCAGGTCCCTCTAGATAGCATCCCTTCCCTCCAGCCCATCGGACACCCTGGAGCTTGGTGGTGTTGGCAAACTTGCTGAGGGTGCCATCAGTCCCACTGACTGTGTCACTGACAAAGATGTTAAAAAGTGCCAGTCCCCGTATCGACCCCTCAGGAGCACCATGGACATTCCACTTGGATGTCAAACTCTTCGCCCCAAGTCTTAGACTGCAATGTCCAGTCAGTTCCTTATCCACTGAGTAGTCCATCCACCAAATCCACATTTCTCCAATTTAGAGGCAAGGGTGTTGTGCAGAACAGTGTCAAATGCTTGATGCAAGTCCAGGTAGATGGGGTCAGTAACCCCATTGTAGAAGGATACCAGACTTGTTAGGCATGTTTGCCCTTAGTGAAACCTTGTTGGCTTCTTATTTTCCATGTGCCTTAGCATAGTTACCAGGATGATCTGCTCCATACTGGGCACAGAGGTGAGTGTATTCAAGTGTATTTTTTTCAGTTAAACTACTATTTATCAAGTATTTATCAGCTGGTATGTACCATGCTATAGGACTGATACACTGTACATATTGTCTCAAAAGTCATCATGGGATAGCTGTTTGTTACATTTGTTTTTAATGATGATGAAAATTCTGGAAACATATTGACCATGAGGATTGTTACATGGATAAGTGCAGGTAACATAAAATCCCTCAAAACGTAATATTCAAGCAAGAACTAAAGGACATTTCTTCAGCTTCTCTCTCTTCTTGCAATAACATTTTCAGAATATAAGTGTTTGTGGTTATAGTAAACCTGCCAAACTCCCTCTGCCTTGGGAAGTATAAAAAATACAAATTATCTATAAATACCAGCAGTAGCATTCACGGAATCACAGAATATGCTGAGTTGGAAAGGACCCACAAGATCATCGAACCCAACTCCTGGCTCTGCACAGGACCATGCCCAAGAGTCACACCATGTGCTGAGAGTGTTGTCCAAACGCTTCTTGAGCTTTGTCACAGCTTGGTGCTGTGACCACTTCCCTGGGGAGCCTGTTCCTGTGCCCAACCACCCTCTGTGTAAAAAATTTTACTAATGTCCAACCTAAACCTTCCTTCTCGCAGCTTCAGGCCATTCCCTCACTGCTCACCACAGAGATCAATACCTACCCCTCCTCTTCCCCTCATGAGGAAGTTGTAGACTGCCATGAGGTCTCTCCTCAGTCTACTCTCCTCCAGACTGAACAGACCAAGTGACCTCACACACTCCTTATATAGCTTCCCCTCAGGATCATCTTCATTGCTCTCTTTTGGATGCTCTCCAATAGTTTAGTGTCTTTCTTATATTGCGGTGACCAAAACTACACACAATATTCAAGATGAGGTTGCACTAGTGTAGAGCAGAATGGGACAATCACCTCCCTTGACTGCCATCTTTCCTAACCTCTCAATTCATGCTGTCAGTAAAATTATGTCTGTATAAAAGTTCCTACTTTTCAGCCCTGGCAAGGCACCAACATAGCATGTCTCTTGGTAAAAGTGGTATATGGCACAGAGCCTTTTTCTGACTAATGATGCAGTTGTCCTTCCTTACACCTCTCTTTGGCTTCGGTTAACTTCTGTGGAAAGAGGCTTGCCTTGGGCAGAATCAGACTCAGGGACTGTGGGACAGGTTCTTGTCTCACTTGAGGAAATTTTGTGTGGCCTTCCTTTGAATTACTAGCATACATGAGAGGAAGAACCAAAGGTCTAAAAATCTCATAGCCCAAGTAATGCATCAGTTTTACCAAATTTTCCTACCAATACTGAGCACAGAATGGTGCTTGAATAAGTATCAGACATTTATGCAAAACAATGTCTTCCAATTATCTTTTTTTTTTATTTTCTGTTTAATGACAGGTTGAAGCTGTTTATTACTTTGCTGTGGGAGATGTTCCAGTGGACACGAAGCAGCTACTCCTTGAGAAGGTTCCAGATGGCTCTTGCCCAGTCAATACAGTGTCTTTCAATGCTAGAGAAGATGAAACTATTATTTTTCTGAAGGAGCTGAGCCGCTTGGCCTCTGGCAGGTATGATAGAGAAGGACAGTAAAGATTCTAGTACTCATAAAGTGCTTTGCTGATAGGAATGATATTGGGACATACCTGAATATAATCCATGAGGAAAAATGAGACAAAGCAGTTCAGTAAGTGATCCGGGGATGAGGAAATAATCTTAAGAGATATGACTAGAATGCAGATCCTACTTAAACAGACCAGCTTTTTTCCGCATATGTTCTCACTGGCTTGAAGAAAGGCCATTCTCTTTTTATGCCCGAAATTGTCTGTCATCTGCCTTTCTCTTGAAGTCTGGAAAACTATTCAGGGGAAATGGTCACAACATAAACTGAAGTAAGTTTTTATTGTGGTGCTTTGTACATTATTAGTATCCACAAGCCCCAGAAAACAATCTAGAGTTTTTCTGGATCAAGTGCCATAGAGACATGTACTGGAAAGGAAATGCCTGTCCTAAATGAGCAGCTTATGGAATAACAGGAAATTGATGGGGTGTTATTCTTCAGGCCTGGTTGTGTGGAAAATCAGTTCTGTACCATGCTTTCTAGCAACCTTTTTTCATGATTGGTGGAAAGTAATATATTCCACATGGCTTGTTGACTGTTTTATCCTGGGAATCAGCCATGTGGTGAGAATCAGCCCTCAGTAGAAATGGATAAGATGACTTCAATCTTGATTCTGTTATCAAAATAAGGAAAACAAATGAACAAATACCAAGCCCACAAGACCAAACTCATGCTCAACAGCAAGAAGGCAGTAGGTGTCAGTAGGTGTTTGTCTGCTTAACAGAAGTCACTGTACAGATACAGACTTGTGAAATGGCTGCTAGCTTTTTCTGTTTCCCTGTTGTTTGTGCAAGAGTGGGAAGCCCTCCAACAGTAGAAATCTCCCAAATGACAGCAGAGCAATTGGTAAGATGGCAGCTGCTTAGCTCTTTTATAGCCATCTGTGTTTAGAAATAGCTTTTAGGAGATGGGAGCGTCTGCCAAAAACAAGACTGTGGGAAAGTGTTATGTTTGCTCTGATCTGATGTGTGTTTAAAATGATTGTGGTCATTTGAAAGAATGATACCTCTGTGGTACCAGGTACCTTGCCAGTCACTATCCCTCATTTTCTTTTGGGGGTGTTTTTACCTTCTTTATTAAAGGAAAATGTTTCTTGTATGGTAGAAACAGGCAAAAAGGGTTGTGGCAGGGAGCTGAGGGGAATTGTTTTGTTTGATATGATTCTCATTGTCATCTTTTTACATGAGTCTAGCTTTTGTGCACAGACTTACAGGGACAGTTAATAACTTCATGGTGGATATTTACCCGATAACTGTCTATAAGTTTGAGTCAGCTTTCCCACAGGAACAGCCAAGATCATGGGCTTTTTGTGGCTTGAACCTGTTTCTGGTGTAGTTCTGTTTTAGAAATGCTTCTTTTTCCTGCTCTGAGAGCTTCTCTGTTTTGACAATGAGGATAAATGAAGTCTGCTTGTCATCCTGATTTGTATGTCGATAATGAAATAAATGCTCCTGTTAGGCTTTCAACTGGGAGGATAATCTGATAAAAAGGTGTTAGTGTCATCTCAGACATCTCAAATTACATGCCTGCTCCCCCTGTTAAAAGCATTAATTAAAAATAGATTTCCAGGAAATTGAAGAGTAAGGTGCCTTGCAGTAAGTAATATCAAAAAGAAAGAATATTCTACATGAGAAGACTTCAGAAAGTACATAAATGTAAATAAAAAGTTTTACAATATTAGTAATCTTATTTTAGTTGAAGCTTTAGATAAAATGCTGAAGTTGTATATGTGAAAAAACGTCTCTTTAAAATTAGAGAATTATTTATGTAGTTTGTGTACTGGTGGAAACTCATTTTGTATTACAGATTCCATGCTTTTGCTGAGAAGAATGACTGTAGAGGTGCTGCTGGACCTACACTAAATTATGAAGAGGATGGAAAAAGTTTAATGGCCCTGAGCTTCAGAAAAGTGAAAGGGCGAATGCCACTAGGTAGACAATATAAACTCCAAGATTATACTGATATTATCAGCGATATGTCAAAATAGAAATGTAGTATAGGAACTTGATGAGTGTAAAATCAAAAGAAACCTGTAGGTGTGGGTGGGGTGAGGACAGGATTGGTCTAATGGAAATTCTCTGGGTGGGAAGGAGATGGCAAGGAAAGGAGAAAAATGAAGAGAGTAAAGGATGTGCATGTGATAATGAAAGAGAAGAGGAAAAAAAGGGAAAAGAAGACAATTTATTTAGAAATATGAAGAATAGTACTTGTGTGCTTATGCCAGGTACCTTGTGGAAATGTATAGAGAAATAGTAGAAAGGAAGAGTAATGTGGAACACCATATGATACAACAGCCATATCAATGTAGGCCAAGTTCTTACGTAAAATGAGGGGATTAAATCAACATGAGATTTACTTGCTTCTCCCAAGAATTTGTCACAAAGACAGGCAAAAAAACCATGGTAAAGTGACTGCAGAGAAAGCAGTGCAAAGTGGTGGTGGGAGAATTGATAGAAAAAATACCAGGAGGAAACAACCAAAATAAACAGTTCCACTGGTGGGTGGAACTGGGCAGAAAGCTCAGTGTGTTTCTCATTAGTCACAGTGCTACTTCCTCTCGGTAAGTGTTCAGTAGGACTGGACTGTGGTTTCTGCCAGGGTGGGAGAAGAGGAGCTTGTGATGTGAAGTGAGGCTTTGTGTGTCAAATTTGATGTCTTTTTCAGCAGGAGAGTAAAAAAAATATTTCTTTTAGACATCAGGAATCATAAGAGATTTTTAATCTAATGGCTTAACACACACAGCCACCCACATCACCAACATCCCCCTGTTATGGTAGGGGAATTAATATTGCTCCAAAGGTAGAAGTGTTATCCTCTTCTCACTGTTAGGACATATATGGCATAAGGTGGATTTGGTGGCTCACGTAAGGCTGCTAGTCACTTGGACTAACTGGCTCATATTTGGGTTGTAATCAAGTTTCTTGTGTACTAACCTATCCTTCACTAGGACCATGATTATAACAGTACAAGAGAAAGAACCATTGTGAGGGGCTGGAAATAAAGGAGTGAGGTATCACCTGCTTTTTTGAGTTGTGAAGGGACACTCAAGCCTCACCCATGCAGAGTTTAGATACCAATAGCAGAGTCTGCTTCAAAACACTATCGTTTCATACTAATGTGGAGCAGTATAATGCCTTCAGTCTGCCTGAGTGCTTTCTTGCTGTGCCACATTTGGGGGTGTGAGTGGGGGGAGCCGGCTCCCTCTTCCCCTGGGGCAGTCAGCCTGTTTCAATAGATGAGCCTAGATCTCCTGTACCACTGAAATTACTTCCTCACCACTGTTTCTAAAGCTGAAAGCTGAATAGCTTTAATCACTCAAAAGGGCAGTAATCCCCTTGAAGTGCATTGTCTGTTGGGTCTTATTGCTATTATAGAGTAGAATTTACACATTAAAAAGGAACACAATTAGCTTTCTGCATTTACTTGGTATTACAAGCACAGTCATGACATCACTGGCAGCCAATTGGAGTGTTTCAGTCATATGCAGAATCTAAAGTCCTTTCAGAAAAGAAAACACATTGAAGACATTATTCTGGTCTGAGTGTGATTTCTCTTGTTTCACAGACTCCTTCAAGGGTGTAGTAATGAGGCAATAAAAATAAAAGTGTCGATTACTCACTAATGGGCTCTGAAACTGGCTCTTGGATGTGTGGCATAAACTACACAGGGAAATAAATAGAGAATGAACCAGAGATTTGATCTTCCAAATGTGGTCTTTCCAGAAAATAAAGGGAGGCACAGGAATATTTTGATTATGTTCCTTTTTGCACCACAAACGCAACAGCTGGAAAATGAAACTCGTAACCATGTTTTATGGACTGGAAAAGCTGTTTTAAGGACATCTGATAGTTTCTGGGTGTCCACTGAATATCATCATTTTGCAAATATGGGATATCTTCATGTTCACTCCTTTTCATCAGCTTAACCAAAATAAGTCAGAAGTGAACCATTTAAAATTTTAGATAAGCGCTCAGTTCTCCCCTATTTTGCATCTTGAGCAGACATTTAGAAAACAAGTGTGAGAAACTGACAAGTATGAATTTTTTTACATCATATTGAGTAGGTGCTTAAGATCAAAACAGGTGTAACTCATTAAAGAATTAAGGTCCTTATGCTGGCAGCCTCAGATGTACTTATAGCAAAGAAATGCTTTTACATAAAGCCTAATTTCACCAATGTGATAATATCTCCTCATCCAGCACTAATTTTCCTGTTATCACTTCTGCCTACATTCTTTGTGCAATTTATTCATCTGCAAAAAGCTGTAGAATTAAGCAATCTTGTTACATAGTTAAAATTATAAGTGGAAAGGAGGTGACATTTAAGTTGGAACTTGAAGACATAGAGGGCAAGGAATGGTGGAAGCTATAGAGAAAAGAAGTCTTTCTGAAAAAGGGCACATTTGTGTCATCTGCTTGGAGTAACAGGGTGGTAAGTGCTACATAAGGCTTGAAAGGCAATGGTGCTTTGAACTAGATCCTGAAATGAATAGAGGGTCCTTGGTGGCTGACATAGAAACAGTAAATTTCTGTGTAGTGGTTTCTGTGTGGTGGAATAGATGAGCTGGCATGTGTAGAGAACATGCAAATGGACTGAAATCAGGATTTTACTGATGTGATAAATCCAAACAGGGAAGTGTCTGACCTCCTTGTGAAAAGTATAAGGCTCTGTTCTTAGGTGTGCTTGGTTTTTCACATTTACCTGATTGTCACAGGAAAAATTTTAGGTTGTTGTGTATAAAAAAGGGAAGCATAAGAGCGTCATTCCCCTGTATGACATTGAATTCAATGACCTCTGCACTGTTTATGAACACTGACATGGGAAAGGTCGAACCCTCCCTTTGGAAAGCCAGGATAATGGCTAAGGAGTAGCTACTTTGCCTAGAAGCTGTAGCTTCTTTGTAGATCATTGCCTCTGCTTTTTTCTCGTGTGCTTTGTCTAGTCTCAGCAGCCTAACCTTGGCCTAGCAAATCTCTTTGCTAATGTGTGGAGAGTGATGCAGATAGCTGTTCTGTGATACCACATGGGATACAAAGTTCATTTGCTTTGTCCATTTGCCCAGTGGAAAAGGGACAGGATTGCGCTGCAGTGAGTTTGAGTGCTGTTTGACCTGGCAGGTATACAGGTAAAAGCTGTGGACTACCCTCTTACGCTTCTTTGTGCCTTCATTCATCCCCCTCTAAGTGGAGATTTTAAAAATCAGTACTTGAGGGTGTATTTCTGTGTTCTGCTGCCACATGGAGGCTGAGAAGGGGACTGGCAGTGAAGAAAATAAATTTCCCCATCTTCCCTTGCTAGCAAATTCATTTTCAAATAGATCATGTTCCATTATATTTGGATTTGCTTGCTTCCATGGTCTAAGTCAGATAATCAGACAAGTAAGAAATACTTCTGTTTTCCATTATTTGCTTTTGTATTGGTATTTGCTTCCTGTTTCAAAGATATTGTAGATACTTTGTAGGCTTGTTTTTGTTGTGTGGGTGTTTTTTTTTGTTTTTTTTTGTTTTTTTTTAATATAGGCTTTTTCATTAGCAATATGGAAATCAAATAGGTTACAGTGACTTGTCAAACCAGATGAGTTTGATTGCATGGAGATACATGTGAGGAAGCTGCTTCTTTTGAGATTGTCTGCCAGCTAAATTACTGGGAAATGGAAATGAGGTAGTTATGAGTTTCCTTGTACATGTGCAAGTGTGTTTGAATTTTTGCTTAGATCTACCATCTTGCTTCTCAATTCGCTGGTGTCAGCAAAATGCTTCTGCCCCTTGCCACAGGCTTTCCCCACACCTTTCCTCATCCTCTTCCTCTTTTCCAAGGCCTCCCTTCTCCAGAGCAGAAATGCCTTTCCCTGTGGGCAGGGCACTCCTGGAACATTACCCCGGGTGAGGTGCTCTGCAGGGTCAGGATGGCTGCGAGGAGAGCCGAGGGAAGCCCACTGCGCTTGGCCAGGCCAGACGTGTCCAGCAGGGGATTCAGGCCGGTCCCCTTGTGTGGGACTGGTGGCCACCCTCCTGCCATTGCAGTGGGGTGGGTTTTGAATCAGAGCCAGAGGTCTGGCTGTTACACTGCCAGCCAGGGCACAAGTGCTTCATGGCAGGGGAAGCCAGGAGGACCCTTTCTCTCCCTGGTTAAAGTAATTTTTAAAGACAAAATTATTCCTGGGACATGGATGCCTTAATGTGTGCAAGAGACAGTGGGCTTGGAATGGCTGTGAACTGCACCCTCCAGGGAGGTGACTTTCTTTGGTTAGTGGTCCCCACAAAATGGGACATCTGAGGTGTGAGCAGAGGGAATTTAAACCAAATTAAATTTGAGTTCATGCTTTCTTGGCTATTAACCAGTGATATGCTTAGAGGGATGGGCCACAGTTGAGAGCCACATCTGGAAGATACTATGCCTTGCATGTGTATGTAGGTTTTGATTCTGAGGGTTCAGTTTTGAAAGACACAGGGGTTTCTTCCATTCTTCCTTAGCTGTAGGGAAAAAGAGGCTGTGCAGCTGAGCTTCCTGTGTAAAGAGAGAAAGCTACTGTGGATATCACTGCTTGCAAACTTCTCTCCCAGTTGAATCCAGGAAAAAATGTTGTAAAAAAAAAGGTATTCTAAGCAACCAGAATTTCCCAATGTGCAATTCTTTACACCTGCATTTATCCTGTGCACCAAGTGACATGAAGCATACTTGCTTTGAAGGGGCATGCATCGCTGTGCTGCAAGCATAAATAAGGAAAAAAAATCTTCTCATATAATACCAATTCAATACAGCTATCTTAATGTGGACAGTAACAATAATCCTGTAAAACTGATGAGTCTATAGCATCAATTTAAGGGAGAATGAAGCAACACAATGATATAATTGTTTTAGAGGTAGTTGAAGTATACATATTTCTTTCAATATTTTCAAGCATTACATTAAAAATATTAATAAAATTAAATCTGGATGAAAGTAATTGACATCTTGAGGCTATCCAGATTTAGCTGGAGCCTGGAATTGCATTCTTAACATCCTTAAACTTAGAACTATGTGCATGCATGGTTTGAATGCATGTGTTTTCTGGAGAGAGATTGCTTATAAAATAAAAGCTGACTGCTTTCTGAAATATTTGAAGAGAATACTTTTCTTAAGTTTAACAAGTAATGATTACAGACTGAGGTTTCTTCAGCCTTTTGTGTTTTATGTGATCTGCCTTACTGAAGCTTTTTGTGATTTAGGAAATGTTGATCTTTGTCCTACTGGTTGCAACAGATGTTTTTGAAATGCAGGAAGGTCCCAGGAGATGGCAGTGTACAATAACACAATTCAAAATATTTCTTGGAAACTGAAAGCATTTCACAATTAAAATCGAGTTCTCATTTGTATTACATTCTTTTTCCTTTTTCCTTTTTCCTTTTTCCTTTTTCCTTTTTCCTTTTTCTTTTTTCCTTTTTCCTTTTTCCTTTTTCCTTTTTCCTTTTTCTTCTTCATCTTCTTCGTCTTCTTCGTCTTTATTTTCTTCTTTCTGGAATGTTTATCAAAGAATGATCAGGTATTGTTTGTTTACTGGTAGCCTACTTTAGTAGAAAAGTTAGCATGTCTTATCTTTCATACAGTGAACTATCACTGTATATTAACTGAACTACTGAATGATAAGATGCAGTTTGCCTTGCTCACCATTTTTATGTGCAATCATTAATAGGTTGTGATGTGCAATAGTTTGTAACCTATATTTGTAGTTAGGATAGCTGATGATTCAGTTTCTTTTATATTTTTACTGTAACACTGCACACAGTATCTCTGCATTGTCCTATATTGCAGTTTAAACTTCTTTTTTAACACATTTTTAATAATGATCATACTGCTTAGGTATACAAGGGGTCTCAATTTTATTAGTTTCTCTTTATGAAAGAAATAAATATTTTTATTACTTTCATCAAGAAAGACATATCAGCCAAAATTAAGAAAACCTTGTCTCAATTCCAGTTTTGGATTTTTCCATTTTTTTTGACAATATAGCATGGTAGTAAAAAAAAAAATTAAATTGTAGTATTTGTTTGTGACTGTTGAGAATTGTTAGGATGAAAATAAACTTATCTTTAGCAAAATTTCATCAGATGGTCATCAGGGAAAGGATATTTAAATAAATTTAATTATGTACTTTAGGAAATGGAAAGATTCAAAAATGTCTTCTCTTTAAAGATGTTAAAACTCTGTTTAATATCTGGAGCCAAGTTTTGCAATGAAGTCCAGGGGGCAACAAGTGAATTTCAGTGTGGAGTTTCCTTATTATTTTCTAGCAGTGTTAAAATATATTTGCTTCCACTGTGGGAACAATCTGTGGCCAACTTTGGAGATTAGTTCCAACATACTGAGCACCTCTCATGTCCTGGAGCCAGCTTTGAGCCCTTTTTTGAAGTCTGTCATAGAACAACACTTGCCATTGCAATAGGGCCTCAAGGAAACAAGGTTATATGGCAACATCTGGGTGTACCGATGACTTTGTGCTGATTGAGGAGTTATAAAAAGTTGAAATTGTATAAAAATGTGAAGTTCTATTTATTATTTCTTTTGCAGTAGCTGGTGTCTGTGAAGATGTCTTTTTGATCTGGAGGAAGCCAGGAGTACAGTGAGACAAGTTCAGAAAATTTTATCAGAATCTGACCAGTCTGCTTCTCAAGACGGTATCATTTATGTTTCTTTCAAGACAGTTACCATTACATTAGCAATCAACATCTTTTTGTGAACAATTTTGATTGCACATCAATTTGGGGATGATTTTCTCATAAATGTCTATTTACAGGGTATAGCACCTCTAGGTCTATATAGCACCTTTAATTGTTATCTAAATTTAGGATTGCTTAAAATTTTCCAATACAAATCTCTGTTTACTATGGCTTACACTTGCTAAAATTTAACAGCTCAGGCTGAAACACACTATTTTTATTTTACCAGTGACTGGGTTTAGGCGTTACCTGGATTTTAGGATATGAAAATTATTTTGGTTTTTTTTCATGATCTCTTCCTGTCTGCCTGAACCAGTAAATCTTTAGCTTGTTCTACACAGTGCTAGGGAAATACCTCATCCCTGTCCCATCACAGTTTTCTTGGGATAGCCTCCAACCTGGTAGTTAGTTCATTCCATGTAGAGGGAAGAGGTGGAGGGGTTGCATTTTTGTAATCAAAGGTGGAGGTCTGAAAACAATTCAAAATAAGCACTCTGACAACTCATCTTAAGAAACATGGAGGAACACCTACATGTCTTCATTAAAGCAGTAGTTCTCACCATTATGTTTTGCCTAGAACATGACTTACTTCTTGTTCTGTGCATATTGATTGGATTAAACCCTGTTGGAGACAGAAGCATAGCTGGTTTCTGTAGTTCTGTTCTGGAAGGTTTTAACAAGGGATGGTGAGAAGCTACTCAGCCCCACTAAGATGGAGATGCTCTGGGCATGCTCTGCAGCCGAATGATCCCACTGACAAGACTTAAATACTAAAAGCTTACGAATCTGTGCAATCTAGGCATCTTCAGCATTGGACTGCGATTGAGGGGGTGGGTTTTCAGGATCACAGCCAAGATCATCAGTACTTACTTTCTTAATTAGTCCTGGTTTTAAAATACTTACATAGTATCCAGTGGTTTTTTTTTAAATTGATACAAGATACAGGTTGAATTAGCATGAGTCATGGGTGATTTTGTGTAGCTCTAGTACTGTTTTTGCAGTTGCTTTCACTTCGTCTAGATGAAGGCTGGGGTCAGATGGCCTTTTCTGGATCATCTGCTGAGGAATGCTTTGTACAGTCAGTTGGCAAGTAACTTGAACTGTTTTGACATGTGTGACTGATGTGCTGATGATGAAGATTTGAGGCTGAGAACTCTCTCTGGCTGCACTGGGTTTGAATTATCTGTCCATAACATAACTATAGGTAAATCTAGAGGTTTTTTTCATCTGTGCTGGCATGATGTCATTTATTATACTGATAAGAGCATCTTCTAAGTTAGCAGGACTTCCCCTATAAACATCTCTTCTGTAATGAACAATGAAGACCACAATAAAACTGCAAGGACAGCCTTAATGTCAGTGTTTCCTGACTGCACAGCTATTCACCCTGTTGTGAGACCCACTGCCTGGTCATTTGGTTTAGGTGTGGTTTACTGGGATAGTGATGAGTGAGTGGAGAGTCCAATATCTTATTATTTTATCTGTATTATCTGTATACTGTACTGGTGTCCAGAGATGTGCAGTGCCCTACCTTAAGAGAGTCCTTGGAAAATTTATAAGACAATATGACATTGTAGTTTGCCTTTTACATTAAATAGTCATCTCTAAAAAGATTAGTGTGAACCAATGGTCTTGACTGTATTTTCAATTATATCTCTATTGTTTCATTTTCTCAAATGATTCTCCTTGAAGGTAACCATCTTATTCAGGAATACCTTCTGGGATTTTGTACTTCAACTACTAAGAAAATTCCTTTTATATGTTGATCTTCTCAGTATTTATTGTCTTTGCTCCCTATCTTCTAGTGGGTTTTTTTCCAGTTACAAAGGAATTTGTTGCCTTGAGTTGACTCATAAGAAAAAACCCCACAGCCGAAGTTGACTATTAAAAATCACTCAGAAATATTTGTATATTGTATGTATGTATACTCCAGTGCTGTCAGAGCAAGCAGAACAAGTTTGAAAATTTTGATTCCACTATCAGAGTCTGTTTTTGAAAATAGCTTATCCAGAATGAACCAGGTTATACAGGAGATTTTGTTTATTTTCTTTATTAGCAAACAAAGCAGATCATCCTTTGTCAAAACATGTAACTGACAAATATTTGACTTCTGAGAAGTGGTTGCAGAAGTATGGCTTGAAAGCTCAGAAGCTCACACTGTATGATGCACTTGCTGATTGTGTTTTTCGCCATGTGGATGGGCCTGTTGACATAAAAACTAAACCAGAAGATGAATGTTCACAAACTGATGCTGTGAGTATTGTTCATTCTCCCTCACATCCCATGAGTTGTTCATTTTTTCTTTTAAAATTTGAAAACTCGGTTGATGGATAAATTGATGATATAGTATATGGCCTTGTTGTTTTGTAGATTTTGTTAAAAACAGGTAATTAATTATTGAGACAAAGAATAAGAATGTCTTAAAGAGCTTTTTGAGAATGACTGCTTTAAGGACTCCTTGCTGGTTTACATAAAATCTAAGAGGAAGAATCAGAACTGGCTTAATCAATGCCTTGGCTTTCTTTGTATTTCTGTGGGGTGGGGCAAAGTTTGCTTGTCATCTTTAGAGGATGTGTTAGTCTCAGCTGCTGCTGTGTCTTGCAGGTCCTTAAGAAAATTTGGATTAATTTGTCTTCCATTTGTTTTTCTCAAGCTTTACCATTGCACTTTGTGGTAAGCTTCTGGTTTTTACTAGCTTCAAGAATAAAACCAGTTTCTATTGAATCTTGCTAGGAGCAAATTCTATGACCACCGTATCCTGTGTTTATTTCTACTCCTGTTCATGTGCAACAAGCATGTACCTTTGAAGTTTGTTCCCCAAATATTAAAGGCACTGCAAAATAATATGTTTTGAACATGAAATGTGTTTTCTTTGTTGTAGGAGACAAAGAGGAGGATAATTCATGCAAGATACTGTGACAAGTTTGTACATACTCTCTGGAAAGATGGATCTGTAGTTCATGTGTATGTTACTGCAGAGAAGTATAAGCAGTATGAAGAGAAAATGAGGACAGCTCTCAGACAAGTGGAAGGAAGGTTAGTGTTCTGTCACATAAAATGAGTTTGATTATTTTACATGAGCGTTGAAAAGTTTGACATTTACTGTCATAATAAGTTGAAGTGGTTGGTAAACTGACAACAGCAGTACTAAGCAGAAGTCTATTTTAAATCAGAATCTTGTATGTAGGATTTCTTAGTAGCCATAGAGGCAAACTGATGAAGATTTCAAATTTTTTTTCTCTTTCTGAAACACAGGTGTGAAAGTCAGTCTGCACATTTTTTAATTACTGCTAAAAGTGCCAAAAAGTATTTGGACTATTAGGTGGCAGACAACTTCAAGAATCATCAATAAAACTTCATAAACATTCATCCTCTGTACTTAGGATCCCTTGCAACACCAAGAAGCACAGCTTGGCTTATGCTCAAGTGGTCATCTGCCCTTTTTGCAATTTTGTGTTGAAGACAATTTTGAACAGTCTTGATCAGAGTCAGGGCATGAGCTATTAAGTAATGCACATGATCAGAGGTTCACTGCTCAAACTACCTGCCTAGTTTGCATTTATGCAGCAGACATTTGGGTTTTGTATGACATCTATGAAAAAATAGGCAGTCTAAGGTAGACCCATTTTAGAATAGAAAAAATAAATGTTGCTTTCTGTTTTGTATATTAGGACAATGAGATGTCTCACTGAAAAAAGCAGGATGTGAACTTTCATTTTATTGATGAATTTTTCATTTTATTGCTGCTTCTTGACCAAAAGTATAACAGCCTGATTACATTTAGCAAGGTCAAATAGTGTTTTGTTATTGCTCCTAGTTTATCTTCATCTTACTGTATTTAAGATAACATTTACATACGGTCAAAATAAAATTTGAGAAAAGTAGTTTTGGTGAGTATGTATTTTTGAAATCTGAGTCAAGATTAAAGGTTTGCTGTTCAGAATGTTTCATCTAAATGTTAAAAAGTCTTGGTGGACCTCATCAAACACTTTGGGGGAAATTACCTATGACAAAATAGCTATCAGGAGCTCAGGTAACAGGATCCTTATGTTTCCATGATACAATTTTTTTGAAACCTCTTGTGGAAATGAATATTTTTCCCAGGGCCATTATGTTCCATGTGTTAAATGTCTCTGTTTCAGAGTAGATGAGCATTTTATGACTCTCAAGGGAAATCAGATTTGGACTTGCTGCAGCCATTACTGAGGAAACGTTCTTGTGCACAGCAGTATGTATGCATGAATTTAACTGGCAGGCACATTCCAGTCCTGTTTAAAATGTAAATCTAAGTCTGTATTTAAGGCTCAAGGTCCACTAACTATTGAAGCATTTGTGTTATATTAAGCATCTTTGAACTACTTAAGGTCCTTGGAGAATAGGTTCTCAAGTGGTTTCCTGAGAAGGGAGGCATAGTACTACAGGCTTAAATGATTTATTGAGATGAGTCTGGAGAACAGATACAGGGACAATAGTTATAGTTGCTTCCATATTGGATTTCCCAGCCCAAACTACCTGATAATTGACTTTATAAAGGTGCTGTATTGTTTTGTCTCTTTTTTTTGGTCTGTGTCTAGATTTCTATTGAAATTAAAAATGTCTTGTGATGTTATGTAGAAACAGGGGACCGATTCATCAAGGGCTTCTGACAGTGACTAACAGGTGCTTAGGGAAAGAGAATAAGAAGTACAGCAGTCACATAAAGATCCTACTTTTCAGAGCTCCAGAGATGTTACAGAACAGGTTTTGATATTTTTTTCCTCCTCCAGGATTAAGTGGCTTCAACAAGGAAGCAGAGGGCTTTTTGGGAATGTGTTTGAAGATGATGTCTATATTCTTATTGATACATCCCAGTCTATGAACAACAAGCTGCCACTAGTGAAGGAAAAAATATTTCAGCTAATACAGGTATGATAAAGTGATGACTCTGAAGGCTGAGGAGTATTTTAGAGTAAACTGATCTTTTCTGGATGGTTGTTACTCTACTTGGTATTTATTTTAAAAATGTTTTTTTAAAATAGCAGCTTTATAAAAATATTTAGATTTTTCTACATGTACTAATTTTTCAGTTCAGAATTTATATTTTCCCCTCATTTATACAACTATTTGAAAAAAGCTAGAGAAGATATTAAAAATTATAAAGGCTTAGGTAGTTATTTCCCTCAAGCCACCTCCCTGCTAAAAAAAAAAGAAAAACAAACAAAAAAAAGACAAACAAACAACAACAACCACAAAAAGCCCAAACCAAGCTATGCAATGAAACACCTTTTGGCATTTTAATTTTTACTTTGAAGCAGTGTCATCCAATTGGCTTGATGTGATTTGTAATGTGTGTTCTAGATTCACTCTCGTACAATAGAGGGTGTAGAAGGTTTTGAACTTCCTTGAATCTTACAGTGACTCAGAACTTTGCAAAGGGACTGGCAAAGTGCAGAAGTACCTCAAAAGCTGTGAGTACTGAGAGACACACCTAGGATAGGATTTGTCTTGCCTAGTTTTAGAAGTCTACAGGGATGTCACCTAAGCTTATGTTAATATTTCAGGGACATGATTAATCTTAAATTTCTTTAGTGCTAAGAGAAGTAACTGAAATAAAAGTTCATCTTGGCATTGATAACAATCATTAGTAGGACTGGAAAAATTAAAACTATGACAGAGGTTTTTGAGCTAAGTGCTCAAGACGTAGGGCATAGTATGTTGTGGTCTTCTAAGCAGATCAGCACTAGAAATATATTAGATACTGTGCCAGAAGGTTTCACAGGTAGCTGCACAAAAATTGTGATGAAAGGGAGGCAAATACTCCAGACTCTGAAAGTTTGTGCTCACTTGCACAAATCTTCCCTGACTTATAACTTCTGTCCAAAAGCAACTTCAGCAAATTCTTGATTTTCTCCTGTTGTCTAGTTGCCCTTGCTAGTGCTCTTTATATGATTCTTGTTCTCCTCCTCTAAATGATATCTTACTTTCT
Source organism: Lanius collurio (assembly GCA_020086605.1). Classification (NCBI taxonomy): domain Eukaryota; kingdom Metazoa; phylum Chordata; class Aves; order Passeriformes; family Laniidae; genus Lanius; species Lanius collurio. The sequence goes on along the minus strand of JACBWW010000007.1, from coordinate 11,798,010 downwards.
TTCTGATTTCAATTTCCTCTGGTAAGCAGTGATAATCTCTTTCTTACACCACTGATCACATCCAGTTTCATCTCTTTCATGCTATCCTAGACATTTGCTGTTTAAATTGTTTGAGAAATATGAGTATATGGAGACTTACTTTGGGAATTTCAAGCAATCTTAATAGTTGCAAGCAATAATTATCTCTGGTTTTCTATGTCTCCCTGTACACCATAACTTTTATTATATATGTTATAATTATTTATTGTAACCATATAATTAACTATATATTAATTAAAACAATTGCTGTTACTCAGTATTTCAGAATACAAATATTCTTTCTTTTAATAGTAGGTAAAATTCAGGTGCTGTTTCTTGTAGGAACAACTGAGACACAAGAAGAGATTTAACTTTGTGAAATTTAGTGCCCAAGCAGTGGCATGGCAAGAGAAACTTGCTGAAGTTAATGAGGAAAATTTGCAAGATGCTTGGCTTTGGATAAAAGGGCTTGAGGTAATTTGGCAGCTAATTGTCACAAAGCATTGAATACAAAGTTGTATTTTATTCTCCACTTTCTATGTGGCTGGGGTGATTTTGCATAGACTAAATATTTGACTTGAGTAAGCTGAAAATATAGATGGGTAAACTTTAGAACTGAATACAATATGTCTGTCAGGTATAATAATGCTTTAACAATGGACCTGTTTATGAGATCATATTAATTCAACTTGCAGCCTGCTATGTTTAGTAGCCACAATGCAAGCATTGGCCAATTTGAATTCCATAGGAACTGTATCATTGCTCAGACCCTGCATCTAAATTTGTCATTCTTTCTACAGGGCTGCTGCATGATTGAGAGGTGTTGCTGGCAAATTTACAGCTCAGAGGTGGTACAGGAAACCAAACTCAGAAAACTGGAAAAGCATTTCTAGTTCTTGTTGATGGATAGACAGCTAACTTTAGGTGCCGTAGAAACATGAGAACAAACATACTCAGACCAAACCCCTGTCTATCTACCTGGTATTCTTTCTCTGACAGTAGCCGAAATCTAGGGATTTTTCCCTGAAAGAGAGCAGAGCTGCTTGTAGTCAGCCACAGTCATCCACCAGATTGTAGCTATCAACAGCTTTAGGACCACTTAATGTGTAAAATGTGGACAGCAATGTTATGAACATAGGACTGAAAATCAGTCATACAATGGTATAGATACATCCCATGTTAGGTTTTCTACCACAAAAACCTGTGTTCATGTAATAAAACTCCTCAGCATTATGATAGCTCTTCCTCAGACTTAACAGGAAATTCCTAGGGAGGAGGGAATTGGGGAAGCTATATAATACTCTGAGACTACAAAGCAAGATCAATAACTTGGTATTCTCAGAAAATACTAACAGACCAACACAGAGAAAAGGAAGTATTAGTGTGGCCTCCCTGAGTAGCTGAACACTTGTAACTGAGCTTATTTAGCCTTATTTTGCTGCCCTTCTTGAAAACTTGGCTCTGTTTAAGTTATGTCTTGTACAGCATCATGCAAGTTCAATAATACTTTGACCTACCATATTTTGATACCACTTGTATATGGCCTTTTCCATCATTATTCAAAAAATTGTGAATTTTTTGTTTATAAATTTTATTCTAAGTTCAGATCTAGATATCTGAAATGGAATAGGAAATGGCACAAGAACAAGCTACTTTCTTTCAGGGATGACATCTGCTGCTGACCTTTTAGCCTCTTTTGAGCATTGCAGGCGTAAGTCTGAGATCAAAAAGCTGGGTTTACAGTGAAGCTGAAATGAACAGAGGATTGCTCTGGAATATTAATCAGAGTAGATCCTTTGATCCCATTTTATGCTCTTTGGTCCCAGGATTATGAATGAGGAAGCTAAGCTATAAATAGTAACTAACTGCTCCTTAAAAAATATTTTAGATGTAATAACATTTAAAATTTTAGTGGTAGTAACGTCATATAGTTGAAATATGTCATTGTTGTTTAAATACTGATAAAACTGGTGTTCATTTGTAACAGTAGCAATTGAGAAACCTAAAATGAACAGCATTTACCATTAGGTACAAGGTTATTTTCTGCACATCATCAGCATCCACCCTGTGTTCCCATGATGTGAAAAGAAGTGAAAAAAGCTGTTTTGTTTCAAATCTGTTCAAAACTATTATTGAAAAGAGCCAGGATGGCCAATGAGTGATGTGTCTAAAAATTTATAATTACTAAAACATCAGGAGTATTAGATAAATTGAACAGAAGGGAAATGGCTGGTTATTTCTTATGAGTGGGTACTGGTAAGGTTTGCTTGTGAGTTAAAGATTATAAAGTAGATGAGCTGTTGTGTGGCCTGGCCCACACACTTATGCAGTCATACAGAGTAACTCTCAGAATGTACCTCCTATTCCATCTCACCTGATTTCCATTGCCTTTTTAGATAGAACTGATTGCTCTTGGGAAGGACTGGGAAGAAGTTTTAACACAATTAATAGGACTGAAAAAATAATACTATCTCTTAGCATATTTTTGCATATATGTGTCAGTGTTGGAGATTTATATTTATCTTCTCTAATGCACACTATATGTGGATCCTAAGTCTGTTCTCACACCACTACAATCCTCACTGCCCTGCAGAGCAGTACTCAGGTTTTATACAAGCATAAAACTGACTCTTGTCTATATAGAGGTTTTGTTTTGGGTCCATTAAAAGACTAAAACTTGATTAAACAGTTTTCCATACTGTAAAACCTTACATGTACCTTTAGTTTGGAAGATTTTGTACACAATATTTGAAAGGTGGACGCTTGAAGATATAAAATGTAGGGTTAGGTTCCTAAGCCATGAAACACATTTCAATGAGTTTAGTGTAAAAAGAAGAAAGATACACTAAGTATGTGAATGACACGGGAAAAGTTCTAGAATTACTCCAATGGAATTTTTTTGTGAGCACAGTATTAGTTTACTGGACATGTTTTGTTGCTGTAGCTAACTTTTTTTGTGCTAAAACATAAATGTGTATTTATGTTAATATGCCAAGGGGGTTCATGGGAGAGAGTCTAAAAAAATGTGTTTGGACATCTAAGAGCTCCTTTACCACTTTTGGAGAAATAAACTCATGCAACTCATTTGTGCAACTTTTGAACTGTTTGGTTAAGTAAAGTATGTGTTTCAATGGAGTGTTTCAAGGCAAGCAGGAGTATCAGTAGGAAAAATGAAGAGAATGCATCTTTTGTCTTAAATCTTCCTATCTGTTTATGGTCTTTTAGTGATTGCTTTTGCTTGTACAGCTCAGATTGCTGCTGCCAGCATTTTGCTTATGTGAGTTTGCATAATCACTGAATACCAATCTGGCACCAATTTACGTTACTTTGACACGTTGTAATGGGGAATCCTTACAAGTATAGGCACCTCCACAGGCACTTGCTTAGCTTTTTCTGGCTACATGACATAAATGTTTTCACTATTTTATTAGTCCTTTTGGTTCTGTATTATCCTTTGGATCAGTACACTGTCATCATGAATTTAAGAACAGAGGCAAAGGACTGTTGAGTGTTTATAGCTGTTTCTTTGTCTTTTTCTCTTTGGTTTCTTAGGTTGGAAGCTCCACAAATACACTCAAAGCTCTCCAGATTGCTCTTGCTGATACTGACACTCAGGCTATTTATCTCTTGACAGATGGGAGACCTGATCAGGTATTTCTGAAATGAGAAAACAGAAAATGCAGAGAAGTGGTGTCAGAAGTTGGAATTATGATATGATTGCTATGCCTGCAGTGCTGTCTCGTGGAGTCTCTTGGATGTTTACTGGCATTGTTTCACAGTTTTTCTAGCTAAGAGCATAAATTAATATTTTACTAATTTGGCTTCATATACACTTATTCACATTCTTATTTTTAATATTTTTATTAAGTTCAAAATTAGTGAATAAGTAATTTCTTTTTACCTTGTTAATAATGTCTTCTATGAATTATGTTCTACCTTTTTAATAGTAAAAAAAAGGAAATGGCTGATATTGCTTTTAACTACTGAAATGCAACCAACACAACAATTATATTGCAAATGTTGCTTAATTTGTCAAGATTTTTGAGTATTTTGAACAACTGAAATGTTATCAGAATTTAGAGAACTGATTCAATAATTTTTTTCTACCAGTTCCTTCAGCATTTTTGGAGATGGTAGATCTACTTTTTCACCTAATTTTTATTTCTTTATGGGAGGAGGAAACTAGCATTCTTATTTTCTCAGCCTCTCCTTTGTTTCCTGGTATTGAATCAACTTTTCTTTGAACTAATTTAGTTTCATAAAAATATCTATACTTGTATATTTCCAAAAATATTTTAATGTATATATATACATATACAGTGATACTAAACACTAATGTAGTAGTTTAATTTCTTATACATTAGTAATTTCTTTTAAAACTTCAGAAACAAAGAGTACAAAGATTATATTACAATTTACATCATGTGCCTTAACACATTTATCAGTCTTTCGAAATCTGTTTTAAATTAGCTCATTTAGCTAATTTCTGATTGAAATAGCAATCTGTATAAAGTGGATGCTTTTAACTGATCTATATCCATCTCTGACCAACAGAAAAACTGATTAAATTCTTAAAAATTCTCCATGTTTTGATAAATATGTTTCCAGATGCCACAGTTTTAACATAAGGGTTTTTTTGATTTTCAGCCCCCCCAGATCATTTTGGCCGAAGTCCAACTTCACTGTAAAATTCCCATCCATACTGTATCCTTCAACTGTGATGATATAGAAGCCAATAAATTTTTGCATGAACTATCTACTAAAACAGAGGGACGATTTCATTATTACAACATCTATTTGAGTGATCCTGATACTACAGAGTTTATGGTTGTGAGTATCTGAAAATAAATACATTTGCTGCTTCATGGTACTTGGAAGAGCCACATGCATGATTGCATGATTGTGATTTCATGATTGTGATTTCATATTACAATAGATTACTAAATAAAGAGAGGGTTAATCCTAGTCAGATTTGATGTGATATGAAAGCAATAATATGGGTTTTTTCGCTTGTGAAATTTTTCTAGACCACAACAGAAAAGCTCAAATATAATGCAAAGTACATTTTTAGTGCTATTGTTGCAAACACATTCTCCCTCCCCTGACGCCCCTCATCTGAAAACTAAAACCTAAAAGTATGTGTAGACCAAATCAGCTCTGGAAGAAACACGTGATCTCTGGTGTTTCAGAAATAAGTTACTGTTTAAAATGAAAATATGGTTTGTATCCTGTTAATAAATAGAAGAATGCAGAGCTGAATTTGAATGATAATGATTCTATGGATTTTGTTACAAGTTTGTTCTACACTAGCTGCTGGGATCTATAAGGAGTAAAATTACTTGAATAACAGTCGTCTATCAAGTGTGACTAAGCAGCTCGACAATCCCCAGCAGGAAATTTCTAAATAGACTAACAGAAACATCCATTTGAAATCTATTCTTTTAATTAAAGTAAAGTTTAGTTATCTAGTCAGTGAATTGATTGCATAGATTTCAGAAATGCTGGTAGTGGAACCATGAGAACAAGCAGGAACAAGGCAGTAGCGGGAAATTTGAACTTTGCAGACACCAGTCAGAAGGAAGATGTGAAAATAATCCGGCTCTTGAAAAATATCAGTGTACTGGGCAATTTCAGTGATTCTGCTGGTGTGGACTGTGTGACACTGGTCATGTTGGAAAAATGTGGGCCAGAGTCTTGTCCATCTTCAGATTTGGAGATGGGAGCCTGTGGCCCTGTAGGGTCTGTAGAGGGATCATCATTGGAATTCCCGTCCTGTTTCCTCCTCTAGTCCAAATCACTCCTCCTCAGTTGAGTGTTCACTTGAAGAGTATGTTTTTTGCTTCCCTGGGCCTGGGACAGTATATGATACAGCTGAGATCTGTAGAATGACAGGCCACCACTTGTAATGTACATATCTTGTATTGTATTTTATTTATTTCCTTACTTATTTTCTTGCTTGCTTGGAATGAGTGGAGCTACTGACCTCATTAGCTTATTCAGAAATACAGCTGTTCATATCTCAAGGGGTAATTGGCTAGTTAGGGAATGCTTGTCATTTTCGTAGAAAGGAAGAATAATTAGAAAGGCTGTAATGACTAGCACAAGAGCCTACCTGAAAAAGTATACAAAATTTGGAAGCTGAGTCATTATGCAGAATTATTACCAGAACTTGCATAGTTTCAGTTCAGAAATGAAACATATTTAGGAGTAATTGTACTGTAACGTTTAATTTTCTTTTTTTTAGAATAAAGACATACATCTTTTGAAAAGAGAAATTGATCAAGGAGAGAAAGATCTAGAGAAAGTGAAGACCTTTCATGAGAAAAGTCTGATGATGAATTCTCATGATGATTATCCAGAGAATAAGTATGTCCTCATTCTGTTATTATCTTAATAATAGGTGGAAACTATCTATTAACATTTCTCCTTTTTCATTGTCTTGCATTTTTAACCTCTGACAGTCTCTTCTTAAAATAAAGGTTGTTGTTCTTTCACTCTGGGGTGGTTTTTTTTTAACAGCCAAGGTAATGAAAAAGAAAAATCTGGAAAAATGTTCTAATACTGTGATGCCTGAAACAAAATTATCTCAAATATACCAATAGTCTCAACGTATTATGAATAATTAAAGCAAAGAGGGGAAATTATTTTTTTGTCTCCAACACAGTCGCTCCCTCTGACCTAGAGAATTCATGAAAAATTATTGTCATCTAAGTAGAGCTGGCTCGATACTTCATGATTCAATGGCTGCTCATTGGGATATGCTGCTTGGAACATAAATTATGTACAAATATATTTGTGTATTTATTTGTGCAGTGCTAGTAAAGAAACATAAAAATTGCATTAAAAGAAATCAGATTTTTAAGATAAAGATCTATTTAAGAGAGTCATTTAAAGTAAAGGTATGAAAATAAAGTAAAATATATTAAAAGTGGGCAGTAATGTGTTATGATTTCATATGTGTAGAATGGCAGGTAGGATGTCCAGAATGAAAATTTTTTTAAGTGTTTATTTGAGAATCTGTGTATTTTGTTTTTTATTAATGCTGTGACATAGATATGTATGTATGTGTGTATATATATGTGCATATATATGTATGTGGCAGATATTTTCATTGCTGATGGTAGGCTTACTTAACCTTGGATTCAAAGTAGCTATTACAGAACATTCTGTCCTTATGAAAAATAAATGAGGTTGTTACCTTAAAAGTAATGAACATCTTTTAAATAAACTAAGAAATTAATTTTAAAGAATTTTAAAAACAAAGAATATTTTAACCTCCTTTGAACTCTCATTTGAAATGCATATTAGTATAACAGAAGAAAATATTTTGCACTGTTTGAAGCATTTGAAATCAGTGTTTAAATTACCAGAAAACTTCAGCTTAGTGTTTTTTAAACAGATGTTATATATTTGTCACTTAGAAGGAGTAATCACAAGCAGACACACGCTGTGTCCCTGTATCTAAACATATTGAAGAACTGAGTACTTCTCTTGGCAGTAGGCCGTGCTGTGCTTCAGAAGAACCATCACTGCCTTCACATGAGCAACCCTGGCAAAGCACTGCTGACAGTCCAGCCCGAAGAAAGAAAGCATTATGTCTAGGTAAGACTCAAATGAGCTGTACTTGTTAGCAGAATTCATTCACTGACTTGAAAAGAATGTGTTGCAAATAGCAAAAGTCATCCCTCATTTTAGAAACAAATTAAGTATTTACTGATGTAAGTAATCATCATTTTGAAAATCTTAACTTCTCTTCATCTCTACTTTTCAGCCATCCTACTCATTTGCCCCAAACAGACAAACAAATGTCTGCTCATTTGTGCTTTGTCACAGGCCCTGCCATGAAAAAACAGCTGTCTTGGCAGAATGTTTTGAAAGCTCTATAAACAGTTTTTTAACAGTAGATATTAAACCCTAATCTATTTTTATTCTAAATGAGTACATAATTGGAAAGAATGAAGAGGTGATCTTTCACCAATTACAGCATTACTTATACTAATGTTTTCCCTTACTATACTCATAATACTACATTTCTGCTGGAAGTGTCCTTTGTATGCAGTCTGAAACCAAATTTACCCAGCTGAAGTAAAATAAACTCTCATCCTTAGGGAAAGTACAAAGTACAACTTGGTGTTGAAGTAGTTTTGTGTTTGAGGTCTTGTGTAGGCAGTCCCTTAAAAACTGAATACCAAAGAGGAACTCAAAATCCTGGGCATGTATTTGAGCAGTAAGTTAGCTCTTCCTTTCTTTCCCTTTCAACAACTGCAGATCAGACAAAGACAAGTCTGCTGCAAATCCTGAGCCATGTGAAATCTAGGGAAGAATGCCCAGTGGAAGGAGTGTCTCCAGAGGAAAAGAGTTTTTCTGCCAAAAAGGGTGTGAAATGTACAGCCATTTTAAAAGGCAAGTTGACAGAACAAGAAGTTCCAAGTGGAGCAGGTGATAACATTTCTCCTGTTACAGTTGTATCTAATAGTGCCTCGTTTGAGGCAAAACTGTGCAGATCTGCTGTACAAAGGACTGAAACTCAGCAGAGTTGGACACGAAGTTGGGTATTGTGACAGTGCTCTTACAGCTGTGGCCAGACTCCTGCCAGTTCCCAAACTAGTAGTTTACAACAGGGTTTTCAATGGGGCTTAGAAATACACCCAGATAGTATTAATTTCTTTCAGTAATTAGTCCAACTCTGAACTTTATGATACATCCTCTAACTCATGCTAAAACCTTACATATGACACTTAAAGATGTTTGACTCCTTTACATTTCAGCATCTTATGTTTAGTTTTTTACATATCTTTTATAAATATTTCATAGTGATGTACCTTAAATTAGCTACTCCTGGCCATCTCATTAGTGGTAGTACTTGGTATCACATCTTGACTTGGGAAATAAGCTGGTTAATCATAGGTTTTGGTCAAAAATAAATATACTGAAACAAATTTCAGCTAACAAACAAAATTACCCACCTATTTTGTAGATTTCTTTGCTTTTAATTAGGGCTCATGAGGCATATGGTAACACTATTACTATTGATCAAGCACCAAGAAACCTAGGAAAACTAATTCTCATGGATTAATTTAGAAACTGAAATGTTGTATTGTCTGTGTGTCATGCTGCTTGTAGGCTCAAATAAAAAAATGGTGCTATTGTATTGCAACTTACTTATGCATGCTTTTTTGTGCACAAAACCTCTGAGATAACAAAATACAAATGTTTTCTCTTAGATCTGAAAATGCAGAATGTGAAAAGGGCATCTAAAAGGTATGTGTGTGCATATATATAAATGCATAACAAAACTTACGGTTTGTGTTTTTTATTCAGTCATTTCAAACCTTTCAAATGTATTTCTACCTTGTGCTACATCTCACAGTCTCTCTTTTGTAGCTCTCTAGATATCTCTTCAGCTCTTTGGTTAAAGACCCATGGCTTGGCTGCCAGGCGACTCACCATCATGGATGCCTTGGCTCCTACAACTGTCCCTCACAGTACAAAATACATCCCAGTTCTGGACAAGCATGTAGTTTCTAAAGTATTTGATAAGGTAAAACTCTTATGCTATTTGAAAGCTAGAACAAAACTTGATAGTGTATAATACGTATCTGAATGTTCATTCATGCATCAGTAAGAAGATAAAACTGATAGTTAATAGTTGTATTTCTTGCATACTTTACCCTTAAGTTCTTTCACAGTTACCAACTGATGGCAGTGTACAGCCATCACAGGTTTGGCAATTTCTTGAGCACCTTAGTCTCCAGTGATACTTACTAATCCACTGGAGGATGTGTTTTATTCCATAAAGTCATCTGGAAAATGGTACTGGTGCACAGTTTGTGCATTTCTACATTCTCAATTTTACATGTGACTGCTAAGACCTTTTGAAAAGTATTGTAATTCAGTAATTAAATTTTGGTAAGTGTAGACGGTTGTAAGATTGTGCAAAATTTATGATGAATTGTGTATCATAAAGTTCTAATTGTCATTCCACTTAAAGGAAATACATTTCATGGCAAGTTGCTGTAATTTTTCTTTTGTTATGCATCCTGCAAAAATCCTATGAATATGCTGCAGTTCATTTCAATTAATAAAAACTGTTTCTTTAGACAATACTGAAAAAAAAAGCTAAACAAGTTGTTTTTTTTTTAAATAATAGAGAACAAGGGATTTGTAATGGAATGTGGTATAGAACTAAGTAAAAGATTTATAACAAATGTACACAATTTTACATTTTAAAGTTTTCATGCTTGTTTTTTAAATTTAGGAATGGGAATTTTTGCTAAAGTGTGCAGACTTTTGAACAAAAACCACTTCCTCTCTTTTGGTAAAAACAGTTTTTCTCTTTTGGTAAAACCAAGTGAAAACTAAGATCTGTAAGGATTTTTTTTAACTGTGATTTTTTAAAAATATAATTATGTCTTTTTATATGAGAACATTTAAAAAGGTACATTTTCACGTTTCAGATGTAAAATAGCCATTTTTCAAAAATTTCAGAAATCCAACGATTACAAAATTGTGCAAAACAATCTACTGTAAATGTAAAACAAGACATTGTGAATTTCACAAATCTCTTACATCTCATTTGTGAGCAGTCACTTCTTTTTCCATCTTCTTTTGAATATACCTAAGAGGACCTCTTTCTTCCATGTTTCTGAATGAGCAGCCCTTTGAGTCCTTTACTGACAAACCTTGCAAAAAACAAAGCAGCCTGTAAAACAGACTGACTGTCTTTGAAAATAGTCTAAATTATGATTCAGCAAGTACTGTGTACAAGCAGTTCTTAATGGTAATTCATGGGAACTCCTGGTAGTCTAGTTCAGAACTGAAGTAAGTTCAGTGTTATTTGAATGAACAGGTGCTGTACAGAATCCAGACAGTGATCCATGGGCTTTCCTTAGATTCAGGGATGTAAAGGCAAAATAATAATTTTTTGTAATTTCTTCATACCTACAAATCTCCATTAGTTTTAATCAGACATCCAGTTTCTCAGGCAGTGGAGAATTATTGTTCTATGTGTAGAGGAATGGATTTTTCTGGATCTGAAGCTGAGAACAGAAAAGAAAAAGAAGGTTGAGGGTTGCACACAAGGTGAAAGCAGTAGAATTTCTGAGCTACAGAGCCCACTTGACCTCAAGCTTCAGCCAGCATATCAAGAAAACAGGGTAAGACTAGACATTGAGCTTGAATAGGAGACTTTGAGGATCTTGATTATTCTAGTACTTCAGAAGATTTCATTGAAGACAATAAATGTACAGATAATTTTGCATTCTTCCTTCTGAGATCTTTTCTTGGTGTGGAATGCAGACATCTTTGCTTGCTTTTCAGGGGATAGTATAATTTTTATTTTTGGCCTCTGCCAGCAGTGATGATGGAATAACTATGAACAGTTTTCTTACCTGGAGATGCAGCAGGAAAAAGGTTTCCATGACAACTGTTCATTAACAAAAGGCTGACCTGTTGTTTTCAGTTCTGTGTGATCTGACAGTTCCACCTGAGTTATTTCAAAGAGATTAATTTATTAAACTACCCATCCAGATTCATATTCAGAAAAAAATAATGGCTTGGGAGCTTGTCTGAATTATGCTGTGGTAATTCTGGGGGAAACCTTCCCCGTAGAATCATCTGAGTATATGTTGCACGTTGTGGCATCATGAGTACAGGTTTGCTAGTCATGTAGTTTTGACCCAATGCTTTGCTCAAAAGAATCAGATTCAGCCAACAAAAACATCTTTCTTTGGTCTAAAATAAGAAAAAAATTATAAGGTTATTGTGCTTTAGTTTTGTCTTTAAGATTTTGAAATATGGAGTTTGAAATAAAAGCTGTTTTAAAACAAGTGAATTATTTTAGCGTGAAAGTTTAAGTATTTAATTTAGAAAATGATGAAACGTTTTGGCAATAAAAAAGTTTCTCTGTGATTTCTACCAGCTGAGTGTGTCAAATTACACTTGACTTTGTGAGCAGAGTTCATTGTTCTCAAAGTATGCATAGTATTTCAAGTTTAGTATTTGCTAAGAACACATTCCATTCTGGTTTTGGTCTTCAAAAGTATAATAATGTGTTTATGCTTGTCTGCCCTTATATTCTATTAAAAGTGTTTTATAAACTGTATTAAATACCGATGTTGCAAATCTGCTCTTTGTACTTGAAATTGCTCAGAATTTATAAGGCAATGTGGAATGCGCTTCTACATGGGGAGGCCTGCTGAACTTCTGTTAACTTGGTTTGAGTAACATCCTAGACAACAATCATGGCATTATGGAACTTGAGGAGTGGTCATTGCTTCCCTGCTTTTCAGCTTTCAAACTCACCTGGAAATGATAAGTAGCCAGATGTCACTGCTCAGAATTATGGGCAGAGATTTACCTCATCTGTCTCCTGCAAGATACTTCACTGACATGTTCCCATTGTCTTTAGCTTCTAAGTGATTTTAAGAGTAATTTAATATTAGAAGCTCTGATGTGGTCTGGCACCGATGTGACGCACATTTATTGATCAGAGAGATGATGTCCTTGGAAAGAGAGGGGGATATAAAATCACACCATTGCTCCGAAAAAAATGATTTATACTGCTGTAATTTGGAATCCAGCTATGCTGAAATGATTCAAACACAAATAAAGCATCACTGAAAAATGTTCTCAATGAAATAATTCTCTTTGTTGCTCTATTTTCTGATTGTTTCTCTTATTCCCCAAACAGGGCTTTTAGTTTAATGTAAATTGAACCTCATCCTTGTTTTTCTCATCTATATCCTGATCTCAGGCACTTGGGGAAGATTCCCACTCAATCATATGTGTTGAAGACAGTTTTGGGGAAAGTAACATTCTTTTTCTTCTCCAGATCTTCTTTGGATTTTTTTCCTTTTTATATTCAGCATCAGGACACAGATATGTAAAATAGCTTTTTTTTTTACAAACTACTGAGTAATTTAAGAGGTTCAAAGATGGTGAGACTTTAGACTGAGAGTTTGGAAGGCATCTTTCCTCCTCTTTTGTCATCCATTTCTACCCTTTTCTCTGCCTTTTGAAGATCTACTCACAATTGTATTCATTTTTATTTTATAATGAAGTTATGTAGGTGTTGTATTGGAAGATTTGAAAAATACTGAAGTTCCTGATTCTGATGAACCTGATTAGGTTCCTAATTAATCAAGACAAGTTTTGGTGACCAGTATCCACCTTGTTTGCTCTTTGGTGATCAGTGTGATGGTGAGAAATGTCTCTCTATAGCTTTATTGTTCTAATTCCTTAGAAAATAATGTCCTCCAGAATAAGAGCAGTAAATACATTTAAATATCTGCTATCACACCTGTATGCTAGAATTAGATGCTAGAAAGTATGAGAGTGTTTTAAGGCAATAAAACCTGGAATATGGTCATGCACTAGATGTACTTGTTTCCTTCTGACTTAGATTATTAGAGTGGGTTGTTTGACAGTATTGACTTAGTAGTTAGGAACCTTAATTTGTAACTTCTCCCATAACAGGTTTGTATAATTTTAGAAGAACTGGCTGGAAACTGTGTCTTAATTCTGACATTTGTGGTGCTTAGATTTTTCTTTCTGCAGTCTTCCATTGTTCCTTCTGGTTGTTTTGAGCCTCAGCATACTCGTCATTCTGGTGGAGAAAAATTTGTATGATAAATGGTATCTGTTTCTTTTATTGTATAATAGATGTTACCATTGGCCTGTGTTAGCAATGACAAGAAGAGGATCTCACTAATTAATCCTCAGGCAGTGAATCTTGATGCCTATAAAGAGAAGCTGGAACAAGCAATTAAATCCTATGAAAGGCAAGTTTACTCACCAGAAATTTATGCTTGCAGTCGTGTTTCAGTTTTTTTCTTAGGTACTTGCTATTTCCTCACACATGCTTTGCTCAAGACTGATAATTCTGCATGTTGGCACAATTTAATCCACCATCAACATGTAGGAGAAATGTTTATTTTCTTAAAAAAAAAGGCAGACTGTAAAAACAGATCATAGGTAAGGAGATAATAAATAACAACATGTTCCTCATTTTATATTTGTTCGGTGACAAAAGCAAAATTCTCTTACTTTTTGGGAGCAAGCCTGAAACCAGTCATACCTCAGGAGGAATCATCTGTAAACATACAATGCTGGCCAGACTTTTACCTTAAATTTAAGCTCCTATATCCATAGACTCACGCTTAAATTAGGGACCTGCTTTTTGCTGCCAGCTCTTTGCCACCCAGCTATGCATGCAAGAATGTAACTGAGGCACCAATAAGATACTGACAATTTAAATTTGGTGGGGTTTTTTTGAGAGGCATATGTGTCATACTTGTTAGTTAAATGTTAGTAAAAGCAGAACAGAAGTAAACAGGAAAAAGCTACTCCTTTCCATGACCCAAGTTTGTGGATTTTTTTTTTTTAATAATGCAATTTTTTGACTATAGTGTAATTCAGTAATCATATGGAGCTTTGACGAAAATTGTTTTAATAAATATTTTTAGGCTGCATTCTAATAACATTTACAAGTGTAATTATTTTATATGAGCAAAGCTCCCTTGATGATAAGTGTTCAGTCCTTGATTTTTGGTTAATTCCACTGAGGCTCTTTAAGGTTTGTGGTTATTTTCCTTGGTAGCTGTATGATCATTCCAGTTCTTTCTAAAGCATTTAATAGCTTTCTTTTTCATTCCTATTGCCTTATATACATCTTTTGTGGTAAAATCAAGAATTTTGATTTGAAAATGCTGCTTGCTATGTCTGATATTAATGGAGTTCACTGAATAAAAATCTATTGTTTTGTTTGTTCTGTCACTGAGACAATACTGTTGTTACCAGGCTGATGAAGAATTAATAGAAATTAATTTGTCACTCAGTTTAATAGAAGGTTTAAGTAGTGTATTTGTGATGGTGAATTCTGAAAAAAATTCAAGTTTTTCTTTGCTGTGCCATACCGCTGAATATTTTACATTTATTGACTTTGATTTTAAGGGAAAGAAAGTTGTTTTCTGGTTAAACTCTGGTGATCTACTGACAGCATATACACAGTCTCCCTAAAACTTTGGTGATAAGGATTACTATTTACTTCTGTTTACCACTAGAGATCAATGAATCAGTGTATTTACAATAGTAGGATTGAGTTTCTACTTCCATAAAAAAGAGGTATAGAAGAACAGATCTGCCTGAAGATCCTTATAATTGACAGTGTAAAAAAGAGATCTCTTTGCTTTTCCTCTACATGTGGAAGATCAACCCAGTCAAATTTATTTTGCTCTGGATGTCGCAGCCCTTTTCTAATAACTGAATTTCCAGAAGCTGCAGTTCAGCTTTGTAAAGAGTGGTTGCTCACAAATTTATTCTGACTTATGTAAATGAAACAATACATCAAGGCATCCAGGTTTCAAGCACAGAAGCAAACATGACAGTATTTTCCCCATATGTAGATTGAATTTGGCATCAGGTTTAGAGGGAGAAAAGTGGAGAGGGCAGAATTTTTGTGCTCTGACAAAGACAATATACAGTATTAAAGAAGAAAAACACTGGAAGCTTCATAATGTGTATGATCTTCTATAGCCAGGAGTTTTTATAAACAAGTTAGTTATGAGTGTGCAGATTTAGAAGGATGGAATAGGCACTGGAACATGCTGAGACTGTAGACTGAGAATGAACTGAGTAGTTTGTATTCTAAAAAGGCTGGGATAGCATTCTAGTAGATAAAATGAATCATCAAGAATTTAATACTCAAAATTTGTTTTTAATGTGCTTTTCACTTTGTACATGCACCAGTAAATCAGGCAAGATTACTTATAGTCAATCAGGTTACCCTCTGAATTTTTCCTAGCAATGAATTGGTTCTTGTATATCCAAAGGAAATCTGGATTTTTTTTCTAGAATTACAGTAATTAGGATCATCAGTAAAGGTTTATTTCTATAGTGGAAATGAAGTAATTGAGTGATGGGTTAATTGTCTGAGATGTCAATAGAGAAAACCATAAGTTAGATGATCTTATAAGTTTTTAAAATTTATGTTTTGAAAAGCAGAAGCAGAAAGTGGTGCTTTTAAAAGATCTCAGTACCGCATTGCTTTGGAATAATCACTTCTGTTTTCCTGTCAATAGCTTTTCTTCATAGCCAGAGTTTAATGAATCAGAAGCCTGAATGGCACAAGTGAGGGGTAATCTTAGCAGGAAGAAAAAAATAGATATTAGCATTACTACATTCAGACTACATTTTCTGAAAATGTTTAATTGGAAGAACTGTGCAGTTTAACTGGCTTTTAATCAGTTTTGTTACTTGATTTAACTTGCTGGTGCTGAAGAGAACCATCCATAGAAAATCCTGGCAGGAAGCAGCAGTGATTGCTGTTAAACCTTCTATGACCCTGAAATAGTCATGCTGTTACTTGATGGAAGATACTGTTTTCCCATCTTCTCTTGCAGTTGATAATTTCATAGCTGAATGATAACGATACAATTTGATGATACAATGTGCTTGGAATACAAATCAGTGCAGATATCTTAAGAAAGTGTGTTTATTTGCCAGTTTTGAGATGATGAGCTGCACAAGGAACTGCATTCCCTCAAAAACTGCTTTGCTTTCTTTAATAGGCGCCTGAACCTAGTTATTTGGAGAGTGCTATCTCAGGAGGAAAGAGACAAGTAAGCTATCACTTTTGGTTTTCTAATGTACCTCTGAAGGGCTGGTCATAAATATCTGGTAGTTTTTTATCACTATTTCTATAACCAACTGGTTTAATTTTCAAATATTTCATAACTATACCTTGCTTTCAAATATGTATGTATGATATGGAGTAATATTAAATTCTGGACATCCTTTTTGTGGTGCTGATTATTTTTAAAGGAAAGGACTTGCATTTCCATTTGAATGTTGCTTCTCTGTCCTTAATCAGTGTCAAGTGCAGGGCCTTGGGAGGGCAGCATGCCATTGCTTTTGACATCAAAGTAAATCTTCTCTCATCCCCTAAAGAGCACTCTAGTGGCTGGTTTGTTAAAGTGTTATAAGCACCTTAAAAGCTTTTGCTGGAACTGTATATCACTCTGGAATTTTTTGCTATGTTAACTAGCCTATTTTTATATGTATTGATTTAGAAAATTAATGGCTGTTTAAACATCAGTGAAATTAGCATCTGTTTGTGCTGGAGAATAAAGTGAAGATCAGTTATTGAAAATGGGCCTGAAATATTTCTTAACAGAAAAATGGGAATGAAAACTAGAATGCTGTTAAGAAGACATAAGCTAATGAGTAAAAACCCCACAATTCTATCATTAATAAGGAGAACTAAACCCCCATTCTGATGCAGAGAGGAAATGAAGACTCTTAAACAAAACAACATGTAATTAAAAAAAAAAGGGAATTGATGTTTGTTGATAGACAATGAGTATAGAGTATAGAAATATATAGGAGTATAGAAATAATAGTCTATAGGAGTATAGAAATATGACATGGTGTTATCCAAAATGTTTAATTTTTTATAATGTATGGCCAATTATGCCTGTAATGAAAAAAAGTCATGGCGATTGCACAGCCAATTGCTCAAGGAGCATATTAATCGCTAATATTGGTGCATAGATACTAAAATATTTGATTTATTTCTCAGAAATTATGGCTTGGCCACTTGAATTGCTCTGTTGCTGTGTTTCTGTAAGATATATTAAAACCAGATGTGAGTGTTTGACCAAATACAGCAGTATCTGGATGAAATGAAAGAATTTGTATCATACAGAAAATCAATTAGTTGAATCTGATTCTCTATTCTGCCTTTACAATTGGTGACTACCTGTAAAGCACTGACATAATTAAAATTTTTCCTACTTGTGATTAATTTATTTTAAAATATATTTTTTTAAGATTTAAAGAGGATGGGCCAGTCCAATATGTACAGCATAAAGAAGTTTTGCTGAAGGCTTTAGAGAATTTGGGATGGCCAATTTCCTATGAAGATATAAAATTGTTAGAAGATGAGATATTGACAGCATTAACATATATACAACAAGCCTCTGATCTTCAGGAAACTGTCAGAAAGGAAACCGAGAAAAGCTCAGAATCGCACATAAGCAACAATAAAAAGGTAATACATGGAAAAGGATTTTTTTTCCCCTTAGATATTCCTCTTCACTATGTACGTCTGGAATATTTTTTTCAATGATCATAGCTGATAAAGTAGACATTTAGTATGATGCTAAATAAAATGGATAGAGGAAAAAAGGTAGTTAAACAGATAGAAAGCTTTCAATTAGTTTTTTAAGTATTGGGGAAGTAGAAGTTCTGGAATTGCAAGAGCCACAGAAATTGAGCCTCTTAGAAATAAATTACAGCAAAGGATCTTTATCTCCTCTGCAATGATAGCAGGAAAGAGAAAGAACAGATATATTAAAGGCAATTTAGATAGAAATTATAATATCTGATAAACAGGACTAAAAGATCTTGTAATACTGGAGTAAATCACTGTCATCTTCCATAGTACGTTTCTTGTAAAAGAAAAGATGGAGAGAGGAGGTGGGATACTAAAGTAAGGCTGGGGGTTGCCCGGCTGGTGCTGGCTGGGTCTGAGGCTCAGGCCCAAGAAGCCGTAGCAGACCCGGAGAGGTGATCCCATGAGGAACCGTCTCCCAGGGGGTCGTGGCTTCTCTCAGCCATTGGCCGGGGCTCCCTGCAGAGGTGCCTGGCTCAGCAGCCATCAGCTCTCAGTGATTCAGGGAGTGATTTCAGCTCTGCTCTGCAAACCCCCCTGGCCAGGCCCGGATAGAGAGAGGAGAGGTCCTTCTGGTGGTTCCGCAGAAGCAGCTTTATTCTTCCATCTTCCGCCAAGGGGTGACCAGAGACAGATCCTCTCCCGACTCAGGGTAGAGGGGTCTCTTTTATGGGGGTACAGAGGTGGGTGTGAAAGGGTGAGAAACCAATGGGTATTAAGGGATTTTACATATAGTTTCCTAGAGGATCATGGGTCTGTCTTCTCTTGCCGTAACCAAAAGATTCCCTCTTTCCCCAAGAGGGGCCTGCAGGGGGATTATGTGACCTCCTTATCTTCAGGACTTCCTGCCATGGCAGGGGCTGGTCAGAACCTACATCTGGAGATTTTGCAGTTCCCTTTATCTAAACAAGGGCTTCCTGCCAGGACAGGGGCTTGTCAGACCCTACAGGATACAACTTCATTTTTGTACACTAAAATTTAATGTCCCTAAAAAGTGGGCACACATGAAGTGGTGGGCAATTTCACAGCGTTATAGACTGAGTCCATGGCATCTAGAGCTCATTCTGAAGTGGACACCTGCTCTTGGCTAGGCAGAGATGGGGTTTTTTTGTCTCTCCATTTCATTAATACATTAGTCTAGCTACTCTGAAACTGATTGAAGTTAGTGTTTTTTATATGTGTGTGTGTGTTTTCTGTACTTTTTGAGATTTTTTTTCCATTAAGACTGTACACTTGAAAACATTTAATGTCTTCAAAAACCAGATGATCTTGATTCGTTTTACATTAGTTTTAAAATACTACATTGCTGTTACAGCTACTTTGATTGTTGATTTACCTGTGCCATATAATGTCCCAATACAAGAGAAGCAGAAACATGTTTATGTTTCATTTGTAATTTTACTGTTGCCTTGGAACAACCAGTGTGTGCTCTCAGACATGATGTGATTAACATTGTGCAATCACTTATCCTGAGTCAACCTGCTTTAGGAGTCTAATCAGAGCAGCATCTTCAGTAATTGCTAATCTGCAACTGAAAGGCTTTAAGAGTGAGAGGCAGAAATGCAGATGTAATTAGAATTCTGTTTATGTGGTAGCAAAACAGTGGGATAAAAATGGGAAAACTTTTAAAAGTGTTGTTGAAGGTTTTGCTGACTGTGATGCCTGCCTACAAAATGGGTATAGAGAAATAAGCTGCCAGCTGAAATATATGACAGCAAGGAAATAACTGATTATGGCACTGAATGAAAATTGTCATTGTGACATGGTAGAAAAATAACAATTATCCTGAAGCTCTACTCAATAAAGCAGACTTTTAAATTTCCTGATGATTTTTTCACTAAATTTTAAATAAAACACCTTAGTTTTTAGCATTTATGGGTTCTGAATTACCTACACAACTTCTTAAAAAAATTAGTAATCCTTTTTGGATGTCCTTGCTATTAGAGGTTTCTATTTAAGCCTAAAACTGAACCAATGGTCTGCACTTCTCTGGGAGTTGTGTTCAGGCTGCTCTATTTGCACATATCTGTGAAAGGTGGGCTCTGCCAGTGCTGTATTGGAGCAGGATGAAGGAGACATCCACCAGCACAGGGCTATCAGATGACTGAAGACCTCTTGTGCTTCAAGAAGTAAATGCTTTAGGAAGTGAGAAAACACATTTAGTTATTTTCAGACAAAATACAGAACACTAAACATGGATGTAGGGATAGTTGTAGGGCTAATTGTAGATTGTATAGTACTCCATTTACTCAGTTCTTTTTGCTGTCCTGACTAAAGCACGAGTTAACAGAAGTCTTCCCCTTCAAATTGGTTTTCAACTTTCATCTAAGATATGAAAAATGAAGAATTTATAATTTTTTTTTCTAAAACATAGCTGCTTTGACTTAAAATATTTTATCTGTTCTGATCTGTCTCATCCACCATTTCTTAGTGTTTTTTTTCTCACTGAATTATGAAACATTTCACAAGACAATGTCACCTAGTGAAAGGAATTGTTCAGGTCCCCTGCCCACCTGTCATTAGACAACCTCAGTCTACTGGGGTCGTGGCATTACCATTCTCCAAATGTGGTAGATTCCAGGACAGTTTGGTGTTTTCTGTTAATGGCTGTAATATTTTAGTGTGAGGTATTTATTTCCCCACTGTTGTAGTCTGGCCTTTGAGCACAATGGAGAACATTTCTTTGCACAGTAAATATTTCTGCTTCTGCATAGTAGTGGATTTCTGCACGTAATCTCATGGCTTCTGCAGAGAAAGCAAGCTGCATTCATTGCAAAGCATTAACTCTCATTAAAAATATATTTTTAAAACACTGTGTTTCGCTAAGAATGAACTGGAGTGTGCAATGCTCACTCTTGTTTGTGACCCTGCTGACTGTTCACCATATGATTAAAAAGAATATAAAATAGTTAATAATATAGTAGTTAATAATAATGTGTTTTGTAAAGCATGTTTATTTGGGTGGAAAGGGACCTCTAGTGGCTTACTGAGTCTCTTCTTTCTGAAAAATTTACTTCACATACAATTGATTTAGTTATTCCTAATGCAATAGTTATTGCTAAGACTTAATTATTTGCGAGAATGGAAATTCTGGATCCCCCTATCATTTCCTGATGTCATTTTATTACACTCCTAATTCTTCCTCACTGTTTAAGGAATACTAATCTTTATCTGTTGATAACTTTTTTGCATTCATGTGTTCCTAAACAGCTTGGCATCTCCTGCCTTTGTTCTTGTGTCTCTTTTTGGAGACAAAGGAAGAACAAGCATCCCAAATAGCACAACTAAAACTACAATTATAACTACCTAAAGATGTTTAATCAAATTTAGCATTGTCACCAGCGAAGTAACCTGCTGGACAGACAGACAGTAGGTATAAAAAGATAGGCTCTTTCCCAGAAATAAGCTGGGTGCACACAGAATGGGCTTGTTCCCACTGGCAGCCAGGGAAAAGTAGTGTTTGCTTGACTCTGGGGTGAAAACCCAAAGTTTGGGCCAAGATACATGGAGAGCTGTGGGTATTTTTTGTGTCTATTCTCACTTCTAGTAGGAAAGCGTAAAGCCTATTCTTTCTGAAAGGGAAGTAAAAAATTAGCAGCTATGGGAAAAAGTAAACAAAGTCTCCTTCACCCATTGTGGTTTAATGCATTGCCTTCAACAGAAGCAGAGCTAATATGGTAAAAATCCCAGAGAATCATATGGGGCTCTTTTGTAATAAAAATACTGAATGCCAGAAATGGGAACTCTGATGGTGTCTGGGTCGATCCTGCTGAACACCTAAAGGCTTTGTGAGAGAAAAGAGAGATGGATTTAAATTTAGACAGTGTTTCTGAGCCACCTGAATTCTGCAGGACTTGGAATCCTCATTGTGGATGCTTGTGTCGTGTTTAGTACTTGGATTAATGTGGAGTGCTGGAAGTTGCCCAAGTTATTAGTCAAGCATTACAAATTAGTTGATAATAAATATTCAGCAGCAGCTGTCCTTTTGGTGCCTGAGGAATTAAGTAAATGCTTTACCCAAATACCTTTTTATGTCTGTGGAACTGTAGGTCTGCTCTCAAATCAGCCTTTGTTGAGTTGTATTTAAAGCAGTCAGTTAAGCACTGTGAAGGGCCTCTGGTTTTGTCTGAGTTTGAAAACCCAAACCGTTGATATAATTAATATTCTGTAGGGGAAAAGAATAAGCTAGAAAAATCCCATATATCTCCAGTTTAAAATATCTCCTTGCCTCTTTTGTGTGCATGTCTGTTTTCATATTTTTAGGACTTTTTTTTCTAGTGTTGTTTGTGATTTTTGAGAGGGAGTTTGAAAAAAAGAGATTGTGATAATTATAGTGAAACTGAGAACAAACAATTTAATCAAAGTTATTAATATCTCTTTCATCATTATTGACTATTAGGGAAAATCAAGTAAGTTTTTTTAGGAAAAAAAGTGTCATCAGACAAAGAAGAAAGTCATACACATCCTAGCAAGCAGGGATTTTATTAAGAGTCTGTGAGTCATGGTAGTTTTTGAGAACAATGTGTAGATCTATGGAAAAGTTTGAGATTTCGAGTTGCATATTTTTATGATTCAGAAGAAATGTGTAAGAGATGGATGCCTGCAAATTGTTCATGAGGTATGCTAATAAATATTTTAAAAGTTAATAGTGAAACTGATCTATTTAATGGTGAAAATAAATGTCACCATTTTCATTTAATGGTGAAACTGATTTATTTTTAGTGAGTTTTGCACTTGCTTGCAATTTACATTTGGGAACATTATTGTGAGCAGAATGGCAAAAAAAATTAGTGTATGAAGAACTCAAACTAGTGGAGCAGAATAATGGACAGTGGCAGATTCAGAAGATGTGGTGTAATATTTTGCTAAACTGGAATGTTTTAAAATTGTTAAAAATGTCAATTAAATTTTGAATTTATAATTTGGAAAAAACTTTTTTCCCCAGACATTTGAAGATTTGTTTGAACTTTTTTTTAATTTCATACTTGATTTTTTAATGATTCATCCCATATAGCGAGGTGCTTCAAATGAAAATCAGATTATTGTGAAAACTCTCCTATCTGGACAAAACGAATGTGTAGAGCAAATTTTCTTATTATGAAAAAAGAGCTAATTTTTCCTTACATCATCCTTTAGTATGAATTGTTCACTTCATAACATTTTTTGTAGGAAAATGGCAGCCAGAACTGTCATTCATCAAGGTAAATTTCTGCCTGAACACATGAAAATATAGGTATTGTTATGACCATATAGAGCAAGGTTTTATAGTGAAAACTCTTACATGAGTACTTCCTGTACTTAGAACTATTCTGAAAGTTTAAAGTATTTTCAGTTTACTGTGAATTCTGTATAGATGTCATAGCATTACATTGCCTAAATTTTTATTTAATTCCAAAGAATGCATCAAGGCTGATTGGATTAGCTGTTGTAGAAGAAATAATTGTGTCAAATTACAGGAACTCGAAGAAGAAACTGTGAAGCTGAAGCCTAAGACAAGACAAAAATGTCAAATATTTGTGACTCACAAAAGTCAAAAGGTAATTGCAAGATCAGACGTCACAGGATTTTATTATCCAGGTATATATATGTTTTTGTCCACATTTTCAATATTGTTTAGTGTTCCGTAATACTGATAAAACATAAATTATGGTCATAATTAGCTACTTCTTTCTTAATGAGATTTAATATTACATATTCATCAAAAATGATCCTATATTTTGTATGTGCACATATACATTTATAAGAAGACATTCATTTTGTAAAGTTGGAGAGCAGTGATATGTTTGTCTGTGAAAAGTATGGAAGGAAATCGTGAACCAAACTTTTGCATGTGCTCAGAAAGATCACTAAATGCTGCTGCATTTTTGTTGAGTTTTAAACCAGAATGATTAGTTTGTAAAACTGAGTTCTGTTGTTTCGTAAGAAAAATATTCTCTGTGTGTGTCTATTTTTGTGTTACTTTTACTTGTTTGGTTGGGTTTTTATTCAATTACATATTTTTAACTGTGGTAGTAGTTTTATTATGTTAACCTGATCAGCTTACAAATTTCAGACCTGTGCTTGAAAAAGACCTAATTTTCTTTTTATGTCATTAATAAGAATGATTAGTATGGCATAGGGTTTTTAGGTACAAATGTGACCATTGCTCTAGCACAGCTTACTGTAGCTAAATGAAAATTAAGAATGTATAGTATAGACATGTTTGACCTCAGTGATGTGTGACAGCTTATAGGAGATTTTTTTACAAAGTAATTAGCACAAGGTGTGAAAGAAAAATAATTTGAAAATTTTATTCTGTTGTTTTTCAGGAACTGTGATAAAGAATATCAGTTCTACCTATGCACTTGTTGACTTCAGCAATGGGGAGAGCTGTGATGTCCCTGTCAAGTTCACTATACCTGTGGGAGGTGCTATGCCATGCCCACATCTGCAGGTGAAAAACTGTATTTTTTCATGATTGAAAATATGCATTTTATATTTAGTTTATTTGCTCAGACCTAGAATAAACTACAGATTTTTAAAAAATAGTTTAAATACATCTATTTATCTTAAAGAAAAGATTTTAACTATAGTAATGTCGTACTATTTCAACATGAAGTTTCATTTGCTTGAAGCTTGTTTTCATTGTAATCCTATTTCTTTTTTTATTAAAATTATGTATTCTAAATTAATCTCTATTGTTTTCTTTATAAAACATTAGTATTTCCCCAGCCATATTAGAAATGTGAGTGTTTTATTAGTAGAATTATTGTTTCCTAGCACATAGATTATAAATTTAAGAGAATATTTTGTACTTAGTGTGATTTACAGCAGGTTTTAACCCTTTGGTTTCCACAACATGTTTTAAATCCAGCAAATAACCATATACTGAGGCAAATAACAGTGATAAAAAAAATTATAATCCCTGTACAATTTCTGGTTTCCTTTAAAATTTATCAGTTGACTGTCTATAATCACTGTTGGTTTTTTTGGTGATTCTTATTTTACACACAAGAAAGGTGATTGCTGCATATAGAATACAGCATGGATCCATCTGATTTGAATAAAAGAAACATGTTTATAATTGCATTTTTACATATAAAACTAGAGACATACCATTTTTTTCATCTTAAGATGAAGACAAATCCTGATATGGTAGTTCCTGATAATTCTGTAAGGGAAGCATCCAACTCTAGACACCTGCAGAATTTGATGTAGAATTGTGACTTCTGTATTAATTTTTAAAACAATTTTGGATAAATCAGTTACGTATGGAATGATCTAAAATTCTGAAAGTTGGTTTAAAAGCTTATTGAAAGGCTTAAAATTTGCATAGAGTCCAAGGGAATGCACAGTTTGTAAGCTTCCTCATTCAGTTCAGCTTGCTAGCTGAGCCCAGGTACATTTAGTAGAGCTTGGTCCTTTATTTTTGTTTTGTGTTCTCTCCCTGATTCAGTGGAAACTGCATGATCAGAACACGCAAGGACCAAGTTCTTCTTTTCTTTCAAAGGTCCATATTAAATCATGGGAACATGACAGAATGATGATTCATGTGAAAATATCTTAGTAGTTACCTTTTTTGTCTTGTAAATGTCACAAGTTACATGGCTGTAGCACTGATGCTTTCCTCATGTGCAGGTTGGAGACTATGTGTTTGCCAGAACTGGGACACAGGCAGGAAATGAGTATTATGTACCTGCCATTGTCATAGCAACACCAGAGAGGGTGGAAACGGGTGACAAATTCTTCACAGTACTGATGTTCAACAACAGGGAAGTAAGTAAACCTAGAAAATTATACCAGTCTGGCAATATTACCATTATTCTGTTTTTGAAGAGGCAGAGAGAATTTTCCAGGCTAATGAGCTCACTGTCCCAATCCAAGTCTCCAGCTAACCGGAGTAAATCAGATTTCAGAGTGCAGTGAAGACCTCCATGTAATAGACCTGAACAAAGAGATTCTGTAGGATAATTTATTCTTAAATCCTACTGTTTTTTCTTCTTTAATACATTTGGTGGCTTTCACAAGATCCATGCTTCTAAAATAAGAAACATAGGGAGTTTTAAGTCAGTATAAGTCTGAAATTAATTTCATTATATCTGTTTGGTTTGTTTTTTGTTTGTAAGCCATTACAATTTTACTGCATTTTTCATAGCATGTATTAAAACAAATTTACTTTGTACTTGAACATTTTATATTAATTATCTTTATTAGAGGCTGATTACAGTTCCATTTAAACAGTTGACTTTTTATGCATATGTATCTTCATTGCTTTTGAGATTTCAGTTTAAATTAGAGTAATGTTGATTGTGTTATTGCAGGAATACTGTATAAGAAGTGAGCTCATTAAAATCAGCCAAACCAAGTATGCCTATTCATGTCAGTACATAAAAGCAGTGCAGACGGTGGATTATGAGATGTGAGTATGTTTGAACTTAAAAATACCAAATTTTTAAAATACTAATCATGAATGTTGCACTTTGAGTTCAGCTATGCTGTCAGGTTTCCATACGTAGTTCTCCAACTACAGCTATTGTGAACTGATTTACTCTACACATGCAACTAAGTTTTACATGAGAATTTATTGCCCTGTTTTCATTCTGGAAACACTGGTGGGATGTGAGGGTTTGAAGCTTAGTCCCAGGAAGTTGTTAAGAGGATTGCTAAAAGGTGAGATGGAGTTTCTATTTGTTGCAGACCTTATTTTCCTTTTAAGATACTTCTTGTTTTGTAAAGTTACACATTAAATTGCAATTTTTTTCTAAGATACTTGTTCATCTTCTGGGCTTAAATATGGAGAATGATAGAGAGAGAGTGTGTAAGATGAGTATTAGCCCTTACTTAGGTTCTGCAGAATTAATGTGCATCAGGATATGAAGTGTGCACTGAAAATACAGAGGTTCTAAATGAGTGTGGACTACATTTTCATCTTGTATTAAATTCTAGTTTAATCCAGCATTGAATTGTGACACCCTTCAGAGCACCAACAACCTCAGAGAGTTAGCAACAACAAACCTTAGGAAGGACAATAAGATTAGAACAATCATCTAGGAATATTTCTCCATAATACATTCCCGACCTACAATAATTTGGGATTTAGAAAATCTCTGAAGCAGAATTGGAGTCTTTGTATTAAACAGCCGTAATGGAATTTTCTTCCATGAATTTGTGCAGTTACGTTTTTGAAACCATGTAAACCTTCATCATCCATAGCTTCTTCCCAGGGAGAGTCCCACAGTTTCGTGTTTTGTGTGAGAAAACGTAATTTTGTTTTGAATCTTCCATTTGCCTTGACATCCCACAGGATGAAGGATTTCATCTTCCATGTAGTATGAGCACTGCTGCCAAAGAATTGCATAATCTCCATCATGGGAGGTTTACTTCCAAGAGGTTGCACGAACAGGACAAATCACAGAATCACAGAATTAGCTTGATTGGAAAAGACCTTGGAAAGAGATCATCAAGTCCAACCTATGACCCAATACCACTTTATCAACTAAACCATGGCACTGAGAACCACATCCAGTCTTTCCTTAAATACCTCCCTGACTCCACCACCTCCCTGAGCAATCATTCCAAAGCCCAGCCCCTCTTTCTGTGAATAATTTCTTTCTAATGTCCAGCCTAAACCTCTCCTGGTGCAGCTTGAGGCTGTGTGCTCTTGTCCTGTTGCTGGTTGCCTGAGAGAAGAGCCTGACCCCTACCTAGCTACAACTTCCTTTCAGGTAGTTGTAGAGAGAAATAAATTCCACCATTAAAGGCAATTTTAGATCACAGAATCGTAGGCTGGGTCCGATTGGAAGGGACCATAGTGGGTCATCTGGTCCAACCTCCCTGCACAAGCAGGGTCGTTGTAGAGGACAGTGCACAGAATTGCACCCAAATGATTGAATATCTCCAGTGAGGAGACAGCATACCCTTCTGGGCAACCTGCTCCAGTGCTTCATCACTCAAAATGTTCTTAATTTCCATTGAAATGTTCTAATATGATGTCTTGGTTTGAAAAGACAGATGTCTGTTAAGGAAGACAGGAGCCTCCCTTGAAGTGAAGGATGCAACCCCCTTCTCTCTGAATTATTATAATTTTGAAATTAAGGGGCTTTCAGGCAAAGATATAAAGAATAGGAATAACAGTTCTTTACTAAAATACAGATATATAAACAGGCAAACAAACAACAATAACTACAGTGGTGACAACAAACAGAAGCACAAACCCAGTGCCAGCCTCTCTCGGCTGTCAGGCCCTTTCCCCTCTGGTGCAGTTCCAGTCACAGCCGGCAGGGGCGCTGGCGGCTCCCGGTGAGCAGGGCAGGTGCGATGGTTCCCCCGCGGCTGCAGGGGGCGCTCCGGAGCGAGCTCGGGGAGCACGCAGTGCTGGCGGCCTGGGATCCGGGAAGGGATGGAAGAATGGCTTCACAAACCTCCCTGGGCAGCTGATCCTGGGGTCTGTCCGGGCTCTCCTGTCCAGGCAGGCTGGAGCAGCAGTAGGAGCACAAATTCCATGTGGCAGGCGAGATGTATCGAGCTGCGGAGCTGTGGTAGGAATCCCCGGAGGTCTCGGCAGGCAGGACGGGCAGGGCTGCAGAGCAGCGAAGGCTGAGGCAGCAGGGTCTGCAGCTCAGCTCCCAGTGAGGCAGGGAAGGACAGGTTGGGATCCTGGGGTTTCTTCCAGCAGAGAGGAAAAAACGGCAGGAAAACCCGCAGTGCTGATGAGAGAGTCTTCCCCCTCTCCACACCAAGTCCCAAGTGCCCAGCACACGCCCAGGTGAGGACAGTAGCCCCAGATGGGCTCCTCCCCCCCCACCCCGTGGCCAGTTCTTTTGTTTCCCTAAGTACCCAGTCATTTGTTGACCTGGTAACATAGTATGGGAGAAAATTCCTCAAGAGAAAAAGAAAGGGAATTCCCAACCCCCAACATATGATTATCATAATTAAAGACTACATCTAAAAATTATTGGTGAGGGTACCAG
Organism: Lanius collurio; assembly: GCA_020086605.1. NCBI lineage: Eukaryota > Metazoa > Chordata > Aves > Passeriformes > Laniidae > Lanius > Lanius collurio. The sequence continues at coordinate 11,768,871 of JACBWW010000007.1, read as the reverse complement.
TTGTGGGCTGATCTATGGATTCTCTGAGAATGATGGAATGAAAAGCAACTAAGATTCAAGGCCTGTGATTCCCATGTATTTTCTAGTAGTGGTCCCAGCACAGTTTAAAACTCAAATTTCCACCAGCTTGCAGCCACAGCACACAAATGAATGCCCTCTCTTAACTGAGCAGAATTCCAAATCTTGCAACACATCAATGCCTTTTCCCAGGCCACAACACTGATATGATGTAACCTCTTCTCACCAAAAAGCAATCCTGAAGACCATGGTTTCCTTCTTAATGCATACTTCCAGTTGGAAAGGGGCAAGTATATTACAGTCTGAGTTCCAGCAAAATCAGCAGAAGTCTTTCCCTTCCACTGAGATGGATTGTATTCCAAATGAGGTACCAAATTTAGAAAAGATATGGCTAAATGCGTAAGTTATAAGAATAGTGTCCATTCTACATGCTTTGTTGCATGAATGAGTGCTTTAACACAAAATATTTGCTCTCCAAAGAGAATTTATTAGCAAGCTGCCTTCCAATTTTTATGTAAAAATGAGAAAATTGAGTTATGCACTGGCAAGCAGAGGAATTCTTTGAAGAATTAACTGAAATGAAAGTACTAAATGGAGTTTCCATTAGAACCCCTTCCTTTTAAGAGGCCATGAAAGTGTGCTTTCCAATGAAACTTGTTATTTATTACGTTTCTTAAAGAAATCCCTACCTCCTGTGTCATACTTAAGAGGGGAGCACTGCAGCATATTGCTCATGAGTGTGCACAGATCTAATGAGAAAGTGCTATTGAGTTGAAAGTGATATTGTTGATAGGAACAATGTGAAACCATAATTTAATTGGAAAATAATCAAAAAGTCTGAATGCAATATGATATTAGAACCTCAATAAAGAGACAGACCCTCTGTGTTAAGTCCTGGAATAGTAAGGGATAAAAAAATTAAAAGGCATATATCTCAGCTTCCCATGTTGACAAAGTCCACAGTGCACGTAGATGTATTACAATGGCTTGGCTAACTCCAGCTCTGAGTTCTTTGGGATTGTCTTTTACGGTTTTTGTGGTGTGTATTAGGGATTGTGCCTAATTGACTAATCTTTAGAGGTACTAATATATCTCTCATGATTTTAGTATCAGACATTAGCATCTGTTTGGGGTAAGAAACAATAGAAAGAAATAATGGTGGCAGAACAAACATTCTGCAAATGTAGCTAACAAGTTCCATATGCAAAGAAAAGCACTGTGTGATATGAACCCACACAGCTAAAGAACATTATTGCCCACATCCTTTCTGGAGTCGTAAGAGACAGATAAGATTAAGGGCCAGAGCCCTGTTTTAGCCTATCCTTCACTTATGCTATAAGTAAAAGGGAAACTGAATTGTAGGACATTTACATCCCTGTCAAATGGTCAAGAGTGTAATTAGTCCTGCTCTTGTCAGTACTGTGAGATGTGGAAAAAGGTGAAATCTATGTCTTGTTAAAGAGAAGTTATGATATGTGTTCTCTCAGCTTTGTGAATTTCCTTTTCTGGTTTTCTAGCCTGGATGGTGAGACCACAAAGCCCTGCCCTCTTCCACCTGTGGAAGATGAAGGAGGAGAAGAAGCAAAGAAAAGTATTGTAAAAGAAAAGAGGGGGAAAAAGAAAAAGAAGAGGACAACAGTAGACAAAAGACATCCCAGGGAGAAGATACCCGAACTTTGATGATCTTTTGTTTGTCTCCAGAAGTGAAGTAAAAGAGAGACGAAGAAATTCACGGTCTAGCAATGAGGGAGAATTTAGAGGTAAAGAAGTAGCTCTGGAGAAGTATAATTGTTAGGATTTAAACAGTTCTGATGGGCCTTTAGTTATTACCCACACAAAGACTTGGTTTCTGCGTTTCTCAGTGTTAGCCAAGTTAGCTTTCCCATGTCCTGTGTGATGAAATTCTTTCCCCTCCTTTAGAAACTGTTTTTGACACTTTCTCAGCATGTGTTTTCACAGCAAGGGCAAGAAATGAATAAATCTATTTCCAGCATATGCCACCTTAATTTCCTTAACAGTTGTAGAGGATGCAGTAACACCAAACCTTAGTACTTCCTTGTGAGCAGAGTATATATTCCAGTCCTTCTACTGTTTGTTCTTTGTTAAAGTCTATATTGCAGGTACTAAATTATTTCACCTGTAGCTCAATGCTTCAGAGGTTAAACTGCTTTTGGTGTATGAGCCAGCTCAGTTAAAGATGACAGAAGTACCTATACTCCCTGTCACTCTGCACCAGAGACTGGGCTAGTGTAAGCCTGCCATTACATGCTAGCCAGCTCTTCATTTTCAAGATCCTACTGTCAGTGGAAAGATAACAGGGTTTGTATCCTTGCTTGCTAGGTGTACCTCCTTGTACCATTTTAAATATGTTCTCAACAGCCTCATTATTTATTTACTTCCAGAAGTAATGGATTATAAATTGACTCAATCATCATGTTGTCAGTCAACTTGATTAGGCTCCTCTGAATGTTCCTTCTGTGTTCTCACTCATCCTTTAAAGATTGCCTGCAAATTCCGTTTACATTGCTTATAGTGGGTGTTGTGGTGCCCATTATATAATGGGAATTTTTTAAGAGTGGCTTAATCAGAATTATATGAGAGAAGAAGTGTTGGGCTTGTCCAGTGAGAGACCATGGCCTCCAAAGGTGGGGCTATGTCACTGGAAATGTTCAGTTGTCCAAGAGCCTTCCTCTTGGACATTTTGAGATGCAGATGCTGAGGAAATGTGAAATAATGTTACTGTGATCAGCAAGTCCTGTAACTGATTGCATGCAGCTTGGAGGAAAGATTACACAAGACCAGTGGTTATCTATGCATTTTAATTCTGCCTAGACTTAGCAAATAATCTCATAGTGTTCTAACAGGCTACAACGTCATATGCAGGTGGAACATGCCTCTTCTTGTGACACCATCATTATTGAGTAGGTTTTTCTTTTTTTCCCTATAGTTTATTTTCCTTTACACATCCTTCTGTGTTTTATCAGAAAGGGAAAAGTCAGAGAGGTGATAAAGATGTTAAGTAACACTGTATGGTCACCCTCACACGGTATAGTAGATACCTCTTTATCCAGTCTCTGTACATGACTGTGTATTTCTCCTCTTTGGGAGTAGATGCTCCATTTTCATACCATGCAAATGTTTCACAGCACTTTGTGTATATAATTTTGTAAGTTATATCAAATGTGTTTACCTGACCCCTGACATACACATCTATTTGAACTGTGTTAATGCTGGATTTCACTTTAAAGATGAAGAGAATAAAGAAAAAAAAATTGCCTGGCATTGCTTTTTCCTTCTGTGCAACTTCCAGTCAAGTATGAACTATTAGATTACACTTACTGCTTGGCAGTTCAATATGTGTTGAGCACCAGATCTGGGAGAGTCACCTATGCAGGTTAACACTTTTCCTTAGAAGTTGTCATATTTGGTTACAGTGATGTGGGTAGGTGTGAAGTAGCATGGATGAGAAGTTAGAAAGCCCTGCCATTTAAATGAATTATTCAGTTAGTCTCTGTGGACCAGATATTAAAAATATCAGGTATCTAACAATGGACTTTCCCTTCATGGAGTTTTTGTAATGCTGAAATAAGGCTGGATATTCAAGTCAGGAGCATAAATTGCACAAGTGAGGTAAAACACCCCGTTTTCCTTTTCAGACCCCTTTATCACTCTGATACAATTACTGCCTTTCATATGCTGGACACACCAGTGTTCATCAGAATGATCCCTTTCTAGTTTTCCTAGTATTTGCTTTCATTAATTCATTATTTCTGGATTGTTTATTACTAAAGGCAGATTTTTAAAATAATCAGCACCTCAGAGAAATGTTTTGAATAGCTGTAATAATAACTTTTGTAGTTAAATGTATTTTACAGGAACAAGGTTATACTCATTTTTTTTAGATTTCTAAATGCAGTCTGTTAAACTGAGTTTATCTGAAAGATGTATATTCCTCCCCCATATTCTTTTCCTTCTAATGTCAAATACCTAAATAATTCACATATCTTTTAACGTTTGAAAAAGCTCAACAGTCCTGATCTGTTTGATTGAAGTAGAGGCATTTTCTTCATCTTTATATAAATGCTTTCTCTATGTGTATATTGTGTAATGCATTAAAAGCATTTAATGCCATCAGCATTTCTTGCATTTCCTTTCCAGAGGTTTGTCTTGTCATTTCTTATGTCCAGATACATATATATGCACACACACACATTTTATAACTAACTGATATGCTAATCAATGCTTCTGCCTACGTTTCTGCTGACTTCATGTGTATATTTATCTGTTATATGAGGAAGTAAGTTCTCCTAAACTTGAATGAGAATTGCTAGATACTGAGATGGATTTTTGTGCTCCCCAAATAATGCGGATTCAACTACATCACTCTGAAATAGGTGGTTAACGAAGCCTTGTATTTCCATGAAGCCTTTTATTTCTACAGAGCTGTGGGCCCTATATGAATTAAGGAGGCATTTTTGGCTAGTTGTGGTTTGCTTTATGCTCAGCTAAAGTATTTCTGATTCTTAAGAGGAATTAACATCCCATTCCTGCTGGTCCCACTTGCGGAAACAACATAAACAGAAGTGAATAAAGATTTAAGTAATTGTGTTTGTTATTTAGCATATATTAGCTTCATTATTGTGGTGAAGTGAATTGTCTTATTTTTTCCAGAACTACTATATTTGAAACATTATTATTTTGATGTGCATGCTTGCTACTCTTACTGTTTTAGTTAGCGCTATGTGTTTATAAGAGAGCAAATGAAGGCCTGACAAATTCTTGCTGACTCTTGGCTAATGATTCTTTGTCTTGGTAACTCAAATAATACTATTTGATATAACAAGGTCATTGATACTTAACTCTGTCCTTGTTTATTGCAATAATTGTTTTTATAGGTGCAATAAAATAGTGTATCTCTGTCTGTAGAGAAATTCTTCTGCCTGTCTTTCTAGTTTTCTTTCTGTTCTGTAATGCCTAAAATCAATGTTCATTCCACATGACTTCCTTGTCAATTTTCTAAAATGTGTATCTAGTAAAAACAAAATAAATCAGAAAAAAAATTGGAGTGAAGTACATGTATGATACACAGCAATACTCTGCATTGCTTGATGCATTAGCAGATAATAGCTATCAGAGCCAAAATCTCCTTTTTCATTTATAATGAGATGTGACTTGAAGCAATCATGCTGATAATTACTGTAACTGCCAATATGGGATAGTTAGGAGACCTCTGAAAATGAACATTTTCTATCCTTTCCTGTGGCAAACATAGTTCCTCTGAATTGGGTTCAAGAGTGGAGCAGCTGTGGCACCTGGCATTCTAGTGGATTGGCTAGATTTCCCACAGTAGGATTTCCCATTTTTAGCACCCACTCATTTTCCATCTAGTCCATTCAGCCTTTGGAGAAGGCTATCATAATAAAACAGTGTTCCCATCTGTTGGTCATGGCTTGTTCAATGAGCAGTTGATGTCAATTCAGCTATGCCTGCATCTGTTCCTTACTGCAGCTGTGTGGCTGAGGGCTCCCCCTCAGCTGCCAGATTTAGCCTTTCTTTGTCTCTCCATACCACGTTACAGCTTGGCCAGAAACATTCTGCCTTCTCTCAGGGTTGTCTGCTCATGGAAAGAGGAAAGTGTGCTGAACTCTGTCTCTTTCCTCAAAAAGAATGAAACATGGAGACAAGCAGGGGAAAAAAAGTGCAGTTCCATTGGTTTAGGAGGCATGTTTGGGGCCATCTGAGGGCAGAGGGGGAGGACAGTTCAATCCAGATCCTAGGAGCAACACCAGAATGGGTTATTTCAGCATCTTAGGAAGAAACACAGAGAACCTGTGCACTGGCTAAAGGAAATAAACAGCTTGTGAACTGTGTGTTGTGGGGAACGCTCATTTAACATTGCAGCTTTCACTTTACTCATAGAAGCACTGGCCACCAAACCTTTTAGTATTTTGGTCTGCCAGTGCTTTTGTACTGCAGACAGACAGGACACAGTGCAGAAATTTCCTGACACTTACACAGGAACTCCAGATTTCTGTCTCTTAGGGTGCTGAAGAAGAGTCAGAATACTCCTTTTGTGTGTGTAAGTGCTGATGGTGCACAGTCATTAGGCAGTTTTCAAAGGCACACTTTTGATTTTTAAACTGCAGTGTCAGAGTTCCAGTGGTAGCTATGGATGAAAATCACTCCTAAAACTAATCATAGTCAAGTCTCAAACTCTATATATTCAATCTGTGCTGTTGCTTCCCCAACCTGTACATCATATGCTTATCCTTCTTTATTCTTCTGATTCCTTCCACGGTTTTGTTTTCTACTACACAAGTTCTTACATGATCCTCGAAAAACAAATTTTGAAGCAAAATAGAGTATATGCTTTTGTTTACTTTATTTCTTCCTGTTTTATTCTCAGTTCTCCTCCAGCTTCTGGTGTTTTGTCATTCATTATGATTGTCATTTTGTGCCAGGAGGGTGCCTAGTAGTTGGTAGCCTCATTTGATATGACAAAAAAGTGACTTTTCAGTGGCACAAATAGAAAAACAAAGAAGATAAGCATGAGTCAGACAAAGGTCCATGCAGCCTGTCCCTGGTCCCCAGCAGTTGGGAGATAATTCCTGAGAAAGAGTAAGGTCAAAGGATGGCCTGTGAATAGCTACAAGCTACAGACCTAGAAAATGAGAATTCTTTAAAAATACCTAAAAACCAGACTGGTTTGCACTTGTGAGGATGAAAGCAAAAGACCTTTATGCAGAAGTACTGCTCTATTAACATAGTCATTGAGTTATTTGTTTCATGATAAATTTCAGGGGTGTTGGAACTGTGATATCCAAGCTCATGGTGGGTCAATGTGTCCTCTCACTAAATATACCAGTTCTCTCCTAGCACCTTCCCTCTCCATTTCATCATCCTGGTGGTTATCAAGGTGTCAAGCTGCAGCTGTCGACAGCTTCACCTTCCAGCTCACTGAAGTCTCCCTGATGCTTGCACAGTCCAGCTGTGGGAAATTCTCCAGAGCCTGGTAAAAGCAACATCCCCAGGGTTACTGGAGTCAGCATGGAGCTGTGAGGATTGGTAAGACAGCCTCAGCACCACTGCACCGAGCAAAGGAAGCTGCAGGAAGGGTGCATGATGGAAGAGCGTGGGAGGAACAGATGAAGCTGCAGACAGGAAAGATTTTTAGCACCTGGAACTGTGAAATTTTAGTTCCTGAATCAAAACTAAACTTATGAATGAATACTAAATTATTTATGATTTTCCAGAGTTACTTTGGAGGTATGAAAGAGAAACAGCAGCAGAGTGTCAGCTGTGCTGTTGAAAAGTATCAATATCAGAAGAGAAGTGAATGGATGTTAAAGAAATTCTCAGGCTTGACTCTGCAATTTCCAGGCATATTAATGTATTTGTCTTTACATCTGAAGTAAAATAGTGTTGCAAAGATACATTTAAGCAAACAGAAACAGGTGGAAAATTAAAGTGTACACATGTGTACATTGTAACCCAGTGGTACATTTATATTGGATGAATTCCAGCCTTTATGGTAGCCAATTTGATTACAGATCTTTTTTGTGTTCCAGATTCATGACACATTTATAACTGGGTCTGACTACTGGGATGTTGCTCTGCTTTGGTGTAGCAATAATATCTCAGGTCTTGCCCCTTCCAGAGGGAGCTGTGGGCAGGGCAAGGACAGCAGCTACCCTGTGCACAAGCAAAATAAAACAAATCAAAACCCCCCAAAATTGAATGGGGTTATAAACCATCCCCAAGACGTTCTCCCAACAAGATGAATTTTCTGTTTGGATTTTCCAGATGGCTGAGCTTGACCAGGAAGGCCCAATTTCAGATTCTGTCAAGGGAGCATAATTAGATCATCAAAAATCCAGGTTGCTACTTCATCAGACTGCCTCACACAAAGTTGGCAGTGGTGGGGTTTGGGCTGCTGAGACTATGCTCAGACTCCTTCTTTCTGATTCTTTTGCAACTGCCAAGATGGCATTTTTCCTATTTGCTAAAGAAACATAGCCTATACAGCAAAAACAACTAACAAAAGCCTCCAAACAAACAGAAAAGAATTTTCACCTGCATATGTATTTGTCATTCTGGATCAAGCCTTGGACCCAAGGTTGTGACTCAGCCCCTGGCATTCAGCACTGCATGAAAGGCATAGGGAGACAACACCTATTACCTGTCCTGTTGGTACCAGCTGTTAGAATGGCAGGAAGCAGAAAAGCATTTGAGCCCGAATTCCTTTAGAAAGTCACCAGTAACCTCCTACTCAGTTGTGACAACTGATCAAGTCCTATCTTCCAAGAAAAAGGGAAGCTTAGTGGAAGTTTGACTAACAAACCTTGACTCAATCTGCACAGGTATGCAATAGACCCTTTCCTCCAGGGCTGTTTCCTTGCTTGCCTACAGCTTGGCTGCTGCATAAATCCAGCAACGATCTGAGAGAGCACATAGCTCCTCTTAATCGCACATCCCCACAGCTCTGAGTGCTCTGGGGCAAAGCGTAACCCTCTCCTGTTGATAAAATGAAAGTGTTGGCATCAAAGCTGAGCTTTTCCTCCAGCTGGGAGGTGCTTCTCCTGGGAGGGGGGAGTGCTCAGCAGGAAAGGATGCAGGTTTATGCTGAGTGCTCTTGAAAACCAAACAGTGAGTGATCCCAGTCCTCCCCACAGGAGCCAGGCCAACATTAAGCCAGTGCTGTCTCCGCCCAAGCCATGGGACAAGGTTCACTGATGCAGCCTTGCTGCTTCTGCAGAGACACATCTCAACCCAGCTCAGTAGTGCCCAGGTTTCAATTTAACAGCAAACATGCTGAAGGGCAAAACTGTGTGAGGGATGATTTCAACACATTGTAAGCTTAGTCTTCTAATTACAGGGCTGTAAAAAAAGGTCAGGAGCAAAAAAACACAAACACATCTGTGGCCTAAACTAAACACCTGCTCTTTTTGTCTTGTTCTTCCACTCCAAAAACTATTAAGGTTGGGATCTTAGCACTGACAGTGTCACCCCTTCCTATGAAAGTTGCCCCATGTATCAGTCCTTAGCAGGTTTAAAAGAGGTAATTGTCTATCTCCAGTGGCATTCCCTGCTCCAGACAGTTTCCCTCACAGGTAACGCAGGGCTGAGCATTACACTGTGGGAACTCAGCACTTCTGTACAACAAACAATTATGATTATGCAGAAGCTTTAAAATACTCAAAAATATGCATCACCTCTTTGAGCATCATGCAGGAACTCACACATCTTCCAATTTTTACTTAATACCTACTTATCACCTCTTTTGTGTATTTGGCTTACTTATATATCCTACCAACTTACACATAACCTATACATAACTTACAAAATATACATCTTACACTGCTTATACATGTTACTCTACATAGACACTTTATTTTTACCTAACACAGTACATACACATTTTACTTACTTTTACTTATGCTTACTTAACACAGCACTTGTACCTAACACAGTAATTATACTTTTTACAACTTATCCATAATACAGCACAAATACATTTTGCAACTGCTGTGCATGAGATTACACATTACTTGATTAGACCCTCTACCTTGACCAAAAGCTTCACATACACTTTTCAGATGATAAGATTGGTTCCCAATCCAGTGCTGTACAGTCCTTTTCATCTACTCTTTGCTGTCCTGGTATTTAGCCTTTCAGGTTCTCCTTTCCCAATTCTTTTTCAGTTTAGCACAGTTTATCTTTCAGTACCTTTCAGTCCTTGGGGCTCCAGATCCAGGCAAGCAGAGTCAGGATGGTGGCAGCAACAAAACCCATCCAGTGATCAGCAGCCAAGTTAGTCCAGGAAAGCCAAACAACAGAACAGCAGCAGGCAGATACAAGCCTATCCCACCCCTCTCCCCTTCTTCTTCTTCTTCTTCTTCTTCTTCTTCTTTTTTTTCTTCTTCTTCTTCTTCTTCTTCTTCTTCTTCTTCTTCTTCTTCTT
>JACBWW010000007.1:11737894-11748922 GCA_020086605.1 Lanius collurio | reverse complement strand
ATCCTTATTCTTATTCTCCTTCTTCTTATTTGTTTTCTTTTTCTTATTCTTGTTTTAATTCTTATTCTTATGCCTTTCCCTATTCTTTTTCTTATTCTTTTTTCTTTTTCTTCTTATTCTTCTTATTCATTTGCCTATTCATATTCATATTATTTTTCTCATTTCCACTCTCATTCTCATTCTCGTTCACATTCTTATTCCTTTTTTTCTTTTTCTTATTCTTCTTCTTAAAACTTTTCTTCTTCTTCTTCTTCTTCTTCTTCTTCTCAATCATTATTCTTATTCTTATTCTTATTCTTACTCTTTTTTTCTTGTTCTTATTCTTAAGCCTAATTCTTTTTCTTCTTCTTCTTTCTTCTTCTTCTTCTTTCTTCTTCTTTTTCTTTCTTCTTCTTTTTTCTTCTTTCTTCTTTCTTCTTCTTTCTTCTTCTTTCTTCTTCCTTCTTCTTCTTCTTTCTTCTTCCTTCTTCTTTCTTCTTCCTTCTTCTTTCTTCTTCCTTCTTCCTCTTCTTTCTTCTTCCTTCTTCTTTCTTCTTCTTCTTCCTTCTTCCTTCTTTTTCTTCTTCTTCTTTCTTCTTTTTCTTCTTCTTCTTTTTTCTTCTTATTTCTTCTTTCTTCTTTTTCTTCTTCTTCTTTTTTCTTCTTCTTTCTTCTTCTTCTTTCTTCATCTTCTTCTTCTTTCTTCATCTTCTTCTTCTTCTTCTTCTTCTTCTTCTTCGTCTTCTTCATCCTGACCAGGGCTCAAAAAACCCTTCAGGAGCTGACCTGCTACACCTGAAGGCAGACAGCCAGGTGAAGCTGGTGAGGGTAATTCCAGCCTGGTCTCCCTCTGAGGGCTCCAATAGGAATAACTAAAGATGGTTTGGCTGGGGCACATTATCATGATTCAAAACACCTTACAACATTACACAATCCAAGCAGCTGCCTCTCTGCCTTTTTTCCATGTGATCTTAAGTTGCTTGTGGCTTCAGAGGAAAGGATGTTGGGAAATTTGTGACACAGACTTTGACATGTAGTTACAGCTAGCTACATGCATGGATGTTGAGCTCAGATTTGTGACTGAATGCTGAGTTTTTGCTTTGTCAGACAGTGATGAGGAGAAAAGAGATTCCTGCATGCCTCATCTTTATGTTGTACGTATGCAGATGGGTTTTTTTTGCAAACAGATCTGTCAGTCCCCTGAGTCAACCAGAAGCCACCTGACAGTACCTGTTGCAGCACTGATGCTGCTTTGATCAGCCCAGACAAGAAGCAGCCTACACCGGTGTCAGACCCACCCTACAATGCTGGAGCTACACAGATGCTTGTAGGCTCAGAGTTAGAACTTGGGTGCTTGTGCCTGAAAGCAAAATCCAGGAGAGCAGTAAGTAACAAATATCTGGGATGACGGCTTTTCAAGCCCAACATTCTTCTCAGCTAGATCAGTGACACGACACCTTCCTTGGAGCGTCTTGTTAGCCCTGCCTGGAGGCCCAGCTGGTGCCGTGCCGCAGTGCCACTGCCTCTCCGGCGCTCTGGATGCTGCGCTGCTGGAGCAGCTGCTGCAGGCTCTGGCTCTTCAAGTCTTGGGGCATTGCTCTCCCTGCTGGCTGGGATGATGTGGAACTGTGCTGGGTACATGAGAGGGGTTCCTGAGGGGAGACAGTCTCCTTACATGCCAGAAATTCACAGAATCACCATGTCCCCATGCTTTTCATAATACAAAATGCTGTGAATCTACTCACTTTTGACAGCTGCAATGGAAACCCAAATCTTTACCCAAGAAATGTGTGAGGCGAGTGATTTCAGGCAATGCAGTGAATGCAGATGGCAAATATAGCACAATGATTTTTTGTTTTCTTTCTACTATACTTCATGTTTTCAACCTTCTCTGCCTGTCTGCAGAGCCTGGCTCTGTTCTGAAAGTCTTCTCACACATACTGCATTTGTTCACCACCCACAGATGCTGCCTGTTTAGTCTCTTCTGCTGTTTTCACTGATCTAACATGAAAGTCACCTTGAACTGAAAGAGCTTTGCCCTTTCTAGGTGTACAATTTATTTAAAAAGTATAAATACAAGCATACAAAATACAGGGACTAAGAAAGTTTTTGTAGGGATTTCTGTTACTGGAAGTCATGGATACTGAATCTGAGTTGTCCATAAAAAGGCAAGATGTTCTTGGATTAAACAGATAGCTCATAGAATGGTGGCACACATGACACCAAGGCACAGTGTGTTATACCTTTCAGTATTTATCTTGGTCCTTTTGTTCCTAAACAGAAGCATATTTTGGTGTTTACTGACCATTTTTTTAAAATTTACATCTTAACAAGTGACATGGAGTAATTTACCTGTAGATAAATTATAAGAGGTATTGCACCAGAGAAAAAGTCTTCCACAAGAAAATTCCTGCCAGGACTTACCATCAATCTTTATGCAGCAGCTTTACAGATGGAGGAAACTCAGACCCTTCCTTGACAAACAAGAGGCAGCACTTCAGCCTAACAGCTTGGTATTGAGTGCCTAAATATCTTCTGCACATGATTTTAAAAACATGTTTCCAGACAATTACATTGTGAGTATGCCTGCAGGGCTGGCAGCTGAGTGTTGGCCTGTGTGTTTCCTTAATTAAATATATGGCTAAATGCATTCAGCCATGTTAGCTCTGGCTGGGATAAGCAATGCTGTGCTTGCTGATCCCTTCAGTTCTGCCAGCCCTTGTAGTCAGAGAGCAGCTACACTCTGTCACTGTGTGGTTTCAGCCCAAGCACAAAAGCTACACAGGCTTCCTTCATGTCCTCCAGGACAAAAACCAGTTTTCTTTGCCTCTTCTTTCTCATTTTCCTACCAGGAAATCTTTAGCTTAATTCTGGCTGTAAGAGCACAGGAGACTGCAGGTTTTAACTCCACAGAAAAAAATGGGTTACACTGGAAAGCTTAAGGAGACGTGCATTTTAATTGACACAAAACAGCAAAGCCCCAGCATCTTCCATGGTTGGTGGGAATTTTGGGAATTGTTTCATAAATGTGTGACATTTTATGCAGCATATCTGATTCACCAAGAGGAACTTTCCTAGTGACAAACTGGCTGCTGACTACTAGCCTGTGGTCCTTTTTTCTTCCTTTTCCAACCTACCCACTTTGTACTGCCTTAAGAGATCAATACGATCAAATGACCAGTCTGACCAGTTTTGCCCATTACCTGTTCAACTGGGCTGCAAAAACCTCAAAGTTCACAGCATGCCAAAGCCCTGAAAACAAAATTCCTCACCTCCCACAAGCGACTGAAATTTCTGTTCCTGTATAGAAGTGACCTTGTGTGTATGTGGTTTGCAGGTGCTTTGGCAACACTTCTTAACTTCAAAGAAGTCAGGGAGAAGCTGAGAAGACAAGGCCACTCCTGCACAGAAACCAGCAAAGACAGATCTCAGAATATTTATCAGTGACTCTGGCAAAGCAGGTAATAATAAAGTTTTATTATATGTTGCACCTACATGCACATCTATTTATGTTTGGCTTTTTTTTTTTTTTTCTTGAATTAAACTATGAGCACTTCTACAAGGGCTTTGGACTTCTTACAAGCTGTGTAATGCTGAGCTCAGTGGCACTGCCCTTTTGATCTTCCCAGCAGTGGCCCCAGGTAACTGTGAGGGCTTGCTGTTACAGGAGCTCTGGACACCAATGTACATGACTTCAGTTAATTCCCCATAATAATAGTCACCTGGCACTTACAACTGTACAATATTTTTTAAATGTGTCTCATTTGTATGTTCATGGGGTTTTATTAACTAAAATGTACATTGAAATATACAAAAATAAAGGTAGTCAAGTTTGTGGTAAGACCCACACTCGACAATTTTCATCTGAGAGTTGAAATCTAAATGCAAGCACTCGGTGTGTGTCCAGGACACAGATTTAGCATCTCAGTGAATGGAGAGGGGGGAAAAGTCCCATGATTCAGGATTTTAGATGTGATGCTCATGAATTCTGTAGCCACGAAAATGTTTCTTGAGGAAGTCTAAATAAATTAATGAGTTTTTAAAATCTCTCTATATATTCTTTCTCTTCAGACCCATAAAATTGAAACAAACAGGATGAAGGCCAGCTGCCTAAACATCAGTCTAGTGCTATTTGAGATGTCTAAGGGTCTCCAAGACATCTGGCTCAAGCTGGCGTATACAATATAAGGCTTATTAAAGAGTCATTTTGTCTGGTTGCTAGATGCTGGGGGAGATAATCCACAGCACCTAAAATAGCACTGAGCCCTGTCAGTAAAGTCATTCCCTGTGGTGAGTACTGCAGGAGAGGCTTAGGTTTGTTAATTTTTATCCATTACCATTTATATCTGCCTAATTATGTGAAGAGTGGAAGAAATTGTTTTGACATTAGGAAACTGCAGAAAACAAAGGCAAATCTGATACTGAGGCATGCCTTAAAAAAAAATCGAATTGAAAACATTTTCCAAGCTGCTACCCACAAAGTCATCAAAAGAATAATTATCCAATCTGCAAACTACACTGAAAAATAATTCAAGTCTCCTAATTAGTCATAAATTACATAAAAATAGGGGGGCAGTCTCTTCTGCCAGGTAGCAAATGACAGAATGAGAGGAAATGGCCTCAAACTGTGCCAGGAGAGGTTCAGATTAGACATTAGGAAAAACCTTCTTCACTAAAATGATTGTCAAGCACTGGAGTGGGCTGCCCAGGTAGTGGTGGAGTCACCATCCCTGGAAATATTTAAAAGACGTGTAGATTGGACACCTGAGGACAAGGTTTAATGATACCACGTTAATAGCTGGACTCAATGATCTCAGAGGTTTTTTCCAACCTAAATGATTCTAAAATTCTGTGATTTTTAGAGGGGTTTGTTTGCAATTCTTTTTTTCCTTCACTTTGCTCTTGAGGTGAGGTGATGGGCAGGTTCCCTATTGCCATTTACACTGAGACACAGCTGTACTTCCCAGCACCTGATTTCTTTTGTTGTGAGTTGTATTAAACAGGGCATATTTCACAGAGTGAACTCAAGTTTTCCTTTAAGCTAACACCCTCTACTGTTCACTCCTGGATATTATCCATAAACAAAACATAGCCACGATTAAAGTGACTACAGACTTCAGTGTGGTACAGCAATTTCTAGGGTATTATCCTAATTTTACTTTTGTTGTTCTTTGAAATGAGTGCAGCAGTGACTTAATCACCTGACCTACCCTACATCTTTCAAAAAAAGCAATTTGCTGCAATGTCCCTTTTCAATAGTTTTGATGTAGTATACATCTTTATGATTTATTTTTGAAAACAGCTTTGATTCCTGCAGTGTCAAGAACAGCCTGATCACAATTTGATGTTGAATGCTGGGGCTTTGCTTTAGCAACCAGAGGTTTCTGAAGTTGACTTCTCTCATTTTTTATGATGTATTTTTGCCATTGTTATGAAAGTTGAATGGAGTTTCCTTGTGAGTGATGATTGCTCACATTTCAAGGTTTTGATTTTGGAGAAGATGGTCCTCTTCTGTACTTAAAGAGTCCATGTGAATGAATTATATGACACAGAACTGCCATGCAAACCAGACATCTGGCTTGCCTACCTCTGAATTACAGCCACATGCCATTCACCAGCTGTTCCAATACTGATCAGTCCATGCTTTGAGGATAAGAACAACATAAATGAAATATCCCTAGAATTAAATATTATTTGTCACTCAAAGGAAGGTGCTAAAGCTAAAAGGACTCTTAGTTCTTCTCTAGAGAAGACAGCGACATGGCAATGAAAGGGAAAGAAGAAACTGCAGAGCTCTCTTTCCCAGCTCTCTCTTCCTACTCTCTCTGAGTAGTGTGACACAGGTGTCCAAAGCTCAGTTTCAATCTCCTTATTTCTGCATAAAAACACCTAGCACATCATGCTTGCTAACAAACCCCACCTCTCTTGGCAAGAAAAGGGCTTAGAGATAAACTTTAGGAATGCTGCTTGCTAAGGTCATGAAATCTGTCCTTCAGGGCTATTCTTTATATGTAAGACAAAAAATGTGAAGCTAATCTTAATGAATATATTCTGTGAAATCATTCCTTCCCCTCTAACCATTACCAGCAACAAATCAGTGACTATTTGTTGTTCTGTGCAGGGAAAGGTGTAAGCATTGTTAAGTCTTATCAGCCACTCAGGATTTTAGCAGTGTTAATCTCATGAGTTCTTCTGTCTTACTGACAGCGTCTGAAGCTTCTCCCCAAAACTATATGAGTCTGTCTCTAGCCCTCAGGAAAACCACTCAGAGTTTCCCCTGGATTTCCTCTGTGCTGAAAAGAAGGCAATATTCTGGGAAATCCCTTTTCCCAATGGCAGCTGTGCTGCCATTTCTCATTTGACTTCCAAGTGACATCAGAAGATTAGTTGCAATCTCTTTGCAGGCTGCTAATCCAGAGTGCTGCACTACAGGGCCTTGATGTCCCTCTGAATATGACATTATGTTGAAAAGGAACAGAACAGTGTTTATAGGTGCTACAGAGATATTGGTGAAGACATATTGACCCCCCCGCCCTGAGCCCCATAAAAAGAGCAGTAACACCCCCAAGGCAATTCCACAGGTCTGCTTGGGGCAAGAGGCACAGCTTGAGGCTGTTGAGGCTGTTTTGTTTCATCCTGTCACTGGCTGCCTGGGAGAATAGGCCGACCCCCACCTGGCTGCACCCTCCTTTCAAGTGGCTGTAGACACCAATAAGGTGTCCCCTCTGAGCCTCCTCTTCTCCAGGATGAACAACCCCAGCTCCCTCAGCTCCTCCTCATAAGTTCTCCTCACTCCTCATGCACTGGCAGTATCAACTTTGAAACTTAGGTTTTGCTGGTAGTTACTGCTATGGATTATCTTCGACCATTGTATAGGACTTTCAAGTATGTTATTAGTTTGCTTAATAAAACTCCTGTTGGTATGGAACTAGGACAGGCTGGCTTGAAACCAGGATGATTTCACTGTCTTGGGGAATATCTGCATTTGAGTAAGCTCTGATGGGCTATGCCATGGGCTATCATGCCTTAGCCATGTGGGTGTGTAAGCTGAAAGGAGATAGGGCATGGGTAGCCTGGTGCTCACACTACAAAAGAAGGTATCCTCCCAAAGAGAGACAAGAGTCATCCAACAGGAACCTGTCTCTTCCACCAAGATTCCAGTGAGAGCCAGGAACATGCTCAGTTCAGGTACATCAGCAAAGGAGCACATCCTTTGCTGATGTCACTGACCCCAGCTCTCAGACAGCTTGTTTGTTTAAACAAAGTCTGTGTACAGAATGTTCCCATTGGCAAAGATTTCCTCAGTCTCTGCCTTTGTTGCCCATGGTTGTTTCCATTTCATAAGACAACAGTTCCCACCTATCCTAGCCAGTGATATTTGTTCTTTAAAAGCATTTCTTATTTCAGCATTTCACCTTTGCCTTACCTAACTTGTATGAGGTGGGGAACCCTGCTGGGCTGCTCCCATGCTGCTTTAATCACTGCTCCCCAGAAAGCCCTAGAAAGACATTTAACACTGCCAGATAAATGAAGATTCAGGAGAACTCAGCACGTTACTGAAACACTGAACTTTCTGTCACATTTTCAAATGCTTGCTTTTTATAACTACTGTAACATAAATATTAGTGAGACATGTCATACACCTTGAGCCTTGTATAAAGTAAATGGAAGTAAAGGGTATTGGCTAAAATAACTCCAAGGCAAAACAGAGAATCATAGAATGGCTTGGGTTGAAAGGGACCTTACAGATCATCTAGTTCCAACCCCTAAAATGAAGTTGATTTTGTCTCCTCCTCTTTACTCAGTTGTTGAGGTAAGTCACTGCTATTTGCAACGAGGCATTTGACTACTCAAACTCCCAGTAGTCCTCCTACAGACTTTTCTTAGTTATTTGATTTCTTCAGTTCTAAGTTTACAACTAGACATGGTGCTTACAGAGAGCAGTTAGAGATCTACCACTCATCATTTGTATCCTGCATCTCAGGACAGTCCATCACAGGGCCTGTGAAGGCTGTTGTTAGATCCATGTAAAGGTATTTCTGGTTCATGAAAGAGACGCCTTTAATCTGTGATTACCAACACTTGGCTGCAGACTGTCAGCCGGGTTTCCTCAGACTCATTAGTGAGGCCCAGCTATGGCAGTGACTGCCATCATACAGCACAATGGGAAAGGCTTTTAAGCCCTAATTTATATTTCACGTAAGTGTCTCTCTTTCCTGTGCTTGCTGCTAATGGACTATCATTATGTGACTGGAAATGTCAATTTATTCTGTTTGAAGGAGCTGGGCTCTCTCCCTATCAGTGCCTGAGGCCTGACTAGCATTTTGCTAAAAATTCCCCTAGAGAGACAGCAGGATAGTTTTATCTTCACTAAGAGATAGGATTGTCCTGAGAACCAGCATAACAAAATAAGTGTATACTTATTATCCGAAGCTAGCCACCTGGGAAACATTAAGAAGGCTGCATTTGCAATTGTGTTTGTTTAAACAGAGCAGCATGAAAATTCACAGGAGAATTCCACAGCTCCCTCATCTGTAGTGCTTCTGCATGGCTGGTGGAGCCCTGTCTTCAGGCAGTTTGACTCACACAAGACGGTAAGAGAACTCACAGCTCGGCTTGCAGTCAGCAGGAATTTCCACACCTCTCCTAGGCCAGGATTCAGTGTCCCTGCTGATGGTGACCATGTGCTCCCCATCCCTCGGGGCTCTCTTCTGACAGAGAACGGGGCAGGGGCATCTGTGAAACGCTGTGGGACAAAACTGCTCCAGCTGAGCGAGCGCTCGCTGGGGCCACAGGCGGGAAGGCTCCTCACCTGTGCATGCCCTGGTCTGCTCTTAGGCAAATGCCTCCATCTGCTGTGGCAGGAACACTAAACAGTGTTAGAGGGTTGCCTTCATTCTTTGGATAGTTCAGCCTATAATGGCTTGTACTGTGGTTTTGCTTGGAAAAATGACTGGCTTTAGGTGGATGCTAAGGCTTTTGTGTATGCAACAAGGACCCAACCCTGTTACACCAAAACGTGTGGGATGCTTTTCATTGATTTCAAAGGGACACAGCAGCTACTTTGCATTCAGCATTTATTTTTATTCAAGCCAGGTAAAAGGTCTCTGATTTTGCTTTAAAAAAACCAGCAGAGTCCCATCTTTCCCCCTTACTGTACCTCACCCTAGTGGTGCAGAGTAAGGTAAAATAAATACAGCTCGTTCACTTATAATTAGGACAACATGAAGCTGACAACATAGAACACAAAACAGATACGTCTGACTTTTTGCTTTTATTTTTCAGGACATCCCTGGCTCTAGTGGGGCTAGTTTGTGAAAGCAGCTTGGCCATGTTCAGTTTTCTACAGTAGTCAGTTCCTCACAGGTTCAGGCTGCTAAAAAACTGTGAAAACACCTGTGATGTGGATTTCACATGCCTCATTTTGCTGTTTCTATTCTCTGTTTCTTCTGCCTTTTTAACCTTTTTGTCTTGCATTTGCACATGTTAACTTCATAGTTTTGTTCAGTGGAGCTCCAATCCCACAGATCCTCTCCAAATCAAAACTTGCACTGTTCAAATGAGAATGGCTTTCTAAGGCGGATCTAATCAGTGTTTCTCTTGGGAAGGAAACCAAATGAGCTTTTCTCAGGTTGGCAATTCAGTCCAGTTATTTCACAGATCTTTGTTCATTTAATTCCTCTGAAGTGGAACAATCAGAAGAAACAGGGCAGGCTACAATGCAAAGAGGAAATTACGATTTCTCAGTTTGAAGAAAATGAGATTTTATAACGCATTCTTCCATTTATTTATTAATTTATTAAGCTTTATTCTTTTGTCATGCATCCTGGAAGTGCTTCATTGCTGTCTTGAGAGAACTATCAGAATAATGTCAGTACCCCTCAAAACAGAGTTGTGCAGCCAAAGCCACAGGTACTGTAAATAAACTCAACTCCATTGATTGCCAGGGAAATATATCAGATTAGAGCAACTGAGAACTTGCAGTTCACTACGGTGAAAGGATGTTTTTTCACTCCTTGGAAAACATCATCACGTAGAATCATAAAATATCTCAAGATGGAAGGGAGCCACAAGGATCACTGAAGTCTAACTCCTGCACAGGGCAGCGGCAGGAATCACTCCATGTGCCTGAGGGTATTGTCCAAATGCTTCTTGAACTCTGTCAGTCTGGTGCTGTGACCACTGCCCTGGGGAGCCTGTTTCAGTGCCCAACCACCTTCTGGATGGAGGATCTTTTCCTAATATCCAAACTAAACTTCCCCTAACACAATTTCAGGCCATTTCCTTGAGTCCTGTCACTTTGAGTGGTCACCAGAGAGAAGAGATCAGTGCCGGCCCTCTGCTTCCCCTCACAAGGAGGTTGTGGACTGAGATGAGGTCTCCATTCTGTTCCCTCTTCTCTAGGCTGAAACATAGGCTTAAGGACCACACATGTTATCATTAATCACCTAAGAGGTTCAGAAAGAGACTTCTAGCAATGACACTAAGTACTTCTTTTTGACAACAAAAGTTGATTAGGTGTAGAATTTCTACTCTGGCTATTGACCATCTTCCCTGCAGGGCCCGCCTCTCTGTGTGTTTTGCTCTGTGAGGTGTGCTGCCTCAGATGACTGAAGAACTGGGGCTTATGCACAGATTACTAATGACAGGAATTGGCCTCAACATGTGGAAGGACAGCTATAACACAATGCCAGCTTCCACCTCAGAGCCTGACTCGATAAAATTATTTAAACTGAACTCCAGGTCAGTGCTCTGAGCCCAGGCCAGCAGAGAGCAGGGCAGATGTACAGAACAGGTCACAGTCCAGCTGGCTTTATCCTCTTCTCAGAGCTACTTTTTGCCTCATGGATCCGACATTCTACAACATGGTCTAGCGCTGCTGGATGCAGGAGGACACTGCAGTGTTATCTTCCAGCAAGAGATTAGTGAACAACTGCAGCCTGTGGGAAGGACTCACATTGGAGAAATTTGTGGACAACTGTCTCCTGTGGGAGAGACCCCATGTTGGAGCAGGGGTGGATGGAAGATGGAAGGAGCAGGAGAGGCAAC
>JACBWW010000007.1:11407293-11737569 GCA_020086605.1 Lanius collurio | reverse complement strand
GGCTGTCAAACTCTATATAAAGAAAATGCTAGCAAATACTACAAGCAGTGAAAGGGAATAATTTTCCAGTGATTCCTGGTAGTTCCAATAAACTGACCTTGGTTCTAGCAATATGACATCTTTTGCAAGACTCCTGTAGTGTAATCCAGACTGTAGTCTTCCTAAGAATGTGCAAGATAGAATAATAACTATAATTAGTGTCTTTATCTAAGGCAAGGTCCCCTCATCTGCCAAGAGGAAAAAGTCAGAAGAAGACAAGGAAAAATGATCTGAACATTAATTTAGATATCTAAAGAAATAATGTTAAATATAAATATCAGTACCTGTTGATCTACCTGTTTAGCTGTATATTGTTTTCCAGATTCGTAGTTGTTGCATTCAAAGCAAATTTAAAATCTGTAATTTTCATTGTTACAACTGAGTAACAGTATAGTTTCAGATGTTATAGGTTTCAACATAGCGTAACTGTGTGTCTTCAGTCAGTACAGTGTTTTTGTTTCCTCTGGTGTTTTTCATGTTGTTTTCTTTGAGCATGCATGCTAATGCCATCTGATTAGAAAAATACAGGTTGCAGATGATAATGGGACTGTCAGGATGTCAAATCAACAAGGGTAATCATAGTAAACAAGTAGTGGATGTCTTGAGGGAAGAACACATCAGCTTTAAAAAATTTATACATCATCCTTTCATGTCAGCATCTCTCAGCTTTGCCTTCTGTGTGTTCCAGCCCTTGTCATCCAATTTGCACCCAAGCTCAGTCATTTCGGTTCAGCACGTTGTCCTGCAGCCTTCTCCAGTGTTGCCATCTTCTTTCATTAGCATCTCTTAAATCCTCTTCGGTAGGATGCCTCCTTACTGCTTGTGAAACGTGACACGATTTACCTCTCGTGCTTCCCTTCCCCAGCCAAATGGGATGGCTCCTCGTTCACATAAAGTGGGCAGGGAGTGAATTTAAATGGGTAACATTCACACGTGTGCACATGCACATATGCAGACATACAATTTATTTTACAGGCACACATTCAGGTGTGTAAACCTGCTGTGTTCATGCTGTATTCATGCCCCTGCTATGTTCACTTTTGAGATTTACCTTGATACATGAATGCTACTGACAGGAGACGTTGGCAGAACCGGTGAATTTTAAACAATGGGCTACAGAAGCCTTGCACAGAGCTTACTTGCTGTACAGAAACATGGATACCTGCACCACACTGGCAACAGAAACAACATGATGTGACTTGATTGTCCAGGCAGCTGTAATTTTTAACTTATGTGTTTTAATTTACAATGTTAATCAACATCCACAGCTAGTTTCTCCTGAAAACTGTCCAATCTAAAAAATAATTCATCTGCAGAAGACAGTCTGCAGAAAACTTTAGTAAATCTTAGAAAATTGAACTGCATTGCTAAGAGTTCATAGTTACAGAAGGGAAACTCGGTCCAAATAATTTATTTAAATGATTATTTTGGTACTACAAGGTGCCAGAGACTCAACCATCAAACTGATTAAAGGTAATAATGTGCATTTCATTCTGAACTGTAAATCATACATACATGAATAGTACAGTGCTTTGTGAAGTGCATGCACATCTAAAGTACCTGTAAAAGGCAGAGTATTTAACATGTTTGGTACTGAGGCTACTAAACTATGCATATAAATTATGTGCATTCTCAGGAGATGTCAGTGCTTGTAGACTGTAGAAAATGCAATATGATGTAGCAGAGAGTAATAAATTTTGAAAAGCATGCTTTTGAAAGAGGTCCTAGAATTTAAAAATTGTTGATTTGAACTGTAATGAATCCATGAGGGTAAGGTGGTACTGCTGGTTGCTTTTTCAACTCCCTGGGCTTGGTATAATAGTCTTCATACAAAGCTGATTTCTATAAGAGTGTGCCAGAGTCCAGTCTGCAGGTGAATTTACAAACCTCCAAATCACTGAAGCAAAGGCTGTGCCTTCTCTTCAAATAAAATCTAAGAAGGTACTGAAAAGTTCCAGTGTCCAGTCTTTGAGGTCCATTTGTTGCCAGTACTGAATCATTGGAGCTGCATCCTGTCACACGTAGCATACACAAGATACATGACGGCCAGCTGAGCTGCAGCTATTAGCAAGTGATATAACAAGGATCATGTAGGTGGAGGTCAAATCCCAGAATAAATCCCAAAGATTTATCAGGGTTGAACCTGAAAGGCTGTGTGAGGATTTGGAATGTATCTTAACTAAAATGATGTGAGTGATCCTATGCAGCTTATCACTGCTTCCGTAGCAATAAATAAAATACTAAAAGCTTCAAGAACAACAGTATTTAACAACTACACAAACACATAGGATCCATGACAAAATTGCATGTAAAGTAATCTTTTACTTTGGGATGGTGATGGTTTTTAGTCTTGAAAAGCTATTTTTTGAATTCTGCTGTATTTTCTTTCTGTGGTCCTTTTACTCTAAATAAATAAACTTTAAGAATACTAAGTGGTGGTATAAATAGCTTGATCTGTCATTATCGCCTGATAAACAACTATGTTTACTTCATATCAGATGTATTAATTCTTGGTTGGTTAACAATTTTGAGTTAAGTTAGGGTGGGTTGATGTATTCTGCCCCAAAAGGGAACTGCTAGAGTAGTGCAAACATGAACTCTCAGTGCTCTTAAGAGGGAGACTACAGTAATTCAAAGTTCCTTCACAGATGTTTGACAGGCTCTAGAGCTCACTTTGATGGCTTGGCTGATAGATGTCAACTTCCCAAACTTGTTATAATTTGTAATATTAAAGTGTGTGGCTGTGTGTTGGGGTTTTTTTTCCTGCAAAAAAAAAGGTGCAAAATTGTCCGCAACTGAGGCCACAAAACTGCTCAGAGGTATTGACTGTGTCCAGATTGCAGTTGGTGCTGAAGACAGATACTCTGGCTGCCATACATGTTCTCAGTGCACTGAAAACCCATGAGAAAGTTATGTGTATCCCATAATCTGCTGGTAGCAGGCTCTGGAAAAAGCAGGAAAACTAGTTCGGGCTTGCTTCATTTGAAGCAGACTTGAAAGGTTTCTCATTTTTGAGGTGAAGCTGCTCAGCATAATGCAAGCAGGTGAATCAACTTGAGAAAGAGGGGAGTTGTGGCTGTGAGTTGGGTACCACTCCTTTTGGCCTGGAGTTAGAAGCCCAGTTATTCTCAGTATCCCAGTTAAGCTTCAGTCATTTCACATACATAGCGTCCTTCTTAGTGCCTTATTCCTGCTCACCTGCATTTCTGCATGCCTACTTTAGGAAATACACTGGATGGCAGAACTCTTAAAATTTAGATACAGCAGCCTTTGTAGCTCTAGTTCTAGGACTTTAATGATGTAGTTCTAAAGAGATAATAGAACCTGATTTTCAAAATTAGGAAATACATGAATCCAAAATTTTCATATGTTACTTGAACTCATATTTATTGTCAAAAAACTGTCTGTCTTCTTAAAAATACTTATTTTGTACCAGACAGTGCAGTTAAAATAGTTGGACACAAAACCTCAGTTGCTATTGAATCCAAAAGGAAGAGGATAAAAGAGCATGAACATTTGCATTTCAAGTAGAGAGTGCTATCAGTAATGTATATAATTTGTTACATTTTTTAATGTATATAATTTGTTTCATTTTTAGTATGATAATACATCTGTCTCGTTTATTTCTAGTTTCAGTCTCTGATTTAGGCATTGAAAAGCAATACTCTTGAGTGTGGATTTATTATTCATCTCTGTCAGGTAAGTACATTTGCTGGCAAGGAAAGAAAGTCTAGGTGAGAAAGCATGTTAAAATTCTGCTTAATGCATTGGTAAAGGTCTCAGTTTTTCAAGAGCTAGGAGGGATTCAGGTTTTACTTTGCTGATGACTAGATTGAGGCTCAGAGGACTATGTGTCTGTCTGTCCATCTGTTTCTCTTATTAACTCACTTGTGAGATAAATACCTGTTCTGAGTGCCTAACGTGGATTTACCAGACTTGTCAGCCTTTAGGTGATCAAGTTTTACCCTCAGGTAATTACTGGCTTCAAATATCCTGGGCAGAGAGCGTAGTTCCCAGGTAGGAGATACATTTTTAGAAAAGGCAGATACCAGCATGGGGTGGGTGCAGCACCCAGGGGCTGTGGGGCCCTTTGTACAGCAGCCAGGGCTGCCTGTGCTGGACACAGACAGCTCCAGCCAGCTCCAGCTCATCCCCTATGGCCAAGATGGTGTCACTTTAAGGAAAAAGCATTTAAGAAAAAGTAGGATACCACAAATGCAGTATGTGGAGACTGAGGGGGGAAGAAGGGTGAAAACCACCTCTGCAGAAACCAAGGTCAGAGAAGAAGGAGCAGAGTTGGTGTTCTGGGTGCTGGAGCAGGATTCCCCTGCACCCCTTGGAGGGGACCATGATGGAGCAGACATCCACTGTGGAGGACCCCTTGCGGGAGCCAGGTATTTCCTGAAGCAGTTTGCAGCCAGCCAAGAGGAGCCTATGCAGGAGCAAGTTCTCCTGACAAGAACTGTGGTCCATGGAGGACTCACACTGGAGTAGGTTTATCCTGCAGGACTGCAGCCTCTGGAGTGGACCCATTCTGGAGCACTTTGTGAAGGACTGCAGCCTGCAGTAAGGACCCACACTGGATCAGGGCACCGTGTGAGGAGGAAGGAGTGGCAGGGAGGAAGCATTATGGACTGACTGCAGCCTCCCATTTCCCACCCTTTGTGCTGCTGGGTAGGGTAGAGGAGGTGGAGGAGTTGGGAATGTAGGGGTGAAGTTGAATCTGGGGAAGAATGAGTGGTAGAGTGTTTTGTCTTTGTTTCTCACCATCCAACTCTATTTTAATTTGCAATAAATTGAGTTTTCCCAAAATTTGGGCCCTTTTGCCTGTGATGACAATTGGTCTTCCAATGTAATTTTTCTTCCCGTTCTTTTTCTTGACCTATGAGTGTTCTCATCTTACTTTCTCCCACTGTGCTGCTGAGGAGGCAAAGTGCTATAGCAGCTGGGTGGGCATCTGGCAGCCAGCCAAGGCCAACCCACCATTCTACCCTAACAGTTGTGGTTTTAAAAATGAAACTGAGCTCTACTTACTTCTTAAAACTGCCTTGTGAGAACCAGTGTTCCATGGCAGTTCTGGGATTGTGGGTCCCAGATGGCCAGAGCCGTCTGTCCGTGGCCCTGCAGGAGGTGTTTACTGAGCCTCTTCAGGACTCTTCAGGACTTTCCTGCTGGCTGACTCCTGTTAAGCTGCTCTCTAGTTGGTTGCTTGCCATATTTTGAATCCAAGGTTGAAAGGCCAGTCTCCTCCCTAGACTATTAAACACCTTTATCATTAGGGTCTTTAGAGGCCTAGAAGGAACAAATATTTCTCCCTTATCAGATAGACAGAATTTGTCAGAATTTTAGGCAGTACCAGACTGCTTTATGCAGTGCCAAACCATGTTGCTTCAGGAGGTGTCAGCACCTGCACTGTACCCAAATTACTGCACTGTTTATTTCTGTCAGTCCTGCATTCAGTCTCTACCACAGCTGGGCACAAGTAACACACAATCATTCACTCTTCCTACCTCCTTTCAAAAATATATTAATGTATTTTATTGATTAAGTAGAGTTGTATTTCTGTGAAATTTCCTCCCCCTCCTTTTCTCCAGTGTAGTGCAGAATAAGAGTTCAAATCACACTGTATATTGAATGTGAATTTTACAGCTGAAATTATTGTAAGGGTTCTGAAATGAGCCGAAATTTTACTTACATATTTTTAATTTATAGCTTCTTAGTCTTCACTTTCTAGGGTGAGCATGCCCCATTTTCTTTCTCTCCCTTTTCTATGTCCTCAGTCATTCTTGTCATGCTGTTATTCTTACTTTATCTTTCTCTTTAGGAGAAGGACTTAGAGTGTTCCAGATAAGTCTGCATTGTTGTTTCATGGAGCAGTTTTAGTGATTTTTGTGTCATCAACACGTTCCATGTACACATTGTGAGTTGTTGTGTCAGCAAGCCTGCCCTGCAGTGAGCTCGCTGTTTCATTGAGCTGTACATATGTCATAAGTTCACAATATGGTTTGGGTTGGAAGGGACCATAGGGGCCATGTAGTTCCAACTCCCACTAGATCAGGTTGCCCAAAGCCTCATCCAGCCTGGCCTTGAACACTTGCAGGGATGTGGCATCCACAGCTTCCCTGGGCAACATGGTCCAGTGTTTCAACACCATCATAGGGAAGAATTTCTTCCTAATTGTTAATCCAAATCTGCCCTTTCAGGTTCTCTTTCTGAGAGCATATGGAAGCATGTAGGTCTGTAGCTTACACGCTCTTCACCTCTATTCATGGATTTCCATTTACCTGTGTTGCACATCACTTGTCACCGCATTGAGAAATTGCTGTAGTTGATATGGGCCACCCTGAGGTTCCCTGCACTCCTTTTGTTTCTCTTGCCTATAGATTTTTTTTGCCATCCTGAGATCTGACTGTATCACCACTCCTTCTTTTTCATCAGCATCATTAACAGCAGGTTTTCCTATGGAACCCTGAGGAATACTGTTATTAAACTTTTGTAGTGGGGATGGTGGCTATTTAATCCTGGTCTTGCTTTCTGTCATCATTTATTTAATCTAAGTAGTGTTTGGCTTCATACATTATTACTTGCTTTTTCTTCTTCAGTGGCAAAGCCTTTGGAAGTCTAAGTAAGGTTTCCTCTATTCAGTGCTCCACTGGAGCACTCAAGCCTTTCAGGGGATTTGGAATACCTAATTCCAGTATCTATTAAAAGTGTTTAATTCCAGACTAGTAATACCCAGTTTCATCCATTTCAGTTTTAAGTTTAAGGAAATACTGTGCTTAATGTTTTTTAGCCAGACTTCCAGGAACTGATGCACAAATGTGTCTGGAAATCCAAATGCCACACCTACAGCATCTGAAACATAGAAAGGCACTGCTCACTCATCTGAAACATAGAAAGGCACTGTTCACTGATCTCCAGTTTCAGAAGCGATGTGTCTTCTCAGTGAGAGAATACATGGTGTTGGTAGCAAATTATCTACATCATCCCAAGACTTCAGAAGGGTTTTATTAGCTCATGCTTTAAATGTTTTAACAGTTTTATTGTTTTAAAAGAGTTACTTACTTTGTTGGAGATAATAAACCAGGTGACCCTTGTTTTTAAAAACTGCTGTAGGTTGACATCAATCCAGCTGTGGCTCACCAGAACTGATTGTAACTGTTGTGTTAAGTGTCAGTAGTCAAAAACTTAACTCAGTTAACTGAATTAACTAACTTTGTGCTGAAATTACACCTCTAGAAAAAAAGTTTAATGCTTTGTTATTTATCTTATGAATAATTCTTTTCACCATCAAGCTTTTAAAACTCTGAGTTATGTTTTTACCGTAAATTGTCTGCACTTTAGAAGTTAGTTCTTCTGAGCGAACATTTGAATCTGAGACTGGGCTTAAATAATTCAATTTTTTTATATCAATATGTAATAAAAATGCTTTCTTTTTCCCCAATAAAACTTCAATTAATCAGCATGAACAAGGCTCAGTTTAAGGTGAGACACAGTTAGACATTAACTGCTTTATACTGAGGCAAAATTAGTAATGGGAAGTACTAATAAAAATTTTGGAAATTAGGTGATGCCCAAGGCTGTTTCTAAAATAATTTCATTATTTCTGAATGAAAAAAAAATATATATATTAAATGATTTTAAAAGTTGTACATGATTTTCATTAAGTGTCTAGGAATTGAGTGGAGGGTAAGTCAGGTATCTGGTTTTTGAGAAAGTGAGTGAATAACATTCTAATCATGGATAATGAGCTTTGCTCCAGGAATAATTCAGGTCACAGAGTTAGTTTCTGAAAGATCTGTATTTCATTTGCTGTTTAAAGGTGAATCTTGTGTAGTCAGTAAAACAGAGGATTACAGGTGAAAAATGGACACTGCCTAGTCTGAGGGAGTTAATTGATCCTGAGAGATTTTCATTCTAGTCATCTTTCAAACAAAAAAGGCTCCTGAATGGAGTTTCAAAACTTATAATTCACTTCTTTAAAAATTCAAAGCTTTCATTGAAAGTCTTTCAGTCCTGCCTTTGTAAGACACTTGTCTTGAGTCTTAAAACTTGTTTTGCAAGTGGTAGATGTGATATGAATTTGGAAAGGCATTGAAGGTCAAATCTGGAAAGGAGTTCAGATGAATTTCCTAAAACTTGTATGAGATGAGCTGCTAAGTATCTTAACAGAGACTGTTTTGAAGCAGGATAATAAAATCCCCTAGTGTGTGTTTAGTGCAGGGTTTTAATAATGTAGAACTATAGCATGGCCTATAATAAGCTGGCGGATGGATGTCATTAATTATCTGCTTGGTTGATATGGATTTTTGAAATAAAAAGTTTAACCATAGATAAAATTAGGACAAGGGAATTAAGGTAAAGTGGAAAGGGTTGTCCTAGCACATGTATTACCTGGCTTTTTTTGGTTGACTTCCTAACTAGCCTTCTTTTAATGAGATTTTAAATGCAGTTTCACTATGGGTAATAGGTATGACAGTGTAGGTATCCACGAAGCCCAGAGACTAAAAGAATATAATGTCATATAACCCTTTTCTTTGGTCTTGAGGAGTCTTTGTTAGACTTTTACTTACTCTTTTTTTTTTCTGTCTACTGCAAATAAATCAAGAAACATGTATCATATGTGTGTGTAAATATCACTGACTGTTCTTCAAATGGTTGAAATTGCTTTTTGCTGTTCCACTGTTTTAATAAAGAACACTTTTTAAGTACTGAGGACATTCCTTTTTTGAGTCTTCATATTTTTTTCCCATTTCAGATGTTGTTTAGATGTTGATATGTAAAACAACATGGCAAAAATCAATACCCAGCACTCCTACCCTGGTATGAACAGCCTGTCTGCCAGAACTACTGATGAAGATATTGAAAGGATTGAAAATGGCTATATCAGGTAACATTTTCCTTTCATCACAGTCAAGAGGACAGATTACTCCATAATTTGTGGAACTCCTGTATCTCCAGGCATGGGAGCTAAAATAATGGGAACGTTGTGTCGTGAGATTGTTGACCCAGTGCACTTGACTGACTTAACCACGTATATCCCAAATACAGAAGAGATGGACACAGGGAGGTTGTCATGGCTTGCAGTTTTGGAACCAGGAGCTGTATCACCTCAGGAATAAAGCCCATTTTCACATCAGTGGGAATTACACTAACTCATTAAAGAGAAACCTCTTTCTTGGGTCACCACACAGACAGCAGGATGTGTGATTCCAACAGAGTATGTAGGATCTGGTGAAAAAAAAGATCCTTGCAGCACCATGCAGTGAAAAGCCTTGGGAAGTTTTTTTTTAAAGCAGCCTCTGCAAATTGCTTAGTTCCTGTGATAGGGGAAGTTTGTAGTGTATAAAGAATGTCAGCATTTTTGTACTGGATTTTCAGAGTTTCTCACTGTACAGAGAAAATGTAATAGTTTCTTTATATTTACCTTTCTCTAGTTTTGATAGTTTTAAAGTGGGTGTTGTAACGTGCCAGTGAGCTTGCACTTACCTGTTACACAGTACCAGTCATTCCTCTAGACTGGGCAAAGCCTGCTGGGCCTACAGAAGGATGTCTGATTGTCCATAGCATCTGTAAAGACTAGAAAAAGATTTCTGCTTTTGGGTTGTTACGGCCAACCACCTCCTCTATGTGGACCTTGTCAGATTGTCTCTTGCAGTTCAAATGCATACCCAGACTAGAGCACCCAGAATCCTGGTAGGCTGATAGGACTCCCTGTATTATGGTGATTTTTGGATTGCATGTCCCTAGCAGCTACTATGGATGCTCTGTTTGAATTGGTCCTTTTTTAATTCTTGCTTTGCTTCCACAATACCTTCTGTCACACAGGTGTACCTGCAGTACTGCAAGTGGACCTGATTTGTTCTGCACAGTAAGGCTTGCTTGATAAAGTTACACTGCCCCATGGTCTCCTTAGGGAGATTTACAAGAGCCCTGTCCCTTTCTCTCCATTAACAGTGATGTCTTAGAAAAAGTGAAAACACGGATCAAAATGAGCCTCTTCCTCTCCTTTTTTTAAATGTCCTATTTGTAGCAGATGTAAGTGATTGACAGCTCACAGAATGGAATTACTGGCAGGGATGTGAGAGTGGGGTTATCAAGGTTTAAATGTAGAATTAAATCCCTGCAGTCATCTGCAATTTCAGAGGCAATGACTTTGACAGATAGAGGGACTGAAATATGAATTTATCATCATGGTGATGGTCTCGAAGAGGCATTTATTTAAAAGAAAGTTCGATATTATCAGCATTAATTGCAGGAGTTCTTAGATAAATAAAAAGATACAGTGCTTGTGTAAGAAAGATCTCACATTTAAGATTTTTGGATTGTTGAAATGATTGCTAGTAAGATACATACAATATCTTTGTAACACCGTTCAAAAATTTTGTTATATATTTTTTTTAATTCAGATTTGGTTTAGAATATGTGTGTACCAAAAGATAGAAACCATCCAGAATTTTAGCTCTTCTCTATCTTGTATTAAAATGTGCAACTATAGACTTTGGGAAAAAAACACCACATTTTCTAGAGTAACAGCATTTCTTCTTTGCTTTTACCTTCCTCCAGCTCCTGTTGGCTATAGTTCAACAAAGCAATTAAACACACTTAGTTCTTATTAAAGTCAGTGGGTGTTAAATTTATGCTTAGTGCTAAGGATGTGCTTAAGGACTTTTCTGCTGTGAAATGAAGTGTTACCAAGAAAAAGCATTCACTGCAACAGTTAACAGAAAGCTGCTACTGATCTTTAAAATGCTGTGCTTATTTATGCTGCAGTCATTCATGTGCACATATCCTTACTCTGTAGTGTGTTATAAAGTTGGTTCATTTTATTAAAACAAAAATCAACCCCCCCCAAAAAAAACAAATGAAACTCCATTTTTAAAACCCAGCCTCTGTGTAGGAGTAGCTCAAATAGGAGAGGCAGCCCATTGGCTTATAGACACAGGTTGGCTATCTCAAGGTTGGAAGTAGGATTCAGCTGTGCCCTGTAGACATCTGGATTTCAGTGTCTTCATGTGAGTGGGTGCCTACATTCCTGCTGTCCTGAGTGGAGATGTAGTCAGTACTGATGGTCAGCAACACGCAGGGAACTGCTCAGCTTACCCTGAAATTCAGTAACTCTTCAGGCTCCTTTGCCTCTCATGATTATGAGAGGTATTTAGTTGCCTAAAATAGGCATCTAATGCTATTTGAGATACCATAGTAGTATTTGAAGTGTTTAGCTGGTGCTGGTGGATGTGAGGAGAGACCTGTGTGCTCTGGAGAGGTTCAATAAAGTATTCTGAGATGTTCCAAATGGTACTAGACTCCTGTTCTGAAGCAGCTGAATTAAGCCCTGAGATGGCCATTGGCTGTAATGGGAACTTAGATGCTGATTAGGCATGGCCATTAACAATATTAGAATTTATTGCTAAAATCACACAAAATGTATATTATTCTGTAAACAGGAATACAAGTTCTTGAAACCAGTCATGGTAGTGCAGTCTGAAAGGCTGACTAGTCCAGTATCCTTTCTCTGGCAAGTGTGTAGGCAATTTCTCCAAGAAACAGTAAAAAAGGTGGACAAACTCTATTCTCCCAGCATTCAGCTCAAGAGAGTTCTTGGGCTGAACGTGAGCTTTTTGTGTCTTTCAGTCTGTAACAAGTGTCTGTTCCATGAGTTTGTTCACTGTCCCATAGAAGGATGCTAACCTTTGGCAACCACAATATTCTCAGCACTGGCAGCATAAACTAGGTTATAAAAGGTTTTCAATATTAAATGGTATCTGTTGGTGTTTTGTTATTGGAAGAGAAGTAGAAAACAGCTAACAAGTTGAGAATCCTGGGACCATCAGGATCTATTTTAGCATTGTTCTTTGGGTAGAAATAATAAAGTTTCAAGTCTGTTAGTTTCTGAGCTGTGAGTGCACATAAAATTGAGCTGCTAATTATCCTCTTGTGGGCATTCAAAATGATGTTGCCAGTTTTTATGAAGATACTGCAAGTATTGTTTTAAGTCAGTGCTTTCCTGGCAACACAGATTAACAGATTCATGTGAGAGTTCTTGTTTGCATTACAGAGGGGGAGAAAAGTGATCTTTAATGGGCGTAACAAAGTCTTGTAAAAGTAAATACTAAAGACTGAAAAACACAGAGAAAATCGAGGAGTACTATAAAAAAAAAATCTGGAGTGAACCGTCATAAAGTCCAGGTTCCAGTAAAGTCAATTTCAAAACTCCATGACTGAAAGATGAGACTAAAATTTCATCTGTTTTTCTCAAATGCTGATTT
This sequence comes from Lanius collurio, assembly GCA_020086605.1. Taxonomy (NCBI): domain Eukaryota; kingdom Metazoa; phylum Chordata; class Aves; order Passeriformes; family Laniidae; genus Lanius; species Lanius collurio. The sequence continues at coordinate 11,725,261 of JACBWW010000007.1, read as the reverse complement.
TTGTAAGTGCTAATAAGTAATCTTTAGCTTCTGAGCTTGCAGGAATGTCTTGCAGGGCCTCCTGACTTCAGTTCATACTGAATGGCTCCAGAGGAGTAGGAACATGGACTTAGCAATATTATGCTGTATTACTAGGGAGAGGAGAATTTGCTGGACTGTTTCCTGATGCAGTGGTGGAGAGAACCAGATGGGGGAAAGTCTGGTGAAGGCTGTGTGGAATTCTTAAAAAAAACCAACCTGTTTTTGCAGAACCCATTCACTGTATGAGGATGCTTCCTCAGAACTGCAGGGAGTAATTTCTGTGGAGGGAAGACATGTACCTGAATCCCAGGCGAGCTCCTTCACCGGCAGGGGAGCAATGGCAAGGTAATGTACTAACTAATAAAATTTCCAGTATTAATTTGCTGAAAGAGACTGGTCACAAGATAGAGGGAAAGAAATAAGAGCCATCGCTTTCCAAAGATAATGGATGGAGTCCAGCTGAAGAAAGCCTATAAGAAGCAAGAGAAGTTGCATTTGACCTTGATTCGTCACTTACTTATTGCTAATAAAAATCTTAGAATCTGAGCGAGGCTGAATAAGCCCAAAAAAATTTGTCAAATATAAAAAAAAAAAAATTATTTTTACATGATTATATCTGAAAATACAGTGAATGCTGGGGAAATGCATGAAGTGAGGCCAGATTGTAAAATAAATGGGTAAGTGTTTGGGTTTGGCTGATAGCTGATGCAATGTTTGTTTCCTATCAAATAAAACATAATGATTGTTTCATTTTGGTAGATGGCTCTGGCAAGAGAGGAGAAAAGGGATGTTTTGTTTTGAGTGCAAGAATTTCTCTCAGTTCTTAGAATCCAGTTATGTTTATAATGGATTTGAAGCCTTAGCCAGCAAAATTAAAGCCAACCATTCTCTTAAATTGTTTAAATTACTGTGACTTAAACCTGTCCCAGTGGAGCTTCAAAACTTTATCGTGTCTACTTTGCATCTGAGACTGCAGGGCTCTGCCTTCAGATACCGTTGTTACACATGGCATAGACCACAGTCAATTTAAGCATAGTGTTTTTCAAAGAGCAAAGAACAAAATTATTTTAAAACTAGGGTCATTTAAAGAGTATTGTTTACACTTCAGCCTTTTGAATAGTGGAGAATAAACTTGTATTTCCCTGTTTGCTTGTCAGATGACACCACCAGATGTAGATTACAAAGTCTGCAAGAAGTTGAGTTTAGATGAAAAAAGATTACAGATGTGTGTTTTGTGTAAAAATAAAGCACATGAATATATAAATTCATACTGAGAACTTGCTTTTTAATCTTTGTTTATAGTTTCCTTTACCTTGTTTCAGTATAGTTTATGTGTGTGTAGCTACAGTTATATATGCTCTGAATACGCAAGGAAGTTTGTGATGTAAACACAAATGCCTAGCAATTTAAACATGAGGGTAGCATAACATGACTCTTGAATGGAAATTCTCAAGGATCTAAGACAACTGTCTCTGATAGACTTCACTGTGTATCTCACTTTGAGATGTAAAGGCCCCTCAGCAGCAATATTTTGTTGCTCTTGTGGAGCTGATACAGTAGAATAGGAACTGTTGCGTGAGGTATTTTCCTGATCCACTGTGGAAAGTGATCTATGAAACTGTGGAAAGCGACTAGGTTCATACAGTTACTCTGTCAAGTTTAATTTCATAACAGGTGGAGACTTGGAGAAAAATACTAGGCTGATGTCTGTGTGGGTATTTTAAGCCATCCTGTTCCTGTCTGGTTCAGTCGATTTTGTATGTGTGTTCCATGCAGGCTGTCACGATTTGTCGTGTCTGTAAGGTCATGGGCCACGAGACACTTGCACCGTGAAGACCAAAGGCCTGATTCTTTCCTAGAACGTATCAGAGGGCCGGAGCTGGTAGAGGTGTCCACCAGGCAAAGCAATATCCGCTCCTTTCTGGGTGCCCGTGAGTGGCCCGGGGGAGCAAACAGGTAAGAAGATGTGTTTGACTCAAGTTACAGTGTTTTCTTGGTAATTAGGAGGTAAGTTGTATTTTAAGAAGAGTGTAAGGAGCTTAGTGTGGGAGATGAACAGTGACTAATGCTGCCCAGGAATCTACACATAACTAAAGTGCTGCACTTTCAGCAGACTTTCTCTTCCCCCCCAAACACACTCTGAGCGAGATCTTGAAGTAAAGGATTTTGATCATGCTGCTTCAGGCAGAATGATTTCTCAGAACTGGAATTTTATCATATGCAACTTGATGTTGCTAAACTGCTCTCTACTCAGGAGAACGCAATCTCTATTTCAAGAGTCCAGGATGTTTCTACTTTTGTTTTTTTCAAGATCTTAATGTACAAGTGTTAGGAAACTCAAAGAAGCAGTTGTGCAAAATGTGTCATTGCTTTGTTATACCTACTCAGAAGTCCATCTGACAACAATACAGAAAGTTTCTGATGCAGAAATGACAAAATGCTGATTTCACTTACTAGCACATACACAGTCTTTGGTATCGAAGGCAGTCTCAGTCTTCATTTTTTTCCAATAAAACAAAAGAGAGACCTTTACATGTTTACAGTTCTTTGATTTGATGAATTATTATTACTTTATAAATGTTTGATACAGTCTTTTAAATCTAACTCCAGCTAAAATGGGAAAATGAAGTCCCAAGAGAAAAGCTGACTTTCTGTTTGGCATTAGGCTTTGAAGCAGAGTCCCATATTTTTTTGCACAATTAAAGATTGGTAGGTAAGCAAGTAATTACTTTCAAAAATCTCAGCAAGTAATTCGGAGTAAAGCAAAAACCTTTGAAGGTCTGTGCATTGTACAGGTTACTTTGATTTGTTGTGGTCCAGCACAGCCTTATTATGATCACTTGATCTACTCCTTAGAAATTCAGCTCAAGAGCAAGTTCTGTTGAATTAGCCAGACTGTTGCCTGATTTCTCAGGTGTCTGGATCTGCAGATGAGAAGTAATTAGAGAGAACAACATTGATCCTGGGCCAACAAACCTCTGTATAAGGCTATTTGAAGTGAATTTAAGAGCACCTATCCTTGCCTTCTCAGTTCTATGCTGTTGCTGGTTGACAGTGACTCCCAGTTGTTGTATCATGAAGGCTTAGTTCTGCAGCAGTGGTAGGTATGCTTGTTACTTATCCACAAGGCTTGACACTGCATCTGTGAAGAAGACTTGAAAGGATTGAAGAAAGCTTAAAATAGTAGCCCAGTAAGTACAGGCCTAAAAATAGTGAGGTGCATCTTACCATGCACTAATACGCCTAAGGACAGGCTTCAGACATCAGATGTGGTCACAAATGTGTATGCCAGGCACATGGCAAAAAGGAACTGGTGCCTTGAAGCAGTTATGCAAAGGGGCTTATCACAGCAGTCAAATTTGACCTTGATAATCTTATCAGTGCGTATGTGAGAAGCTCGTGAATTGGTCTGTCATGTAGGTAAACACGTGTGTGAAGTACCAGCAGTCTTTACACTCTTTAATGTGTTTTATTTAACTTGCTTGCAGTCACTGGCCCTTGGCCAGGTTCAATGTCAACTTTAGCAACAACACCAACGAAGAGTAAGTACTGTTAATTTCCAAAGACCTTTCTACTACCAGCACCTTCTCTTTTTCCCTATCCAGCCTAGTAACATTTGTAGTATAAACTCCATAGTTCTTCCTAAGCCTTTCCTAAGAATGTATTTTTCTTTTAGAGATCCTAAGAATATAGTTTCATTATAGAGAAAGGTCTAGTTTTCTTAGCATGAAAAACATTCTTTGTGCTCCCTGTGAACTTCTTTTTGTCTGAAGTTACCCTTTCCTCTCAAGGAGTGAATTTGACCAAGCATTTAGTCCCTACCTTCTGTAGTTCAGCTGGCTGATTTTACTGCTTTACCAATTGATGCATTAATTTTTCAGTTTTTAAATGAGATTCATGTATTCATTGTCTAATAATGGTCTTCCTCTTTCAACACACTGGTCCCTTTTTGCAAATCAAGTGCCCCAAAAATTTCAGATTGTCAAATGAGAAGGGGATACTGATGAGGGCACCAAAACCCATTTATGTGTGGATCTTTTTGAAGTGTGTGTTTCAGTTCAGCAGGTACTCTTGTTTTAGAGACAGTGACAGGCACCATAATGAGGGTGGTATTGCCACAGAAGCTCCAACAGAAGCTGTCCTTTTGAGTCTATTTTATAAAATTGAGAAGCTATTTCACAGTGTTACACCAAAGAGAAATTTATGGAACAATTTGAAGAGCTCCTGTAATTTAAAATCACTCAACACCAATGTTTGTTGTTTGTCTTAGACCACAGCTATCTGAAGACATATCTGCTCTTTAGTATCCAGCAGCAGATCTGTTCTCATGCATAATGATAGTATTTTTTCATTGCTTTCCACATGAAAACAAAAAATTTAAAAATAATCAGTACATCTTCTTATTGTGTCAGAAATACTTCTAGAAAACTCCTGGGTTTTTTTTTCTCCAAATAATTCTGTCATAGGCATGTTTAAACTGTACATTTTAAATGATGCTGCAAAACCTTTGTGCACATAGCTGAACAAAAGATCTTCCTGCTCCTAAAGCAACTTTTTGGTTTGATTTGCATAACTTTTATTCAAAAGGAAAATCTGTGTGCAGTGAACAGTGACAGAAATGTGCAGATTTTTATTTAGACTGGTATAAAAGAAATGCTATAAGCTTGGAGCCAAGCCTGCTAGACAGAGCCCAAAGGACTGATTAGGACAGAAATATTTTTGCCTTATTTTATTTCTGACAATGAGTCATGTACCTTGGGCAAAACTTTCATCCTTTCAGTGTTTCATTCTTTTTAAATGAAGACAAGACCTGTCTGTCTACCTGCTGAACAGTCTGAAACATACTTGATTTGCAAAGTACTTGACAGATGAGAAATGCAAATATTTGCCTCATTCAAAGACTATGACACTGTTTTTATAAGGGCTGATGAAGTAGTTTTCCAAGTCTAAAGCTGCACACACAGCTTAGAAACACAGTGTGGATTCTGCTGTGTTGGGGTCAAAGGGAAGAAACTGTTTTGTTAGTTAATAGATTTCAGTTTACTCAGTGTCACTTAGTAAAGAAAAAGAAGTGTGGAGTTTTCATTATGTTAAAGACCTAAGTGTGCCAGGGCCTGGAGAATTGTACCTGATGCTTTCAAGTCTTTGATTATGGCCAGCCATTCCTCTGAGTGACTTCCATTGCACTGCAAGTAGATGGGAATGGGATAAACTGTGAGCTGCCACAACAGAAAGACGAACAGAGGCAACATAAATGGAAGAAACTCACTTATGAAAGATTCCTGTAGTTGACAGATGAGTTTATAGGACATCTCAGGCCAGAGAAAAATAAGTATTGGCATTAGATGTTGTGTGAAATAAAGTTTTTTCACTTTTAAAAAAATAAAACATAATCATAGGAGGCAACTGGAATTGTCAAAATATTCCCTCCAAAGTTCACCATCACTGAGACTTTTTGATTGATTCTCAATCTCAACCTACTTTTCCCTGCATAACAACATCCACAAATACAGTGGCCCTACCCTTTGAAAATTCTGTTCACTTGTAACTCTGCCTTTCTGGTAAGAATGCCAGGCATTTGAAGTATGGAGGAGCTACATTAATGCTAACAACAGCATTGTTTTTAGATCAGACACCATGCATAGTAATCTGCAGTGAAGTCCTGCCATGTTTTTTAAACAGGAAGGAGTTTTAGGGGCAGATTGGAAAATGAAGCATTAAACTTCTGGGCAGTCAGTGACAGAAATAAATTCTTGAGCAGCAGATCCCACTGCTGTATAGGAATCAGACTTGGTAAATGAAAAACTCTTTCTTTGATTTGCGATGCATGTAGAAATAGAAGATCAGTCAAGCCAAAGGTTCTTTTCTCCTCCAGTTTTACTCCCTTGCACTGTGTAATTTTGAAGGTTTCAGTGGTGTTGGTCAGCTTGGTAGGTATTTCCCCAGATGTGGCAGAGTGGAGGATCTCAGCATTTTTTAGCAAATGAGTCTTGGCTTTTCCAAAGAACACTGTGGTGGTGCATCACTGTGGAAATGTCTAAGGGTAAGAACTGGAACAGGTGCTCATTGCTGGTTGGTAAAAGCTGCTACTATCTTAAAACTGGTGGCTGTCATCTCCTTTGGAGTCCTTCTTTCTCCCTGTAACAAGCACATTCTGGATGTGACTGCCATGCACAGCACAGACCTTTCTGGCCTGAGCAAGATGAGCAAGTGTGCATGGAAAGCACAAGTCCTGCAAGCAGCATTATTACGTATTCTGTCCTTGCTGTGGGATGTTGCTGTCATTAAACTCATTTGTCCATCCTTGACACCAGTGCAAAGGGAGACTCAGACTGAGTCTTGGCAGTTCAGAGGAAAACACAAAGCTCCCATGGGAGCAGGAATCCGTGGCATTCATTCAAACCAGACATCATGTGTGGGCAATTTTGTTACCCAAATACACTGTAGTGTGAGGAACACTCTTAGACTTTTCTGTCTACGGGGGACACTTTCTGCTTCAAGGACTAGACACATTTCAAATAAAAAAGAAAGAGATCTCAGATGATGGGTTTTCTGCTTGTGTAAATGAGGACTGTTCTTCACATCACATTACATGATTCTTGACCAAGGCATGTAGCAAATCTAGCTTTAAGGTCAAGTACTGACAGAATCTTGAGAAATCATTAACTTTCTGCAGGTTTGAAAAGTATTTATGGGTTTGTCTGCATAAGCTAACGTATTTCAAGACTTCTGTTCAGACAAACCTAAGAATGGGGCAAGTCAGATCCAGAGGCAATTAATTAATTAAAATGTTGCTGGTTTTAAATAAGCTTGAGAGGAGATATAGTCTCATTTTGTATAATTATCATGAAAGCTTCTGACAGTCATGGTGAGGTTTTGGCTGTGCAAAGAACATTGACGGTTTGTTAAGCCATTTCACATTCTGTCCTCATTTGATAAGTTTTTTTTTTAAATGTCTGTGTTCTTAAAAGTCGATCAAACTGAAAGCCTTTACTTAAAATCAGCCTGGTACAATGATGTGTACCAGGTCAAGAAGGTGTGGATGTCTAACGCAGAGAATCAGCCAGCTGGTTACCTGATGTGATAGTGGGGTGGTGCCAGGATGAAAGATCTCAGCTTGTAAACTCTCTTTTCCAGTTGGATCCCTGTCCTACTCTGTCTGGAGTCTAGTCTAGTTTCCCAAACTTCCACCTTCCCCCTTAACTGCTCAGTATTGGTAATATCGCTAAGCCTTGCATTATGTTGCACAGCAAAAAGGAAGAAAAGAAAGAGGTTAAAGAGGAGAAAAAAGAGGAAAAGAAAGAGGAAAAGAAAGAGGAAAAGAAAGAGGAAAAGAAAGATGACAAAAAAGATGACAAAAAAGATGATAAAAAAAAGGAAGAGTAAGTATAAAGAATGAATGTGATTGTGACACGTCTCCTACCCTTCAGAACGTGGTATAGCATTTCACTGTAATACTTTTACAAGTGTTGTTCTGTAGACTGTAGATTCTTAGCTTGTCAAATCTTTAATACATTATCCCCTTTATGAAGATTTCAACTGCTCAGCAAAGTTGTTGAATCTTGAAGACTTGTGTTTTGATCTTTCAGAAACAGCTTCCTATGTCAGTAAAAGGGAATTGAGCTACCTCTGGTCACTTTGAGTTGAAGATCACTCTTTAATTATGAGAACACTTTAGGATAGCAGCCTGCTTTGCAGAGCTGCACAGACTTTTCCTTGTTCCAGAATTTCCATAACAATTCAGAGCAGCTGAAACAAAAGTCTGCTTCATCATACTATGTAGAAATATCTTACATGTAGAAAGTTAAAGGTTTGCTAGTAAGTTTAGTTATTTCGCTGACTAGTATATTTAATTACTTATTATGGTGCAGTTTATTGCTAGTGATCACTAAAATTTGCTACTCTTGGTTAGGGGATGGTGAATTTCTGCAACAAAATGAGGTAATTTGAATGCTTTTGAAAGAAATGGATCCTGTTCTTGCTTTGTTCCCCTGAAGCAGACCCAAATATGGTACTATTTAGTATTACCAGTGATTAAAAGTAACAGTGATGGCAGATAAAAAGAGAACACATTTGAGTGGACTTCACAGTTAAGGAGTATGTTAGAGTAATATACTGTAGGTTTGTATGTATGTATATGGTGGCACCTGCTATATAGACATGGGGGCTTTCCAAATGGAATCTGATTGATCCTAAGATCTTTATTAATCAAAGCTTTTAATTTTTTTTTCAATTAGAAAGCCTTTGTTCTAAGCATTCTCTTTGGCTTTAATTAAGATCTTTATTAATCAAAGCTTTTAATTTTTTTTCCAATTAGAAAGCCTTTGTTCTAAGCATTCTCTTTGGCTTTAATTACTGTGTAGTGAAAGCCTGAGCTTTGCAGTAGCCAAAAGTGTTTTGAAACATTTTGTCAAAGAAAATTAAAGTTTTAATATCTACAAGGTAGTGTACTCTGACATATAAAGACCATATTTCATGATCACCAGTTTTGAGGTGGTGACCAGTTTTCTAGAAAAAATGGTTTAAAACCAGTAGTGAAGATGGTAAAGTAAATACTTCACAGAATCACACAATCACCAGTTTGGAAGGGACCGCTAAGATTATTGAGCCCAACCCAAATTTTTTAGATTAAAGCTGCTTCCTGTACTTACATCACCTGGACATTCAGCTGACAGCAATGGTCATGCCAGAAATACACACAAATATGAAATAAATTATAATTTAATATATTTACATTCTTGGAGATTAGGAAAAGTCACACAAATATGTATTCAACACATGTATGATATGTCAAATATGTATTATGTTGCCTGGTCACACATTCTGCACACTATTATACAGTCCATAGATCACACTTTCACTGTTGAAATAATTTTGCAGCTGTGCACCTCAAATCCACTAATATATATTTCCTCTGATTACATACCTAATTGCTCTCTATTCCATATCAACCTTTCTTGTGCTGGAGGTGGGCACTTCCAAGCATAGTCTTTGCCATTAGCCATGCTGTTCTTTAAATCTTTACATTCCAGGACTGTGAATGTGTGAAATTTGCCTTTGCATACTAAGACATGTTTCAGCTTTTATCACACACACTGCATGTGCATGTGCACACAGAGATTCTTTTACAGACATGTATTTGAATACATATGTTTTACTTGTTCAAATGCATACTTATACAGTAATTTCCATAATAGAATTTGCTAAAAATCAAAAAAATAGCAATTAGCCTGCAAAGGAAGGCTCTTTCTCTAGCGATGAAAGGTGACTTTCTAACCAAAGTGATAACAAGAAACATTTAACAATTAACTTTTTTTTTCACTGTGGGTCTCAAAACAGAAGGCTGTGGGTTTCAGCCTGGGAGATACGAATGTCTGTGTTTTTCTTTCCACTCTTACTTACTTTTTCCAAAGTTGGGTCAAACAAAGAAATAGAGCTTGTCAGATGGGCTCCCTGGTATCTTATCTGCACTTGCCTGCATGGATACTTTCCCTCTCAGGCAGCTGTGAGTTCATGATGAGATGAGCAGTCTCAAGAATAGAGAGATCCAGCAGGTTGCTTGCTTACATTTTCAGCGTAAATCTGCATGTTTTGCTTTTCAGGCAGAAAAAGGAGGTCTTTGTGATAGATCCTTCAAGCAATCTGTACTACAACTGGCTGACAATAATTGCAGCACCTGTGTTCTATAACTGGTGTATGCTAGTGTGCAGGTATGGATTTTAGTTAGTAACAATTTTACATTTCAATCATTATGTTTCCTGTGCAAGTCACCCTCTTATCTCCCTGCAGTATCTTTTGGGGGACTCACCTAGAAGATTTACAGTTCATACACCCCTAGGGATATATAATATGCGTACCACTGGGAGTAGATTGCCAGTGTTTCTTTTTTTTTTCTCCTTTTTGTCTAAGAGCAGGTGGATATAACTTGGAACGAGCATATTCAAGAGCGCTGGTGTGGCCTTTGTGTGCCACCTGCTGGCTGGCGGCTGAGCTGTGTCCTGGCTGCTGCAGCCGGCTCCCTAAGCACTGCCCCGGATGAGGGCTTCCCGTCACCCAGGAGACAACAGAAGGGAGGGATGTGGGCAGTGGTGGGCCTCCTAAATTCGTATAATGCCTCTTTTGGATGCTCGAAGGGCAGGAAGATTTAACTCGAGTATTTCTTTTCCATGGTAGAATGTGGAAATCAGTTTTAGTCAAAGAGATGGAGGGCTGTGGAAATGGTTTCCTTACACTGGGTAAGATGGTAGGGAGAGATGAGGATGGCTTGCCACTGAGAAACAAATCTTTTATTTGGGAATTATCTTCATGGAGATGTTTATTCTGTGAAATCTGATGCAGTTTTAATTGCAGTGATATGTGTAATCCTTCATAAGTGCACTTGTGTGGCATATAGGTGTTTGAGTTCTATTCCTGTCCAGAACACCTTTGAACTCTGAAAGATCTTGGTGTTTGTTGGACATAGCTCCAGTATGCAGATGTCTGGGCATGGACATATGCTGCCTGTAATATTTGTTCCAGAAATGTGCACTGGCTGCTAGGACACACAATGCAGGTACTCTGCTTATGCAGTTGGCCTATTTTTTTCTCTTCAAATCTTGTTTTTTTAGAGCCTGCTTTGATGAGTTACAAACGGACCATATTAAAATGTGGCTGTTCTTGGATTATATGTCTGATATTATCTATTTTCTTGACACACTCGTCAGATTCAGAACAGGTGAGTCTTTCTGGGTTTTTACAGTGTTTTCAAATGCTGCTTGTATTTAAAGGGTGGAAACAAAAATTCCCTGTGGGGTCTGATCATTGTAATATCCTGTCAGAATGCAACACTGGAGGCTTTGGGAAGATAAAATGTCTGATCAGTTTGGATTTTTTTGACTGGACATTCCAACACTTGCTCTTCACTTGTCTGTAAGTTCAGTTCTGTCAGTAACAGGCATGCCAGATGCTGAGTGAATAGCCACTGTAACAGGCTGTGTGGGGAAGGGACAATAGGGCACTTGGGGCAGGAAACAAACTGCACCCCACAAGTGCTGTTTTCTTAACCAAGATGTGCAGCATCCTGGTCAGAAGTGGTTATTGAGTTGGTCAAGTGCAAGACCTGGTATCTGTCTCAGACTTCAGTCTGTGGTGCCACACCTGGAACAGGCAGTGCAGCCCCTCTGCCACCAGCTGTGCTTCTTGCAGCCTCTACACGGTCCTGGCTGGGTTTCCCATTGCCTGGTGATGGGATAGGTTTAACCTGGGAACCTCTACTCAGGTCCTGCCTTCCTGGAGGAAGTGTGAACCCAGAGGATCTGTGAGGGCTGTGCTGTGCTATGCATGAGGTGGTTCTCTTCAACTTCTTGTCCCTGTTTCTGTAACCCAGACAGGCTGAAATTCTAACCTTAAAATGGTATCTGTTTTAAACTGAACAAGGTTGTAATATAGGCCTAAGTAATGACATACAATGATCTGTATCACCAAGTTGCTGAATAGTCCTTGATGCACTTTGGTGCTTGCACTTTGATCCATGCTGGTGAGCACCTGGTGTCTGGGTACAGCTAGGAAGACAGCAGAGGTTGGGTGCTGTTCATGGTGGTGTTTTTGGAGGCCCCTGGAAGAACTTACATGTGAATAGAAGGTGTTGTGGTAGCTAGTCTTGGGCCAGAAAATATTTCCTGTCTTATTTTCTTCACTGGTATAGACACAGCCTCAAAATGTCCCTTGAAAGGGTCCAAAACAACACTGATCATTAAAAAAATGAGAGTAATTATAAATCTTTCATTTTAACATCTTATCAGTTTTATCTATTTATTTATTTAAAGTCATACTAACAGCTTGATATTAATTATGGCCTGTGACAAATTGTAAACATAATTACAAGATGGGCTAAAAATGTAGGAAGCACACAAGTCATGGCAAGCCAAATTCTTAAACTTAGCAAGTACCTTTTTCAACAGGAAAGTAAGTTTCAGGTACCAGCCTAAATCACAAGACTGCTGTATTTGGGGCAGGATGGGGGCTCTTAATCTTTGTGTAGTTAAAATGTCAAATGTGCCAACTAAATTTAGCTTCTGCAGTTACATCTGTTACTGTAATGGGAAAGAACAGAGCAGAAATTAGGCATGTCCAGGCAAGGCAAGTTATAAATTTCCATGGGTTGTCCTGATAATGATTATATGGCTGTTAAAGCCTGGCTGGAATTTGAATTTGCTGGCCTGGCTTGCAACTGCAGAATTGCTGGATCCATCTCATGAATGCATCAGTGCAGGTATCTGCTGCAGTTCCAGGCACTCCAAGAAAGAAGTTGCTTCTTTTAGGTGGCAAAATCTTTGTCAACTCTCTTAACAGTCCCTCCTGGCTCTGCCTTTGCCTGCTGCCTTTTCCTGTGAGCCTGCAAGGTCTATCTGCCCTGGGAGCCTTTGGGGGATAGTGTGACTTCCTGCTGTCTGAGGGCAGGATCTGCCTTTGAACTGAGATCTGGGTAGCCCCATAACTACTCTGATCATCAGCTTTTCCATGGTGCTTTTCTGTCTAGCTCCAGGACCAGCTGGACTGCATTTCACCTATTTGGTGACTGTGCACGGTGAAACAGAAAAGATTGATGTGGCAGCAGCTGGTAGTGTTTAGCATACCCTGTGTTCTAATGCTTTCAAAAGATTTTATTAAAAGACTTTAGTTCCATAAGGGAACAAAACCCAGATTTTATCTCCTTTCAGGGGGAAAGTGTTTTCAAAGTTATATTTCATAATTGTGTATCAGAAATTCATCAGTCTAGCCTGCTTTGCTGTTTAGTTGTATAACTAAAGGGCATATTTGACCAGATTTTTCAGCAGTTTTCTGGGAGGCAACACATGCATAGCACAGGAACTACTTCCATTTGTAGTCGCCATCAGTTTGCAGATAAAAAGCCAGATACACACAAGTAGATGAGGCATCTATAGATACACCACCACACATTCCAGAAACAAAGCCATGCGGGGTTGGGCACAAAGAAATGCAGCTTGGTGTTCCTCACCAGATACTTCCCTGAGAAAACTTTGGATTGCCAAGAGATTAATAAAATGTGAGAATCCTGGATATACTGGGAATGCTTTGTTTTTTTCTCAGTGGACTTTTTGTCCTGAGTGGCCCAGTGGGCCAACAGTTGGATATCTCCCTTGCAATTGCACCAAGTATATTGCAGTGCATAGACTGTTCCTTGTGGAACATTTTTAATGCTCTCAGAGGCACAAAAGAGCACTGTGGCTGTACTGTCTACAGTAAAGGTCTCTTACTGCAGTTTATATCTACTCATAAATTTTTTTAATCTAATACTTTCCAAATCTTTGGGATGAAGAAATATTGATGTGTGAAATTCCGCTTAGTAGCTCTCACTAAAAACACAAAAAAGTGCAAACTAAGGAAAATCCTGTCAGTTTTAACATTGGACACAAGAGGAAAAATATGATTCAGGGAGGGAGGTATCTGTATTTCTTTATTTCAAGGAGATCTATATTGTTTGGAAAAAGTTTCCAACAATCCATTATACCTACTTATTCTTTTATTTATTTAAAAATACTTCACTCCTATTTTATACACAATTGCTTAATACTTGCTTAACTTTAGTTATAACTCGTGCCAAAGATTCATGAAAAATTAGACACTTGAATCTTCCTTTTTTTTTTTTTTGCAAAGATACTTACAAGAAAAAGGTACGGCTGTTGCAGAATAGAGTGGAAAACCTCAGAGAGCGCTGTGGTGATAACAGAGTCCTTGTTCGTAATCATTATATATCAGCTTTGAAACTTGATTGAAATATTTAAATATGCAATTAAATGACCTGATAACTTATCGATGTCTGTAGGCATAACAGTACAAATTTTAACATTCTCAGGTCTGAAACATAAGTCACTTGCTACTGTTGATGGTATTTTTATTCTAAAAAGTGAAATCTTTTTACTTCTCTGAAGGCTTCCTTGAACAAGGCTTGCTAGTTAAGGACGAGAAGAAATTACGAGAACATTATACCAGCACTACGCAGTTCAAACTGGACGTGCTGTCTCTTGTGCCAACGGACCTGGCATATCTCAAGCTTGGTTTGAACTACCCTGAACTCCGATTTAACCGCTTGCTGAGGCTCGCTCGGCTCTTCGAGTTTTTTGACCGTACTGAGACCAGGACAAATTACCCGAACATGTTCCGTATCGGCAATCTCGTGTTATACATTCTTATCATCATCCATTGGAATGCGTGTATCTACTTTGCGATATCGAAGGTGATTGGGTTTGGAACCGACTCCTGGGTGTATCCCAACGTGTCCGTTCCAGAGTACGCACGCCTGTCCAGGAAGTACATTTACAGCCTGTACTGGTCGACCCTCACGCTGACAACCATTGGAGAAACACCTCCCCCTGTGAAAGATGAGGAGTATCTCTTTGTGGTCATCGACTTCCTGGTGGGCGTGCTCATCTTTGCTACCATTGTCGGTAACGTTGGCTCCATGATTTCCAACATGAATGCTTCCAGGGCAGAGTTCCAGGCCAAAGTGGATTCCATTAAACAGTACATGCAATTCCGAAAAGTGACTAAGGATTTGGAAGCCAGGGTTATTAAGTGGTTTGATTACCTCTGGACCAACAAGAAAACAGTGGATGAGAAGGAAGTTCTCAAAAATCTGCCTGACAAGTTGAAAGCTGAAATTGCCATCAATGTCCATTTGGACACGCTAAGGAAAGTGCGTATATTCCAGGATTGTGAAGCTGGGCTTCTCATTGAGCTGGTGCTGAAACTGAAACCTACAGTCTTCAGTCCTGGGGACTACATTTGCAAAAAAGGAGATATTGGAAGAGAAATGTACATTATCAAAGAGGGAAAATTGGCTGTGGTGGCGGATGATGGCATAACCCAATTTGTAGTCCTAAGTGATGGCAGCTACTTTGGTGAAATCAGCATCCTAAACATCAAAGGTAGCAAATCTGGCAACAGGAGGACAGCGAACATTAGGAGTATTGGTTATTCTGATTTGTTCTGCTTATCTAAGGATGATTTAATGGAAGCCCTCACAGAATATCCAGAAGCCAAAAAGGCTCTTGAAGAGAAAGGACGTCAAATTCTGATGAAAGACAATTTAATAGATGAGGAAGCAGCAAAAGCGGGAGCTGACCCAAAAGACTTGGAAGAAAAAATAGGACGACTTGAAGTAGCTCTGGATACGCTCCAGACTAGGTTTGCAAGGCTCTTGGCAGAATACTCCTCAGCTCAACAAAAGGTGAAACAGAGACTTGCCAGAGTAGAAACCCGAGTGAAAAAGTATGGTAGTGGCAGCTTATCAGTTGCTGAAGCAGAGGCTGAAAAACCTGAGGAGGAGAAAAAGCAGTAATGGAATATTTGTATTTCCTCTTTTATTGGAGAAAGTTGAAGCACTGAAAGCCATAAATGTATGTAAATATGTGTGTGCATACATAGACATAATTATTTTTATATGAACGAGAATGGTTTTTAGCATTTTTAACTGAAGCAGTATTTTCTTGTAAATAGAACACTGTCACCTTCTTCTTGGGGGAGATTTGGTCTGGCATTTGGGAACTTTTTCGTACTGAGTGGGTTTCTTACAAGTCATGCTCAGAATGTCTGTTATGTTTGGTATCTGTGGGTCTTGACACATTGTCTCTTCCTGTGCATTATGCGTTAAGAAGGCATTGTACTTGAAGTAGAAGGGATTAATTTTTTTTCTTTTTAAGAGTTTAAAAAATAGGGTACCCTGCTCTAACTCGCTACTTTAGTAGGTGATGAAATGCATGGATGGATATCTGGGTTTCTCAAAATCTTTGTTCTTTCACAGTCTGTGCAAACATTTGGATGACAGCTAAGCAGTGTCAGGTACCTGGCCATTGCAGTGCACTCTGCACATGTATGGAATAGCTGTGCATCCAGATGCTTCAGTCTGATTCTCTCTAAAGAGCTGGGCTCTGCACAAAGGACGATGCTGACAAAGTAGCAGTGCTTATTCAGGTCCCTTCTGGCAGAGTCTGCGACAGTCTTTGCTGCTCTGCAACTGCTTCACCAGGGGAGACAGTGGGGGATCCTCTCTTCTGCTTTTTTTAGCCCAGTTCCATCCCCACTGGTAAAACCCACACTTGGAAAGGAGTCCCCTAAAGCTCACCGGTGGAAGGTGTCTGGGGCAATATGGCTTCACCGAACCTGGGAACAGAAAAGAGGGCCCTGGTGCATGCAGCTCCCATATGTAGGGTGCTGAGTGAACTCTCTGGCAAGTGGGCAGTCCCCGAGGGAGACTACTGAGAAATCCCATGGGCTAGCAGGGCAGGCTTTCCCTGCCTGCCAGACAGCTTGTTCCCACAACAGGGTTTCTGCAAGGCAGGGAGAACAAGCCCTGTACTGCAAAGTCATTCCACTCATTTGGGCCTTTGTTTTCTTCCTTTGTATTTCTCCTAAGGATGTCTACTTCATCTCCCTTTGCTGTTTACTGCTATCTTTTCTTCAAAATAGTTGTCACATTACCATGTTTCCACTAGTTAGGGAGAATGCAGAAGATACTAGCTTTTATTTTTTGCTGTACAGTATTTTGCTGACATGCAACTTTCCCTATGTTACTTTCATCCTCCTGTATCTCACTGGCTTTTGAAAAGTATGGAGTAGCAGAGGCTGTTCAGCATGTGCACCATGGGATCCTCCAGTGGCATTAGGTATTACTAAGGGCATCGCTCTGACTTTTAGTTGTCTTCAGCCCTCACTTACAACAGCATCTGGGATTGATGGCCTGCTGGAAAATTGGTGAGAAACTCACTGAGAAGGGGGTGATGTAACTGGGTGGTAGTGGAATGAAAAGAGACAGTTTTGCTAAACTGAATACTACTGCTCAGAGCAAGCCCTTGTCTCCAGGCAAGCAGCTCTTCTCTTCTATTGACACTTCTGAGCCTGGTGAGGGAGACAAATCTGTCAGTGATTAAGGAAAGGGGCTTGGCCAGCAACACTGGCAAAGGGACCATTGGGTAGTAATGTCCACATATGGCCCATGTCTAAACTCCTGTTACTGTTAGACTAAAAGCCAGCTACACTTAGGGATCTTCCCTAAATGTGGCTTAACCTCTGTTAACAAAATATCCACTGATGGTAACAAGTGGTTTGGAAAGTAGCCAAGATCTGTATGGGGCCAGTGGCACTCTGCTACTCCATACTCCATCAGCTGAAGCTTGTCCTTATTTTCTTTAAGGGCTTGAGGGAAATGGGGGAACTGCGAGAGGCTGATTTTGGCAGGGGTGTAGTCCTACCCAGAAGCAGGCAGGGCTGAGGTGGAGCTGGGCTTATTGCAGGGTACCCCTGTGAGCACTGACGGTGCCGTCACAGGCTGCTCAACTTGAAACTTTCACCTCGTGACAGAGGTGGGTGCTGCACTCGCCTTGGCTGACATTCACTGTTGTGTGACTCAAACCCACCTGGTATCTGGTAGAGGTTTTGTGCATATCAACATGTTTTCCACCAGTCATCATTCTCTGTAAATACCTGTCTACCCAACATAGCACAGCTGTTCCAGTCCACTAGGTATGACTATGACTAAAACTGTTCAAAATACTCTATACCATTTTATGCCTGTTTAAAAATCCTACAAACACAGGACTGCTTCTTTACCTGATGGATCAGAACAGCCTAATCTACCAGTTAAAGACATGCTTGCTCTTCCCTTTCCGTGCCTCTTGATCTGGTTTTCATATGCTAGAAAAAGAGCATTTTGAGGCTATTGGCTTCAGTCACTTTGAACCATACAGCTTCTGGCATGATGAAATCACATCCTTTGATGTCTTTCATCTCTGTAAGATGTTTTTTCCTCTTCTTTAATGTGGCTACAACATGTACATTAAAATATTTTGAGTACTGTTCAAGCAACTCTCTGTTTTCTCTTATCCATATCCCTCTAGATTTTAGTGTTTCATGACAGACTTTGATCATGTCAACATTACATGGCCCAGACAATCGTTAGCTGGAACAGAGATCTGAAGTGACAGAAAACCAAGTGGGAATGGTGGTCTCCCCTCACTGCAGGGCAGCTGGCACACAGCTTTGGTCGTTGGCCCAGTTTTGACACCATCCCTGTGTTTGCAGATACCACAGAGGCACAAGAGCCTGACCATTATCCCACTGCCCAAGGAGTGCCAGGTTCCATGGGATGCAGAGCCTGCCAGGCTCTTCATGCTGCTGCCACCTGTCTCCTGTCTTTCCCTTCCCAGCTCGAGGCAGGGTGGCCCAGCAGAGACAGTGTCTTGTCTAGCAGAAATAAGCGCAAGCAGCTTTCTGCTACTTGCACACAAGTCACCTACCAAAAATTGCCTAGAACAGACTGCGCTGGGCTGGTCCTTCAACCCTGCCCCAAGAGAAAGCATGGAACAGGACAGTGCTTACAGAGCATTTGAACATAGGCCCTGTATCTAGAAATAGGTTTAATGGCCACAGCGCTCACTTCATGTGGGCCTAAGTGGGTAGCCATGGGCTGCTGCTGCTGCTCCAAACTGCCTGTGCTGAGTGAGACACCAGATGGGCAAAGTCTGAGACGTCTGAACATCTGCTCCACATCCAAAAGGAGAGGAAAGGTGGTGGAGTGGCACAACATGCTCCAACTCCTGCTTGGAGTGGGCTTTTCCAGGGAAAGGCTATCAAGCCATGAACCCAGTACTCTTGACAGCAAATTATTCCAGCCTTGCTCCTCTCTGAAGTGCTCTCAGAAGTAGCACCCCATGCTTTTACTCTCATTCCCTACTATTATTTTATTTTACAGGTTTTACAGCAGAGAACTACCCTGGAAAATTCAATGAACTGGACTTCAGAAGTAGCAGTGACAGCAAAACAGCTCATGTATTTGTATAGCTGAGGGTTGGGGTTTGCTTGACAGTGCAGCTTTCTTCAGAAACAGCCCAGGGAAGGTACAATTATGCTTTTAACTCTTTTCTCCAAGGCATCAGCTTTAGTTTCATTCCTGCCAAATATTTGTCAATGTACAATAAAAGGGCTCTACTTTAAAAACCAAACTGCTCATTGTTCTTACCCCCAACAAAAGCATTAGTGCTTTCTCTGAGCTGGTCAGTGTTACTGGCTTTGGAAGACACACTCGTGTCTGCATCACTGCTGATACCAAGGATGAGACGTTCACAGGCCGAATGTAGGCGAGGTTGTCCAGTGAGGTGACACAGGCAGACTAAAGGAGAGCTGCTCTTCACTCTCAAGATTTGCAAGATGACAGCATTTGCACTTGACTTTGAGGTCCCCCAGCTCTTCTATTAATGTTTCCAACCTGTAACAAACAGAAAGAATTATCTACATAATTCAGCATTTGCAGAAACCCCTCATGTATCCCTGAGAGCAAAACAAATTATGCACTAAATGGATCTGGCAACTGTACAGGCAGTTAAAGCACAAGATTTCAGTGGTGGCAGTTTTCCTGAGGGAAGTCATCAGTCTGGGACTACCCTCTCCTCTCAAGCCCCATTCACAGTCCAGAGCATGAGAAGGGTGCTTGAGGAGGAAAAAAACACACAAGCCCTGAGGAACAAGCTCTAGGGCTGAAAATGGTCAGGCTTTTTGTTTCTGAAATACAGATTTTACAATCATTTCCAGCTCACAAGGGCTGAGGCTTGCTGGTGTCAACTGCCCTTGCAGCTTCACTGCGGCAAATACAGTTCTGCTGTTCTGTTTTCGCAATCCTCCCCATTCCACATTCTATGAGCAGAAGAGAGGAGGAAAGGCTTGCACTCTTTAAAAGCAGTTATTTAAAGATGAACACAAACATTAGCTTTACTCCAGAAGCAGCAGCAGGTCTCACAGATTTCCTTCATCAGAAGCTGGGACATCAGCTGGGCTCCTGCAGGAAGAGTGCAGGTTGCAGTGCCAATGGCTCAGCTTCCATGGGCTCTCTTCCCAAGAGGCTGAGGAGGACACTATCCAGTTCTAACAGAGACCTGTCTTATTTGTACAGGTAAATTGGGGTAGAGTACTAAAACCGGAAGTGCAGAAACATGGAAGGAATTTACTAATGGATGCTATTTCATTTTTCTTTCCTTAGCATTTATGGTATCTGGTACCAACCTTTCTGTAAGAGGGCAACTGAAGAACAGAAAATCAGGAAAGCACAGCTGTATTCTAGAGCAATGGGAAGCTTGATGAATAGCTATTAGTCTCCTGACAAGGAAAAAACCCCAAACCATTCTGTTCTTATTGCCAACACTTCTATTCCCTCATTGCCCTGGAAGGGAAGCCACCCCACAGCAGTTACACCTGAGCAGCCCCTTTAGGTGAGTAACATGGCAAGAACCCACAGGCACTATGTGCCTTTTCAGAGGAGGAGACAGACAGAGAAGCACAATAAGATTTTTTTTTTGTGTAGCTTGTCTCCAGGGCTGATGAATCAAACCAACTGTGCTGTAAAGATCTACTCTTTTTAGGAGAACCAACTGCCAGTTCCTCGTCAAAATACAAATATTTTACCTGTATAATAGTGCAGATAATTAATTCAACTTCCTACAGTGGGATTCCCACTGTTTTCAGGTTACTTGTAGATTTAGGCTGCTTAAATTAAGTCATCAGGCTGCTTGTTCACAGGTCCAATGCTTGGCACAGGAAAGCCTCTCTTAAAGCAGCAGCTTTAGGTACTCTCAGTGAAGGAAATAATCCAGAGATGGAATTTTTGAGTTCTGGCTATTGAAAACCCAATGCCTTATCTCCTTGCAATAACAGCTGCCTCTGACCACAATTGCATCAATGTCAGGAAAAAAGCTTATGTCTAGCAGCACAAAGCTGCAGAGCTTTACTAGCAAAGCACCTCATGCCTTTCTAAACACATCAATTACCACCAACAGCTCATTTACCCTGTCAGCCACAGCCAGGCTTCTCTGTGCATAATTTAACCTAAGCACTGACAGCACAGGGAAGGCTCTTGGTTTAAGGCAGATGGACAGAGGAGCTGCCCCAAGGAGAAACACTTTCAATTCAGGGCTTCAAGGCTGACAGTTTCACTGCCATAATCTGACTGCACCAGCTGTGAGCACTGGCAGCCAAAGAAGGACGAGTGCGGTGAGGTGAGGAAGAAAAGGAGCGAGAAAAGAGCCATGCACCACCTTGGGGCAGCTGCTGGCAGTTCAAACCTGCAGCCAAGAGCAGGGGTGACAGACGTGCTGGTCAAGGGAGACACCCCAAGCTGCTCAGCTTTCTGCCACGGGGGAAGGGAGGCTGGTACAGAAGGGGTGCTGCAATCTTGAGCCAGAGAGAGAAGGAAAACAGGGGAGCCCCTGTAGAGTTTTTTTAACTGACTTACACTCAGTTTGGTGGCAAGAAGGGACCCAAGCCAGTCTGAGGGGTGACAGGAATGACTCGAGCAGGGCATGTTCCCTCTCGCCAGCCACTGCCAGTGCTGAGAGCAGACCTGTTGTGCAGCACAGCAGAGCTGCCTGCTCCATATGGGGTTTAGTCCTACACAGCTTCACTCTCACTTGGGAGGGATGAAGGGAAAATTTCAGAGCAAACCCAGGAGGTGATGAGAGCAACTGATGCTGCTGTCAGCCACTAGGAGACCCCCGGGGCTGCAATCATCCTTGAGATCCAAGATTCGCAGAGGACAGATAAAGAACAGCAGAGTATGTCTGCTGGAGGCTTCCACCTTGCTGATGCCAGGAAGAAACTGCTGAAAGAGCCCGTTTTTACCACCCACAGCCCTGCAGCAGTGAGGCTTAGAGGCAGCAGGCAAATCATTGCTGCCAGTTGCCCCCAGTGCCACTGCTGGGCTGCAGCAGGACATGGTGTCCAACAGTGCTGGTTCCAGGCCAGCCCTTGTCCTGCAGAAGAAGCCAAGAGCACCAAAGAGAAAGAAGGGACTAAATCCATCCTGTGAAGGTGACAACAGAGGATGGAGGTGGTCCTAGAAATAAAGTCTCAACCCCAGGAAACCTTTCCTAGGGCCTAAAACACCAAGAAATCCTCTCTCCTTCAAAATCAAAGCTAGCAAGAAAACTGTCTTGGATGATAACACTACTTGTCCAAACTGCTGCAGGTCTGGATCAGGATTGCTTCTTGAAAGGCCTGAGAATGTTGTCTAGAACGAATCCTGTCACAAGAGCAATACTCTCACCCAGGCTGGCTGCTGGCCACTACAGCTAGGGCAAAAAGCAGAACCTGGTGGCTCCAGCCCTACACCAAATCAGCCAGACAGGAATTTTGTTAGAAAGGATATCATCCTCTTGGGAATTTTAGTTTGGGAAATAGACCCTCTCCAGAGAGATGCAAGGTGTAAAAAAACAGTGCAAGAGCAACCCTTATCAGATGCTCACAAAGAGGTTTGTTTTGGAGTACCCAAATTGGCAAAGCCAAAATGTCTTATTTCAGGTGGCTTGCTACAAAATTTATAGTATTCTTCAGGCAAAGATGACAAAAATTAAAAAGCAGTGCCCATGGCCCAAAGGAGATTTTTCTTTTGAAAACACTTTTTCATCTAGAAAACATTCTTGTGCCAAGTTTCCCATTTTTATTAAAATCAGTTCTATTAAGAAACAAAACCCCTTCAATTTTAACATATTGGCTCACTTGATATTATTTTGCTGCTCAGAGTGCTCGCAAAGAGAAATATTAAATCAAAAGTAGTAACACATGATGTATGGCAGCTTAAAACATGGAACAGGAAAGTTCAACTAGTTGCCGTTTCCTAGCCAGTTACCCCTGAGCACTGTTACTCTCACTGCTGTCCTATACAGGTCTGGAAGCAGGATGCAGTGGCATGACAGATTTAAGGGATTTTCTCTGCGCATGACCCCACTGCCACAGCAGAAACACCAGAACCTTCAGTGACATTAACAAGAAAGGCTTCACGTCAGCTTTGCATGTAATGGTTCAGTCACAAATCTCTGCATTTTTTATCGTGACGTGACATTGGTCAGTCCAAGCCATGAGCCATTGTCGCAGGAGCAGCAGGATCCCTGCTTATGCAGTTTGTAGTTGAGCTGTGCTGTCTGTTCTTCCAAGGGCAGATGACTACCTCCAGCAATTGCTATCTGACTTTCAGAGTCAGCTCTGGTCTCAATTTTTAAGTCTCCAAACTATGCACAAACCTACCCAGCAAAATAATGTAGGAATTCCTAATGCAATCTTACTGTCCTAAAACAGACTGATTACGAACCTCCACTTTCATCTCCAATGTCCTTGTCTCTTAGACATTTCCCCACACAGAAATCCCAACACAGGATATATACTGAGCAAGACATCCATAAACACAAGCACACTAGGCAGACTTCAGTTATTTATCACATGTATCCTGCTCTCTTGCTGTATCCTGCAAGTGCTGCAGAACAGAACTACACTTGTATATCTGCAATTAAAACCACCTTCCCACACACTTTTTAATTTGGTTAACGAAGGATAAAAATCAACAGCTGAAGAAGACATTTTCAGATGGAGCACTAGAGAAAAATACAATGACATTTCATGGTTTTCTAAATGAATTCACCTGGGTAAGAAGTGACCTGTTTAAAGACTAATACCAGTATCAACTCTTATTTATAAAGCAGTGTCCCTTCCATCATACAGTATAAAACTGAATTCCTTAAAATTCACTTTATTAAGTCCCTGATGCTCCTACAAGTTTTATGGCAATTTAATTAAACTTTCAACTATGAACAAGAACTGTAACTTAACACAAACCCTTGTGACTCAGACCAAGCATAATAAACTTAGCTCTTGTTAGGAAAGGCTGGATTTTGAATAGGTAAACTTGGAAGAAATTCCTGCTCCATCTTGCATGCTGAAATGATGGAGTTTTTCTGCATAATAAATAAGGCACAGCTCAAACATTCCACCCAATTCATATTCATCATAAGAACTCTTGAGAGAAGCAGGAAATCTTTAATTCTCTTGTGAAATTAAAAATTTACCTGGAGGTGACTGGCTACAACAGTGTGAGAAAACACCTTAAAGCTGAGGAAGTGGGGATTGTCCTCTTCTGGAACACCAGCAGCATGGAAACCTGTGTCCAACTCCCTGCTCCACAGAGCAGAAGCCCTTGCAGGCACATGGGCAGCTCATACTGCAGCTCCCCAGAGGCTAAGCCCCTCATATCCATCACACCTATGTGCTGTCAGATATGACAGGAAGCTCCCGCTTCAGCAGTGAAGCCACTGTTGGATGAGAGGCACAGACTGACTACTGTAACATGGAGTTGCTTGGAGCCCCGGGCTATTTTCAGCCTATTCCAGGATCAGCAAGGTTGGAGGGGGTCCCCCTAGCTGCCACCATCCTGTCACAGGCTGCTGCCTGCCAAATGGAAGACAAACCCATGAGAAGTTCACGAAACACAATTCCTTAGTTAACTGAACTATGCTCACTCCTGACAGCTGTTCCCAAAATCTTTTCAGCAAGAAGCAAAGACTTTCATCTTTTAAAAGGTGAAGCTCTGTTTATGCAGCATTATGTGCTAACATACCTCCAGAGCTAAACAAAACAGCTTCTTCACTCCTCATTAAATCTGACAAAGTGCCACATTAAGACAATTCTTTTTAGAGCACTACTTCTTCTCTTGCACTACCATCATTTTTGAAGCATAAGATTGTATACAACACAGATGGAAGCCTGATGGCCCCTTTGCACTAAGGTTGGAAACATCCTGGCAGTCCATTAGAGTGCAGAAAGAGATACCTGAAGAGGTATTTTTCACTTGTCAAATGAAGCAGTGCTGAGATGTCCAAAATATTTTCTTGTCAACATATTGAAGACAGCCTGTGGAGAGAGCACCACCACACTGGCATCAGACTACTGCCTTGGAAGAGGAATCTTTTGTCTCCTTCAAGAGGGGTATTTCCATGACACATTAGTACACTTAGGTCTCCAAGTTTCCTAAACCTAAACTTTGCTAGATACTGTGAAACATTCCAGGTGTGCCTGCAGCCCAGAAAAAAACCAAAATCAAACCCAACTGAAAATGGCATTTTCCCCTTCAAACAACAGAACGCTGGCTGAAACTTCTGTAGGGAAGAAATGCAGCCTGCAGCTACAAGACTTCAATGTTTATTTATTTTAAACCTTATCAACTGGTGCTGCTGAACAACTAGTGCACTTATACCAGCACTAAGAAGATCAGGTTTCAATACAGCGGTGTTTGGGGGGAGGCAGTATATATTTACAGGAGAAATCAGTCAAACATGAAGTACTTATATCTTACCTGAAAATGATTCCTTGAATCACAACTTAGGCTTTTGAAGGCCAATGCAATTATGTATTCTATTAATCTTAATGCTAAAGGAAAACAGAAAAAGTGTATTTACAATGTCAACAGTTGAGTTAGAGAACTTTGTATTGCTAACCACTTATGCTGACTGCATAGCTTTCAGACCTATATAAAAAAACCCAACATGAATCACATACACCTGTCAGCTGGGTGTAACCACAAACCACAGCTAAATCAGTATAAGAAGAGTTACAGGGATATAGCTTAACAGCATTAGACTGTAGAGACAGTACATACCACACAGTAGTATCATGATGTGTTCACACTTGCAGCGAAGCACCTCAAGGCACTTGGCAAATCTTGTTCTTACCAGCTACAGTGAAAGTTGCTCCAAACTTGAAGAGCTCAGCAGGCAGTGATGTCAACCACCCTACACTGAGAGGTAGGGCATCTTGTGTTTTCTTCTTCAGGAACATACAAGGTGGACATACAAGAGGGCAGGTCTTAAGGGCCACCTCTGAGATCAAAGGCACCTCTCCCTCCCCAGTAAGTTTCAGTCCTGTGTGTCCAGGCCATCTGGCATTGGCTTGAATTTGAGAGGGGAACATCGCTGGACCCCACATCACTACAGTTCACTTTTGGAGAGTTTTCCGTACCTGTAATCCTCAAATTATGCAGTACTACAACAATTTCTAATCAAATGATTTAATATCTAATTTATCAAAGTAAGAAAGTAACTTGTTTTCTTTTTCACTGAACCATGGTGAAAAAAGGTCATTGTTTTATTCAGCATCATAGTTACATAACAGTTGTCTGTTTCTATTACTAGAAAGAATTTATTAAAATAGTCCTGAAAGACATATTTTCTTTTTCCAATGATTTCAAAACTAAGCCTTTTAATGCCAATTCCACACAGTCACGGGTTTGATCGGTAGTAGCCAGTTATAGCAATTGTCAAGGCACAAGCTCAGCTCTGCACACCCGCTGCAGCTTGTATTGGAAAAGAGATATGCCAGTTACATCTGCAATTACAAATGCATAATCCCTTCATTGTATATTGCAACAGGAGAAATTAACATTAAACACAGACTACAAAAGGTAAAGGATTTATTTCTGATATGATTTGTAGAGTTAAATTAAAATCTACTGAATACTTAATGTAATAGATGAACATAACCTTAGTACTTACTTTCTAACAGTTTATTTAATGGCTGGAAGTGTACAACATGAAGTAGGCCTCACGTTTAATATTGTTCAATTTTGCTTATTGTTAGATGAGATTAAAATACAGTAGCCATCCCTTTAGATTATGGTGCAACACTGATCATGTGCCTTGATAAGTAGGAAAAATTATTCATTAAATAAATGATGATAACATAACATGTAGGGAAGACTTTGGATTGTCTATTTAAAATGTCAACATAATAGGCAATTAAGAATAAAACTTCATTTTA
This sequence comes from Lanius collurio, assembly GCA_020086605.1. NCBI lineage: Eukaryota > Metazoa > Chordata > Aves > Passeriformes > Laniidae > Lanius > Lanius collurio. The sequence continues at coordinate 11,698,618 of JACBWW010000007.1, read as the reverse complement.
AGTGCACTTCCACATGCTTTGTTTATAATATAGCAAAAACTTCCTACTTTTTTTCCAGACACTTCACTCCCTACTCTAAAGCTGTTCAGTTGAAAATGCACTTTCCCCAGTAAACTTCTTTTTTTAAAAAAGTAACTAAAATTTCTACCCTTTCATATGCTAAGAAATGTTTCCCAATTAAAAACACAGTTTATTACAAGACATGTGAAGACAACATATAGTGAAACGAATTTTAATTGTTGTGCTGTGACTAAAGTAAAGTTCTCAAGGCTGCAATTTAACATTCCAAGTTCTCCCTTCCATCTTTATTGATTCTTAAGATTTTGCACAGAAACTCTTTGGGGGCTAGAACAGCAGTAATTGCATCACACTGTTTTTCAAGACTTCAAGTTTCAAAAGCAAACTCTTCAAAAAGTACAGTTCTTGATTTGATTAGATACAGGGACAAAAATATAGCACATACTTGAAGGTTACATGGTCTACAAATGATGGCAATATTTTCCTTGGGAGAGTACAGTTTGTTTTCTTGTAAATACTCAAAAAGGCTCAACTTCAAGCAGTAATAAACACAAGCAAAAGTGATTTAACCCTTAAAATAAATATTCAGGAAAACCTCTCTGTACATACAAGTGAAAGAATATGTAACACTTTCACGCTAAAAGAAAAAATAAAGATTTTGTTCATATAAGCAGCTGAAATCTGCTGTTCCAGCCCAATGTCCCCAGTAAAGAAGGGAGGCACAAACACAGGTGACTACTGTAGCTCACTATCTTATGGCCTTTTTGGACAGGGACATCATCACCATCATTTTTTAATCCCTTTTGTTATACTTATTACAGCATGCCAAATCCTTTGGCATATGTGATGGCCTTCAATAATCTTTCTTTAAGCTTTTCTTTGCTTGAGTACTCCGGAAGCAAAAGTACATTAAAGCATGTGTGAGATGTAGGTAACCTGTGGGACAAAACAACAAACAAGAAAAGAATTCAGAGTTTGGAACATGCAAAAGAAATACATCTCTATTATATACAAGTCCAAAAAGAATGAAATTGAAAAAACCATACTTTTCTTATAGATTCAACTTTCAGATTTAACTATGTTAATAACTTAAAAGCTCAGAATTCACTTTCGTTTATTAAAAAAACAAGTAAAATGTAGAATTTTTTTTACCTCTCTGTATCTGGGCCATTTTTGGCTATGATCATCTTTAGCTTTCCAAGTCCTCCCACAGGGGCTCTGTCTGTGCCTGTTGTAAACTGTAAGAATAGTCTTTTCTGTTCATCTGTAAATGAATGGACTATTTCCCAGAATTCCCTGTCAAAGAAGAAATCAAAAAGTAAATAAACCATAAACTTTCTTTGGTACAAATTTCAAAAGTAATTGAGCTTTGAAGGTGTAGTTATTCTAGTCAGTCTTAACATCAAGTTTACAAGTTGCATTCATAAACCAAAACTCTCAGAATGAACCTACCAATAAAATGAGATTCAGAAATAGAAATCAAAAATATTACCAAACACAGCAGTTAAACTGTCTTGAAACATAAATTTGGCTGTGTTATGCAGATATTTTATTATTCCTCTTTCCTAAGGAATTACACTGATTCAACAATACTTATACAATCTCCTCTTCTCTAATGACAATACTTGAGAAAAGTGAAATTACACAAGGCCTTTGCATCTCCAGTACTACAAAAATACTAAATCTTACAATATTAAATTCATTATGAAGAAAAAAGCAGATAAAGTGCTTTCTATCTTTACAAAATTAGAAAAAAATTACCTAATAATAAGAGAGTCTCTTGTATAGCCACCATCATATTCTGTAGTTTCTTCTAGTGCTTGAAAATCTAAATTCTGTAAGAAGATGATATTTTTAAAGATGACCACTAATTATATACTTAGGATCAAAAAAAAGCTCCAGCTCTCTAATGTACATTCATAATTCTTACCCTACTTCCACAAATAAGTAATTCAATTTCCTCTGGTCTAAATAAATATTTCAAAGGAGATTCATTGGTCACCATGTGGAATCCTCTCCGAAAGGCCTTGAACTGCTTTTCTACTGATTTATTGAGTATATAGTCAGCATACAGATTGACAAATTCCTGCAAGGAAATAAACCCCAAAAAAACTTAGTGCTTCAACACATGCCACTTGAAGTACCTCCCAAAAATACAAGACCCCAACATACATATGATTCTGTAATTCTATGCAGATTATCTGGGCTCAGCTTCTATTCAGCAACACAAAAGAGCAAGTCTCAAATACTGCTCAAACAAGTCCAACATCCCACCCAGAAGCTATGTATACAGGTATCAATGCTTTCTCTAAGAGAAGCCTTTATTGTTCACAACCACATTGTGCTATGGCAATTATAAAAGACTTTTAAACTTAAAAATTGTAAGTGAGACCAAAGCTTTACAGGGTTCTACATAATTCTACATACATATCTAAGAACTACAGATTCTGTTTAAAAAGCTGAGTGTACCTTTCTGTTTTCATTTGTAATAGGAATTTTATCACCGTTTTCCTTTAAATCATGCATCATTGGATTGCCAAAGAGATCCGTGTGAGATATTTGAAACGTTATCATCATATCATCTTCCACACTTCCTTCATACTCTAGTAAGTCTCTCAAACTCTGATACAGAACCTAACAGAATAAGAAATACATGTCTGTCACAAATAAGCTTTGGTAAGATTTCACGAAGTAATACAAGAACATATGAAACCACCCACCTTGAAAAAAGGGTTGCTATATTCTATGACACAAGTCACCTAAAAATCTCCCATAGCAGTCCAAACAATTGTTTGCTAAGCTCAGTATTTGTAAAGAGAAACAATAGAAGATATTAAGATAAAATAGAAATATGGCAATTAGTGATAACTGCCTTAAAAGAGCCTTTTAGTACCCATCAATCTTCCAAAATGCAATGGTCAAACCTGCAGTTTAAGAGCCTTTAATCATCTCTTCTTCTTCTAAGTCTTTTGAATCTGTCTTTAGTTTAGGCAACCAGAATATGTTACACTAGTAAGGGCAACATTTGTGAGTTAAAAATCAGAGAAACCCCTGTATTTTATATCAGATAAAATTCAGACAGCAGGCTTTTATCTTCTACTTTTTACTTAAACCCCAAACCAACTAGGAAGTAATCCTGAAGCAACACAGATGGGGCAGTCTTTAATGTAAGAAGACATTTATGAACCAAAAAAAAAAAAAAAAAAAAATCTCAAGTTAGGTCAGAATTTACCAAGTGGAATCTGAAATCACCTGTAAGAGTTTGCTCTATTCCAAGGAGCAACCAGCCTTCCTCCCTGCTATGCTTTAAGTAAAGCCCAAAACTCTCTCAGAAACCACAGACTGTGCAGAAAAGGAACTGTTATTTGGCTGCGACAGAGGTGTAGGGGTTAAAGACTACAAAGTGAAGGTGAAAGCAACAACTGTGTGCAACTGTATTTTTATAGTGAAGTAGAAGAAATACATTTCCCCTCAATGTTTTAACTGAAACATGAAAGTTTACATGTAAGCCTCAACCTATCTGTCTGGTTTTGATTTTTCCACAGGATCTTTAAAAGGACCTTGTACTGAAAATCACTGGACTTGGAACCACTGGTGGTGAGGGCTGATGAACACACTGTTCTCCATGCTCTAAAGCATTAGAAAAAGCTTTGAGAGGCTTGACTACTGTGAATTTCATTTTGGTTTTGAGAAGCTCTGAAGTGTTAAAGTCATATGAAAACACAAAGAGTTAAAAAAAGGGATTATTTTAAAAAGAATCAGTGTAGGTGTTAGAGGAGAAACATAAGAGCAGGGGAGAGAAATTAGGAAATGCCCTGACTGCCCTGTTCCATAGAAATGCATCCACTTTTTTTTGTCATAAAGAATTTTGAGTATGTAATAAAAGTTAGAGGAAACTCGGGGCATTATTTCTCAACATCGTTATACAGAGAAACTGGTTCAATCTGGCATGCTGTTGTATGTAGCAATGAAAAGCAGACCAGATAAGATATTTTTGATTACATGACTCATTTTCAAAAATGAATGGCAAGCTCTTTTTAGACAGTATTATTTTACTAATCTTTTTTGAAAAGATTAAGATTCTGTATAACTGCTTATAAAAGGGAAGTGTTCCAGTGTTTGAAACAAAATGAAGCTTGCTAACAACTCCTCTAGCAACATGAGGGGAAGCCACTGGTGATATCTGATTGCAGGTGGAGCAGGGCGAAGACATCCTGCACACACACTTGTGTGGTCTACCTAATAAAGCACATGGATAGCTCACTGCTTGTGTACAGCCACTGGCTAGGAATGGGTGTGGGAAGATGGGACACTGATCACTGCTCTGATATGGATATTCATTTACTGTAGGGATATTCACAAATTGCCTCATCTGTCTTTTGCTTTAGACAAAAACCAGTAAGAGCATCACACCTTTGCATGTTTACTCTTACTTTCACTTTTTGTTGATAGAAACTCCACAAATAACTAAAAACTGCCTTAATTTTAGAAGTCTCTTTGGAAAGACATGCTCATTTATGTTTAATAATGCTTAGTAATATTTAGCAATTTATGCAGTAAAAAAATAAAACAAAGCTTTATTGATACTGAGCCCTATTCATTGACACTACAATTCTGCCTCCTCCACACCAAATGTAGCAAGAGGTTTTATTGCTTATGAATTTATTTTAACAAATACAGACTCTTCACTCAGGTCACTGGTTATTTCACTCTCACTTCTGACAGTGATCTTCTGTTTTACTGAAATATAGATTACATTATTGCATTGAAAATGCACTATTAAACTCAAAGAACATAAGGAACTTACAGGATGAGAGTCTGCCAGATCACGGAAAGTTCCTTTTTTGCCCATTAGCTTCCTGTAGACAACCATGGGGAAATGTACATCCAGTATACAGTTGTTGTAAATAGCCAGTCCCAGTACTATGCCAATCAGGGTAAACTGACCCTCAGTTTCAAAAGAGGACGGATTAAACCAAAATAGTTTTGTAGACTCATCGTACGTGAACATCCCTATTGAAAAAAAAACCCCAAAGTTGAACATTTATGGTTACAATTCAATAAAAATGGCAGATAAAACATACCATTATAAACCCATTTGCACTAGCCTTTAAGACGTGTTTAACTTAACATACTGAGTTGAATGGCAAAGAGAAACTACTTACCTTAGGGTGACTGGAGCTGCTCAGAACACTGTTACTTCACCACTAAAAGTGTGCAAGAGAACTGTTATACAATATCCTGCAGCACTCACTGAAGCTGCATGTATGCAAGCTTTCATCCCCTCCACTACTGAGGAACCAGCAGCACATTGCCAACAGCGACTGTGACTTTGATAAATACAACAGTGCAAGAAAAGAACACAGTCAAAAACACGTGGATGAAACAATCCTGAAGGACTCAAATTACTAAAAAGTGACAGCCTTTCTTCAAAGGCCAGTTGCAGCAAAGGAACAGGACTAGATGCAGCCCTACTACTGAATTAGAAGCTACAATGATGGAGCAGGGATTGACCATCATACATGATTTTAGAGTTAGACACCCAACAGATTTGTTTGCTTGTTTCAAGGACCATTGTTACAGCATTACACACATCTTAACTTGAGGGGAAAATGGATCATGCCTTTACAGAAGGGGTTGCAATTTTAACACCTTGTCACTGTCTAAAGGGAGTGGTTTTGCTTCTCTCACTCAGTTCGCTATTTCCAATTGCCTGCCCAGCTCACGAGCTGAGCAGTGAAGACTTCAACCAACAGCTGAACTGACACATGCCAGAAGCTGCACAGGGAATGTGCAGAAAAGAGGCAGAGTTCGTTACCCTTTTGGCTGTAGCAAGACACAAGATAGCTCTTGTTTATGAAACTGGAGTTTGTGTACAGGCTGTAAATTATTTAAATGAATCCTACAATAAAATCCATTGCTTACCTGACTAGATACTGAAGCAAGATAAATGCAAATCCCATAGACTTAAGGTGAGAGAGACTACCCTGGACAGGTATGCTTGTATAGCTAAATCTCATGATTTTCAGGCAGTAAAAATGTCCCAGGCTCCTTACTCTCAACACACCACAAGTCAGATCCATGTGGTCAAGATTATCAACTACATTTGCCACAAGGATTTATCCTGTCAGCTCTTAAAAGATAGGCTTGTTTAAAACCTGTGCAGATGTACAAACTGATTACAAAGCCACATGAACACAAAATTACTCTAAAGACTGAAAATATCATCTATAGTCAGGAGATAAAATTGCTTTTCTCATTTCATGTAAGGAAATGAACTACAAGCTTACTCAAAACTCCAGCTATTCCCCAGAATGGATTATGTTCCTGAGTAAGTGACTAGGGCTGGGTCAGCCATTAGGGGAGCACAGAAATAACAGACTGACCTATCAGATAAGGCAACTGGAAATCAGAAATGGATGAGCATCTCAGACATATATATAAAATAAACATTATATAAAATCCTGTATTCCATTTTCTGAACTTTCCTAAAGTAACTTCTGGATTACTGGTACATAAAAGCAATGACTTGTACTTTCTGGAATATCATGGAAAAGCTAAACTGTCAAAACAAACAACTCCAGCAAATGTCTAATAATGAAGGATCAAGCGTTTACCCAGATCCACATACGGAAACACTTTTAAGGTGAAATACAGTATTTTGCTCCCTTAACAAAATCAAGACTACCATACATTAAAATCAGAATGAAACACCAGAAGAAACTGGAATGTGCAAGAAGGGGAAAAAAATTGCCCTTGAAGTTAGAGGAAGGTATCACTTCTTCCCCTTTACCATGGTGACTGCTGGTCATAAATCCAGGATTTTTTCTGAGTTATTGCCTCCTCTGAGTAAAACTTGAAGGTAGTTTAATATGGAAATACTCAAAAAGTCGAAGAAACTAAAATAATATACATCTCTCCAACCCTATTAAAGGACAGACATTTTAAATTCCATTTAAAGGATGTCCTTAATTTTCTCTGGTAAAGAAAGCATTTATAAATCAACAAAAGTCACATTTAGTATATCTGGTGCATACAAGAACTGCTATACTGCAATGCATATATAAATATATATATACACACACACACTGAACACAAGCTACGTTTTCTGCTTTTATGCACTTCTGCCAAAAGCCAATAGAAAGCTTTTTCCCCCCAGAGTTACTATGAATACTAAATGTGTACATAATTCTTTTTTACATTTTTAATACAGAAGTAAAATTTAAAATATGCATGCACATCTAATCTATTTCCTATCTTTAAATGCAGGGAGTATATACACAGTGCTTGGATCTTAGCTTAAGCTGACTTTAGCATTACTAAATAAACAGTATTTCAATACATCCACATAACTTCTGTTTAGATAATCTCGAAATTGTATTTAATTTGCATTGAAAATAAAATTTCATCAGTCAAAGTACTAAGATTTCTTTATTTTGCCATACTTCAAAGTAAGCTAATTCAGATTCCAAATCTCTCAGAGTTAATAGCATTTTCCAGACTAAGTAAGACTTGTCTGTGGTTCTGCACCATTTGTTGTAAGAATTGGTTTGCATATGGTAAAGGACAAGTGCCAAGGTTCAGATTTTTGTTACTGATTCTGGGTACTTGATACTGATACTTCCTCTCTAACCTGGTCAAAATAGATTTCTGTGTATTTTCATCAATTTTCTAAGATACAAAACCAGGAGCAGCAGCTTTCTCTTTTAAAATAGTCCAGTTAAACTAAATTAACAGCCACAAGCTGTTAGGCTTCTTTCATGGAAGCCATTACAGGGCGTACAATGTAACATCATATTTCACATAAAATGTGAAATTTGCAAAGGAACCTGGCAGATCTCATTTCTATTCTAACACAAAGTATTCTTATAATTTTATAAGATTTTCATCTTTTCAGCATAGCAGACAAGCTGCACACTAAAAGCTGCATGTTCTTGCATAAATGATTGGTGCAGAGAGCAAGGGACAAAAGAATTTGGTGGAAATATGACTGCTGAAACACAAACAAAATTCTGGCTCTAATATAACAAATTACTCAAAATTATTTAACTACAATCAAATTTGACATTGCTGTCACACTTTGTATCTGTAGAATGGAGACCATCAGATATATTAAGCTGGAGGAAGTAGAGGAAGTAACTCAAAAACTCAACATAGTCCTACTCTTGCCTTATTGCAGAAGCTCTTCCTCTTTGGTTTGATTACTAATTCTAGAAGCTAATCACAAAGCAGAGTGAGGAGAAAGGTGAGAGAACAAACAAAGGAACCCTACAAAAAAACCCTGTACTACTGATTTGTGTCCAAACAATGACAACTTTCACTAACTATACACAGTAACTCCTTCCATCATTCCTCCTTTAGGAAGATGACTGCTGATGACATGGGAAGCCTCAATGTTCACCAAATACTCTCCTCACCATCACTGAATCGGAGAACTTCAGAGGGAAGCAGCAGTGGACATAGAAAGCATAAACATGGAACAATCCAGTTTGGAAGATCATCCAGGCCAACCAACATTTTGTGAGAAAAATCTGTTAAATCAGTAAATTATTAGAACACATACCGATATCTGGATTGAAGATTTCTTCCACAACCAACTGAAAAAATTCTTTGGAAACACCTCCTTCATCTACCCCTTGCTCTCCTTCAAATTCAACATACAATTGCTTCTTCAAGTCTGCAGGATTTTCCATGGCAATCATCTCTAGCTATTGAGTGAAGAGAGAAATATTTCATTAGTAAATCTGTTTACTAGAACAGATTAGTATCAAATAACTAAACCAAAAGTACCCACCAAAATTAAGACGAAAGCGAGTACAAATTGCAACAGTAAAATAAGAGAAATCAATAGTAATGCTAAACCACTCTAAGCATGTGTTAGAATCTGGGGATTAACACAGTAAGAAACTTACCACAGAACTGATCTGTTAGCCCATTAAAGCTCACAGGCTGTTAGCCTTCTCTATTTCTATTCTTTTAAGCACTTATTTTAAATAAGTTATCATTGTTTTGCACACAATTCACAGAAAAAGGAATAAAAGATGTGTTACTGGGCTAATTAAATTCATCTGACAATGAAGAGTCTGCAATACGATCCACATGTTTGACAATAAACGGCTTTGTGAAGGGATTACACAGACATGTTTCCAGAATGGAAGACAGAAAATAAGGCTTTGATGAGTAGTTGCATCTGTCAAACAAAGAGCTGGGGAAAAAATCCCTAAAACCAAAAAAGACACTACTATTACAGTCAAATCAACCCCCTCTTCTTGACCCTAAATGAGGAAGTCTCTGCTCTTATTTTTTCAGTGCCTTTAAACAGGTCTACTGCACTGTTTCTATGAAAGTGAAAATTCATTTAAGGCCAAATAGAAAATCCAATGTTTTACAAGAAAGGGTTTCAAGTCTATATAAAGGCCATTAGAGGTCACAGAATCGCAAAACACTTTGCATTGGAAAGGATCTGGAAAGATCATCTTGCTCCAAACCCTTTTGCCATGGGCTGGGACACATTCCAGTAAACCAGCTTGCTCAAAGCCCCATCTAGCATGACCTCAAAAAGTTCCAGGGACAGGACATTAATAACTTTCCTGGGCAACCTGCTGCAGTGTCTCACAACCTCCACAGTAAAGAATTTCTTCTGAATATCTAAACTTCCTCTTGTCCCATCACTACATGCCCGTGTAAAAACTTCCTCTCCAGTTCTCATCAGCCCCCTTTAGGTGCTGGAAGGTTCTATAAGGTCTCCCTGGAGACTCCTGTTCTCTGGCTGAGCAACCCCAACTCTCCCAGCCCGTCTTTACAGGACAGGTGCTCTGGCTCTCTTATCGTTTTTGTGTCCCTCTTCTGGACTCAACCCAACAGGTCCACATCCTTCTTATGCTGTGGACTCAGAGCTGGATGCAGCAATCCAGGGGGAAGTCTCACAAGAGTGGAGTAAAAGGGGACAGTCACCTCCCTTGACCTGCTGGCCATGCTGCTTTTGATGTAACCCAGGGTATGGCTGGATTTCTGGCTGTGAGTGCACATTGCCAGCTCCTTCACTTACTTACAACAAAAATGTATCCTTTCAGTAAATCAAAAGTTAAGCAAGAATATTTTGCAGCTGATAAGAAATACGCTACTTAAAATCATAAACACATTGGTTAAATGTACACAGCACAATTAGACTAAACATACCTATGTGGCAAAGAAAACTCAGAAGCAATAAATTAAGGCACAGATGGACCTGTATACTCCTCTACCAAGACCACTGACTTGAGAGATTTGCCTCTGATTCAGGCTACTGCAAATTGCACTTACCAGCAGGCATCCTTAGCATGCTAAACCTCACTTTTTCTTTCACTACCGTACCTTATCCACACATGCCAACACTCTTTACAGCCCAGAATTTTACTGCAGAAGTGTAAAGTAAAACAGGAACAGAAGAGAGAAGGTAAAGGCAGCAGTAATAACACCACTGATTCATAAAATCACACCACCAGCAAGACACATTTTCCCCTGCTAACTGCCAAGTCAGCCAGACATGATCCATGCAGCACAGCAGGGCAGGATGGGTGACAGAGTTAGGGTGGTTATCATAACAGGTTTGAAGACTTTGAAGCACTCCACGCAAAAGGAGTACGTGGAGAAAAAATTGCACTGCCTGGTATTGAAAACTGCATTTGGAAAGAGAGAGAGTGTAATTTCACAGCATTTAAATCTCAGATCAAAAAACATGAAGGCAAACCATGAAGACCCCAATAATGAGAGCAAGTGAGACTAGTCTGTATTTCAATAAGCAAACTATAGGATTTTCTGAAAAATTCATATATGTACTACCTAAGACACTTGTGTAAAAAGTTATTTTCCTAGGATAACAATGGAACTTAAGCCATGTTCCAAAGTACAACTTGCAACTTTTGAGAACTAGAGAGCTAGCACTTATTTTAAAACCGTAAATACAAGTTAAATGTTCAAGCTGGAGAGACAGAAATTCTCCTAATTTGGATCCCTTCCACTTACAACTGACAGCAATAAACTTGTAGGGTTTCTTTTTCCCCAGTCACGACTTCGTTGGCTTTGTAGTCTTTACCACCAGTAATTTACTACATTGCATGTTTTATGAATTTTTGTGAATTCTGAGAAAGCAAATGTTGTCTCTGCTTTTCTTTTGGGACAGCAACCTTTTGTACTAGTGTGATGGGTCTCTTGTGTCATGGAAATGCACTAAGTGTTCATATTTATACATCTAGAGCAGTTAAAGCAAAATTATTTTTTGGCTGAGAAAAAACAGCATAAAAAAAGAGGAGGGAAACAGTCTTAGTTGAGCAATGCTTAGGCAGATTAGAACAAGAGCACTGGCTGTCTGCAAGGGAGACAGATAAAGGATTACCCAAAAGCCAGTATTTTGAGCAAAGCCTGATGCTCCTTGAAGTAGATTCTATAAGCAGGAAAATGCTGCTAAGCTGCTCAACTGAAAGTTGTGGGTTTAGCTGCTCCTTTGAATATTTGTGCCAACACTGATGCTTTAAAATAAAAATTGAATGCAGTGGGAAACAGCAGCAGACACAACAATAAGGACACACTAGATTTTAGCAGAACTGCAGCAGTGTTTCTGTAGTAGGGAAGTATGAACTTCAGTTATAGCTGTCTGGTTCTTGGGTTTTTTGGGGCCTTTCTTTTTTTGTTTTTAGTAATTGCAGCTACCTCAATCTTGTCAACACAGATACTGCTGGATAAACACAATCCAGCTGTGTGAATTACCGAAGTTTTAGAAGTTGTTTTCTGTCACGATGGTTTGACTGGCCAAGTCATTGAAATAATCATCATGTTTTCCAGGGACTTCCTAAGAAGCAGGTGTGTAGCATGTCTAAAGCAGCAGAAGAATGTATTAATTGAAAAGCTGAAAGCTGAGAGATGTTATAAAGCATATCTATATTTTGTTTGCTGAAACACAACACCGTAGCACAACTTAAGAGACTGGGTGATTTTACTTTGTTTACAGAATAACACTGCTTTCCTGAAAGACAGGAATGTTCACTGAATGTCAGAAATATGACAGCATTTAACAGCTTAATGCAACGCCAGAGTTTGGCAACTAGCTTAAAACTGATAGCAACTGAACTAATTTCTATGCAGTTAAAAATGATCACAAACCACCTTACGCTCTAGCATAACATAAAAGTTCTCTTTCAGGCAAAGGCAGGAATACTTTCCAGACTAGATAGCAAAAATTACAGTATACATCTAATTAAAGCTTGAAAGTACCAGTGACACATCATGACATAATTTGGTTAACACATTTTACTAAAAAATGGGATGGAAAGTAATAGTTACAGTGACACAGAAGCCTCTTCTCCAGCAGTACTTTACAGTTCATGCATTTGGAGCTTGCAAACATCAGCAGTCACATGTTCTGCATCCTACCAAGGCATACCAGTGATAACATTTTCACCTGGACACACCAACTTTGACTTGGTCTAAAACAGTATCAGATCTCCTGAAGTACTTCGCTGCTAATATGGGAGAGAATCTCCTTACTGGGTTCAGGTGTCACGTATGAGTTTTGGTCATCAAGACACTCAGCCGAGTAATTTACTAGCAGGAGAGGGTTGCTGCCTACTAGCTGTCTACACCCCATGAGAAATTTGTCAAAATGAGTTTCTAATTTGCAAGCAAGTACAAGCCAGGTTCTGCTGAAGGAATCCACCACATTTTCATTTGCAGAAGTTGTGTGTCAGAACTCACACCCTTTAAATTACTGCTACCTGAGAAGAACACCACATAAAACCTGGGCCATGGGGGTGGGGGAAGAGTAAACTCAGAAAGGGGATGAAAGAAATAGCTCTTGGGGAATGGAAAGGCAGAAGAGGGGATTTAAGGATATATTTCCTTTCATTCACATTTACACAACATGACTCAGCAGTACAGCTAACCTGTTAAACCTGTTAAGATAGAAAAAAAACCCATGTTAAGTGCTTTCAGGAACTGCAAACTGAGCTACCAACTCCCAAATAGAAGGGTTCCTTAAAAAAAGTGGGGATTAAAGTTTTAAATTCCTACATTCCACCCTTGTCCCCAGGTGACTTTTCAAACTAACATGCAAATAAGTATATAATAAGTATATTATACAAAGAAAGATATTTCATCAAATAATTTCCAATAAAAAATGAAAAATAAATTTCTGAGGCAAGTTTCGTACATGCAAAGAATCTGAACCATGAATTTGTAAATAAAATTTTTCCTTAGATGTATGGGTTTCAGGGAACTAAGATTCTCTTAATAAGCAACTTAAAACAAAATATTACTTTAAAGGTATTTAAGAAGTATCAAATTCTTAGTAAAAGAAAAAAAGTCCTAAAAAAAAAGTATCACTTACCAGTGTTCATATTTGCTTTAATGAGGTCCAAAAGGTGAAAAGATATTCATACTGAATTACAAAAGCTAAAATATTAAGTATTGATAGGAGAAAAACTTGGTAATGACGTTATTAGCTCAACTAATTAAGAGGTCAGTATTTAGCGTGTTTGCAAGTAACTGCAAATGCTGAACAATGTATTTGTTTGAAAAATATTCAACCTCAATAAGGAAAATATGATTAAGACAATCGCAACCTCATTTTAGTCAATATTCTTGAAAATTATTTTATCAGGAAGTTATCGCTTATTCCATATATACTCAAAAAAGTCTTCACTGACTGTTCTGTAAAGATGCAGGTCTAGCGACCTAAATAGTAGGTCCTTACAATTCAAAAAGGTCTGTAAATATTCAAACCCCTGAAGTCAAAAAAAAAAAAAAATAAGAAATTCGAGGGTAAATATGCTGGTAGTCATAATTAATTACCTGTAATTTAAGCATGTTTAGAAACATTTTGTCACTGAAGAGATCTAAGAACATGCTTCCACTACTGAAGATCAGTATCTTGGAAAGATCTTTCAGGTATTTTTCAGTGAGACCCTTCCTAAGTTCAATACTGAACACCCAAAACTGCAGCCATCCATGATGCAAACTCATCCAGTGCAGCTTTCACTCAGGTTTGATGCTGTAAGTGCTGCTACAGAAGCTCATGGTACCCATCTTAGATGGCCATCAGAGCAAACTGCTTTAAGGCTTAGGACATGAGACTGAAGAGCTTCCTCCAGACCTGTTTCAGACCAACTAGGAAGTCATTGTGAAAATGACTAAAATCTCTTCTCAACCAGTTACAGAGAGTACCAGTAACAACAGCATGCAATTCTTGAACAGATCAGGCACTCCCTGATGAAAGGTGACAGCGTGGAACAATATCTCCCCTGGAATAGCTTCCCAGCCACCAGCACAATTGCAGCTCAGAGATTTCCTGAGGTTTGCTTGTGGCTCACATCAAAATGCCTGTAACGTCCATTAGCTCTTGAATGATCTTTCTTTCATGAAGAGTTACAGGTCCTGGGCAAAGACATTCACCATTTTAAGGTACACAGGGTGAAAAAAAGGTCATTTTGCTTACATTAAGCCTGATTCTTGATAATAAAACAAGGGGCTACCAGTTAAGAAAAGCAGTATATCTCACACAACTTCTCCATCCATCTTTTATGTCCTCTCCATCATCTTTTTTACCCTTAAGGGGACTGTACAATTTCTTTGAAGAGACTCTTGAGTTCTCCAAATGCATTTCTACTGCATCCTTTCTGATATTAAAATGAGAAGAAACAAATGAAAGAGAGCTGCTAGGCACATTATGGTCAACAGCGACCTTATATGTTTCCATTCCTAAACACTTCATGGGGAATATTTAAAATATATTACTTGTGAACTGACATTTTGTATCATCGGTTAAAACACATCAGTAATTAAAAGGTGGATTCCTACACTTCCTACATTTATCAATACAATTTTCCCTAAGTCCACATGATCCCACAACAGCTACCTTGCAACATCCGTTTGAAACAGCACATATTCCCTTCTTCCACTGTAGATGGCACACCTACATTCATCTCCATTTTACAGAATATAATCTATTTTCCACTTCTGAGAAATGCCTGGGCTGCACTTGGTCTTGTTGGCTACCACTACAGTTTAGTTCAGACTACACGAATTTAGAACAATTTTATCTTTTTCCTTTATTTTCTGTCCCAGAATAAACAGTTTAAAATCCTTATTTTCCTTGGGGCTCTGACAGTCAAGTCACCCTAATTTAGCATGCTCTGACAGCTTAAATTACCAGCCATAGGAGGATCCATGGCACCTGCCCAGGCATGTAACTCAGGCCGCTAGGCTGTGCAAGGGCTGCTGCAAGTGCATCACAATTTAGATTAGTATGTTTGAGCTTAATCTGATTTAAATTTCCCAAACTTCCAACAGGCCAAGAGTGTGCACAGCAGTGACTGCTGTGGCCTGTTGCAATTCAATGTTGCCCACAAGCTTTTTAACCTACACTAAACAATTTTTTTTCTCCTCAAAGATTTCAACTTCCACAACACGCAATATGTGAAAGAATGCCTTTCCTCTTATTTATAGATTTTCCTTCTTATTACCAGCATAAAGATGAAGGTTTACTTTTCTTCTGCTGGAATTGAAATTAAAAAGAACATCTTAAAACTGGCGCTTATGCTCTTTTAGCTCCTCCTCTCCTAAAGAGAAAGTACTGTCCCTCCCTTTTTATCAGTATTTATGTGCCCAAAACCGAACATTTAAGGAATAAACTCCATTACAATAATATGACAAAATGTAACTGGACATAACTCTACGTCTGACAGAGTAAAATTACAAAGAGTATTCTTAGAAAACACAGTATTTTTATATTTACTTGTCTAATATAAAGTTGAGTTTACAGACAGGAGCCATTTCAGCACCACAATCTTATTTTTTCTTTTGGTACTGAAGACAAATGTTTTCCCTGACAAGTCACAATGTCAGCCATTACCATGAAGCAGCTAACCCAACTAGAAATTGCTAGGCACACAGAAAAATCAAGGTAGGAGCTCATTTAGGGGCTCTCACAATTGACCTTCGGTGGCAGTTAAAGTCATCAAATTTAACTACAAGTAACAGCTGGGCGGAAAGGCAAAAATCAGGTAAATTTCCCGAAAACCTCCCTAAATAGCTCTCTAGGTCTTCAGTGACAAGTTTTAAATCCATGGGTAAGTTTAACAATTTGCAAACCTTGTGCTTTAATAACAGAACATGGGAAAATGAGTTTTTGAAAATTACCAGCTTAAACAAACAAACAAAAAAAGGAAAGGTCCTAGAATTAAAGAACATATTTAGGTCATATATGGACCTATTTACTGTAAAATACTTTGTATCCTGTATGCTTCCCCTCTTTCAAAAATGTACAAAGAAATGGCTTTAAGTTTTAACTTCGTAAGTGAGCACATTCAGGAACAGGCTGCTCTTGTACTTCTCTGGTATTAACAGGTCTGTCTTTTCCTTTCTCAGTCATATCAGTATTTGCACCAAATTGCAACAATGCTTTATTTCTAGAAATTTAGAAATCCAGACAAAGAGTACACAACTAGAAAGTTTTAATTTCAACTTCCATCTGAAAATCCCTTACATCAGAGGACTATCCAGGACAGTGCAGAGGACAAAAAAACAGAAGTTGGTCATGCGCACCATTAAGATCTGTGCAGGATCTGATAATGGGGAATAAGAGCTACTTGACACTTTCAAACACCTAATTCTGCAACCACTCTGAGCAGAAGTAGTTCTGCTGAACATACAAATCTTCAGCATCATGCTTATAATTCAAACAATAAAGTTATCTGAGATTGTTCCAGAGGAAATCTAGTATCTGTGCACTCACAGAGAGTACTTTTCAATAACTCCAAGCCCATGTAGCTTGCAGCAGTCAGACACAACAAACCCCAGCTCCACGTTGCTGCGTGACTTACCCGGACAAGAGCATCATCGATGATGTGATCACGTCTCACTTTAAGTCGCAAATATGGGTTGAGCTGCTGCCCTTGAACTAAGCTGTAGAGCACAGTTATGCGTCTTTCACTGTACATCCGGATCCTATTGTCGTAATACAATCCCAGGTTCTTGGTAACAGCATTCAATATGAAGGGACAGGTCATAAACGAGAATTTATTCTCTGTTTCTACTTTGAAGAAAGTGTAGTCTTTGTCCATTTCTAGAACATCATTCAGTGGTTCATTAATAAATTCTTCAAAAGGGATAAGTGGTTTTCTGCAATCTATAGTTTTAACACCAAGTTCAGTTTCCAGTGGGTCCACTCGAGGACCTTTTTTATTTCTTCTTTCCTCACCCAACAGCTCTTGAAGAGTTAGTTCACTTGATTCTGGGATGGGTTCTTCATCTTCCTCTTCATTATGATCTGTATCCACATCCCCTCCTACTACATTTGCATAGTAAACCATTTTCAAGCACTTTGAAGCAGCAACAACAGCATCATCATCATTCACTAGGTTACGACTATTGAACTCGTTGCTTATGACTTTGTAAGTAATAAGTTGCTGAAATGTTTCCATCATTCTCCGAATTTGATCTGCTCTGTACTTAGACCACAATCTCACCAATTTTGCTTGAGCTGCAAGGGGTAGTTTGCTCATTGCTTTGCAAAACAACGGTAGAGCCATTTCCAGATATTCTGGGCTATGAAGATTGCCATTCTCCATAACGATAATAAACAAATTCAGATAGTTAGGATCCCGAGAGTACACATTATGGTAAGTCAAGTCACATTCCACATTAGGTGACAAGTACACAAGTGCATTTAAAAAGGCAGTTTCTATTTTTTCATTAGAAAGTAACCTATCATAGACCCGTCTGACTGCTTCAATATCTACAGACACTTCATCTGGGCCTAGTTTTTGGAGGTTATTATCTCCTTGTGTGTTATCACCTATTCTTGATGACGAAGATGACGATGCACCAGAATCCTCTTCCATAGCAGCAGCTGAACAGGCAGCTTTTTCCTTTTCATCTTCATCTTTGTCTTCATCCTTTCCTTGAAGAGACTTGAGCTCCTCCTTGGTGTGCTGCTTGGTTTTTCGGAAACTCTGTACCAGTGCTTCAGCACTAGAAAACACTCTCCCAATCACCCGGATTAAAGGGGAATAATCCTCTTTTTCTCGACATAGTTCCAGAATTTCATATATCTTGTCTTCTGTTAGAAAAGTCACATCTATAAAAAAGATAAAGTTATTAATTTTACTAAGATAAAAATCAAAAAGATAAAATACTTCTGGTTTGCCCTACCCAAGAGATCTGTGTGTCATATCATCCTTAAAACTGCAAAAACAGTGTCAGAGCTGAATAAATTCAAGACATACTTTATAATTTCATTAGCAAGAAAAATCATTATTTCATTCACTGACTTGGTAAAATATTTTATTCATGGATGTCAATCAGAGAATGTGCACAATGTTGAAACTGTTTTGCAGCCAATTAACTACATTTGGTAGTTAACAGTACTGTATTGTCTAAACAAGAGCAATCAGTAAGAGGTTTAAACTTTATGAGACTTAATGAATAAGGCTGCAACAACACAGTCTTCTGGTAAATCCGCACAGTTAATGTGTAAGTCACTAAACTAAACAAACTAGACTGCATCATCCTCTTTTTTCGAACACAGCACATGTTTATGGACTTCACACTTTTTTTTCCTTAAAACCAAACCTTGAAGAAAAGACTCAATCGCTTGTTTTGTGGTATGTTGATGGGAATATAAGATTTCTTATTTCTCTTTTTAATGCTTTTTGCAACTGTTTTTATACTAAATTGATGCCTGAAAACCCTCCCCAAACCCTCAATATATGCTCTGAAATTTATGCTACCTTCTGAATTACACATACAGTGCAACATATAGATTATTTCTTTGTACATTATGCTTCACTAAGATAAGCAATTTGGGTATACTCATCAACATGCTATTCAGATGAACAAGATAGTTAACACACATCTGCGCCAAATACCTGTCTGTTTTCCCTCTCCCCAAACTCCTGATACAAAACAAGTCATTTGAAGGGTCCATTTGTTATTTGAAATTTTCCTTTCTCTTTAGAAAAAAGAAAGAAAACAATATTTATAGCTTTCTATGTTATGTCTCAAACAGAACCCACAGATGCTTTCACATCAGGTGATGATTTAGGGTAGGATTACCACATGGTAAGACCTTGAAAAGATATTCTGGTTTAAGCAGATTCTTCTGAACTGACACACAATTTAGAACTAAAACAGAATCTGTTTAATTGCATCTTTAGAGATCTAGAAAACATCTCAGAACTGTATTCACCAACCATGTAAGAACTACCTACCTCTGCAGAAAGAATGCTATCATTTTAATAAAGACATGTTTAACAAAGATGCTGTACATTAAAATATTTTGAAATGTAATTACCTAGACTGATACTCATTCCAAGAAGTCATTAAATTAAAAATGCAAACTAGATGATGCAAAGACAGACAACCTATTGACTTTCACAGAACCCCAAGTCTTTTAAGGCACATCTAACACAGGAAAGGTTAAGCTTATGCCACTCTACTTAGGTTGACTCCAATCTGAAGATACTGAGAAAGCTCAAAACTAAAATCTGTCTTGTTAAAAAACAGCTCTATTGAAACCATTATGAAAGGATTCAAGCTTAGTACAACATCTATTTTTATTTGCTGAAGGACATGCGCAAGAAGAATAACTCCTTTTAAAAGAAGTTTTAATTTTCTCTTTTAATTTTAAAAGAGAAATTTAACTGCTGATACAGATGATGTCCCTTGAGACAGCTCCTCAAAATGAGGACCACAGTCTCACAGAGTCTGGATCACAGACATTATTCATAGCATAAAAATTACCAGCGCAAGTTGACAATTTAACAATATAACGCATTTCAGATTTCCATACTTAAAACAGGAATTCCTCATTCACTCTTTTAAACATTTTAGTATTACAGGAACTAACCATGTGCTATTTCCAGTTAAAATATTTAATAGTATCATCAGCAATTTCCTAGCAGCTTGAAGTTCTATCCCATGACCAGCCTGTAATTGAGCTGCCATAAGGGCCTGCCCCATTTTTACTTTACAGCGCTGAGAACAGCTAGAGGAAAACAAACCTTCATCATAATACAAGCCAATTTTAGCTGACTTGTGTCTGGATCTGTGAGCATTTACATGCCTTTTCCTCTTATGTCCTCTATTTCAAACAAGCAATCCAGTAAAGCAACTCCTTCCTCCCAGACCTTGTTCTCAGTAATACTGCATATGAAGTCAGGTTTTAACAGTGATCCTTGACTATGAAAAAGACTGTATGTGATCTATATATTGCCAACACCACACTGCCTAATTAGCAAATTTATTAATTATATTTTCTTTATCTCTTACGAAAGCTTTGTTATTGTTGTGTGCTTGCTGCCTATCAACTGACCTTCTCTGTTTCCAATTTAATATTTTGGTGATCAAAACTGAAAATAGATTCCCAGGTAATGATAACATCAATTTTTAAATGATGCTTCCTCTCTGATTACAACTGTAACCTATGCTTTTCTGTATTTGTGATTTCTCTATTTCCTTGTTTGTGGACTGCTATCTAAGGTATTACTGAGATGCTGACTATGGCTTCCATGCATTTTTTTCCTCAAAGGTAACAGTCTTTGGGCTTAGGACTCGAGAAAAGTAATTTAAGTAATTACTTCTGAAGGATATTTCTTTCAATTTATTTAGAACTTTCAATCCTATGTCAAGCATAAAAGCAAGTCATACATCCTTTTCCTTGGCTTTGTTAAACTTAGCTGCAATTTTCCCAGTAACTGTTGTAGCACATAGACCTTAAAAAATTCTGAGTGCTAGATTCTTTAGACATCATCCAATTCCATAGGTAACTAAGCCTCAGATGGGCTTTAAGAATGCATTAAAGTTCTCTGTCTATACAGCTACAAAGAAACGTCAGTACTTGTGATGCCCCAAAAGAGGAAGTCTGAGTCACTGCTGTAGCGAACAGACTGTCTCTGGAGGTAAGATGAGAAGACCCTTAGGTACCTGCCTTGGGGAGAGGGGATAGTTAGAGAGAATAAGGAAAATTCTGTATCTGAAAAGCTCCATTAAAAATACAAAATAATCAAGAGACAAAACACAAAACAGACTTAATGCGCCTCTTTCTCATCTAATGCTACATTGCCTTCCCTTTCCCAGTGTTTGCCTCCCTGCTTATTCAGATCGTAAATAATTTGGGGACAAATTTATCCTTGCATCAGATAAAAAACAAACTGATGCTGCTATTGACTGGAACATCTTGGGTTGCTTCTAACACAGTACTATGTTTTATTGCTGATTCTGTAGCGTTTTTAAAATCTTTTCTGTAAACAATTTCACTTTCTTTAGCTAAAATAAATGGATTTGGACTTGTGTTTACACCACTTTCTGCCACAATACTTAAAAAAGGTCTGCTCAAAGGTAAATGGCTTTAATTACATTTGGCCTAGTGTCTGGACGTGTTTGCATCACGAGTTTTGGCGACAACTAACATCATTCTATTAGTATGTATTTACAATTAGAGAGTTTGAAAAGCTAAACAGATGTACAGAACAGTATTTCATTTTACAATGGCTTAAAAACAACTGTGCTCAAACATTTTTAGCTTAGTGAATGTATTGCCTATCACCCACTGTATCATTTTTTTCATCTGTTAAGTTTCTTAGCATAGAATCTGGAATTAGCTAAAGTATAACTTTTATAATTTCTTAACTGCAGAAGAGTTAAGAAACTAGCAAAACTAAAACAGTCATAGAAAAGCACTTAAAGCTTTTCCGTATTTGCAAAAATCATTATTATTGTAAGACAACAAATGCATGTTTATTTCAACAGAGATATGGTCAAGATCTAGGTCTGGAATCAATGTTTAGCATTAATCCACCCATTTTTCTGAAATCATAATAAAATACTCAACTGTCTAATACTCTATTTTACTGAAGTCAGCAGAACACCATCAGAGTGAATTCTGTTGGCTCATACTCGTGCAAATGAAATGTGTTTTATTTTACAAAAATTGTAAACACTTACCTTTAAAGTCATCTCTTGGGCCTTGCATTTCCTTCTTGTTCATTTTTCTGTCAGTGCAGGAATTGTTATGGGCACCTTTGGAATTGTTTTCTAGGTAAGCTGAGCTCGTTCCTTTCTTGGAGGGATGAGGATCACAGAGTTTTGCATTAATCTTATAAAGCTCGAGGGCCTTAATGGCTGCTGCATTGTTATCCATACGGAGAAAAGTTGGACAGGAAGCACAAAATTCATTCGTGCAGGCTTCATTTCCACAGCCCTCGGTTAACTGGTGGTAGTAGCGCTCTATTAGATGCTTTGCAGCTGCTCGCTTCCTGTAGCAAACATTCAAACAGTAAGTACAAGGATTAGTGGAGCTTTCACATACAAAGCTCATTCAATAGCATCAGCAAGGCAGAGATTAGTCAGGCACTGAAACACAAGATTTCTGTCAGAAAGAACACATCAGAAGATTTTTTAAAATGCAGGATTCTCATCTTGACAAATGCAAATATATTTAATACACAATTTAATTTGTGGGTTCTATGTAAGTGAAAGATAAATCCTGTTTATGCATAGTTTTCAGCTTTACATGGTAATGCTACAGTGGAGACAATCTTGTACAGTTCTGAACAATCTCAGCTGTCGCTACAAAAGAGAGCAATTTGAATGCAAAACAAGGCTGCAAATGAATCAGAACTGGATGTTGTACAGGTGTTGAATCTAATATATAGTACTGAGGCATGGTGGCCACTGACAGATGGAAGAGGCACGAAACAAACAATTCAGACATTTATTTAGCAGTCCTATCAATACTACACAATTTTACCCATTTTAACAAGATTCCAGATGACTAAATTATCATATTTATTCTATTTAAATACACACAAAAAAATATTCCTTTATTAATTAAACTGATGCCAAAAACACAATTACAGATGCGCTCAAGGCTGAATATATTTCTCCTCAGCCTAAATAAATTATATGGTTCTCTAAAAAAGGAAAAAAACCCAAAAAAGTGGTATCTGCCAAATCGTTTTGTTTCTCCTGCCATCATAGGTGGTAAGTATGTATTCTGAAAAATCACAGCTGTATTGCTGTACAAGTCCATGTGCTCAGTACTATATATATGCACAAAAGAAAATGTAACTGTCATTAATAAAGTCACAGACTTCTGCAGAAACATGCAAATAGTAAAGAAATCACTGGAAAGCTGCAGGTAATCAGGACAGAAGCAGCTGCATGCAGCACCAAGAGCACATATGACCACATTTTGGAAAGAAAGCCCCAAACGTCAACTTCATTTAAGATATTAAGTTATTAATGAAAACTACCAACTATGAAAGATGTCCAACATTTTGACTATGTGTAACATATGGGCCTTTTACATAACTTCAGTGATATAGTACTATAAAGATTAGAGCATCAGAAATTGTAGCATTAACTTAAAATTGCCTTTCCTGATGTTGATGCATGCACAGATTCTGCATAGAACAAGTACTTCAGAAATGAACTAACTGATAGACTGGTACTACTCAGCACTTGCTGCACCTTACTGTTAATAATGGCTGTTTAAATAGCAGTTTCAATGCAGCTACTTTAGAAGTGAAAACGTTCAGAGTGACTGCTGAGGTGTATATTACTCAGCAGTAACACCTTTGCTTCCTTCTCTTCATCCTTCAAGATCTCATGATGCCAGAGAAGAAAATACATCTTACAAGGAAAACAATTACTTTGATGTCTACCTGAGCTTTCAAATGCCCCAGTACATTTCAAGGGGAAAAAAAAACACACAAAAAACCAGCTGAGAAGAAAGGTTTTCCTGGGACTCTGAGATGGATGAGGAAAAAAAAAAAAAAAAAAGGCAGCATAAGCAATATGATTAAAACCATCACTGTATAAAAGGGAATAGCTGCATTCTAATGCATTCTAATCTAAGGAGAGAGTTCTAGTCTCTCACATTTTTATATGTAGGCTTGGGAAAATCTGCCTCTCTCCATGTACATCTAAAAATAAGTGGATTTTTTTTAAATCTTGTCTTTCATACTTCAGCCATTAGTATAGACTTTAAAAAAACCCACCCAAACTCTGCTAAAGCAACAGTGTTTTAATACAACTAGGACCAGTACATGATTTCAGAAACAACTATTTCTGAATGCAAAATTTTGTGCTTTGATCATTCCTGATTTTCAGTCATTCCAGACCTCCATATTTAGAGTGTGCAATACTGTAATTTGTAAGCAGGTTAAGTATTTCGTATGGAAAATTTGAATTTTTACAACTGAGCTGTGGCCACCTTTGCACACCTTTCTAGCTCACACACCTAGTTTGGTTAAAGTTATATCAATGTATAAACACTGGTGTATTAACAACACATTTTTCATCTTAAACAACACTCCACTTTAATAAGGTCGTATCTGAGGTGCCAGTAGATAAAGCTAAGCTTAGACTGGTCTCTAACAGCTAACTTCTGATGAATTCAATTTTAATTTTTTTTTAGTTTAGTTTTTAGCTACCAATTACTTCTCAAACTTTCCTATCCCTACAATAAGGCTGTTTGTACAAAAACTTTTGACTTGTAGCTGGAGACGCTCTGACTCAAGTTCTGTGAAACTCTATTATATAGAGACAGAAGGTCAGACTAACAGCTGTATTTTTAAATTTTGTTTTAAAACAAGTATAGAAGCGAACAATATGGTGTACTAGAATACAGCAGTATTAGAATGGAACAACATCCTTAGCTGGAAGGGACCCATAAGGATCATCAAAGTTCAGCTTCTGGCCCTGCAGAGAACCATTCTCAAGAATCACACCATCTGCCTAACAAACACTTCTTGAACTCAGATAGGCCTGGTGCTGTGATCACTTCCGTGGGGAGCCTGTTCCAGTGCCCAACCACCCTACAGGTAAAGAATCTTTTCGTAATATCCAACCTAAACTTTCCCTGATACAGTTTCATGCTATTCCCTCGATCAGTGCCTTCCCCTCTGCTTCCACTCATCAGGAAGCTGTAGTCCATGATGAGGTCTCCCTTCCAGTGTCCTTCTCCAGGCTGAACAAACCAAGTGACTGCAGCTGCTCCTCATACAGCCTCCCAGAAATCCAGAAAGATGACATCAACTGGCTTCTCTTGATCAACTAGATGGATTACCTTGTCATAAAATGAAATTAAGTTTGACATGAACCCATGCTGTCTGTGACCAATGACTGAATTGTCCTTCAGGTGTTTTTCAGTAACTCCCAGAATAATCTTGTCCATAATTTCACCAGGCACTGATGTGAGACTGACAGTCCTGTAGTTTTTAGGATCATCCTTCCTGGCCTACTTGAATATTGGGCCAACACTAGCAGCGTCCAGTTGACTGAGACCTCTCCAGAATCCCAAGATCATTGAAAAATCCTTGAGCGAGGCCTTGAGATGACATCAGCCACCTTTTTGAGTATTTTTATACGAGTTCCATAAAGCTCCATAAACTTAGAGGGATCCAGATGGATCCTCCCCCCTCTCCCTGGCAGCTATTCCACAGACTTTTCACATTACCTCAGACAAATGATTTAAGTATGTAAATAAATAAATAAATTAATTTAAGTGAGGACAGAGACCTCAGAAGGTAAAGAGAATTTACCAAGCCTTCCAAAAGAGCTACATTTCTGAGGTTCATTGATAGAAGCACTTACACAAAATGCAGTTCTGAATAAATCAATTTGTGATTTTACAACACAGTAGAGTATCCCATACCACATTCCCACTGGTGTACTTCAGGTGTTATTATCTCTGTTCATTGCCAAAAGTCCACATTTCCTATTTCTAATTTTTTCAGCAAAAGAACTCGTAGCATACTCTCTATATTATCCAAAAGTGAAAACTTGATCTCCTTTGACATTCCCTGTGCCATTTAATATGGTGAAAACTAAAGTTCTTGGCCTGAGGCATTAAAACTGGTTCATCAGGCTAAGTAACATAAAACCACTCTCTATTCTTAGCTCACGCTACACTTGTGAAGACCACGGCTCTCTTTAAGCTCCTATAAAGGGATCTACTGAAGAGCAACTGGTCCCTTAGAACTCAAGGCCTAGTTCGCAGTACATAAGCGCACACAGTTACTACTGTAGTTAAGGCCACAGTAGTGATTGACTTGCATAGACATTTCCAAAGACTTGTTGTAGCACATTCAACTACGAAACTGCACTGGTGTGGCTGCAGTTGTAAACATTTCACAGGCATATCCTTATGTCTGAAGGATAACTAACTTCCCACTCAGTGGGCCTTGTATAACCTCCTCAAGCAATGCTTCAGTGAGGAGGAGAAGCACCTAAAATAGATACCCAACTTCCTTCCCCAAAGTCCAACAATTTCACAAGCACACTTTTCTGTATAAAATGAAATTATCATTCACTGACTTAGTTTTGTAGTAGTTACAGAAAAAAGAATGGCTTTAGGCTTTTCATATGTTCTTTAGCTAATAAAAAGCCAGATAGTAAGTACTTTGCATTTGTAATTTAAATGCTGCCAAAACTGTGGAGTATCACAAGAAACATGTACCACCGAGACAAAGGTGAACTGGGCTGCATTTTCAGGAGTAATTTTTGAATGTCTAAAACCTGTAAAAAACAAGGATTGAGGGTACTGATTCCAAAGATCCTATGAAAAAGAATTTAATTTGCATTTCTCAGATACCTTAAACTATGTACAGAGAAATACCACGTAAAGGAAACTTTTGCCACACAGAAAATCAGAAGTTTAAACATTAAAGGAATTTTTGAAAAATTTGAAGCATGTAGTAATTTAAAGTACACATACAAAGCATTTACATTCAAATTTACATTTATATTCAAAACGTGCCTGAAGTTTAAAACACCTGCATAACTGCATCATTTTTGCTTGCAAGTTTACCTGAATTTTAGAAATACACTTGGATATTTCATACTTGTCTGGAAATACCAGCATGAAATAACATTCTTCTAAATGGCTTCTGCTTAGGACACAGTAATTTTTATATTATTTTTACACATAAAGCTCACATTGGACAGGAGTGTTGATCTGCTGGAGGGCAGGAAGGGATCTGGACAGGCTGGATTGATTGGGCCAAGGCCAACAGCATGAGGTTCAACAAGGTGAAGTGTTGGGTCTGGTGCTTCAGTCACAACAACCCTACAGGCTGGGGACAAAATGGCTGGGAAGCTGCCCACTGGAAAAGGACCTGGGGGTGCCGGTCCACAGCAGCTGAACATGAGCCAGTGTGTGTGCAGGTGGCCTAGAAGGCCAATGACAACCTGGCCTGTATCAGCAGTAGTGTGGCCAGCAGGATGATACTGTGATCATCTCGCTGTTCTTGGACCTTGAATCCCATGTCCAGTTTTGGGCTACTCACTGCAAGGAAGACATTGAGGTGCTGGAGTCCAGAGAAAGGCATGGAGCTGGTGAAGAGTCTGGAGCACAAGTTTTATGAAGAGCAGCTGAGGGAGATGGGGGTGTTTACCCTGGAGGAGGGTCAGAAGAGACCTTATCACTCTCCACAACTACCTGAAAGGAGGCTGTAGCCAGGTGAGAGTTGGTCTCTTTTCCCAGGCAACCAGTGATAGGACAAGAGGAAAATGACCTTAAGCTGTTCCAGGGGAAGTTTAGGCTGGACATCAGAAAGAATTTCTTCACTGAAAGGGTTGTCAAGCTTTGGAATGGGCAGCCCATGGAGGGTGCGGAGTCACCATCCCTGCCTGGAAGTGCTCAAGAAACAACTGGACATGGCACTTGGTGCGATGGTCTAGTTGATAAGGTGGTGATTGGTCAAGGGTTGGACTCAATGGTCTTGGAGTTCTTTCCCAGCCTTGATAATTCTATGATTGCTCCAAGATGGCTAAATTTAGTAAGTGGAAATTTACAACAGCCTGTTTTACAATGGCTATTAGGAATTTAGAAGTGCCAAAATGTTCACAAGCAATTTTCTTAATGGAAAAAAAAAATCCAAAAAAGCATTAACGTGTATGGAAACCGTGTTTGTCTTTTCGGTAAGAAAAAACCTAGGAAACAGGTTTTTTAGTACTAACAGCAAAACAACTTTCAATATATGTGTTAAAAGAGGCATAAAGAGACACATCTGCAACGGTTATACTACACTCTGGAAACAAGATGACCAGCACATCAAAAATAGTTAAAAAAGGTGTTGAAGATGGTCATCTTTGTGAAGTTAAATATTGCTTCGCAGAAGTTTCAGCTTCAAATCTTGCATGTTGTTTTTCCTGCTTCTGTTTAGCTAGAGTAAGAATAGCAGTGCTAGAAAAGACAAGCCTCCAGTAATAGCACTGCCCACACAGAGCCTTTTGAAGGGCCCTGCACACCACACTGCCAAACACTCCACCCAGACCTTTGTTCCAGCAGTGCTGTAACACCTTTTCCCTGCCTCAGCCTCTGGCACCACAGCAATTGTGCAAGGAGCTCCCATTTTCCAAGCTTCATTCTTTCCACTGTGGTGGACCCCAACAGCAGGGCTGGATTGTGAACCCCTCTTGGACCATACTGGCTTTACCCAAGTGACCTCCCTCCCCACCACGTATTCTAGATCCACCATGACTCTGGGAACATCATGTGCTGACAATGGCATGGCACTTCCTCAGGAAGGGCAACCCTGAGAACAGAAGGTCTGTCCTGGCTATATGGAGCAATGCAGGAAGACAGAAAGAGGGAGTGAAGAACACAGAATCTATCTCACAGTCTTGTCTCAGAAAAACTGCCTTGCTACAGCCCTGTTTGAAAAGCAAAGAAGGGTTTCAAAACTGCAAAGCATCCTATCCTCAAAAGCAGAGAAGGAAAGATGAATACACAGAAAGCCATATGAAGATGGCCATATCTTTACCTTGGAATGTGACATCATAGAGAGTGAACACACTTGAACAGATAAGAAGTTATTTTTTAAGAAAGTTATATTAATTGAAGCTGAAAGTCAATGGAGATGTGTGACAGTAGCAGACCGCAGATGCTGATCTTAACATTTCTAAGACCTGAATGAATGCTAAGGTAAAAAAGGACTCCTAACTTTGAGCTACCACCAAGATGTTCATCACATGGAAACCCAGAACTTGAAAAGCTTGGGATAAGCAAGACTTACACTTGGAAGATTTTGCTGTTTAAGAATCTGAGTATTTTCTTTAAATTTCTTTTCATTCACGCATGTGAAACATATATGAGTATGCTCTTGGTATAAAGCTTTGCAATGCAAAATATGGAAATAAATAAAGCAACTATATCGGCTAACCAGAGCAAAACCAATCATTCATTGTGCAAACAAAAAATGACTTGTATAGGTCCCTGCATTAACTAATGAATTTCAGGCATGTAAATAACATAGTAACTATTTTAGCAACACAGTAGGCTTGCAAGGCACAACTCTACCTCCAAGTTGCCATTCCACCTTATGTGTGTGGCAAGAACCACGACACAGCAGAATTGCAAAAATTCCCTATAACAGGTTTAGTACACATCACATTGTGATACAGTTAAAAAAAAATGTAGTTTCACAAGTATACTGTTTAACTACTAGTCAAATATGTGAATTCCTACAGCTTGATTGGCTCACATTTATTTTAAAGAAGTCAGGGCCACTCTGATCACTGGTCCACATCAAAAAGACAAAGTACTCAGCTATCACACCAAAAAGCTTACTACAGTAAATTATTTTTTCATGTTTGGTTTTAAGGAAGATAAATCACGCACACACTATAACTGTCTAACTCCTAGAAGGAAAAAAGTTTTACTGCCTTTTCCTTCTGATTTATTCTAGATCCATAAGAGTTTTTGCTTCACACCAGTCTAGGTGAGCGCCACTGACACATTTTCCTTAAAATGTATAAAAACCAGTAATCCAACTGACAACATCCACAGTGGAGTATAGCCAGGCTGCAGCCTTATTTCTCTTGTTTGGCTAGGCCAGGGAAACAAAAGAACACAACTCAACTTGCTGCAGGAGCAATAAACCACAATGCAGCACAGGCCACTACTGGAGCAGGGTAAGAGACCATGGCAGGGCTTTTGCTCTGAGACTTCTAACGTATGTCCACATAGCGACAGGCAGAGTCACCTCTCAAGTCTGGATCCCTTAAACCTTCACTCCTAAGAAAGCAGCTGGACAGCACTTCTAACAGATGGTATGAGTGAGGGAAAAGAAGTTTGTCATACAGGAGAATTGCTTCTTCTAGTGCAAGAAAAGCTTTCACTGCAGTGAATTGCTAATAACACATCAGAAAAGCCCTCATTGTTTCCTCCTCCTCATTTTTTAGGTATGCAGTCCAACGTGGGGGGGCTCACCGAAGTTTTGCTCCTCCTTAAGTTGGGCAGCTACAGCAGAGAAGTCCTTGAGCAATTTACACTATGTCCCCAGCCTGCAAAACATCCTGAAAATGGCACCCAGCCCATGGCGCGTAAAATGCTGAACTGCTTGGGGGGAAGGCGTAAAGGAGACAGTTTAAGGTCAGAAAAGAAGTTTGTGGCAGAAGAGAAATGAACTCGGATCCTTTAAAGCCTCAGACAGCACAAAAACTACAAGGCGACATTCTGTCTATTATTTTGGAACTTGTGTTGTAAGCCAGAAGAGCAGTTTGTGGTTTCCCTATTAGAATTCCAGTTTGAATAACTGGAAAAGAATCTTTGTTTGCTAACTCACAGAAGAATAAAGTCTCAAATAACTTTTATTTTTTTTAATGCAAACCTGCAATCCTTTTGAATTTTTAAATTGAAATGAATGTTTCACCCATCACGATCTTGCTTCTAGTTAATCTTGACTTCTAGACTAATGAAGATAGACAAAAAAGGTTCAGACCTGTCAGCAATATGCTCTGTGAATACTGTGAAAGAGAGCTACTTCTCAGTGAAAGAGAGCTAGTTTTCTGTTTCTAGAATTTATAAGTCAGAAGTAATTGGCATATAAATTCACCAAATTAAGTCATAATCTTTTTTCTTAGTTCAACAATCCATCTGCCACAACAGATACCAGCAGGTATTGTGCCTTAGTACTGAAGTGTCTTCATACCTGTGCAAGATGTTAGTGAACGGCAGGTAGAAAATTACATCCCTGCTGTCAAGTCTGAATATAGGCTGTAAGATTTCTGACACTGTATTATGCTACCATCTACTGGTTCACATTAAATTAAACCCCTGAACTTTACTTTCAACTCATTCACCCTCCAAAAAAAAAAAAAAAATCAGTTTCTACAGAGGCATAAATTGCAAAATATTAATTTGAAATTTTCTAAGGTAATATCACAGTTCTACTCAATTTTTGTCTTCTTTTTATTAAGCAGATGGAAGAGTGACTATTATATATGTTCAGAACATTTCTAATCAAGATACACCAAACTCATCCCCTCATTTACTTACATTCGGCTAGTTTCAATGTTCTCAGAGTGAGGTTCTCCTGGTGATCTGCAAAACCAGACAGAAAACCTTAAGCATTGCTTGTACTTTTAAGTCATTACAATATGAAGAGTTATGAAAAATGGAATGTGATAAGTGTATTATTGCCACTAAAAGCATCAACTTTTTGACTTGCAGATTTAATTTCTCAAACTCCAGAACACAGTTTATAACATAAGGCATGACAGTATAATTAAGCCAAATTTCCCTAAGAAGGAGAGCACTTTTCCCCCACTGCTTACACAACAGGAGTCATTACAGAAGAGATCTGCCAGTACTTCTGCATTCAGGCTGCACAGCTCTGGGCTAATTCTTCATAACCACTTCTGTAACCAAAACGTGTACTCAAAGACTATCAGTGATCAACCAAAAATTCTTTACAAAGCTGGATTCTAAGAAGTAGCAGCTCAGAATCAGGGTCCAAAAGAATCTCAAAACAAATGTCACATCCCTCTCCACCTGGATTCATGAAGCTAATCTCACAGACCCTCTTCTGTTTTCATCAATCCAGCCAAGAAAACAGACAGTAATATTCAGAATTAAGTGTTACTGCCTGGTGTTTTTGAACACACAAGTAGCATCTGTGTTTAGCTTGGCAACCCCCACTCAATTTACAGAGTAATTCAAGGGGTATAGCTCCATATTAACTTAAGTAGACTAAATTATAGTCATGTAGCTCCTCTTTATTCCCATCTTTCTTAAAACAGCACTGAGTCTACATGACTTTTTTTTTTTTTTTAGACAGTATTATTTTCTCCCTTTGGGATGTCCTCCTAGCCAGAGAGTTTGTAGCCAGACAAGCCAGAAGGCTAGGCACTACAAATGCAGCAGTTCCAGTTCCTATCATCTTAAGATGCCTTGAAATCATACCCTAAAAGACCTTATGGAACCTTTATTTTGGTACAAACTTTGTTACAGTTGACCAGAACTGCCATGCTGGAAATACTGTACAAGGAGTAGAAAGAGAGCACAGCCATTACAGTAAAACTCGGCAGCTTGGATGAACAAAAGTGTCTTTCACGACAGCTCTCTAAAAACAGAAGTGATCTAAAATCTGCAAATAGAACTAACTTTGTAGGTTTCACCAGAGTCTGCTATGAGACTTCAGTTAGGACAGATAAGCAGACTTTCCCACAACTTTACAGGCAAAAAATCTTTATTTATAGGAGTGCAATTTCTAAATTTCTCTATTTACTACATAACTACCTATAATATTCTAAATGCTATTGGAAATCTGCAATTGTAGCCTGATACATTCCTTTTTTCCTGTTTCATTGTGCTATTTTACTGGATGGTCTCTCCTATTAAAGCTTAGGCTACTGTCTAAATTCTTTACTAAAATTTTAGTTCCTTTTCTGAAACACCATATCTGAACAATATTCTGGCTTCTACCAAACAGACTCAGTGCCTAGGAGTCATTTCTGGCAGACAACTCAGAATTCTTAGGCTATCTGGATACTGTGCGGTGACAGATGATGGAGAACACAGGAAATTATTTGTTTATATTTCCTTAACTTATAAAATTTAAATGACACTAGGGACAGAATCCTGAACTTCCTATCCAACTAACTTTATACTCACGCTTAAAATCTAAATACTGTTTAACTGGAAAATAACAAAAACTGCACAATCTAAAATTTTGGCCTCTATTTATTACCTACAAATTACATTTCTCTTACTCATTAAAATCAGAACTGACAAGATAGTTGCTGACAAAAATATTGTTCAGCAGCAAAACAAATACAATTTCCCTTCAACTCCAGCAACCAAAGCAAGCCTCTAAATGCTTAGTGAAAAGAACCTCAATTGTTTTTTCCCAGTTATTCACCTAAGCATGTAAGTGTTAAAAGATGGAGTAGAGGAAAGATGCATGTTTATATTCATAGCGGTTAGCTCCTCTATTTAGTTCCAGAACTTCAGAAAACGGTAGTAAAAAGTCTGGACATTTGAAGCTTTGCTCTCTTAATTCTAGTATTGCGACATACAACACATTGAAGCTTTGGGAGAGTAGTGCTTTTAGTTGCTATGAAAATGCAAGGGAAATAGTGGTGTTAGAAGAAAAACATCATGAATATTGATCACTTTCAGCCTTTAAAATAAACAGCAGTATGAAGAATTACAGAAAAAAGAGCAGATTGGCATCTAAACTTCGCATGTAAAAAAAGCTAGCCAGGAGATCTGTAGTACAGACATGTAAACACAGCTATAAGTATACCCAAAATCCTTTCCTTTTTTCTATCCTCATCATTTGTGAGAATTTTATCTGGGCTGTTAAGAGACAATACAGTTCAGTCTATGCTACTCTAAAAAAACTCAAAAGAAGTTGCTTCTGTAGGATAAAAAATGTAAGAAAAAAATACCACCTAGCTGGGTCAAAAAAGGTTTAGTCCTCTAAGAAAAGTGGTTCTGCAGAAAACAGGGTGAAAATTCCTTCACCTTATTGTTTTCTAAAACATGAGCAGACCTACTATAACTATGATTTGCAGAACTATTAATGCACATATTAACTTGATTTTAGAAGGTTTCAAGCAACAATGTAAGCACCTAATAAAATGAGCTATCAGTACTCATTAAAATGAAGTGGAAGATCAATCTAATAACAGGAATTGCACTTGTTTGCTGAGGAGCTATTTATTTTGCAATACCCAATTGTTTACAAACAAGATACCTTGTTATTTCCTGAGAGCAGGCAACAGTACTGAAAAACAACTATATAGTACGGCAAGACGTCCTTTCATCATGCTTAAAATCTGAAACGAGTTCTGTTCAGAGAAAATCTCAGAGCAAATGCTCTTAAAATTTCAGCTGTGAATTAGATTGTAGACACTGATCACAAGACACCAACTAATCTGCATACTGCAGTATGAGCTAGCAAATTCAAATGGTGGCTCATTTCCAATAACACAGGGAGCAACTTCTCCATTCTACAAGCCACTCCTTTTACCTCCAGCGTATCTGTCTAGATGAGAAAAGTAATAGTATGCAAGCTTACACATTTTAACATTATCAAGCCTCCTGGATAAATAGTTTAAAAAAAAAAACCAAACAAATGCTTGGATAAGTATGTTAAACAATTTATACAGAAATTCAGTATGACAGTAAAAATCTCCAGAGACTTATAAGCGATAGTATTTTTCTTAAGACGGATATCACAAAGCACCACAGTGCTTATATTTTAAAAAGCAGACAGAGACAAACTAAGTGAGCTTTGAAATCACTGTTAGCAAGAGTGTAAGTCAAATTTGCCAGCTGACTTATCTTAAACAAATAATGTAACTTAATATTATTTATAAAACTAACTTCAAGCCATGCAAGTTAAATACCTTAAAATAAATACTATAGTAGAAAAATTCCTGAGAAACAACCCAGTATGCTTCATGCTTACCTTTTACAAGCTGTGGCCATTCGGTGACATCAGGGTGATCACAATTTTGAGTCACTGATCAAAACCGAGTTGTCACACCAGTCCTGTATCACGCTGGGCTAAGCATAAGCTTAACAATTCTAAATAAGTAAAAATAATTTAGTTAAAAGTCCTTAAAATTATTTTCAGCCAATGCTCTAAATAAAAAAAAAAAACCAAAAAAAACAACCAACATAAAAAGAAGAAAAATATTGATGCTAAGCATTGTTTTATCAGTGACATTAAGACTTACATTCATTTTTTGCATGGCATTCTATCTTCTAGGGTAACTTGCTACAGTACAATCAACTGGTGAACTTGAAAATTCAGCAACTTATTTTCAGTCTTTATAAAAAAATCAAAATCCATACCCATCTCTTGGACCAGCAGAAAACACCCCATGACAAGACAACAAGCACTCAAAGATCTGGAATTGTGTGCATAAGTATGAACTGTAGTTTCTACCTACAATAAAATTCTGGTAGGTGTTTCGCTGCTACAGCTGGGTTAACTGTTTCTTAGCAAGGCTCTGTTCCCTGGGGAGCAACAAGTAACCTGAACTTTGTTTTGTGCCTCTACCCAAAAAGAAGCAAGCTATAGCTACATAAAAGTTTCAGAGGAACAACTTTTGCTATCAACAGCAAATGTTTTATGTTCTTTGCTCCATTTATATCACGTGTCCTCTCTCCTCTCCCTTAAATTTTCAAAAGTATATTTTACCTGTCAATTGTTTCCCGTGATCTGGCTCCACTGGTATAAATGGAAGGGTTGGTCCTTTACTTTGTCACGCAGGTGGCAGCCAATGATCACTCAGCAATACTCGTGCCCAGAGCGCCCTGGGACCACCCCAGCTGATTACTTCCATGGCTGAAAAGGAACCAGTTAGTCTCTTACCTACTGCTATTATCTACTCTAAACTAAAGTTAACGGATAAAGTATTTCCGAACATAATCCTCGACACTCAGTTCATCACATTCTCTCTCCCCACCAAGCTCCTAAGTGTGCTAGAGGAAGCCAGAAAAGAAACAAGGCCTCTGAAGGAGAGTCAGATGACAAATAGCATTTGCTTTCTGCTAATATAAAATTTTGATAAAAATTTCAATGTTAATATTGTATTTAGTAAATAAAAAGTTATCTTACTTTCTCTTAACAGCAGTAGCTAGAAGACAGACCTCTGTATAGTATCCTGAGAAGTTTATTCCTGTAGTAACCCAGATGAAACCCCACATTTGCAGGTTGCCATGCAGCAAAAGCCTCACACAGAATGAAGGTGCACAAAGCTATTGAGGGCACACCCGCAGCTCTCTGCAACACCTGCAGACATAACAATCTGGTGCAAATACTGAGAGCACATCAGACAGCTTTAAATATTTAGTAAAAACCATTTATTTCTTTACTGCCCCTTCTTATGTGCTTCAGACCAACCTACACAAGAGTCTTGCAGTAAGATCTTAGCAAGGCTCATGATTTTCTAAGGTTTGTCAGAAAAGCTGCCCAGTTTTGCCAATCTACTATAATTTGCCATTCTGCCACAAACTGCACAGAACAAAATTTGTGTTAGTTTCAAAATGATGCTTGTTAGTTTTATCACATACATTTATTGAGATAGGTAAAGTGCCATCTGATAATTTTAGCATCAGTAGTATTTGAGTGTTGTTATCGTAACACAAGTGCAGTTGACACAAGGACAGTAAAAAAGCAGCACGCTACCAAAAATCTCCAAAACAAAACAGAGGTTCTCTAGTACTCATGTTTTATAGATGTAAATTGTAAAAGTTTACTGAATTGTAAATTGTAAAAGTTTACTGAATCAATGCCAGGAACACAGAAGAACAATTAAAGTCAGCTGGACAGGTTCCTCATCTGTCAACATTACAGAACAGGGTAAAGATTTTCCATTTAATGTCTGCTGACCATCAGCTGTACAGAAAGGCAAAGCCTAAGATGCTGATGCAAAACTAAGAAGCTGTAAAACACTGCTTATGACATTCTGATTAAGACCTGAAAATGTCCAGCTTCAGGCAAGCCTTAGTTTTGAGGAAACAGATGCCTATTCTAAAACTGCTTCTAGCACTTAGCCCAAGTAACTCCTAGTACACTGGTCAGAGGACAGTGGTATCATCTCTAAAGCTTCACTGGTTGGGAAACCTGCATTCTGTCTCACTGCTGGAAGTATCAGCTCAAGTTCTAGAGTGTGCCTCACCAATCACTCCCTACCTAGACTTGGTCCTATATCACCCACACTATTGGCAAAAACTTGCTACAGTAGTCTTCCATTCAAATAGAAGTGTGTTAGAACACCAGGCTGCCATCAACCTTAGTAAAACAATGTTTTCCTGAGGCTGTTTCATACGAGAGAAGTCATGAACACGACTGACAACAGTGAAGGAGCACATGAAGTGTTGGTGCTGGATTAAAACACCATCAGATTTTGGAGTGTTAAAATATATACATCAAATTGGCTGCTCCACAGTCATAGCCAAGACAAGTTTGTGCCAAGTCCTGACACAGACCCAACTCTGTTAGTCAGATTTATCACACCACTGAACATAGCATCTACAGCAGTTCTGTGATGGGAGGCAGTATCTGAACTGTCACAAATCTCACTGCGCTGAAGTTAACTCACTGAAGCTTTGCTGTGAAATTTGTATCTACAAATGGGATTTATCACAGGCCAGAGCTTTGAATCAGGTAGTTTCAGTATTTCTGATTTGTTGCATACCTTAAAACTAGACTTACTATATACTGTGGTTGAAAATTCTTGTGCTACTTCTCAGCAATTTAGATACAAAAAACCTTAATGAATCATTTTTCTCCTTTATCTCCTTCTCATCCTACCTGCCCCCACTATCCTTGCTGCCACTCCTGCGGGATAGCATATGATTGGCAAAGATTCCCTAGCACAGATGAAAGAATTAATTTTTCTAAAACCTTACTCATTCATGCATCAGCAGAGTAGTGTCTGCTAGCAAAGAAACCAGCATGTTGAAACACAAGGTGGGTGGTGAAGGAGACTACCATCAAAGATCCCTTATTCTGAATACAGCTCAAACGAAGGACATTTTGACTGCTTGACCCAAAGAAGGCATAAAACCCCTCCAACCTGGCTAAGAGAGTCAAAGGACACTCCTTGTTTAGGAAGGGAAAACCACACTGATGAATACACTGAGATCTTGGAAAATGATATTATGAAGAATTGTGAATTGGTCTAAACCAACTGCTTTTCTGCCACAGGAATTTCTCTACAAAAAACCTTCTCTGCTTGTAACTTAACTTTATAGAAGATGAAAACAGCAGCACTATCTGCCCCAGAGCAGATACTTATTGGTATTACTCAAACAAAATCCCCTGGTTTTCACTGTTATGATCAGCATGGCTTACAGTTTAGGCTTTCACAAACACACTGAGCACCTGAAGGTATGAAAGGAAATTTGTGTCTGTGGAGTATGTCTGAGAAACCCAAGATGGCTGCGAGGCTCTTCTGGACTGGGCAAGCTCAAGTACAGACACATCTATGTCTGCCTAGTGACTATTTACCAGGGGTAGAATCAACCAGGACTGCAACCACCACTATTACAGCTGGGAACCCAATACACAAAGGATCCATGTCTTCAAATCATGTATCTGAAGAACTTTGTGACTAGACCTAGCCTTCATCAAAAAGGAATGGGATAAATAATGTGTGATTTGGAACAGCATCTATTTCTCCAAGATAGCACACAGGTGAGTATTTTCTGAAAAGAATGATCCTATCAACTCAAGAAGGAGTTAAAAAATGAGTGAAAGATGTCAGGAAGCAACTTCATGCATCAAAAGGGCCTAAAAGCAACTTTGTTGCACAGTTTGATGAAAAATAGCTACATAGTTCATTAAACCTTGAAAGTCTACAAGCAGAAACATAAGGCAGGAAGAGGTCCCCAACTTCAACATACAGAACCTAAAAGCCACACCCTGGAGATTGTAAATGCTTATTTTTCAGCAACCAAAAAAAGGCAAATAACTTTCAGGTACCAATCACTTAATCAAACAATGTTACTTGCATGGTAAACCTACTACTATCCTGGGGTTATTTGATGTACACTTTCTGTGTGAGCAGTAAAATCTGGCAGCTGATACATACTATCTCATGCCTAGGAAGATCCCTTAGAATATGAACACTTTCCTTATTTAAACTGTAGTTTTTGACTGACTTATTAAAAGAGTAGGACTTGTAATAAATTTCCTTTATTAAAGAATTTTAAGTTATCTACTCAAGTAATCTTTGATCCAAAGTTTTTTAAGATTCTCTTTGATCTAGGATGAAAACAAGGATGATTTACTGTACAATGAAGTACCATGATCTACATTACCTTCCAGTACCAGAATTTGAGTTGCCTAATTAAATACAACCATCAAGAATATACCACTAAAGACAGCTTTTGTATGTTTTCTGAAGAGACCCTCGGAATGTTCCAAGAATGAATTTTATCTATTTCCAGAATGACTTTGAGTACCACAATGAAACAATCATCTATACAGTAAGAAACTGACACCTACTGGCCTTTTAAAACTTGAGATTGAGTCAAATGTCCTGGAGAAAATTCACCAAACCTCTAAATTCAATCTTAATTGTCATAAGCAGAAAAAAAAATTGTAATAGGCATGTTTGATTTCTTCATAAAGTTGGAAATATCAATTATTTTGTTGCCTGCATACTGCTTCCAACACACAAAACATAAAAAGAGAAGTTTTCTTCATGCATCTAATTTGTAGGCAAAATTACTACTGATCCTACAGTAAAATAAAACAATCACTAATACAACCTGATCATATAAATCCTAATGGAGCCAAAAAAAAAGCCCAACCAAACAATAATATGGCCTCTGAATGAATTTTTTCCCACTGCCTGGTAAACCAAGCAATTCTACTAGTAACAACAAATGCAAAACCACATTAGTTAGAAAACCAAAAGAATTGGGTTCTATCCTGGAAAATGCCAACCTAAAGTGACTAAAGCAGTCACAACTGATGCACAAATGTACACATGCTCCCACGAATTACAAAAAGAGTGACATATGATTCATGAAAGGTCCCTGGAAGAGTGTCTGTTCATCTGCACAAAATACTTCACACATCTTCCAAACTTAAACCCAGTTCTCCAATTATTCAATATTCTTCAAGTGTTCCAGAAGTAGTAGAAAAGAGCCACAAAGGCAGCATGAAGATAGAAGAAAATGCCTTGTGATTAGACAATGAAAAGACTTCAAAGTTAATCAAGCCTATCAATATAGAGACTGGAAGAAACTAAGTCTTCTCATAGCACAAAAAGAATACATAAAGATCTTCCAACTGAAAAAAATGCATATGAAATCCCCTTGAACAGAAAATGAAGGCCAACAAATTCTAATTAGAGTAGGAACACAAGCATGCAGGATAATGAGAAAAATTAACACTTGAATAAATTATTTGGGATGGGAATCTGAATTTGTTATTATCCTCAAATTAAAGTTAGTGCTACTCTGGAATTTACATTTCAGCAAAAACAAAAGTTACTGAGTTTCATAAAGGCAGAATTTTGTGCATCTTAATATAAAGAGATCAAACATATAAAAGCTCCATCCTATAGTATCTGTATACTTACTTTGCCTTGATGTCAATACTCTCCACTGTACTGGTTTTGGCTGGGATAAAGTTCATTTCCTTCATAGTAGCTAGTGTGGGGCTGTGTTTTGGATTTGTGTTAACACAGGGATGTTTTTGTTATTGCTGAGCAGTGCTTTCATAGATTCAAGGCCTTTTCTGCTCTTCACCTCACCAGGCAGGAGGCTGGGGGTAGACAAGGAGTGGGGAGGGGTCACAGCTGGGACAGCTGACCCCAGCTGGCCACAGAGACATTCCATATTATATGGCATCATGCTCAGCATATAAAGCTGGGGGAAGAAGGAAAAAGGGGGAATGTTCGAAGTTATGGCATTTGTCTTCCCAAGTCACCATTACCTGCAATGGAGCCCTGCTATTCTGGAGATAACAGAATGTGCCTGTCCATGGGAAGTGGTGAATGAATTCCTTGTTTCGCTTTGCTTGCATGTGTGGCTTTTGCTTTACCTATTAAATTATCTTTATCTCAACCCACGAGTTTTCTCACTTCTACTCTTCCGATTCTCTTTCACATCCCACTGTGTGGGGAGGTGAGAGAGTGGCTGTTTGGTGTTTAGTTGCCAGCCAGAGTTAAACAACGATACCCATAAATCACAGAGAAACCGAAGAATATGTAATGTTTGCTCCCATTCCCTCCCCTCAGGCCAAAGCTAGAGGCCTGTGTGCTATTCTCATTTTCTACAACTGCCCCTGCAACTTTGGATTCTAGATTCTGCCTTCAACATCTGCTCTTGGTTCGATATTTGTGAGATCATATACGTCTTTTGTTCACTTTTGCAAAAGCAGGAAAGATCCAAAGTTATCTTTAGCTTCTGCATTTTTCAATTAGACCACAGTCTGATTTTTTATTCCACTAAACACACACCTGATTTTTTTTTGCAGCAGAACCATTTATTTCTATTTCAGTTATATTATACCTGTTACTTCAGGCTCCCTCCGAAATGATATACAGCCATGAACAAAAAGCTCCTTCTACACTAGCAGGTGAAATCCAATCACCTATTTAAATGTCTTTTAGTAACTCTCCTTTTACTGGCTACTTACCGTGTTAAATTGTTTTGCAATCAGGTAAGTTTTACAGCTTTGCTTCAGCTTTACTATTTAAATTTTTATTCTGTCTGTCCTTTTGCTTATGTTCTGTTTTGATTTCTTTTGCCACCCATTTGTCATGCTGCCTTCCATGTAAAGCATATTTCTGTTCACCAAGTTCTTCAGCATGTTTGCTTAAAAATAATTTATATTAAAACCAAGCAACCATGCAATTCTGTAGCACAACATTCAGCTTTTCTGATATTACATTAGTATGTATTACTCACAATTTGTGGGGGCATTAGAGGGGAATTCTTCACCAATTTATGAAGCACATACCATTACAAAGACTCAATGCATACATACAGTGGCGAGCAGTTAAACATCCAGAAGAAAAGCAGCCAGCAGGAATAATGGCAATAAAGAAATAATGGCTTAGGTTTGAAGAAGAGCCATCATACACAGAACTGGTATTGACACTGGAGAGCAAGAAGCAGGTGGGTGGTCCCAGTGGTGCTGTGGGCGCAAAAATGAATATACACTACCTGCCAGATGCCTACTAGAGTAAAGGACCAATCTATGCAATTCTCTCAGGAACATCTGGATTGTGATAACGTAACATTGTAGCTTTTTGAGAGACAATTTTTAATTAGTACACATTAACAGTTTTATTAGAGCCCGTCTATAGCTACCCACAAAAGAGAACTTAAAAAGACACCAAACAACTCTTTTGCAAACTTAAGATTTCAAAACTTTAAGTATATTTCGAAGTCAATTATCTTGAAAATAAAAATCCAGACATAAATCCATGGCACAGAAAACTCAGATCAGCTGTTAATGAGCTCTTCCCCACATTTTAAGTGGTTCAAAGAGAAAGTACACACATTGCTTAGAAGCTGTTTCTAAAATAGCTACATACGATTTTGTATATGCATGAACAGACCTATTTAATATGGCAGAAAAAATAACCTAAAGTTGTTTTTCTGAATGCAGGGATGCTCAAAGTTTCAAAAATTCTCTATGTACCAAGTTGGTTCATAGCTGGTAGAACTTAAGAGACACTCCAGAGTGGTGCAGTAATACCAGGTATTACCAAAGAACCATACCCGAATAAGGTTAGGAAATGGCAATTAAAATAACTACAAGTTCCAACCTTGCCACAATACATGTACATATTTTTAAGCTGACCTAAGAGCTTAGACAAAAAAAGATACCATGTGCCATGGGTTTATGTTAACACTGACAATAAAGATTATATTTCTCTATTTCCCTGCATTCCTATTTGTAAATTTGACTTACACTGGTGACTGCATACATTTTCTGCAAGTTCTGAACTTATTTTTCAAGTCATACCCCCACTATAAATATGCTCAGCAGCAAATTAAAAAACTGGTACAGCTTTCAGAAACACAACAATTCTTATCCAATCCATGGAGAAATAAATGGATGGTAGCAGCATGATGATGAGCTTGTTAAATCAAAAGGGAATTCATCAATGTTGTATCTTCAGTATTTATTTTCCCCAAGAAAAATCAAGTAAATCAGTTATCTATAGAATTATGACTAAGTAATTGATACCATAGTAAAAAAAAAAAAAAAAAAAAAAAAAGGGGAAAGTGATTGTGTGCTTCTTCTGGAATTAATTTTCAACTTTTTTTTTAACCTCAGGAAAGAAAAGTATCATTATTTACTATTATAATTATTAGCATACAAACATTGTAAGTGAAAACAAACATACCATATCTTTCCAGAGCTGCAGAATCTTGTTCTTTCAAATTCTATAATGCACTTCTACAGTTCTTGTACCTATAATGCAAAACATTACAATTCAGATCTTGCAGTATGCTTCATACCAATCTGAAGCTCAATACAACTTCAAGACAATACGTTCAGAAGTGCATATTTGACTAGTCTGCAACTAATGGAAACACGGAATGATAGAATGTGTCAAGTCAGAAGGGATCAACAAGGATCATCGTACCCAGCCACCCACTCCTCACAGGACTGCCTAAAACTAAGCCATATAAAACTAAATCAGACTTCTCATAAAAATGCACAAAAGAAAAGAATTATTATGTTAGATAAACTACAAAAACCTAAAGTTCATACACATGGTATTCCCTGTTCTTTCCTCTGTAG
Organism: Lanius collurio; assembly: GCA_020086605.1. Classification (NCBI taxonomy): domain Eukaryota; kingdom Metazoa; phylum Chordata; class Aves; order Passeriformes; family Laniidae; genus Lanius; species Lanius collurio. The sequence continues at coordinate 11,655,038 of JACBWW010000007.1, read as the reverse complement.
TGATGCAATAGAGTTTTACAATTTCATTCATCCAGTTCATTACAAATACCAATTTCCTTTCTCCTTCCCTCCCCTTATTTTGTCCTTTTTTTTTTCTCTTTTCTTTAAGAACTGACATTTATAATAAGAAGAAAAATAAACACTCAAAAGAAGTCACAGATAGAACCAAATCTTTCTTCTGGGTGCATAAAACTGCTGGAGTTCAGTAAGCTTTTCTATAAATTCTTCATTTTCAGAGAAGTTGTAATTAACAAGGGACTAAAACATACTTGAAATATTTCCAACAAACACCTAAAAGCACAAGCAGTTTCGAGAGAAAAAGTGACAGAAACAGACAAATAGGCATATAACTTAACAAAGACAGGGGCTGTGAACTCCCCATCAATAGAAGTGTTCAAAACCAAGGTGGACGGAGCTCTCAGTAACCTGGTCTACTGGAAGGTGTCCCTGCCCATGGACACGAGTTGTATTTAGATTTTTCTTTAAGGTTCCCTACCAACCCAAACCATTCCGATACTATGAAATCTACTAACTACTTTCCAAAAAAGTTAGTAATTTGGCACAGAATATCACATCTTCTGTACTGTGAAGACTTAATACATAATTTCTTGGTTTACAACTTTATTAAGAACAAACAAATCCAACACAGCTGATTTAGGCTGATCTCCAACACAGATCAGAGTTCCCACATAGGAAAACCTGATCTAGTTACCTGAAAAGTACATTCAGTTTTATCTTAAAAGCTGTCAAACCAGCAAGAATTCATTTAGTGTCAAAGGCCCAATTCTTTATCAGGGAACCAAACTGGGGTAATCCTGGACCAGTTTTGCCACTAAAACTCTAAGCACTAACAATGTGAGCACACTTCTTTGTATTTAAAAAAAAATAGTTATATAGGGTACCCTACATGTTTCGTGAAAAAACACTGCTATTTCAACAAACTTCAATGTAGGCATTTGTTCTGTACAGAGAGCAGAGTCATCTGTATAAAATTCTCTCATTCTCCTCAAAGATACAGAAGCACAAATTTTCAGTGTGCATAGAGCAGGAGGAGAGCACAAAGCACACAGCATGAAAAAGCTTTGCAAATATATCTACCAGAGACCTTATGATTATTGTCCAGTAATAGAGACAAGAAAACAATGGCTCCCAACAGAACTGAAGTTATGGAGTAGTGTAGGACAGTACCACTGACAGAGGAAACAAGACCACAATGGAGGAGATGTAGACAGGTTATCTGCATAATAACACACAGCAACAGAAGAGCAAATCCAACAACACAAAACTGAAGTTACTGGACTTCCAGTTCTTCTCCTTCAATCTTTCCTCAGCAGCTACCAGTAATGCAGAACACAGTTCAGCAGTCTACTAAGTCCAAAGTCTACATTTGCTCAAAGGCTACATGACCAACACAAAAGGAAATACGGCTCTGTAATGCTTGTCTAAAAGGAATGAAAATGATATAATGAAGTCAGATGTACTTCAACATTCACCTTTAGTATACTTAATTAGCACTAAGCCACATCTGCCAAAAAAAATGCAAACAGCAAATGTGACAAAAGCTTGGTCAACATTTTGCTTCCGTTCCACATTAAAAAAATCTTGATCTATCATGTGATTGGAGCCAAAAAAGCTGCTTGTTTACAACTATGTCAGACATTGTCAATTAAAAAAAAGGAGGCTTCAAGGCACACTGAATTATATTAACACAGACAGTAAAGCACTGAATTAACTACATTATAGCATATGGAATTACAAAATATTTAAGAAATTAATTATAAATTACAATAAAACCTTCACAACTCTCATGCCTGGCTCGATAAAAGATATCATGAAATAGTCTCTAAAAGGTGCTTAAATTATGCTTTCCACTTGTAGTTTTGGGTTGTTATCTTTATCTGGTTTTATCCAATAACTGTAACACAACAGGAATAGAAGAAAAAATTCTGAGAGCACTACCCTAAAGAAATAATACCTAGTATTATAAATTTTCTGACACAATTTCAAATATTTAAGTTCAATTAAAAATAATTTTCTTCCACAACTAACATTTTTAGCAGTAAACAAAAATCACATTGGCCAAGTAAAAAAAAATATTCACAAACATCCTTCTTTCAGTCAAATATTCAGGTTATAGGAATTGTGCAAATGGAGTATTTTTCACAACTGCACTATGTAAAGGGCTCGATCTTTGCATGCAAGAAATACCAGTGTCTCATAGAAGTGATACACACTCTCGGGAGCTCCTTTGTCCTTGAAATCTGATGGGATTTGCAGGTTATCTGGACACCTTAGTATGTATTTCTCTTGGCTACAATAAGCAAGTTTTGCTACACCAGCTGAAACACAAGGCGTTGCTACTCAGACAGTGTACACTAGTATACCTTGGACTTTCCAAAAACAAACTTGGGTTGCTTATACACATAGTAAAACAATATTCATCACCAAGACTGTGGACAAGAGATTTCACTATGAAAAAAAAAGCAATCGTTATCTGAATATAGCTATACAAATAAGAAAACCAAAAAATTGTACTGCAAACAGAAATTCTTGGGTAGTGACCTCTTCAATATTATCTAGCTTTGCAGAAGTTTTAAATTCCTTTTAAAAAATGGCAAATACCACATTGTAAAATAAAAATATTTAAAACATTAGTCAGCTCAAACACACAACTAACCATAATGTGAAAGAAAAACTCATCTACAACTATGATAGCCTTTCTTCAAGTATTGTGACCTACTTCCTATTTGAGAAGTTCAGCTCCTTTAAGAGCCACTCCACCACCTGCTAACAGCCTAAACCTGCTGAACTGCAGCTGCTCCAACCTGGGTCCCAGGGAGCACACCAGAGCAGAAGTACACGAGTAATGCCAGAGCCTGGCTGCCGGGACAAGCCTGGCATCTCTCAGTGCCTTGCAAACTTGGCAATACAATATAGATCACTCTTGTGCCTTCCTTGCACATAGCTCCTAAAGGTAACGGAGAGGGTGTCTGTCATCCTGATATCCTCATTTCATCAATTTCTTTGGTGTAATGATTATCAAGGAAGTATTAAAAAGTCCTAAAAGCAATCTGCCAAAGGAAGCAAAGAGTCTTTTCTATAAAGGAGATATGAACTAGCTTCACACCTAGAACTCCAGCTCAGTCAGAAGTCCTATCACAGTCCTCACACAACAACAGAATAAAAAGCAAACTATGTGGACCAATCATTGCCCGACCATTATGCAACAACCACCAAACCCAAAAAGAGGTTCTGTAATTTTCTGCTTGAGATCCTATTGGATCCTACTGATCCACAGGCCACCAAGATCAAATTTCCTTTGGGTTTCAAACCACTCTATAGTTTTTGATACCTAAATTTTGTCTTTAGTTACTAAGGTCACAGCTTTGAATTTGTCATGCAAGGAATGAACACGAAGGCACATGGAAGACAGGAAGATTTGAGATAGCCAGCATGGTTTCACCAAGGGCAAGTCCTGCTGGACCAACCTTGTGACCTCCTATGATAGGGTGACTGCAAGTGGACAAGGGAACAGCTATGGATGTAATCTATTTGGACTTCTGTAAGGCCTCTGACATGGTCCCTCAAAATACCCTTCACCCTAAATCAGAGAGATAATGGATGGACTCTTTGGTGGATGAGGAACTGGTTTGGATGGCTGCACACAGAGTGTAGTGGTCAATCACTGAATGTTCAGATGGACATCAATGACAAGAGCTGTCCCTCAGGGGTCCACATTGAGACTGATATTGTTCAGCATCTTCATCAATGATAGACAGTAGGACTAAAGGCACCCTCAGGAAGCCTGCAAACAATACCAAGCTGTGTGGTGTGGCTGATATGCCTGAGGAATGAAATGCCATCCAGAAGGACTTGGACGAGATTGAGAAGTGGGCCCATGAGAGCCTCAGTCAGTGAGGCTAAGTGCAAGGTCCTGACCCTGGGATGGGAAAGCCCCTGGTATCAATACGGGCTGGAGAATGAGGGAATTGGCAGCTGAAAGTAACTACAGAAGGACTTGGAGATCCTGGTTGTTGGAAGGCCAGCCTTGTCCCAGCAATGTGTGCTTGCAGACCAGAATGCGTCCTCGGCTGCGTCAAGAGCAGCATGGCCAGCAGGTTGAGGGAGATCAGTCTGCCCTTCTACTCCTCTGAGACCCCACCTGGAGTGCTGCATCCAGCTCTGGAGTCCTCAGCACACAACAGGCATGGACCTGTTGGAGCAAGTCCAGAGGAGGGCACCAAAATGATCAGAGGGCTGGAGCAGCTCTCCTATGAAGAAAGGCTGAGAGAATTGGCATTGTTCAGGCTAGAGAAGGCTCTGGAGAGACCTGTTTGCTGCTGTTTAATATGGAAGAGGGGCATACAAGACAGATGAGAACAAACTTTTTACAAGGGCCTCCTGACAGGACAGGAGATAATGGCTTTTAACTAAAAGACAGTAGATTAAGACTAGATATAAGAAAATAATATTTTACAATGAGGCTGGTAAAACACTGGAACAGATTGTCTGGGGGTAGGAGATGCCCATCCCTGGAAACATGCATGATCAAGCTGGACAGGGCTCTGAGCAACCTATCTATTTGAAAATGTCCCTGCTTATTGCAGAGGAATTTGGACTAGATGACATTTAAGGTCCCTTCCAACTCAAACTATTTCCAGTTTTTGGAAAAAAAAATAATGCATTCTATACCAAGCAGTCAAGTGGTACATCATTTCAGATTGTCCTATATCCACCACCACTGTAATCCACCCCTGGGTGACAGTCCCACTTCTGTCATACTACATAAGATAAGCATGATTTTCAAAAGTAAATTATGTTAGTACACAGAGCATGTTTTTAAAGTTATTTGAATGGATGCAAACAGCAACGTTTTTCGATGAAAAGTACTGGGAGAGCTACAAACTGTGAATGCACTTTTCAAGCCAACAGATCAAAAAAAAAAAATTCAAAGCTCTGCTTTGCTAACTAGAAGTTTCTCTTAAAAACCCATTTATACTTCTGATATAAGGAAATTCAAGTAGCTTCAAAAGAAGCAGATCACCCCTCTTACCTAAGACAGTGAGGTGAGGGTCCAGAAGGAAGCCACCCATTTAGTTCCACTCAGCTGAATAACTGCAGCTTCTCCTAATTCTTCACCACTGTAAAACATGGGTAAAGAACCATGCAGGACGGTAACGGAAAGAGTATCGGTAAAGACTGACTTCCACCCCCTTCCTCCATTCAGCAGTTTGCATAATACAGGGAAGCAGGCTCAACCTATTAAAGTAAGTAAGAAGTAGTTAATGCTTCCTTTAAGAGATTCATTTATAAGAGTATTTGTTAGACAGAACCACAATAATATTTAACTTATAATGTAATTTTGCACCCAGTAAATTATTTTGTCAATAAGCTCTGTCCCTCCTAACCACAGGAAGGTGCAGCTATTCAAAACAGCAATTTAAAGTGCTATTTAGTCAGATGTTACATGGCTGAACCTGAATCCTAGATCTCAACATTATCTGATTTTCTTTTTCATATTCCTCTTATGAGGTTATTTTCCTGAAGAAATGTGTCACCAGCTGGTGTAGTTACTGAAGTGTTGCTTCATTGCAAAATGTTACCTTTAGACTGTATTTGCTGACTTTGTGCTAACCAACCAGATGCATTACACACATTACTATTCTATGAACCAGCTTTTTTTCAAACTTTTATTCATGGGCAACACAGGCTTAGGAGGCCATCAGGCACTGCCTGTAAATACAAGAAGTTAATGCAGTAAATGTTAAGGTCAAAGTATTTAAGGCGACAAAATTCACTTCAAATATGGTATTTGGTCACTGCTGTTGTCTCTGGAACCAACAGTTTAGCATAGCTTATAGAACTTCTGTGAAGGGGGCAGATTTTTGTTTTTAGAAAGTAAACATACTCTACATTTTTTCATTACAGACCCTGATAGCAAATGTATTACTCCCCTCCTTCCATGTACATATCAGAATTTGATTAGTCACAGAAAACCTTTTAAAACTGCTTCTCTATAAAATTCACAGCTACCTTAAATGCACTGGATACTTCGGAAAAATTGTAAAACACACCTCCTTTGTTTAAAAATCAATATAAAATAATTAATTAGAGTGAAGACTTGGCCCACACTACCAGAAAGGAAGATTGATGCTGGAAATGAGACCTATGCCTACATACTTTATGAATTCTGTTCCTTTTCCCCTCAATTGCATGTTCTATTTTTAAGAATTAGTTGCTTTCATTTTCATGTGTATGAGAACACTGGTGTGGGGAGGGAGAAGGACATTCCCTGCATTTAAAAGAAGAATTCTCTCTGGATACTCACTAATTAAACTAAAATGAAAAGTAACAGAGGGGGGAAAAAAGTCTTTCCTGCACAGCAAAAATTAGGATGATGCATATTTACAAAAACATAAAAACTAAATTAGTTCCATGATAAGCATCATATCATGTACCACACTAATTAGTGTTTATAGAAAATGTTATATGTTTAAATCTGTTCACAATTAAACATGTTTAGGACTTAAAACTCAACCCAAAGATATTTCCACCCCCGTTATTTATCTGGTTAAGTATAACCTGCGAATTCAGAGAACGAGTGAAGAGTATGACAACAAAGAACATAATCATAATGAAACAAGCACAATTTTATACTGTGGTACACATGACATTTCATATTTTCAAAAGAGAAGTTAAAGGATATGAAAAAGAACCTGTTTTATTTTCTCAAGTTGATTAAAACAATCAGGGACAATTCCCAGGTACTCTAACAGAGACTCCAAAAGGCTGAGAATATACCTAGATGTATTTAACATATACACACAGTTTTCAATTCCATCCACAAAAGAATCATCATTCCCAAGTTTTTAAACAGCAGCAATTAAAAATAAGGAAAATAGCAAAAGTCTTGTTTCCTAAAAAAAAAAGGATCAAACCCACACAACTTTGGAGTTCGGAAAAGGACTTGGACTGGAAATCTAGGCTTTAAAACACACCGCTGTGAAAAAGTTTCTGCTTTTTAAAGCCTTTCTTTGCAAAGCAGCAGAATGATACCCTGAAATAAACCCAAACAAATCAAACGTTTATTCTGGTATCTAGCTTGGCACTTTTATTTCTATAGTCTTAGGAGACACTCAGGACACTCTAATGAGAAGAAATAGCAAACACCTCTGATAAACAAAAAGAACTCCTTAATTCCAGCAGGAAAAATGCTACATTAAATAGCAAACATTTAGAGTGGAATGGAAGGTCTTTGTAAAAGAGAGGTGAAGCATCTGTAACATTGCACAGAAACAATTTCAATTAAAAGTATCAGCTCTGTAAATGCAAGTAGTGGACTAGGTTTTCTTTCACTTTTTTTTGAGTTGACAGAATGATACCGTTAGGAAGACAAGTCATAAGCACTACAAACTGCATCTATTTTGAAAGACAAACACATTGTGATAGCTTTCTTTGCATATCCATATCAATTTAACAATACACATTTCATACTTTCAACACACTCAATTAAACTGTTTTGCCATATTTTCAAATTTCTAGAAAGTACCTTCAACTGTTCCCACAATGAAAGGGCGCAGCGTATTCAGAGCCAACATCTAAACCAAGCAGTTTGTGAGAACTGTAAAAGGCCCATTTTTCCAGCAGTTTTCATTCTTATCAAGTAGTACACTTCTTGCTATCCTGTCATTTCCCTCTCCTCCCCATCATAAGTGTCTAACAATGCAGTACAACTCAGAGTGTTGTTTTTCCCTTAGCAGGGAATCTCTCTAACTGGATGCTATTTGCATGAATTAGGAACTTAATCTTATCTTTCAGACCTCTCCCTTTCAAACCAGTCGCCCAGACAAAAAAAAAAAAAAACCATAAACTGACAATACAATCACGAAGGCCTTACTTTGTTAAGAAATCAAGCTAAAATCGGGTACAATTTTCCACTGAGAAACTTTCTGCTGGACGTGAAAGAGGCAGAGTAAAACCAGTCTGAGAAGCTGATTTCTCACAGGGCCTCAGGTTTGCAGACTCCTATTGAGACAGGTAAGTTTCCATACAGAAAGAGGGACCATCCCTGAAGTGATGTATAAGACACATGCTTAGTCCCAGAATTAGACCAACATATTACACAGAAGGAAACATAAACAAGTATTTCTATTAACTGCAGAAAAAAGAAAAGGAATATCTACAAGTCTGTAAATTATAGGTTCTTGTCACTTAAAGGAGAATTGTGAAACACGTTTTGTTTCTTAAGCAGTAGTAACTTCTAAATGACCACAACACATGATCTCAGACATCTGATTTACAAATCAAGAGTGAACGGTAATGTTTCTTAACAGAAATACTGCACGTACGCTTAAAAACCGAAGCCCAGAAAGTCCTGCAGTCAGGAGCGACAGACCACATGCATCAGCAAAGCAGCTGACAGGTTCAGATCCAACTCTTCAGACTGGACAGAAGGTAACACGAGCAAGTGAACAGACCTACTTTGCCAAACAGGCCTTGGCCACTAGTTAGAGACCCTCGCAGTGCTTCCCATTCCGGCAGCCGCCCGCGCCGATGGCACCGAGCCGTCCCATGCCCACAGCAGCCCCACAGAGCCGTCACCGAACCGGGAAACTGAGGCAGTGGCAGGCTGGGTTCACCCAAGGTCGCCCACCGAGCCCGGTCTCCCCGGAGGGATGGGAGAAGCGCGGATCCCGCTGCCCGCCCGGCCTTCCCGGGGCGGCCCCGCACCCATGTGTCTCACGGCGAGGAAGGAGAGGACCCCCGGGGCCACCGCCTTCCCCTCCCCGGCGCAGGGGAGCTGCCAGGGCCGCCTCCCTCCCCTTCAGGGCCAGCGTGAGCCGGGCTCCATCCCCGCTCCCGGCCCTGCGCAGCGCCCACACCGACCTGGGCACCTCGGTTGCTGCTCCCGGGCGCTCCCGCCGCCGCCCGGGCTCATGCGGGGGCCTCGCCGCACTCGGGGCCGGGCCGCGGGCGAGGAGGAGGCGCCGCCGCCGCTGCTACTGCTGCTGCCGGTGCCGCCGGAGCCGCGGCCTGGCGGGGCGGGGAGGGAGAGGCGGGCGGGCGGACGGGCCGGGCGGGCGCGTCTCCTCCTCCTGCTCCTGTGTCGGCCGGGCCGCGCTCAGCGCGAGCCCCGCACCTCCATCTTGGGACAACGCGGATGTCGGCGCGGCGCAGGCTCGGGGCGCGCGGGGGGGGGGCGCGGGAGGGAAGGAGAGAGGGAGGGAGGACCGGCCGTGTCCCGGCGTGCAGCGCGGGCGGGGGCGAGGCGAGGCGAGGCAGCGGCGGCGCGCTACCCACCGCGGGCAACCATAGAGAGCTGCCGGGCCGCGCCTTCCGGCCGTGTGCACTCGCGGCGGCGCCCGGCGGAAGAGGGAAGGCGAGGCGGCGCCTGCGCGTCCGCGCGTGCGAGGCGGGGGCCGCCATGATGGAAGAGGGAGGCGGGGGGCGGCGGGGTGGGGCTCGGGACTGCGCGTGCGCTCGCGCAGGAGCCAGGGGGGGGGGCGGGCGGGCGGTGCGAGCGAAGGGGCGAGTGCGTGTCGGAAGTGTCTGTGCATGCACATGCAGGTACGCGAATATACGCGTATACACACACGTACACACATGTGCCTGTCCGTACGCACAAGCATACACACATACACGCATACATATATTCACACATGCACATACATCATACATGTATACGCACCTGTACACACGCACAGCCACACGCATCCGCACAGACGCATGCACATGTGTAGACTGGCAGGCACACACATAAACACCGGTGCCCAGCTGCACACGTAGCCGTGGAGGCCGACGGGCAGCCCAGGGACTGGTGGCACAGCAAGGAGCCATCCTTGCTGTGGGCAAGCAGAGTGGCCACCAGCACCTCTGAGTCCCTCGGCAGGTCCTCGCCGAGCCCCACCAGAGTCCAGCCTGTCCGGCAGGCCCCATGGCAGCCCGCCCAGGGTTTATCGGGTTTAAATCTGGGCAGGGAGCCATGGCTGGCTGGCAGGAGGGAGCAGTGGAAGGGGAGCGGGCGGTGACCTCTGGAGGGGAGCCCATGCTGGAGCCGTGTGCCAGCCAAGGCATGAGAGGACAGGCAGTGCCAGGCCTGGGCAGCCCTGCCGTGTGTGGCCCCTCCCTGGCAAGGACGGGGAGACCGAGAGCTGGGTGGCCCGTAGGTAGCAAAGCACGGGGATAGCCTTGCTGTCCCTGCCTGCAGCGGTGGGCAGAGAGCCACTACGGTGTAAAGTTAGGTCATCAAATGCCTGGTGTTATTCAAAACTAGCACCCTGAGGGGTACAGAGGGCAGAGCTGGCTGGTGGGGCTGGAAGAGTCCGGGACTGGGACCCGGGAAGGCTGGGCAAGAAATCCTCTGGTCCGGTGCAGCCCTGCCTGACACCTGGTCCTCTCCTCTGCCTCATGCATAATTTTTCCATTGCCTCTTGGGTCATTCCTTTCCTTCCCCTACCTACACCCAGGCCTATGCATTGCAAGTATGCTTTTTGTGTGATGTTAAAAGCACGAGAAAAAGTTGTGTTTTGCAGGTGAATGTTAAAAGTAGTTTAATAAAATAAATTTAAAACTGGGCGATGCATGCAATATTTTCCTTTCTTTGGATATTGACTTCTTTAAGCTTTAAATATGTGGAGCTACAAGCATAGAGTGGGGGAAGGAGTAAATAGAGGAAAAAAAAGGAAAATAGATCTGACTCTTTTCCACATTATCCTTTAATAAAGGCAATTAAATAGAGGTGCTTTTATCCTGGCGGAGTATGCTTTTTTAGTTTTGTTTTTGAACGTATAAACTAGAAATATGAGTAGTTGTCAAATATTAGAATAAGCTATTAAAACTATAAATACAAATTCTTTAAAATGTGATACTAAAGCCACGTTCTCGGCTAGGAAATAGGCATTTAAGAGGAGATGTCTTTTTGGCAAAGTTTTGGAAGACCTATTGTGTTTGTTGCAGGCTCATAGCTGGTAAGACTAGGGGACTCAAATGGCATTATTACAAACCAGTGCATAGTCCTGGTGCTTACAGAGGACACGGTGGGCAGATGTATAATTGAAATATTAAGACTGAATGAAGTATTCTGGTACTTCAGTGTGGTCTGAAAGCAGGGTACATTGCTGTGCTCAGATGGACATTTGTAATCATCTAAAAATAATCCCTGGCATGAACACAGCCTTCAGCATCTGGAGGCTCTCTCCCACACAGTAGCAAAACCTGCCAACTTTTGTGTATTAAAATTTCAGATTCAGGCCAAAGTTTATTGTGCCATGAGCTTTCCTGTTACCTCAGAAGTAGTAATATGGAAAAAAAATGCATCTGGAAGATGAACTGTCTTGCTACTTCTCCCTTGCTCTGTTGCAGAGCCCACATGTCCAGTCCTTATCTCCTGCTTGACTGTAAGGATGCTATGGGGAAGCATGTCACAAGCTGAGTCCAAGTAAACAATGTCTTATTCTCTCTTCTCACCTGCAGAGCCTTCTCATCTCAGGCTGGCCAGGCACTTTTTGCTTTTGGTATATCCATGCTGACTGTTCCCAGTCTGGAAGTTCTTGCTCTTACTGTGTCTAGAAATAATCTCCCAGACTTTCAGGTGAAGCTGCTCAGCTGTATCCTCCTTGATCTCCATACCTCAGATCCTCCTTCCCTGCAGCCCTTGGGGACCTCTCACAAACACTGTGATCATTGAGAGATGGCAGAAGGTGGCCTGACAGTGACATTGGCCAGCTCTCAGTTTGTGTCATCACTTACCATCTGATCCCGTGGGCTTATATATGTCCTGTTTACCTAAGCAGTCTCTAACTTCATGCTCCTCATCTGAGAGCAGCATCTTTCTCCCTCAAGCTTGGCTAATCTCCATACAGGTCTGTGAGCTCCAAGACCACACCATACCAGCAGTCATGGCACTGATGTACTCTTTTCTGTACCCTGTGCCACTGGTGCTCTGTCCCATTTAGGAGCAGGGCCACAAGTTCCTTAGTCCTCTTTTTGCTGCTGATGTATCTACTGGTGCTCTTATTTTCCTTCACATTCCTCACCTGTTTCAACTCCAGTTTAACTCTGGCCTTTGCAGTTTTATCCCTGCATGCCCAGATGATGGTCCTAAAGACCTTCCTGGAATTTATGGCAGTCAATCATTGCATGGAAACTGTCTCCATAACTTTTATCAGGACATTGGGTCATCTTCCTGTTTCCTTGAAGCAGAAAAGACCAGTATCCAAGATAGGAACATGATTTATACAATGATGGTGTTTTTAAACCCTCTGTGTTTCCAAATAGTAGCTGACACTTGTTTGGGTTTTTTTAGCCTTTGGAGAGCATCAACTGCATCTTTTTCCATGGACTGCAATCTTGAGATCTTGTCCCATGTTAGTAATGAGCAGTTGATAACCTAGCACTGCTTTGAGGTAATATGGTTTAGATGTGTCACTGGTTTTCCTCTGAAGAAACCAATGCATTATGAGGAAGGGGCAGATGACCACAGATGGTGGAAATGTGCAGGATGGATCAAGCTGATGTGGGTGCTGGGGGTGTTTTATTACACTGAGTAGATGCAGAGGTAGGGGAAGGAGTCTTCTCTGAATAGGACGCAGGTGTGAGTCTTTTCCTTCTCACCTTTCCTTCTCTTTTGAGGAGATGTGGGATGAATCACCCTGGCAGTGGACAGGTGAAGAATGATGCATTAAGGAATATACCCAGAACAAATTGCAGTATAGCAGTGTTACACAGATGACCAAGCTGCATGATGGATTTAATTTTGATTCTGCCAGGGACAAGTTGCCATTTGGGGGAAATACTAAATCACTTTTTTTTTTTTTTTTTTTTTTTTTTTTTTTGTAGCATGTGCTTGCAGCTTTTTTTTATTTTCACTTTGAGATGGCTTGACTAGTAGTAGACTAACTGTGGCCCTTGATGTGCCTAAGTTGCTTGTGTTACAGTGGAGATGATTGTATTTTCCTGCCTCATTTAGGTATGTTACATATTCTGAAGTCATGAGATACTAGGGTATAGAAATGCTTTTGCTGCCACGAGTGCTTTCAGCTACTTTACATTGGTATAGCCAGCTGCTGGAAAGCAACTGAATCTGCCCAGCTGAGCAGGCTTCGAATTTGGAGAAATCTGACTGGAATTCCCAGTGGAAAGGCCACCTCTCCCTCCCTGCTTCCTTGCTAATCCCTGCAGCTCTAGGGCCTGGGTACAGACTGCAGCTGAGGAGAACAAATGGTTTGGCTGTCTTTTGCAATGATTCCTTCCCAGAGCAGGCTTCGGTGAGATGCTTCAATTACATTATTGAAGCAATGCTTGGTAAAAAGATAAAAATCAATTATTATGGCTAATAATTTGGTCATGAAGTGGAAGTCCTGCAGAAAATCTAGTATTAACATCTGAATATTTGGAAACAAAGAGGTTTTTTTAACTGCTGAAGGAAACAAATAGACAAGTTGTATGGAACAGGCAGTAGTTCCCAGCAGGAGAAAAAGGACTTTAAAAATAGAATCCCAAGCCTCATTCACAATTTACTTATGATGCTGGAGAAATGCCATCATGAACCAAGTCTGCTGCATATTAATTTCAGTAACATTGATATCTCACTTCAGGACTTTGTAGCAAATAGTTTCCTCTGTCTTTGTAAACACACAGAGAGTGCTATGTGTGTCCTGTTCTCATTTAATTTGAGAATTCCAATACAAATAGTTCGATAATACTTTTTTTGGTATTTGTTTCACATAGTTATGTGAGTGAAAATCAGTATAGCTCTGTAAGTGTAACCCCTTAGGTGATAGGGGTAAACTGAAGTGTACTGAGACTTTGTGAGTCAAGCCAAATACTTCAGCATCCCTTTGCAGGGAAAAGATCATCAGTGATGGAATGAAATACTGAAGTTTTGAGTTAGAGCTTAGTCTGGGCAGCTGGGAGATTCAAGAAATCCCCTTTACTTGGGCGTTTCTGGAGGGTTATGCATAGTTCTGAGCACTGGTTCTCCAAGCATACTTGTTCTCTTTTTTCTCCAAACAAATAGATGAACTGGTCTCTTGGTTAAGCTGGGATGGGGAGGTTCATGTAATCTTAAAGTGGGTCTCATTTCTGAAGACTTATCTGAAGTAAGTGAGGTTGTTTCAGTTCCTCCTTGTGATCTGAGGGAGGTTTCACGATTCAATTTGCTGAAATAAGCTTTTCAGGAAGAGTCTTGTTTCCTGAAAACTTTTCCCAGCCCAGTGGCCTCTGGAAGGAAATAGGGTGAAAGGAGAAGCAGTTCACACGCACCTCTTTGTCTCCAAGTCTAATGTACCATCTTTCTTCAAGCCTTGCACTTAGGTCCTCCAGTCTTCTTGGAGATGGAGTAGAATATTGGCATTTCAGTTCTTTCTCAGGGGGTGAAGGCTTTGTGGTTTGCTGCAGGTTTTAATCATATTTCCTTTGGTTATCTGCTCACATGAACTGGAAATGCTCTTTTTTTGGCCATTCTGCATTCTTTCCAGTTCTGGGCTGTGAGGGTGCCAGCACTGCAGTGATTTTCAACCCCTTTTTTTTCCCCCCTGTCTTTTTGCTTGCTGCTGGGCTGTATTACACACTTTTCTACATTCACAGTCTGGCCCTTGTTCCTGACGTGTCTGTTTTCAGAAAGAACTCTTGAGCTGTTGTAGCAGTGAAAGATGCTTAAGAGCAATGCTTTTGTTTACGCAGAGATTTCATGAGGACATCTTGGTATGTTTCGCAGCATTCAGCACAGCTGAAGCTGCCTTACATGCTGCTATGCAGGTTTGGGCTAGCCATTGTTTTGGTTGTAGAAAAGGAGCCTGACTGACAGCTGTTTTTCTGACCACATGCCTACATTTTTTTTCCAAGATATATATAGAAGTCTGATTTGCTGAGCAGAGCAAAATGGCTTTGTGCAATTAATGTGACATGCTTAATAATGCTTGGAAGAATGCAGGCAACTGCATTTATAAACCTGCCATGTCTGGAAAAAAAAAAAATCTGACAAGCAATCCTGGTGCAAACACATGTTTTTCTAATGAAGGGACTGCATAGTGCTTAGTTGTAATGTTGCTTTTGAGACAAAACACTATTTTTCCAAGAGAACTTGTGTCATGCCAGAATCCTACTTTGTCCTTGGGTTATCCTACACAGTGACAAATTCAGTTTATGAATATTTTTTCTTCTTTGGCACTTTAATGTCATAATTACTTTCCTATTTAAACAGCTCATTCCTTGAATACAGAGTATGGTTTGGTTATTAGCACTGCAGTGGCACCTTGGTGAAATCAGGTTCAACCAGCTCTCCATATTTTTTCCAGTCAATAAATTATTTTTAAAAGGTCATCATGACATAATTGAAAAGTTGAAGGCTCAGGTAATTAGCATCAATATGCAGTTTTCCCCACCCAGTATTTTATAAGCTGCTTTAATATTACTGTTTTCTGGGGAGCTTTTAATTTGAAAAGGGCAATCCTGAGGGGTGTCTGCATGAAGATGAAACCTTATTTAGCTTGAGAAGAAAAGGCATCAGCCACAGCTCCCATTTCTCTTGTCTTAGCTGCAAGAGGCTGTTAGAAGAGAAGCCCATCTCCCCTCCTTTCCTCAGCAGCTGTACTCATTTTACTGTAGGTGTTGCTGCTGCAGATACAGCTACACCAAGTTCAACCTCCTGTAGCTATAAGGACCTACCCTGCAGCATGATCTTAGTCTAAAGGTAGACTATACAGCTCACAACATTTCTTCATCAGTGTATAAACATCAGATGCTTGGCTGGCTGCCGCTTTCAGGAAAGCAAGCGGGATGGGAAAGAAGATGGAGAGCTGAAACTGCTTCGCATGCCTTGTCACAGTGAATTGCCTGGGTTTAGTACCAGGTGGAAGTTTAATTATTGTATTTTGTGTCTTGCTCCCTCTCTTACTTCCAAGGAACATCAGAGGAGGAGGAAGAAGGACAATGATCTAGGAGACATTGATCATTGAAGAGTGTAGCTGGGGAGAAAAGGATGAAAATGTTAATTTATTACCAAAATGGGGATGAATTGTGTTTGAACCCAGAGGTTAAAAGTACTGCAGTTTGTTTGTGTTCTGAGACAACCACTATCTCCAGTGCTGAGCTCTCCACCGAAGCATAGGATTGAGAGACACCACACAGATAAAGTTTTATCCTTGGAGTCCTGCTAGAGTGTGTTGGAGGCTGAATCTGACCCATGTGACCTTGGCATGTGACCGTGTCACACCTCTTGACCCCAGAAATGAAACTTACTCTAGACTGGTAATAACCATATTGCAGACGAGATCAGGCTATTTTGTACCCAGCAAAAGCATTCAATGTTTGATCTGCCAGAGCATTTAGCATCTATCCTATTCATGTCCATCCAACAACTGCCCAAACATAGATTTACGGTCAGGGGTCTTGTTTGCATTTGTGCTTTTGCTTTCAGTCTTGCTTTCTTGATTTTGCATTTTGTAAGATCAGAAAATAAAGCTTTCTGTCTGGCATGCTAAAGCTATTTTCAGGGAGAAAGTGAAATCCTTCCTGACAGGGGAAAATCCTCTTGAAATATGTGTGAGTTTTTCCCTGAATAAGCACTGAAATGTTTGGCCCTTAGGATGGAAATGGACCTTGGAGTTTCACCAAGGTGCTTCAGAGATCCCTGCTCCCACTGCTTTTCTCTTTCAAATATGATGATTGGAGCTGTCTGGATGCAGGACTCATTTGAACTAAAAATAAGTATCTTTTAAAACAGGGTCCTCATTCTCTGGTCTTTCGGAAAGTCTGCTAAGGTATGATACAGTTTTTGGCACTGATTTTCTAGGCTGTTTTTAATCTGTGTAAAGGAAAAGGCCAAGCTTGTGAGTAAATTATTGTGTTGCTGAAGATCTGATAAGCTTTTTTGTACTAGTTCTTTCCTAACCTTCAGTACTCAATTTATTGCAGGTACTTAAAACCAGCTACATCACTTTGTTTGGAGACATTGAAGAAGAAATGTAGAGCTCTTTATGTACATGAGAATCGGATTCAAACAGATACCATGAATGTTGATTGTGACTTGTTGTCATGTTTTCCTTTGTAAGCCTAAAAGTTCCTTGACAGCCTTGCAATTGTGGAAAGAAATATATTTTAAAAGCCACAGAGCAGATGTGATTCTGTGCCCAGGGATTATTCTGTAACCCTGAAAGGCTGAACTAACACCCCTTTTGCAGAAGGAAGCTGAGGGTGAGTGCTTCTCTGCTTTTTCACAAGTGGCATCTGATTTAAGAAGTATCCTCACCCTTCTAGAGAGGATATTGAAAACAAATATAATCTCATGCTTCTAAATTGATCAAAATTGATGTCGTTGCAGACTTAAAGACATTGTAAAGCTGTATGAGCACTCCCAAGGAGAGGTAGGGTAAGACCCTTAAACAATGTAGGTTCTGTAACAGTGGTCATCACAGCATGGTCTGTGCTAGGTTGCAGTTTCTTGCATTTGCTATATAAACAAGACTGGATGCTTAGCTGTTATTTATTATTTATTTCTTATCTGTACTGACCATAAAGGAGGGGAAAAGGAAAAGTTAATTTTCAGCTGGTGTGCCGTTGGACCCAAAGTTGTAAAAACTGCATCTTTGAAACTCAATCACAATCTCCTGTGTTGGAATGGAAAATTTTCCTTCAAGGCACAAATTACCCTCTCCAGCTTGGAGTGGACAGCTGAAAATTGCTGAAGAATTGGTCTCTCAGAATGAATGCAAAGGTGGCAAGATGCATTGTGTAGAATGGGAAGGTTATCTTTTATTAAAATACCTACACTGAACTGATGTTATTAAGACTTGCATGTTACACTCCAGAATGAACATCCTTTGGTTTCCAATTTTGGTTAATTTCCTGCTGACAAATACTGTTATGCTCTTCACTATTAAACTAAATTAATGAGCTCCTAAATGCAATAAGTAGTGCCCCAGTACTTGTTTTTTCCTTATCCATAAAAACACTCCTACTGAATTCAAAAGCAGGATTTGCACAAGAAAATCTTTTCGTTGAGAGTGAATACTGTGGTTTGATTTCCCTTTCAAGGCTGCAGATTTTTCAAAAGCTTGTTTATAAGTGTTTAGAGTCCTCAGCTAAGAGTTATATAGTTCAATAAGTGCTTGCAATGATTTATGAATTGGAATTAAAGTTGTAGAGTTATTTCTAATACTATATGCTTGTAATGCTGGAAATAGTATTTTCATACAGTGTGTCATATGCTTCATTACTAATTAAGATATAACTCTAACTATCATGTCTAAGTAATCCTTTTTTTTTCCTTTTTTTATTGTCTTTCAGAAAAATGATGCCAGATCTATGAATTAAAAATACATGAAAATAATATTAAAATCAGTGTCAAGACACTCAGTGCTAGATATGAGCTCTGAATTTTAACACTAAGTGAAGTTCTGATCCTCAATCTTACTGTGACTATATGCAAATATGGGATACATGAGGAACAATGGCTTTCTACTTCATGTTGAACTTTATTTATGTACTGATTTTGTCTGGGTTAGAGTTTATTTTCTTCACAGTGGCTGGTATGGGGCTGTGTTTTCAATTTGTGCAAAACACAGAGCTGATAATGTGGAGATGTTTTTGTTATTGGTGAGCAGGGCTTACACAGATCCAAGGCCTTTTCTGCTTTTTCCTGCCAGGCTGGTGTGAAGACTAGGAGTCCATGGGAAATTTAGGGAAGACACAGTTGCAACAGGTGACCCAAACTGACCAAAGGCATATTCCAGACCATACAACATCCTTCTATGTATGTAAAGTGGAGGGAAGAAGGAGGAATGGAAGGACATTTGGATTGATGGCATGTGTCTTCCCAAGTCACAGTTATGCATAACAGACCCCTGCTGTCCTGGAGATGGCTGAACACCTGCCTGCCTGTGGGAAGCAGTGAACTAATTTCTCCTTTTGTTTTGCTTGCATGCATGGCTTTTGCTTTCCCTGTTAAACTGTCTTTATCTTAACCTGTGAGTTTTCTGGCTTTTACTCTTTCTGATTCTCTCCTCTATCCTGCTGTGGGGGGGAGTGAGCGAGTGGCTGCATAGGGCTTGGCTGCTGTCTGAGGTTAAACTGTGACACCTTAGAAGAAGAAAAGACCTCTCATGCTGTCACACAGAGGACATCATGAAGTGTCATCAGAGACACAGAGGGCATGTGTCCCTTATCTTCCCTGCATAGACACACATTTGTGGTGAGTGAGAACTGGAGAGGCAACCTCACAGACTGACACCCATTAACAATTCCTTTGTGCTCATATTTCGGTTTCCACTCCCTTCAATTATAAATAAATAAATATATATCTAGTTCAATAGAAGACTGCTTTTCATGGTGTTTATGCTACAAACTACATGTAAGTCATGTGAATGATGAAATATTTGAACTGCAAGGTCTTTTATTTTTCATTTACATTTAACAACATCCTAGAAAAGTCTTTCCTGACCTACTTGAGCTATTAATTTTCTTGTGTACAGAGATCATGACTTGTCTCATTTTCAAGTGCCTTTTGCTAGCAGTGGGTGGTCTAGAAAGTATTTTGATTTCCTTAGCTTTTCTGTTTGTATTTGTGTGTGTGTGTGGGGACACTGATACAGGGAAAAAGAACGCAGATGTATGATAAAGGCTAACATTTGAAAAGGTTGCTTTGGAGTATTAAAACATACCTGTGTTGGGATATCATACATCTATGACAAAGACAATTTTTATTATCCTGAAGAGGAATTGGTGAAGAAAACAACAGTGGTTTACTTTTAATAAAAATAAAAATTTATTATAATAAATCCATATACTGTTAAAGTAAAATGAGGATAACTGGAATAAATTGCTAATTGTTTATATAGAGGCATTGTAAATCTAAATGAGTATTCATAAGGAATGACCTTACTGATAAGACCCTTATATCATGTAGATTATACATCAGTAGTTATCACTGTCTAGTCTGCTGGTTTACAATTTCTTTTTTTTTCTTTTTTTTTTTACCATTTGAGAATGACTTGATGTTTGAAAAGATGTGTGGTATTGTTAGCTTTGTGGCTGTGAAAATGTTTTCAGTCAAGGCAACATAGATAAAAAGGCTGCAGGGAAAGCATCAGGGAGGGATGTCTTTGCTCCTCAGGTGCTGACAGAAGCTGATCATTGAAAGAGAGTTGTTCCCTGGACGTTTGTGCCAGGTTCTGGTAGCTGAAAATAGTGGTGATTGCTGTAGGGGTGTCTGTGAAGAACTAAATTTTATCTGTAGATAAAGCAGTTTAAAGGTGCTGTATGTACTGCTACACAATACTAATTTCTTATCCACTTGGGAAAATAATGTGAGAAACTTTGGACAGCATCTGTTGACCTATAAGCATCAGGGTCCTCAAGATGATGAATTACTAGGCTGATAATGCCTTGTACTGGATTTGGACCAGAGAACTGGATTTGGAAGCCAATGAAGTTTATGCATCATCAGAGTCGTGTGGCCCCAGGGGACAAACCTGGGTGTGCAGCTGCCTGAGATCTGAATTAAGCACAGAGTAGCAGCACTTGGGGAATTGTAGCTAAGTCTACACCTCCAAGAGGGGCTTCTAATTCCTTAGCCAACTGGACAGGAAGAAATATCCCTGGCTACTGCTGCTAGTAATCTTATCGCAACAATGTGGGATCCAAGCAGGAGATTTAACGTTTGGTGGTCAGATTTTTAAGGGAATGTAAAAAGCCCCCCTCGCATTTTCTGCACTGGGGAACAGGTGAGTTATCCTTCCTGCAGAGTTATGCATTGACTAGGGATGGAATTTTTCAGCATTGACCTAATAACTTTCTTATTGGTGTTATGCAGAAGTGGGCCAAAGCTAACCTTTTAGTGCAGCTATTTAAGTAAATGGTGCAAGTAACACCTCAGGTGTGAAACTTGCAGGAAGTCCCAGGGTGTCTAGGTGGATGTCTGAGACATACTGAAGGGGAGTCATGGAAAAGGAGTTTCCTTCTCAGCTCTCCTGGCTTTTGTTCTCAAAGATTTATAATAGGTATTACCAGGATAAACCAAGTGGCTTTTCCTGACTGCATCCTGCAGGTCTGTGGTGCCCAAACTGAATGGGCTTTAACATTAGTCTTTAAATCTTTTAATGTAGTGATTAAACATGACAGGGATTAAGTCCCTGCCCAATAGCAGCTCACCTGGGTGCGTTGTTGGTTAGATGCGAAGCACAAAGCCAAATGCTCTTATGCACCCAAGCACACGGCTGTTTGAAAAAGTAGCAAGCCCCATCACGTCTTGTGATTAGGAAGCATTTCTTCTTTATTGAAGATGGAGTGGAACAGAAAGGTGGCAAAAAGAAAGCCTTTTAGAGCAAAAGGAATAAATCATGAACAAAGATTGGAACAGAAATGGAAAGGTTTTATCCTGCTTTTAAATATATGTATATGGTATGGTTTAGATATATTTATGAGGTACCTAGTCTAATGGAAAAACAACTTAAAATTTCATAATTTCCTCAAGTATCCAGGCAAGAGTCTAAATTACTCATATAAAGCAAATCAAACAGAGTTTGACACACAATCCAATAACTCATAAAAATATTCTTCTGGTTGCCAAGTCACCTAAAAATCTCTCAGGAAATGTCAGGAGGTATATATGTGAGCCATAGAGCCTTTAATTATGTCGACGCATGTTATATTTACTCTTGCAGGCTTTTTGCCTCAGTATGTTTTCTTCTTGTTGTTTCATGTGGGTTTTATGGTTAATACACAGTTCGTGCATGATTTAAACCTCTTTCTGGTGACAACATCCTTTCTTTCCTCATTGGCCTTTTTCTATGATGCTAATTACTATAGCAACTGAGTGCTTCCCATGGCTTAATTTCCTAACATCTAAAAATGATGAGGTGATAGCATTACTGTGCTTTACAGATTAACAACAGAAAGTTTGAGGTAAAAAAAATGAAGTATGTTTATGCATTTATGGAGGTAAAATGCCATTTCAAGAAAATTCAATTGTCCATTGATGGGTTTTGTTATAGCTGGAAACCACTCTGGGAAGTTTGATTGTTTCACTCTGGAACTGTGATGAAATTATTTTTCCTTCAGAAGAGTAAAATCAAAATATTTTCCTTCCATGTGCTTGAATTTAAGAGGAACACATTTGGGTTGCACTGGCTCCAAATATTTCATTTGAAATCTTGTCTCCTGAAATGAAGTGAACTCATACAGTGGAGCAGAGTCCTTGGCAGATTGTGTCTCGTAATGCATAGTTTTTGTATGGGGGTTATGTGATGTTATGTGCTGCAGCAGATGGGATAATGATTGTGAACCTGGGTTTCTGAAAAGCAAAGAAAACATGTGGATTTATCATACTATTGATTTGTGTGGCTATGCCAACAGCCAGGACAGAAATGTCAATTTCCCTGCAGAACTGGTGCCAGGTATACAATGAAGAAGGTGGCAGAGAGCAGCTCCAGCTGCCCTTTGTGGGTTGCCTGGGGCTTTTGGGAGATCTGGGATGCTTTGTCAGAAACTTTCATAAGCATTTCTGGACAGAAAATTTTAAAAAGGAGACCCTTAATGCCTCTCAGCTCCCAAAGCTTTTGCTTTAATCTTTCTATGTTTTCTTTGCGTGCTGCTTTGCACCTCTTGCTCTCTCCCGATGCCACATTCTTGCCTTTTTCTGTATTCCTGGTTCTCCTCAGCCTGTTCTGTGCTTCTTGTCCCATATTATATTTATGCATCACTCTTCCTACTGCCTTGCTGAACACCAGCCCCTGCTTTGCCCTTTCATGCTTTCACTACTCAGCCAGTCCTGGTTTTCCAATTCTTATCCCTCAAATGTTGTTTTACTCATTGTCTTGGCAGTGTCCAAACCCATGTCCCCCATTTGGCCCTCCTGATCTTCTTTGGCTTTTCCTGGTCCAGTTGCCCCCTGCCTCCCCCAAACCCTGCAGACTGATGTTCCCCCTCAATTCCGTGTCTGAATTCAGGTGACTTTTACATGGTGCTTGGATGGCATACTGCTATTCAGTTTCAGCCATTGCTCTGAGGTGTCCCAGAGTCATGGAAGTGCAGCTCCAGGCACAAGAGAGCAGATCGAGCATGTGACACCATTGATCACTTTGAGGAGACCTTTCTGAGGCCAGAGGGGCTGTGGACATTGGAAAGATTGCTCATGGACACTCAAGATGTGTAAAACAGGATCCTTTGGCAGCTCTGGGGAGGATGTGGGGGTCAGAGGGTAGTGGGGAGAGGGCATGGGTGGCAGGCAGGGGCCTGATGGGGAGACTGCTCTGTTCCTCCAAGGTGGCCTTTTGGACAGCCTTGTTATGGCCAGCTCGTCTCTGGGGTTTGCTTTTCCCATCCCCTCTGAGGCAGCAAGAGTTAATGTAAAGGGAGGCAGCTGGACATGGCCAAAGGCCTTGGCATGCTTGCCTGATCCGTCTGGCGGCACCTGCCTCCTTCACTCTCTCTGACCAGCACCCTCCACACACAGGGCTGCCTCCCCTCTCAGACAGAAGGGCACTCTGGGGCAGGTACTCTTTCGACCCTGCTCTCTTTTTTTTGATGTGCAGTGGCTTGATTCAGCTAGGATTTTGTGAGGAAGAGCAAAGGATACTCTGACCCTTCACAAAATTCCTTTGAATGAACTGCTGCTGGAGGGAAGCTGCCTCCCTAATGGGGAGAGATTTTTCAACAGAGAAGATTATTTGCAACAAGGTGTGCAGGGGTGGTCAGAGCAGTCTTCCAGTTCAGCTGCTGCCTAACCCTAATTTTGAGATTGTTCAAGGAAGTCTGAGAAATGGGGAAATGGTGCATGAACTGAGGACAAAGAATACTGAAACTGAAAAACTACACAAGGCAAGACATCATCCACATGGCAAAGAATCCATAGATTCCACAGAATCCGCAGTGTTCTGTACTTGCTGCTGGACTTAGCTATACCTTTTTTCTGAAAACTGTTCATCTGTATGGCACAGCTGAGTTAAGTTTAAGGAAACAAAGACTTTGCCCAAAGTTGTTCTCTGCTCCAGCAAATGAACTGAAAATATAAAACATATGGGGCAATCTGATTTTTAACAATGCTTAAAAAAAAAAAAAAAAAAACAAAACAAAGGAAAAACACTTTTACTGAGTATTTTAGAGTTTCAAGGGCAGCAAAAAGCCACTGTCATGATTTAGCTGTATCTGGAGAGCTGATGCAATCCTTATCAGTAGGGAATTTAACACATCTGGGCAGAGTTCCTGCTGGTGGCCTCTGTTGGACATCTTTGCAGTGTAATAGGCAATATGTGAATGTTTTAGGGCCCCTGCTCTAGATTCCTCTGTGAGAGCCTGTCAGTTCTGTTTACTGACAGTCACCAGCTGGGTCCTGACTTTGGAGCTGGGCTGTCCTGTCAAATGAACACACATGTTTGATCCAGTGTGCCTTGGACCCCCAGAAAGTGCAAGTAGAAATGGTAGAGGCCTTTCTGATAGCTTAAATTGGGGTATTTGGGTGTTATTTGTATTTCTTTTGATCTGAGAGGCTCACAAAAGAGGATTTAAGTATCCTTGCCTAGAGTTTCACAGGCAAAATGATCATGACCGTTGACAATAAAAGCACCTGTGTTATACCCTTTGTGGAGAGAAGCAGGAGGTGAAGCAGGTGCCTTGATCATGGTCACTGCGGTAAGCAGAGGTCCCAGGAAGCCTATTTCAGCCAAAATAATCCACTGCAGCTTCTGTCTCACAACAGACCAGAGATTTACACATTTTACGCTCAGTTTAGGATCTTCCCAAAGCTCTTACAGCCTCTTCTGAACTGCTGCACACACATAATCCCCTGCTCCTGCTAAGTGTCCAGGTAGCCCAAAAATAGTTTATACCTTTATGCTTTCAAATGTCATTGTTGCTAAGGGGAAATCCCCACTGTTTCCTCTTCAACTTTCTCTTTGCTTCTCTCCCCCTTGCCAGCGTGGATTAGGCTTGACTGCAGCTGACTTTGCTGTCTCACTTCCTGCAATGGGGTGCCAAGAGTTCCACAGTGATGCAGCTGTTTTTCTTCTGTTCCCTTCGTTTCCCCTGGCTGCCCCCACTCACTCAAAGTCACAGGCTGGTTCAGGGATGTGATAAGGCTTTGAACTTTTGCTGGGGGCTGGCATGCTGCAGTGGGCCTGAAAGGTGAAGCGAGGTGAAGGAGCAAGTGAGGGGCCACAGGATTTTCATGGAGTTTACTAGGAATGAACTAGTTCAGAGTTTACTGATATTCTGCATGGGTAAAACATCACAATGGCTTTTTAAAATTATTTTTGTATGGGAGCAAGGAAACCATTATGAAAAAGTTGTAAGTTGTATATCCATGCATGCGTGTGTGTACACAGGCTTGTTTGGATTCAGAAGTGGAATTGATGGCAACTAACACTATAAAAACACAATTTTTTTTATTTCTGTCAGACTTTTTTGTGAGCTTAAAGCTTTATCACAGGACTCAACTGGTTGCTGATTTTCAAAAATTCAATGAATTTGTGATGTCACTGAAATTTCTCTGAGTTTCAATAAATATAAGTTACTATGACACTGAATAAAACCTAAAAGGCCTAACTTTTCTCTTGATTTTGAAAGATGGTGATCTTTTATTATTGTTGTCATTCTTGCTGCCAGTCTGAGGCATAGAGGCTAAATTTCAATATTTTCGAAGACACTCCTGGAAAACAAATAAGAAAGAATTCTGCACTAGTATTGATGTTTCACATTGTACTCTACTTGGTACATTATAATTTTCTCTCTTATTTTCCTTCTGATTGGAAAAAGTAATTTTTAATTTCTCCAAATCATTCTGTAAATTTACATTCTAGCTTAGCTGGTCTATTTTTCTATTTTAGAAAAGTCAAATTGAGGTGGCTTGGCAAAGTAAATTACTTTCCTTCAGGTGAGAGGGGTTTCACTGAAGTGCTCATTCACAAGATGCACAGCTTTTTAACTGCTGAGCTGCATTAATTGACTCGGATGCAAAGTTGTCCAGCTGGAGTTGTTGCTGCTTGTAAAGGCATGAGTAGGAATGAAAGTTGTTCCCTTTCCTGCCCGCTCCCTGCCCTGTGTTACCTGTATATCCAAGGCCAGGTCCAAGTCTTTGGGTGTGGTGCCTGCAGGGCTAGCCTAGGATGAGCAGCATTGGAAGGGATCTTTCCTCTGCTTTTTGTGTCAGTTTCCTACTCTGCCACAATCACTTTGATCTTCACTGGATTAAGATTTTAACTCAAGCTGCCCATCTCAACTGGACTTCAGTAAACCTAGGAAAGCACGTTATCAGTTTTCGGGGAGAGGAATGCAGAACCAGGTGATAGGAGAGCACCTGGTGCCAGTGAAGAGACTGAAGATATCAGACTTATTTAATTTTTTGGTTTTCTATTTATACTTAATCCTGCTGTTGTCTTCAGAGGAGTCTGAGCTGTAGATGATCATGTAGACAAGGGGTTTTTTTTGTGTTTCATTGATGTTCATCATCTGTTCAAAACGTTTTGTACACTTTAAGCTGCTTAAAATCTTTTGACTTTAGTTGGGTTTTTTTGTTGTTGTTTTTTTTTTTTTTTTCACTGAAATCCTTGTACCTATCTCTGACTTGAAAAGTCTTATGCAAACTGAGAACCAGATTGCAAAACGTCTGTGAATAAATAACTGGTTAATATTCTGGCCTGGTGCTGGAGAGCAAAATCTCTCTGCCTGTGTTAAAATGCTAACCATTCTAAGCACTGTTTCAAAGCTTATATTGATTATTGCAAAACCTCATCAACTTTCTGTTCATTATCTGTATATTGGAACAGCCCCTCTACACAAAACTTAAAAATCACAGAGCAGATCAGATTGATGGTGTTCTCAGTCATATTTCTTTCTGTCAGCATGTGTTGAGGGACTGAAGGAAAGAGGTGTGTGAATTTCTAACCAGGCTGTACTTGACTGTTTTTCCCTGCTCCTCTGCTGGGCTCTTCCGTCTGGCTGTGAGCAGAGGATGAGCTCTTGTGTGGAAATGGGGAAAATCTCAGAGCAAGTGCATGGCCCTCAAAAAAAGCAGCTTGTCCTTTATAGAAGAAACAACTTCTAGCAAGTAATGTTTTATGTATCTTTAAGGGAAAGGAAAACTACTTGCAAATGACAGATTTTATATGTCACGGAATTTCAAGTCACTAAGCAAAAAGAAATTCATAAAATGTATGGATAGAGGTGTCAAGGGAATTTTTTCATCTGGACTTTTGCAAAATGCTACCCATTAGTTGTGTAAAAGCCTATGTTATGCTTACCTCTTCAAGCAGGGTGGCTGCATAATTAACAATGCTGCCTGGAGAGGATGCTGCATTAGATCAGGTGAGAGAAGTGAAGTTAAAATAACACAATGAGAAAAACTATGGAGCAGAACTGATGCTTGAAATAGCCATCCACACACACAAAGGAGTAGCAGTTGCTTTCAGATTCAAGTCATAGCAGACTTTAGAACCTCTGCTGCTTAGGAAGAGATAGAACATCTCTGAAAACATGCTGAAACAAGGAAGAGAGTGACACATTTCTGAAATACTGAGTACTTGTGTGTGTGTTATACCATCTCTTTCTGTTCACAAATCTTTGTTTGTAGGCTAGGTGTTTGGCCCACCCTGAATCCCTGAACAGGCAGCAGAAAGAAAGGAGCTCCTGGCTGGAATCTCCAGAATTGGTAAAACATCCCTGCTTGTTCATGATATCCCTGAGAGCAACACAGTGGGCCTTACTGAAAATTTTAACACAGAGCTGAAAGAAGTGGAATATGGCAGCTATGCCAAAATTGGTCCAATTTTTTCTATTTCATATCTTCAAAAAAAGCCAAAAAAGATTTAGTTTTATCCAAGTCACTAAGAAAAAAAAATAAATTAATGTATTTGTTCTTACCATGTGTTTCAATGATAGCAGAAACACAGGAAAGCTGTCAATAAAAGCAATATATTGAGTATGAGTTGGTATGTGTGGGTGTCAGGGGTGAAAGTGAGACCAGGTAGCAAAATACAGGGTATCTTTTTTCCTCTCTAGAGCAAAGACACCTTCTCCAGTGTTCTCTTGACACAGTGACTTGTGTCAGTTTATTAATCTCTCCTGAAGACCAGTGTGCCCAGAGCTTCTCTCTGTTTTCCCCTGCTGGTTTCCAAGTGGGAGCATTATTCTCTCGAAGTTTGGATGTTTGGGAACTGAGCTGAATTATGGGTCTGGTTTTCATTTTTACACTCCTTCAAACTCTGTCTCTTTTGGTCTCCCTGTGGCCACATTTAGTGTCTTCCAGATTTTTCCTGTCTGCTGGTGCAGTGGAACAGGACCTGTTGCTCCATAAGCAGCCACTCCTGTATCTGCTCCACATCCTCTCTGGGACAGTGGAAAGTGCCAGGTTTGACAGTGAAAGGTCTGAGAAATGCTAGAGCATGACAGTTAAATAGAATTTCCTCTGAGGGGAAAAAGTTTGCTCTTGCCCACTCTCAAAGATCACTTTGTGTCCTGCAGCCTACACTGGAATATAGCCTCCCTTAAAACAAGTCACCTTTTTATATTTAGCACTTGACATAGTCTATTTTTTTTTTTCAATGAAAATTTCCATTCCCTTTTAATTCGCAAAACTTTTGTCTCGGTTGTCTCTGGTGGAAAGGAATAGCACCAGACAGTTGCTGTGGGAAAGGATTGTTCTTCATACTTTGTCTTTCATTTCAGCAGATGCCCTTATTCTCCTGTATGATGGGAAACGATGGACAGAACCCGCTTTCTTTGGTGCCATTCATTAATTTGAACACCTTTATCTTTTTATTTTTTCTCTGAACAGGTTTAATTTTATTATTAATCTAGAAGCTTTTTATGCCTCTAATTATTTTCATTGTCATTTCTAAACTCATTTCATGTCTGTTTTGTCCTTCTCAAGGTGTCCAGAAGTAATCATGATGTGCTCAGTTTGGATAATAAAAAGTATTTTCAGTATTGCTTCTCTCTTCCATTCTTTTCCCTTCCTAACTGTTCCTCTTTTTAGCACTACAAGACATCTCTGACAAAATGCCAGTGACACCCAAGTGTTTTTCTTACTCTTCACAGTTAAATTTAGAAGCCAGGAGATGTAGTTTATATTCTTCCTCTCAGAAAGCACCATCTTCTGTTTGAAAATGCTGCATTCATCTGCAATGGAATCTTTACTGGTATCTCACCCAAATTCCTCTCTTGATTTACTTAAATTTTTTGCCTTCCACCATTTTCACTCTCCCATTTCTTTGTTCATTTTCAAACTTTCTCAGGAAGAAATCTTTTGCGCTTGACTGTCTTTTGTATCTGCATTTTATTCCTCTCCATTCCCAGAGCCTGAGTTTATAACAAGATAACTTGCATAATCTTCTGCATTTAGTGTTGCACATATTTAAAATACTTTTTATCCAGGTCAGATCAAGGCATTACCATGGTTTAATAGCAGGTCTAAAAAAGTTTGGCTTGACTTTTCTAGACTTGTGGCAAAATCACTTAATCATTGAGGATAAATCACTAAAGTTCACTCGGCAGCAGAGGTGCCGATCAGCTCATCAGTCAAACAGGCTGCAGAAGGCCATGGGGCAGCAAACAGTAATAATTAATGGCACAATGGCACATTTGTGGGCTTTTTTTTTTTTTTTTTTAACATGAGACATACTGACCTACAAACAAGAACAGCAGCATAGCTGGGTATTTCATTATTACATCAGCCATCAGAGAGGCATATTGTGGGTCAGAAAAGAAGATTACAAACTTCATTTTTAAATAAAAAAGCTTACTCAGGAATTGATAAATCTTTTTTCATGACTGAAAAATAGTATTGGTTCATAAAATGTAATTATGTATTTAAAAAAAATCTAAAAAACCTCCCCACAACCTTCAGTTTCTTCTTTCTCAATTGCCGTTTTCTGACTTGGGGTCTGTTTCCAGGGCGACATAACAAACACTGAACGAGGTACATGAGAGAATTCCCTCTTCTATTTTAGATGAGAGTTATGGCCCTCCGTTATTGCTGAGGAAATGAGGAGTATTTTGCATTGAAAAGTACTTATCATGCATCTCTGACTGAAGTATGCAGAGCCTGTGCAGTGTGTTTTGTACCTGATGTTTGCCATGAGATGGAGCTGCAGAGTAAGGCACCTACCAAGCCTGCCCCTGTGAATCGGGAGAGATATAATAAAACCCTTGGCAGCAAAAACCTGTAGCTTCTCATACTGATGCCTGTTACTCTTCCCCAAGTGACGATGAGACTTGTGTTGGGCACTTAGCCAGCTCTGTTCAAGCTATTCCAATTTATTTCATTAAGCCACGGCTCAGAAAAGCCAAGAAACAAGCTGTATTAATCTTGCTTGGATATCCTGGCCCCTGCTCAGATAATGTTGTAGAAAATGCTCAGCAGCCCCACAGTTGGGCAGTAACAGGATGAAAACAGCTGCTCTTTTGGACTTGCCTTAAAACCTCTGTTCTCTGCAAAAACTCCGGTGAAATATTGGTTGCTCTGTATTGTTGTTACTCAGCCGGTAATTTTCTGGGGCTACCTTCACCGTTTAGGCATTACTCAAAACATCATTTCCATTTCTAGGCACCTGAACTGTGAGACAGAAGATACCAAAAGGCTTCCCAAAATGCCAGAGACCTGAGTTTGTCAATCTATGAAGTGTCCCTCCCCATATGGATTTACAGGCTTAGCTCTGGAAGCTGTAAACCTGTGTCAGTACCGAGCAAAGCCAAGTATTTTTGGAGCAGAGCTCGGGTTCAGCTCTGGGTTAATGCAGTGATCTGGCATGACTGAGCCATCTGCCATCCACAGCATGCTCCTGTCCTCCTGTCCCAGCACTCCGGCAGGTAGAACAAGTCCGGGTTTGTCTGTACCTGCCCTTAATATCCCAGGATTGCCTGGAGCTACTTCGGGATTAGGTACAGCATGGGGAGCCTGCCGAACTAATTGAGCTCCCACTCCTCTCCAAGCCCCAGGGGATTCTCAGAGTAGACATTCCTGCAAACCAAGTCACTCCAGTTTCTGGGTCTCCCCAACATCTGCAACATCCGTTCTCATGCAAAAAAAAAAGAGCTATGAAAGGGCAAGGACTGATTTACCTGAGTACCCTCTTGCACCCGTGAACAGTCCGGGCATTTCTTTGTTTTCAAATCTGTGTTCTGCTTCATTTGCTTAATTCAAAATCCTCATGCCTACTGATTCTTTTGGTGAGAACCAGCAGATTAATATGGGATAAATTCTGCTTCAGTTGTGCTCCCAGGTGAGAGAGGAAGGGGGAGAGGGAGGTGAGAGAGGAGAGCTGCCTCTGCCTTTGGATTGCAGTGCAAACTTTGGGGCTGTGCTAACCAGTTTTGAGCCTTTCTTCTAAAGAAGATTTCAATGATTTCATCCTTTGTGTTATGTCAATAAGACTGAGACTCAAAACTAAACAGATCAGAAGAAAAGCCACTTGTGTATTTGCTAAACAGGATTGAGAACAGTCTTTTTTCCTCCCTGTTTCTTTCATGGGAAAAGGTTTACCTGGGTTATAAGCATAACTCTGGCAGGAAAATCGTGGCTGGGAATACTAATCAGACTGAGGGGTTCAAATACTTTTGGGGATAAGGATTCGGAAGCCTGTGTCTGATTGGTATTTCTCTTTGGGTGTTCAATACAGCTCTTTGCTTGTTAATTTCTGTTGTTTTCCCTAATTTTGGGCTATGACTGGCCCCAGCTGTCAGATTTATGGAAAATTTAGCATGGGAGCCCCAAGGTCACTTTGGAGTTTAAAACTGCACAGAGTTGATGAAATATTTTGTAATCTGATTTCCCAGGGAAAAATCTGTTTGTCAATCAGTCTGTTGTTTTATAGTAGGGCAGGGAAGAAAATCCAAAAATAGTACAGGAGAGAAATGGACTGCTATCCATACTTGTTGGTGACAGGCGTCTGGTCAAAATACATGTACGTTTTGGCCATATGTAGATTTAAAATAGCATAACACACACTGTGCCTTGCTCTAGTGTCAAAAGAGAGAAGATTTTGAGTTGTGGAAAAAAAATCTACCTGACTTCAGATGAGAACTTTTTGAAATACCTGTGGAGTTTTAATGTGGTAACTAAATTATAGGGTTTTTTTGAAACCAAAATAACCCTCTTAGACTTAAGGTCTTCTGATACAATGACTTCCAGGTCCATACATTCCACTGGAATAGTGAATCCCAGTTTTCATAGCCATGTCTCTGAGCCCAGCAAGTCCCTGTGGAGTCCACAGTTGACTGATGGGATTGCTAGCCTGGGCACTGGGCATCGTTCAGGTAAAATATGTTTGTTCCTCACCTCTGAACACTCACCACATCACTAGTTAGGAACTGCAGCTGTAGGTAAGCCCTGGTAACTCACTGAACCTCTATGCCTCAGCCTTTCTGCATTGGTAAGTAGAAACATCAGTAATGGATAAATGTGATATGTTCTGTCATAGCTTAGAGATACTCTGCTTTACACAGGTAAGCAACACTTTCCTACTGTCTCCCACTGTCTCTGGTTTAGAGATGTGGTTACTGACAGAGCAGAGGGAAATCCACTAGGAAGCTCTTAAGAGATTTCACTTGTAGTTGGAGAGATGCCAGTATATTTACGTACGTATACCAGCTGGTTACAATGCAGCTTGTTGGGAGCTTTTGCTCTGTGAAAGACCTGAGGCAATTTGGTCCTGTCTCCTGTGCATATTTATCTCAGTTTTCAGGGATTAGTTTCATGCACTGGAGAGCAGACAAACCACATGCATGGAGCTGAGCTGTATTTTAAAAAAAAGCAATTGAGAGTAACATTTTTGCACTGCACAGGTAGTTGATATTTTGAATGATGTAATTTCATGCACATGTTTTGTTTATTAAAGTTAAAGCATCTCTTTTAAAGTGCTATAATTAAATAACCACCTCTTGCTGGGGCTGCTCTATTTTCTGCATTGTAAAACCACTTCCCCCCAGCAAAAAATTCATACCAGCACTCAATTGCCCCTGAGGCCATGAGGCCATTTCTCTGGTCCACCTTAGACAGGGACTGGTTGTGTCTGGTGCTCAAAACATGCCAACTCTCAACAGAGGAAGTAGGCTTTGGTGGTTACTTCTGGAATTAATTCTTGAGACCAGACAAAACCTTTAAACACTATCTGAACAGCAGGGTTTTTTCTGTCTCCAGCTGAAGTTCTATGCTAAGCAGATATTAGATACTTGAAGAGTGTGTCAGGTAAAGCAGACATCTCTTGGACATTCTGATTTTGCTCCTCTGGTAAGCCATGGTATAGTGTACTCAGACTTTAGGACTTTTAAAAATCATGGGATACTGGGACTATTTGAGCCTCTGCTCCTTTCTGTGCTTACCTGTTTGTAGAACAATGATTCAGTGTCAGTTATAATGGAATCATAACGGGATGGCTATACACCACATTATTTAAAAACTAATTTATATATGTACTGTTGGTTGATGCCATACATAAGATTGAAGAGTGGGAAAAGAAAACCCTCACCTTTGGGCTTTTTAGATGAAAATACCAATGGAGGAGCTTGGAGTGACTGGACAGCAGATGATATTGGTCCATGTGCATCCCTTTTGCTAGGTAGGTGTTTGGTTTGGCCTTTTGGGCATTCCTTTGGGACAACATGAATAACATTTTCTAGGGTGGTTTGTGTAAGAGTAGTTTGGCCTTTGAGAAGCTTGGGATGAATGTAACAGATGAGAAGCTTCAAAGACCAGCAGAGATTGCTTTTCTCTCAGACCTTTTTCTCTGACTTTTCTTAACCCACTGCTATCAGGTTTAAGACTTATCATACTATGTGGGTCCCACAGAATTCTCTTTATTCATGAGGGCGGGTAGGCTCTGCAACATATCTCCCAGCATTACCAATGCCAGGTAGTGGAAAAGAGAGGTAAAGCCTTTTCACTTTAGGAGCTGTCACAAGTAGCACACTCAACCTGCTTTTCACAAGCAGTAGGTTCAACCTTTCTTCTTTGCTGGTGGCTCAAGCTGTTCCCTCCGAGCCTCCTGCCCTACATTGATATGGCAACAGGCTGACAGATTTTACATCAAGAGCAGTGCCACAGCACTTTGTCCTAACAATTTATGGTGGTCAGTTCAGGATATCTGGAGAACTTTCTGTTCTGCTTCCCTTACCTCTCTGGATCTTCAAATTCAAACCTGTTTTTCTTCCCACAGAGACATCAGATTATTTCCTTTCCTGATGCATTCCATTCTGGAGCACTCTCTCCATTGGAACATACAGTTCTATGGACAGACATAGGCAATGCCCGGTTATTTTTGATGTATACTTTAGCAATGCCAAGTGCTTGCAATTCCTGGACTGTTAGACTGCTTGAAAGCCTAGTTCCAGAGGAAATCTGCTTAGTTTCCCACCAGCTCACAGGGTCAGACATCTGGCTAGTGGTCCAGAGGCAGCCCTACCTTTCTGACAGCTTTTGGTTTGTATACTCTTACAAAGTCAAAAAATTAGTTTGAGGCTCCCTGGCAGGAATTGGACTAGAGGATACTGCAGGATGTGCCTGTTAACTTGGCATCTGAGCTACATCTGTGGTTCATAAGGGTCAGGGCCCGGTGTTTGAGCATTACTCTGTGGCTCTCCACATTGCTTGGCTGGGTTACCCTGGCTGCTGACATGGGTGTTTTTAGTACTGATTACCAGCTGCAGATACTAGGCAGCATGAGGAGAGCTGCATATGCCAAGGACCCTTCCTGCCAAGCACTCCCTAATTTTGGGAGGAGAGGAGTTTGCCACACACAAGGGAGAGCTGAGTTCTGCCTTTTGTCCTCAGTGTCAGGGCACAGCCCATTTTGCTAGTCTGGACAAACCACTAGGTGAGTGCCAAGAGATTGTGCCCTAGCTACTCCAGGGCAGGATGCTCCCACAGCAGTATGAAGGGCTGTATAAAACAATCCTGTTCAGATGGCTTGAGGCTGGCTGCCTCTAGGGCAGGCTGGAGCCAGCCCATGGAGCAGCTGGACATCATGTGCTGCCCTCTGCCTCTGTGACTCTTGCTGCTGCTATTACTGCCATTGATATTATGATGAGGATGATGAGGTGTGACTTTCTGGGCTTCCTACCTTCAAAACGATTTTGAAGGCAATTCTGTAGCCTGTCACAGCAACACTTAAATGTCAGGAAATTGCAGGTGCAAGATTTATGCCTTGAGCTGGGGCATAAAAGCATGCAGGAGCACATGGAGGTAAAGAATGGGCTGGGATCATGCTGGATGGTGGTGATGAGGAGACAAATGCAAAGCTGGTATCATCACTTCCACACTGCTCCTGGAGCCTGCTGTCACTCTAAGCTGAGAGGAGAAAACCTCTTATCCAATGTAGAAGATCATCAAAGGCCAGGGCTTAACAAGGAATGCTTTTTAATTTGGGAGCAGACATACCCTAATAGTTTGGACTAGTAATTATGAAGCCCCAGCTGTGCAACTTCTTGTGGGAAGCTACCCTAGGGTGCATCGCTGTGCTGTCTGTCCCCATGACTTGTCCCAAGAGTGCTGGAGACTTCCTCAAAGACTGACATGCCTTTCAGTGGCCCCTTGGGAATGATGGGTCTGTGAACATCAGTAAACAGGGACACAAGCAAGGAGATATTTCCCAGTTTCCGCACCTAGACTAATGGGTGTCCTGTATCTGAGTATTTTCTCTTCCTGCGGGATGTCAGAAATGGCAGGCTGCACCCCAGCAGCATTTGTGAAAGCTCACAGTGAGTCCTTCTAATTCACTGTGCAAGAAACATGGTAATTCCTTTTCCCTCCCCCAAAATAATTGTTTTAAAATAATTTGACAATATAAAGAAATAGTTAAGAGATGAGGAAACAAAGTTTGGGAATGTAACAGAGTCATCTGGGTTCAGTGAACCCAAAACTTCAGAGATGTTATTTTAGGATGACTAGTTTTACAGTCCTGGTGGAATTTCACCTTTTAATTAAACCCAAAGAATTTTCAGAACATGTTATGTGCATTTTGAATAAGAACTATTCTGGAAGCTTGCAAAACTAAATCTGAAGTAGTTGTCCTTAAGCTTAAATAACTGATCCATTCAAAAGAGGGATAAACCTTTCCACTGTGAATCTTAAGTGTTATTCCTCTTTAATGCCGCGGCCAGAAGCGGGGGGGAGCAACGACACCAATATGATGCATCTAACAGGCTCCGTTTATTGTAGTTTATTACACACAGTTATACAGTTCTCTTGGTCCCGTCCAGGCGGTCGTGTCATTCCCCTATTGGCCCCAAGTGTATACCTTATACTTTCTATTGGTTATAGGTGGAACGTGTGCTTTCTCTATTGGTCTCAAGTGGGTAAACTGTGTGTCCCTTGCTCTAAGGCCTATGTACAGTTACAGGGCTCTTAGGGCCCCAGTTTCTATTGGTTATAGATGAAACGTGTACTTTCTCGATTGGTCTCAGGCAGTAAGCTGCGTGTCTCTTACTCTAAGGCCTAAGTACTGTTACAGGGCCGCAGCACTTTAAGTTGATGGCAAGGACAGTTCTTGTGTTTTACACATCAGCACTTTCCAGTTGGTGCCATGCTGAATGACTAGGCCTAAAGGCAGAAAAGGAATTCAGGCCTGAAGATGCTGCACTGCTTCCTAGGATATTGTTCTCACTTTGATCTTACTATAATTTAGAATAACAAAGCATGGGTAGAGCAGCTGCTTCTTCCTTGCTGTTGTGATCCCAATATATCCCGTATTTTTTACCTGTGCTAACACATCATCTGAGCATAGAAGGAGTTAGCAACATGTACTTTTATAAAAGTCGCTCTCCCAATGTTTTTACTTGAGCCAAACCCATGAACTCTTTCATGGTTAACTTAATTTCCACATTTGAAGAACTGGAGCTCATGGGAGCCAATTATGAATAACATTGCTGAATGTCCTAGTATACTTTTTGCTTTAGTGATATGCTGGTGTTGTCTAAAAAGAAATAAAAATATGTTTTTAAAACATGTTGATGAGTACGTTAGCTAAGATGTTTTAATGTTCAGACCAGGTGGGAATACCTGAACCTAGCATCAGTAATTGGTTGGCTTGGAGTCTGGTGTTA
This sequence comes from Lanius collurio, assembly GCA_020086605.1. NCBI lineage: Eukaryota > Metazoa > Chordata > Aves > Passeriformes > Laniidae > Lanius > Lanius collurio. The sequence goes on along the minus strand of JACBWW010000007.1, from coordinate 11,618,015 downwards.
AGAATACTTCTTCAAGGAAAGACCAGGCTCTAAGTATTCTAATGCTGATATATTTTTCAAAGATCTTAAAAGATTTTTTTTTGGTTTTTAAAGAGAAAATAACTTCTTTTGTGATTCATAAAAGTAATATTTCTTGAAAGACAATAAAACTATGCACACTGTCATTACAAGAGATGTATTAATTGCACTAGTTGCAAAACTGATGTCATGGAGCTTGCAATGAGTTATATATCCAAACAGGAACAGACATATCAAGGTAACTCCCGTTATGGAAGTCCAGGGTAAAAAATGGAATGACGGGTGACATATTTTTGTTATATGTTACTCAAAGATGAACTTTATTTTTCTACTGTCAGTGCATGGTTAAGAGTTTTTAAAAAGAGTTTATTGCAGAATCAGCTGTAGTCAAAGAAACAGGAATTGCTTTACTGAAGGTGAAGCACTTGACTCAACTACCAAGAAGTATGATACAATGAATAGACTGAATTTTCCATCTCTGTCACATTAAAAGTGCACTTGAAATGTAATCTTCCCGCATTTTTGGTTTTTTGGGTTTTTTTTTAGAAGTAATCACTGACAACTAAAAAGAGACAAGCTTTTATCTTGTATATTTCTAGTTATTGTGCATTTATATTTCATCAATTGAGTGTGAAAACAATAACAATATTCTTAAAGAATATCTTCCTGTTGTTTCTCACTCCTGTCCCAGCTGTGGTAAGGGTATGTATTAATTACATAATTAATTATTATGTATTATTAATCCAGGTATGACACCTCCAGAGCTGGAAAGCCATGACAACACACAGATATAGCTGTGCTTGGACACCTGAGTGGGAGAGGAGGAAGAGAGAGGATAACACCCCATGTTGTTTCATTACATACAGATAGCCACAACTCACACTTACACATATGCTCTTGCCTTTAGCTTGGTAGTCTTTTCCCCCATGCAGCTCTGTGCCACTCTGTATCACATATTATGAAAACTGTTGAAAAGCGTATAGGCTGTTACAACAGGAATGTTTCGCCACCTAAGTACCATCTGCTCATGAGCGCTGGAAGTTGAACCCACCAGTTGAACTGCTTGGAGGCAGCTGAAACACGATGCAGAAACGTGATCAGAGAGAACTCCTTGATGCTTTTCCTTTTTTCTGGTCCTTTGGTGAAACCATGCCATCCTCCTGGCCTAAGGAAAGCAGGAGTCTGTCTATTCTCAGTTGTTTTAATAAAAAAATGTTTGGTCTTCTTAGAAGTTGCTATAGCTTAAGGGGAAAAAAGGCATCTTGGAGACAACAGCAGGACTTCACTTTGAAGAAGAGAAGCCATCTGGCCCAGTCAGACCATTCGCTTATGAAAGGAGGCTGCGCGAGAGAGAGGGAGGAAACAAACTTGTTAGTGCAAAAGCCAGGCTTGACTCCATGCCTTACCTTTACTTACCTTGTTTCACTTTTTCCAGTCTCTCAGGCAAGGTTAACATTCCTAACAGCAGTCGTTGCAGTAGGAGTAAGTCACTGTAAGACTTCATCTCATTTTCTAGCCTCTCCTTGTGGGAAGCCTGTATTTCAAAGGATTGCATTGCCAAGTGCAGTACACCAAGAGGCAATGCTGAGGTAGATCACAGAAACACCATGCCTATGCCCTGTCTGTGATACCTGGGTTTGCTGTGAAGGTTTTCTTTTGCTACCTTCAAGGCTGTTTTGCATTATTTATTGTGGTGATCTGGGAGAATGCAATCCCTTGGGAACAATGAAGGTGTCACAGCAGGACTCACGTTTGAGCTACTATAAGGGAGAATACTCAAAGGACAAGGTCTTCTTAGTGTGGTGAGCTATGGATAAGGAGTCTTGGAGTCAATATGGACAGTGCTCATGAATTCAAAACAAGCTTTGAGCCTCATTTCAACCAGGCAGTCTCCTGAGTGCATGTTAACAGTAGGGTAGCTCTGAGATTTTAAGTAGAGAGCAAGCCTGTTACAACCCCTGCACATTTACTTTTAGTCCTAGTTTCTGGACTTCAAACATACTGAAGCAGTACTGAAAGTTAGATATAATTGGGATTCTGTAGATAGCACAGCTGCCTCACATAAATCCTTAGAGGTTTCATCTTTCACAACACAGCTTGGAAAGGCTGGCCAGGGTGTCCTCTACAGGAGTTGCTACTTAAGACAAAAGAATGGAGAGACGTTTAGTCCCTGTTTCACACCGTGTTTCAGAGGTACAGCATTTTACCTTGTCTCTGAACAGAGAAGGCTGTTTAGTGCTTTTGTGTGTCTCTGGTCCTTTGCTGAATTTACTTGTACATTAAGGAGTAAAGGCCTGCCATTTCTTACTGTCTGGTCACCAGCTTACAGTTCTCAGTCTTCATAAAGCTGCTAGAATCAAAGGAAACAGCAGAACATCTCTTGTTTCAGTGTATTACTGGCCCTTATTTTTTGTTTTTTTATCTTTTTGCTGTTACCTTGAGTTCTTTTACTCAGAGTTTGAATTAAGATGCAGGAGATGAAGAATTCTTGTTTGGACTTAGTTGTTTATTATGTCTTATCAGTAGTACAGCTGCACAGAGTGCCTCCAAGGTTAGCAAGGTGGAAAAATGGCCGTGAGTTCCAATGTCCAAAGCTTTTTAAAGTCTAAATTAAGCAATTATGGAATGCTAAGTAATATGTTTTTACTTATAATCCAATTACTAACTGTTCATGTCCCTGCAGTGCGGGGCTTTTGAACCAATACCAGAACACTCAGACCTATGAAGAGAAAAGAAGACAAGGAAGACATAAATCCATACCCAGAATCCTCCATATTGTAACCTATTACTACCTATCCCCTAAATCTGATTTTCTACACATTCCACCCAGTGATGTAAGTTTTAATTACACAGTAAAAAGCTCAGTGTTATCACACAATTTAGAGCTTTTCCCAGGGTTTCAAATTGAATACAGTGGGTTTCTGAGGATCACTGCTTGTCAGCACTAAAAGGCTGAAATTCTCAGGACCCAGGGTTCCAACATCAGTGTAAGAAAGAGAGTTTACCCTGTCTAGCTTGATGGGAAAAGCTTGAAAACACAAAGAAAATACAAACTTTATTGGCACAAAGAGAAGAAAGACTCCTCAGCCTAATTTTTGAACCTCACTCTTTTGGTGTTAACTTCAAGATTTTGACTGCTTTGTAGAAGTGCTGTTGCCAATATGCTAAATTTGTATGCTCACCCAAACACATGCATACATGTGCAGATCTTTAGGGCTCAGTTACTCAGCCTCCTTCTTGGTGCAAGTTTGTTTAGCAATCATTCTGCTTGCTTTAAACTCCAGCTTTTGCCTTGCAGATGCATGTTGATTGCTTCACAGCAAGACAAGTTAGTCCTGCCTGTGCAAAAACATGCATTTTCTGGTGCTTTCTTAAGTGCTTTGTTCAGTTATCTTTTATTTGTGGGTTCCCATCAGATCTCCTCCTGTATCAGTGCATGGGTCTGAAAGGGCTTCCTGACACCCTCTGTGTCATCTCCAGCTCTGTGGTATAAAACAAGCAAGGCTGTGGCTCTGGCTGTCCCAGCTTTCCTTCTCAGAGCTGTGAGCTGAGTGTTGACTCTTCTGAGTAAACTGGTGATTCATATGAAAATGCTCAGCTATGTGGGAAGAGTCACAGAGCAGTAATATGAAAATGAAGATTTCTTTTCCCAAAGAATATTTTGCAAGATTTTACTTCTGAATATCTTTTATTTCATTCTTCAGACCACAAACAGAAAGTCAGTTGTGTTTATTATTTTTTCCTAGCTTAAAAGTTATAGTTCCATGTGTAATTTCAGGTGAAAATGCCCCTGCATCATTAATAAAATAGAAAAAGAACTTTAAGACTGGCCCCTATTTCAGTATATTTCTTTCCTTCACAGTGTCTCTTCCCCAGTGTCTCTCTTTTCCACCTCTCTGCATCTCCCAAAGCTGGGGGAGAATATCCTGAGTTCTCCACTTGCTTCTCATCTGTTTCTTCCTGGCTCTGAACATTTCCCCCCACCTTGTGGTGTTTGCCTTATTGCAGATGTTTCTCAGTATGTTCTCTGAGGGTATTTCTCACCTTTCTTCAGACATCTCTGTGTCTTTCTGTAGGTCAGGTTTTGATAAACAAAGCAAGAAAATGGGTTATGTGTTGATATCTTCAAGTCAGAAGACTTTTGGGCTGCAGTGCGCGGAGTCATTCAGAGTTACCTTCCCCTGGAAAGTCCTATTTAAAATTTGTGCTTTGCCTCCACAACAGCAGAGCCACTCGTCTTTGGCTGGGGGTGCTGAGTTGAAGCATGTTCAGGTGTGGGAGGGAGCTGCCAGGTGACAATTACTTGTGTGGCACACACATACAGTTTGCCATCACTTTCTCTTCTGTTCTGGTGATTTATGGACTAATGAGTGGCTCCAGCCTCATGCTCTGGGTTTCGTAAGGCATTATTCAATTTTGCTGAGGAAAGTATATAAATTATTGAGTTATGCACTTAGTAAGACCTTGTCTTATCATTGAAGAGCGTATTTATTTCAGACCATATTTCCTTGGACAGCAAGCACATGCAGAAGAGGAAAAGAAACATGAATTCTGGAAATATTGTAATGGAGTGACATTAGCAGTGCTCTCAGGCAGGAGAAGCTGAGGTGTGAGACCTTCAGAGCAGAAATCCCTGATGGGGTTGTGATGGGGGCAACCTGAGCCTTGAGGTGGAAGGACAGGAAGTGTGGGGACCTTCATAGAAGAAAGATTGGATGATGAGGTCTTTGTGGTGGAAGAATGACAGCTTGAACTGAAGGCAAATTTGGGCTTAGCTACTGGTACCAGGCATGTTCCTGAAGTGAAACAAGCTCAGGTGCACTGCATTTTCCTCTTCTTTCAGCTGAAGGTGAGCATTTCTTGCACCACTGTATTTCTAGGCCAGAAGAGGAGCCCACTTTGGTGAGCTGGCATTTCCCTGCAGCAGGATGTGCCTTAGAGTCAAGACACAAATTATTTTCTTTCTTACAGATATGTAATGATCATCATAAGATGACAGTCTTTAATTGCAATACCTCTTGTGTACAATAACATGGGAAAAATGTGTCAGTTAAATGTTTTGTACAGGATATATCTCTGGTGCCTACTGCTGGGCTTGTAGCCACACACCTCTCTCCTTGGGCACTTTGGAAATGAAAGGGGAAACTGGAAGACAGAGCTCTTGCAAAATCACCTAACCCCCACCATACAATCAGAGGGCTGCTGACCTTAATAAAGACCCTATATGGTGTCTGGATCCTGCATTTATACATTTGAATGTCATACTAATATTTGGAGAGGTATATTTCTAATGCCTTGAAACCGTGAAAGTGCACAGCTTGCTGCATGGCAGGCCCAGTGCTTCACTTGGAGTGGCAGGTTGTATTTTTCCTAATGTAAAGATGTTTTTTTTTATGGGAAGGAAAGTGTGATATTGTGTCATTTATACAGGACATCATGCTGCACTCTGGCCGAAAAGACACCCCAGTGCCTGGAGTAACACTGTCCTCTCTATCAGTTACTGCTGGCAATTCTGCCAGGGAATTTCACTTTTAGGTAAGTCCTCTTGTAAATATAATTAAAGGGGAGGCAGTGGGGGAATTGGAGTAGCACAGGTGGGAGAGAGATGGAGGACCGCAATGCTCAGAGAGACACGTGGATAGAAGCTCCTATCACTCAGCCACTGTGTGTCATGACCCAATGCCCCCCCCCCCACACGTGCAACCTCTGGAACTTGAAAAGGTGATAAGAAAATAGATTTGATCCCAGTGAATTTTATCAACTGCTCCTTAGTACAGTCAGACAGGTGATTACTGTGTAGGCCTAATTGTTCCTATTGGGAATGAATAGTGTGCTGCTAATGAGCCCTGTGGGCAGTGGAAGAGCCCTGTCTGCCCCTGATGGCAGAGGAGAGGAGGGGAGGGAGGGATGCAGGAGGTACAGGACAGGGGTTGGAGGTGCGCAGGGATGCTGGACACCCTGAGAATACAGTCCACCTTCCGGGGATTTTTCCCAGCAGATGTCACTGTTCACCCACCAAATGAAAACACTCCCAGGCAATAAGGGGCCTTTGGAAAAAGCCACCGCAGGCTATTGCTTTAAAACGAAATACGCTGCCTCAGAAGAACATTTCTACTTGGGGATGTGAGTGAGAGCAGTTTATTTTTATAAAGACGGCTTGGGATGGAAATTTGCTGTAAACCTGGAGGAGGGCATTACTGCAGGAGCTGTGCCTGCAGCAGCCCCCTGGCCCCACACTGCCATACCTGGCACGCAGCTTTAAGGCGGCAACGGGGGGTGGATGAGAACCTCTGAGGGTGGAGGAGGAAAGCTTTAGCTGGTCTCACTAATGTTTCTGCACTGCAGGGTTTAGTAGGATTTATTCATGACTAACAATTTAGTGAGTTAATCATGACATAATTTTGTGGTATTAAATTATGACTAGCCCTGCCCACGCTTTATTTATTCAATATATAGGTCCTTATGAGGTTATATAGACATAAAATTCATATTCTGTATTGGAGGAGCTGAACTACCTTTCCCTCAGTACATAAATTAGCCGTGAGCAATTTGAAACTAGGCAATTTCAACTAGAAGTAACTTATATTCTTTTTCTCTTTTAAAGATTTTCAGGGATGCTCTCCAGTACTCTCCAGGAGAAAGGTGATAGGAGGGCTTTGTTTTCCATGCAGTATGACAGAGCTGTTCCTGGCATGCACACAAAGTATCACTGCAGAGATATGCAGATACAACGATAAAGAAGCTCAGACACCCGAGTGACAGATGAGCAGAAATGCTGCACTGCACACAGGAGACAAGGGTAACTGGGATCTTGCTGGCCTAGTGATGGGGCTGTAAATGGGATAATGGGCACATTCAATGTGGAATATCAGAAATGTCCACAATGGTATAGTTGCAGATTTCATCTTTGGTGATTTTGCATTTTCACACAGGACAGAAGGTGTACATCAACAGAAATGCAATCATACTGCTGGGATATCATTAGCCTGAAACGTGCTGACACTGACAAGGGCATGCAGCACAGAGCAGCAAAGGGCAAAAGTGTGTGCTACACACTGCTTCTCTCAGGTCTCCTGTGTGCAGAGCACTCCTGACGCTGCAAAGTGCCTTGAAGATGGGCTTCTCCAGCTGAAAACATGTTCATTTTTTCCCATTTCAAAATCCTGTCTTTTCCTGCCAACCTAACCTCCCTTGTCTGCTCACCCCACTGACACACTTGTGCTTTCAAAAGCACAGCAGGCTCCAGTTGGGAAGAAGCTTAGACTCTTTTCCTCATTGTCCTACACAAAATCTGATGTTGAATCCCTCCTCTCATCTGAATTTCTAGACTGAATTATTCATAGTCATTTAAACTTGTGCCAGCATTGTCTTTTGAGGTGAAGAGCTCCTCTGCCCTCTAGCAGGCATTTCTAGGAAAGCAATTGTATCCCCCTCAGTCTCTCTTCCACAGGATAAACAACCCACGCTCTCTGGGTTTCTGCTTGGATTGGGTCTGCAGATGGGGTCTGGGCATTTTATGTTCCTCCTTTTGAGGGGGGTGTGCAGAAGTGGACTGTTGTGCTGTGTGAGGCTCACTTGCACCCTGTACATTTGTTTTACCAGACATTTTTTATTTCTCTAAAGACCTCATGATGGAAAAGTTTGAGCTGTCAGTGATGGCAGAAAACAAGTGTCTGTATTCAGACAGAAAGCTATTGCTAAGACACTCCCTGAATTTGCTCCAAACATGATTTCCTTGAGGAACCTCACCAGAGATTTCCTGTTAGTTCAAGAGCTTTCCATATGGGGCTGCTTCAGTCTCATCTCCAAAGATTGCTTCATCTCCGTGGCATGTCCTGACAGTAGACTTGATTTCCAGCATTATGAAACAGTGGTGAAGGTGACTCTGTGTGGAAGATGAGATATGCAAAACATACCATGGGTGGGCTCAACCATTGCTATTGTTTTCCTTGTTCATGAAGCCTCAATAGAAAAACAATTGGTTTAAGCAAAAGAGTCCTTGAGTGCCCAAACCCTGTAATGACTGTGTTCCCTCCTGGGGCTGGGCTCCTGGCATGGGCTCTGACCTTCCCTCTAACTCATGAGGGGTTTCCATCAGCTTTGGCAGGAATGGGAAGAGTTTGTTACAGAAAACACTGGATGCAGATTATTTTGGGGTCAGGGAGGTGATGCCTGTGAGATACTGATGAAAGGGAAGAAGCCAAAGCAGGGCAGGAGGCCAGAGCTGGGTCTCTGCAAGGTGGCAGAAGGAGGAGCTGTATATGCCTCAGGTGCTTTTGGGATCCAGGGTGACTCCCCTCTTGCATGTGCCTGTCTGGATTATGGGACCAGCCATGTCTGGGAGCAAAGAGCCCAAGTCAGCTGCCAGGGTGAACCACTTCAAAGCTCTTTTTCTCAGACAGTGGGTGAGTATTTTCCTAAGGCTGTAGAGTGATAAGACATCTGAGTCTTTCCCTGCCTGAAACCAGATTGCCACGCTAGCCGGCTCTCGGCTCAGCCAAGAGCCATTATAAATTGTCCCTCATGAAATGCAAAATGCTTGTCTGGCAGAGTTAGAGAAGACATATTCCATTCCTTGGGTTTTGCTGTGACTGAATTACACTGCAGTGAATGGATCAGCCCCTGGAGAGCATCTTGTTTGGGAGAGGAATTTATCAGTGTCGGAGGTGTAAATTAAATGCAGTGCAGACCTGGAGTCAGAGAAGAGGGGAAGCTCAGTATCTGCACATCATGCTGTTGCAGTGTGTGCTCCTCTGTCACCACCAGGAAGAGTTTGGCTCACCCAAAATAGAGCATTGCAAGCATGGACATGAGCAGATTTGGTCTAAATACCATCAGACTAAAGTTGTAGTGCGGGCCTCAGTTCTAGAGCTCAGTGATTTGTAATTAGATGTGTGCATGTGGACTCTCAGCCATAAGCCTGATATCCAAGCCCTCTTCTGCTCAGTTCAAGAGCTCGATTCAGGCCTCTCAACACAGGTATTGGGACCAGTGGGAAAGCCAGGTCCTTCTGGAGTGGCAGCTGAAGACATCTTGAGTGGCCCTGGCTGGCAGTGGCACTAACGCCTAACTCACATTTAGACACCTGGGTGGAAGAATGTCACTCACACTGTAATCAAAATACAATGAAAAAAGATTAGTGCTGCATCTTAAAAAAAACACTTTGTGGATACCAACTTAATTAAAGGCAGTGGTGGTGGGCTGACTTGCTGCAGGCTCTGTTGGTGGTTTAAGCAGGAAACAGTCTGTCAGTACATGCCTGGGGCTCTTGTGCATCCTGAGGATGACCCCAGGGAAAGGTTTTGGGACTAACAAACTGTGTAAAAAATGTTATCTAAGCTGTTCTTGATAGAAAGTTTGTGCTTTGCTAAATTATACTATTTCATGAAAAATACCACCTCCTCACAGTAAAATGCAGAATTTTGTTGTCAAAAGGCAGGTTATGGAAAATGAGCACAGAGTCAGGGTACAAGGATTTCTTCATGTGGGATGCTGGGTTGTCTTGTGGGATGGATCATCTTAGCTAGCTGCTCACACCATAGCAGCAGCAGGAAAATGAGTCTCCTGAATCACAGTGCTGTTGTGAAACACAGCAATACTCACAGCCAAACTTTCAGAGGAAAGCTCATATTTAGTCTGAAAGTTGATGATTTCCATGGAAATATTCATAAAATCTCTTCACTTATTTACATTTTGCTTGAGAAAATAGTTTGCTTTCTGGCCAGGCCTAGGGAGGACCATCCTGTGAGAGGCAAGGACCGCAGCTCAGCAGTGTTCAGCAAGGCAGAAATCAGAAGCAGCAGTGGGTTTTAGATGGCAGCAGTCATCAGCATCCAGCCTGGAGTTACAGGAGTGGTTTATAAACTCCAGGCAGAAGGGGAAGTCCAGGGATTGGCCTCATAGGCAGGCAAGATAGCAATTTTTAATAGGTGGTTCTAAGCAGAGCTAAAACATACTAATGATGCAAGAAATGGCTTTTGTGAGAGAGGCTTGGAAAAGTGAATTACAGGGTTCACAAAGAAACTTTCTTCCAGGATACACACATTTTTTTAAAAGCTGGAGATGTGAAGAGAACTGAGAAAAATCAAGGCAAAGCTACCAGGTGAAACAAAAACCAGCTGTATTCCTCCTGCCATTTCTGTGTAGGCTCATCAATAGGACTTCTCTCCTGTTTTTTACCACCCATCTTGATGAAATGTCTATGAAGCATGGCAGAGACTGCCACTGCCTCAGTTCAGAGAAGATTGATCAATGTGTTCAGAAGTTGCTAAGAAGAAATGGACATCCAGGAAGAAGCTCTGATCACATTAGGCTTGTTTCCTTCCATGCACAGGCTAATAGCAAACCTGTAATTTACACATGAATTGATGGCCCTGCTGAGCCTCCCACTGGACTTGGATGGACCACAACTTGTGTGGTTGGTGCTAAAAAGTCAAACAAGGCCACAGCTTTTCAAGGTATTAGTTTAAAAGTCTCTTTTACCAAGAATGTGGGGAGGCACAGAAAGGTCAGGCATTGTTCAGTGGCAGATTGAGGGAGCTGATGTCTCTTGTTCTCCTGCTGTGAGCATGGCACCACAGCACACGAAGTATTTTTGGTGTGTGATACTCAGTTTCACAAACGTGAATCCATAACTGGACCAAAATAATCAGAAACAGAAGCTTACCTAAAATACTTCAAAATGCACAGGGTTGTTACTAAAAATTTTCTTTTTAAACTTTTCAAAGTGACACAGAAGTCTTGCCCAGCACTTAACACCTGCAGATAGTAACAGCTGCATAATCTCAGTAATTATGCAAACAATGTTCTCTAAACTCAATTTAACTTCCCCCATCCTTTACCTCAGCTAGAAACTTGGTGCTAATAAAAAGGCCTATGTGTGCTTATTTTAAAAAAAGGAAAATGTTGGCAACACCATTTCAGCCAAATGAAGAAAACTGAAGACAGAGGTCTACTGCCTTATATTTTTCCTTGATGCTGTTAAATGACTGTGCAGTAAAAATCTGGGTTGATTTATTGAAAATGTGTGATTTGTTAGTTTTCCCATCCTGGGAAATCCACACTCATAAGTTCTTCACTGCTCTGTGGGAATAATTCGATTTTGAAACACAAAAGCTGTTTAATTCAATGAATGGCAGTAAAAAAAGTGGGAGTATGACCCTTTCACAAGTGCAAGAAATTTGCCTGGAATCCACCTTCTTTCACAGAGTGGAGCAAACCTCCTTTTTCACTCTAGGCTCTAGAACTTAATATATGTATCAAGATGCATATATGATTAAATAAGAATGTTTATGGCAGAAAGCTTAGGCTTCGTCTAATGCTTATGGGGCTATTGAACTAAAAGATGTTCTAGGTAACTACTCTTCCATAAGAGGCTCACTGATGGTCCTGCTAGTGAGAAGCATCTTCCTTGATGTGGGAAGTACCAGTCCTAAGAACAAACTTTAAGGTATAAAAACTTAATATTTCAAATTAGTTTCTTAACCTCTGAAATAGTCCATATGACAAAGATGTTAACGAAATTACTTCTGCAGCTTGGATAAACCCCAGCAGAACTCTGTGATGTGTAAGAAACTGTAAATCCAACTGCACATGGTCCAAAAAAAGCTGCCCTGCATCTCTTTAGAGAGCAAAAATTGCTGTCTTCCTTGCAAGGTTTTGACTGCACACTGAATAACACCCCTCCTCCTGCAGTCGTGTGGGCAGATGGAGAGATGGTAGGACAATGTGGTTTGTGTCTTCCTCTCCCAACAGTCCTATGCCCTGGGAGGAGCTGTGTCGGAGAAGGCCTGCAGAGGGGAGTCTCTTCAGCATTTAACACCAGCAGCAGAAAGGAAAGGGAGGTTTGAGATGGTCACCTTTGGGCACCTTGTCCCCAGGCTGTTACACCAGTTTGCAACACGTGTGAAAGAGGCACAGCTCACCCTGAGAGTTGTGTATGGGGATATGGAGAGTACTATCTGCATTTTACTGGTAGGAGGGGAAATTCCACATTAGGTAATTCTCACCCTGCACACCCAAAACTAATGTAGGCACTACTCAATGAGAGTGGGAAATTGCAGCTTCTTCTTATTTGTGTCCACAGCTTGAGCCTGGTGCTTTCCAGCCAGAATATCCCCAGCTTGGTTTTCATTTGCTTTGTTTTCTTTTGTCTACACAAGGGTAAGATTTCTCCTTTGCTTGGGACAGACTCTAAGCTCTCTGAATGGGCCTGTCTGATCCCAGCCCTCCAAACCACTTTGTGCTTTGTCATCCAGACTCTTCTTCAATTGAGTAGAGTGGATGTTGATACACACTGTGGGCCAGATTCTTCCATTCTTCTCAGTTGGAGACAGTCATAATTCAAGTTTTGGTGATAGGGTGTTGCCTTAGAAATGCAGGGTCATAATGTGGACTTCCAGTATTTGTTGTTTCCAATTTAGACCTCTTAAAAAAAAAAAAAAAAAGGTCAATCAGAGGCTCTTGCTGTCAAGCACTCCCTAAATCTATGTAATGATATTTTCATTTACTTTTTATTTACTAGTTTAAAATGTCACCTTCTGTGATTTATGTCTTGCAGTGTTCACCAGCAGCCTGTAAATATATCATAGCAATGATTTATCAACAATTTTCAACAACTCCCTATTGGAAGAAAGGTTTTGTGTGAAAAATTAGGAATTACAGCACTCTCTCTCACATCAGGCAATAGCTTTTGACTAATAAATTTTGCACCCAGACATTTACCACTTCTTTAGTTTGCAAATGATGACCATGATTCTTAATGGTGCAGTGTTAATAATGATTAGAAAAAAAAAAAGGAAGATAGCTTTCCAGAATAGGGCTAAATAGGGCTGAATGCTTTGTTCTAATATCCAGGACTTTGTCAGCTATTACCAGGCAGTGAATGAACATTTATTCAGCTTTGAGAGGACCACAAAAGACACATGATTAAGATGAATTTTAATTATTAGCTTCCAGTGTGCGAGTGTTGTAGCAATGCAGTGTGCCCTCGGTGCAGTGCCCTCAATCTGAGTGACTGCTTTGCCTCTGCCCATCCACATGTAATTTCTTTGCTTCGTACAAGAGCCCAGTATTAGCCAAGTTCAAAGGAGAGCAGCGATAATTTAAGACTCTTAAGCTTTCACTTGTTTGCCATCAAGATGAAATTAGGTCCAAGAGAGAAAATGCTCAGAGGACTGGCTCCAGCTCTGCATGCTTTAAAATTAGATGCTGGAGTGAGACAGACTCCATGGCAGCTCTGCTGCCCTGCCGGACCATTTCCGTCATTGATAGAGAGTGACAGGCAAATCCAAAGGCAAATCAGCCATCGTGATGTTTGAATGGATTTCAGAAGTGCCTCTCTGGTGGCTGCAGTGGGACCTGGGCACGCTGTGTGCTCAGCATGATGGTGCTAAGTGAGGTGAAATCATGCCTTGCTCACCCTGTTCATTCTTTTTTTTCCCTTGTTGTTGGTACTCCACCTGGCTTCAGCTAGGCATCGCTGTTTTGAAACTAGAGCCAGTCTTTGCTAAGCTTATACTAAGACCAAACTCCTCAGTGCTTACTATATCTAAGAAGAGATTTTCTCTCTTTTCCGGGAAAGGTGCTGGATTTTGTCCCACCTATGGCTTCCCAGTACAAAATTACATCTGAGCTTGCAGAGCAGAGTTAGTGCTCCTGAGGTCTCATTGAGACTACAGTCAATGCCCAGCATCCAATTGCCTTTTGAGCTCCTCCAGCTCTGCAGGGACTCATGGTTCTAAAGTGGAAAAGGAATCAGAGGGTTTAAGCCTTTTCATATCCTTTCTCCAATTGAACATCCTTTCCAAAATGAAAGAATTGTCATCTCATAATTCTTGTTGCATAAGGAAATGACACAAAAACAATCCACCATTTTTTGGAGTGCATTATATGAGCCTAGAAGAACCATCTTCCTAATGACAAACAAAAGATCTTTTTGAACTTCCATGCATGCATGACAGAGGATGTATAAATCCAAGTTATGGAGCGTGTTGTTCTTCACTGCAAGTGAACTACTTGGTGCTGGAAGTGTAGCCACCTATGAAGTTGGATTAGTTGTAAAACTATATTTATCCGTAGAAGACTTTTTTACAGAAGAGGCAGGATTTGGTTTGTTTGGTTGGGTTGGGTTTTTTCCCCTTTTTATTTCATGATACGGATATTTAGATTCTTTCAGCTCTTACTTACTGGTCTGTCTGGGATGCAGTTAACTTTCTTCATAACAGCCTCTAGGGTGCTGGGCTTTGTGTTTGTGGCTAAAACAGTACTGAGAAGACACCAGTGTTTTGGCTACTGCAGAGTTGTGACTGCACAGCATCAAGGCTGTCTTGCTGTTCCTCCCACCCTGAAAAAGGCCAGGCTGGGAGAGGGCAGGAGGCTGGGAGAGAGAAGTGACCAAAGGGATGTCCTATATGATGTTGTACTCTATGATAAAAGCAGAGATAAAGGGGAGAATGAGGAGACATCATGGCTGTGATGTTTGTATTCCCAAGCAATTGCTGTATGCACTGAGGCCCTGCTTCCCAGGAAGTACCTGCTGATGGGAAGTAGGGAATAAATTTCTCTTTTTGTTTTCCTTCCGTGCACAGCTTTTGGTTTTCTTACTCAACCCATGAGCTTTCCCATCTTATTTTCTCCCCCTGTTCTGCTGAGGAAAGGGAGTGAGAGTGTCTGGGTGGGTATCTGGCAGCCAGCCAAGGTGAACCCACCACATCCTGCCAGCACAGCATTCTGCCAACAACTTAATAAGCCTCCAGCCTATGTGTGACTTCGCAGTTGGATGTTTGAGATTTTAATTTTTGTATTGCCAGTGACAAATTGAAAGGTTAAGTTTTACTGTGAACCGTGCTGAGTCTCAGTGGGGACCATGATGACAGTAAGAGTAGGATAGGCCTTAAAATGGTATAAGGCAGGGAAAGAAAAAACCAAAGGCAAATGCTCTTTGTGATTAAAAGGAACAGGGAATCAATTCAGAATAACTTTTTCTCCTTTTAACCAATGTTAGTTACTCTGCACACCTGTGCCAGACCCCCAGCTGAAGCTGTAGAGCTTGAGGGCTCTTGGCTCGCCCAGCTGCCCATGCCAGCATTTGGACAGCTGGTGGGTACCACTGTGTCAGCACTATCCTCAACCAAAATATATGCTCCTTACACAAAAAAGCAGAAGTCAGAGGAGATCCTCCAGGATAGGGCTGAGGAACAGAGCCTCAAGCTGGGCTTTTTAATGACCATCTATGAATAGCCTGAGAAACAAGATCATTAAACCTATTCTTGCAGGGTTTTGCTGTTACATTTTTTCCTTTCTTAGTTTTCACAGAATCTCAGTGACTCACCTAAAAAATTTCTTCCTCTAACATCACTCATATTCAACATCAGAAAGCTGATTTTCCTTGTCCCTTTCCAGGATAAGAACAGAGGTAGCTGGAATTGGGGGAGTGAACCCGTGTCTGTCAGGTTTTCCTGTTGGGCATTTCAGATGTTAGGACAAGAAACACTCAGTAATGCTTAGCATGCTAATAGACACCATTCTTTTATTGTACAGACAGCATCCATCCTTACTCATTGATCTGACAAATAAGGTGGTTTAGGCATCTCAAGACACCCCCAGGTCCTTTTGGGATTTATCAGAGTTCCTGAACAGGATGAGATCATAGGTGCCCTACATCCAGATCACTGCTTCAATGGGCTGCACTGCAGGATTGGATCCTGCAGGGTCCAGGGGAACCAGAGCAGCTGACAACCATCACTGCTCAGCTGAGAGCAGTGTTTTGCTGGGTCCTTATTTCAGTGCTGTAGGTTTGGGGCTCCTGCTTGCTCCAAACACCCTCTCTAGACCTAGTCTGACTCCACATCTTAGGGCAAGGGATTCAGTGTAATGCAAGGCAATGCACTTCTGCTCCCTTTATTTTAATGAACTCTATGCATTTGAAGCTTTTAAGCAATGAGTGTCTAAAAGCACACATATAGTTCTGCAGCAATGTAACATAAGTAGAAGGTGTGATTTACAGTAACTCAGTTACTCCCTTAGTCATAATGATCATAGAACCATAGAACCATGGAACTGTAAAATGGTTTGTTTGAAAGGAACCTGAAAGATCACACTGTTGCAACCTCCTGCCATGGATGGGGACACCTTCCACTAGACAAGGTTGCTCAACACACCATCCAGCCTGTGTTTGAACACTTACAGGGGCATCCATATGTTCTCTGGACAATCTGTTGCAGTGAAGAATTTCTAATATCTAATCTAAATCTGCCCTCTTTCAGTTTGATTATGCATTGACAGGCTTAATGGTAAGTCAAGCTTCTATGGCCTCTAAAGCCTAAATGCTCAGGTGCTTGTCTGGATTGCTTAAGCTGGGAAAAGAAGAATTCCTATGTTAACAGCAGTATCTTATTTCAACAGAGATTTTCATAATTTCCTTTGGACTCTGCAGTTTTACCCATCATTGTGTCTGATAAATCTGACTCTGCTAAACTGCAGAGGTTATAAGCCTGTAAAACAGTGTGGCCTCAGCAAAAGCACAGTAGTGAAGTCTGGGAGAGCTAGATGTTTCAGAAACAAAATGGAATTTTACTGTGTATGCTAAAAATAATGTAAGTGCATTGGCTAGGACAAGGACTCTCAGATCAGCTGAAGCAGCAAAGCAGAAATCTTCATTTGGTGATCAGAGATGTGGAAGGGAAGCTTCTGCAAGGGTAGTTGCTGGTAGTGATTTCTCTGGCTCTAAAGCTCCCTGAACTTTTCCAAAGTTTCACAGCCTTGCCCAGAGGCAGAGCATCCCACAGGATTGCCTAAGGCCTTCACCTTATGTGGACCTGCTCTCTGTTTCTCAGCATCTTCCTCATCATACACTCTCATTTTGTCCCCTTGGACTCCCCAGCTTTCAACTGAGACACCTCGGGATCAATTTGCCAATGCTGCAAAACCAATGTGCGCCAACCCAACTCAGGGCTGATCCCCTCTGTGAGAGCAGGCTGCTTCTGTTCTCATTATATACTACTCGGGCTTGGATTTTCCTTGAGTCGCTTGGGGTACTCCTGTGGCTGTGCTTATGTGGGGGTGTGTGGGTGTGCATCTTTGGAGTTTCTCAGGAAGCAGAAGCCTTGCTGAAGCCCACCAGAGTGATGCTTTGAGAGTGTGAAATTGGTGTCTCTGTTGCAGGCTCTGGGGAGCAGCACAAGAGCTTGTGAGCGCAAACGCTGCTGGGGTAGGACAAGAGGGCTGTGTGTGCTGGAGAGAAACAGACCTAAGATTGCTTTGTCCTTTATACCTTTTTTCAGCAAAATCTGGGGTGCAGTATCCCTATGAAGTTACTGTGGCTTTGTTTCAGGAGAAAAATACATTAGGGTGAGAGTTACTGCTGCAGGTTAGACCCAAGTGCCCTGTGCACACTTTTGCCAGCGACCAGTGATCAATGCTGAGGGCAGGTAGAGAGGATGTATGTGGTATTACCTGGCAGGCTTTTACAGATTCACTCTCTGTGCCTCAGGGATTTTCCTCAGTAAGTACCTGCAGACAGACCATCATGTTAATAGTCTTTGGTGGTGTTTCATGAACTGTTCTAATACCCTTTTGAAATGATTACCATTTTTTCACTTTGCATTATCTTGTGTCACTGAGTTCAGTGATACAGTTATGTGCTGGGTGAAAAAGTTCTTCCTAATCTTAATTTTAAACCTGCTACCAGACCATGCCACTCTTCCCAGAAAAACAGCAAGTAGGGAACAACTTTCCCTATTTGTTTCAGCGACAGTGTGTTGACTTTGTACTATGTACCCCTTCAATCATACAGTTTCCAAAGTGAACTCCTAGTCTCTTTAACCATTGTTTCGTTTGGAAGTCACACCATCCTGCTGCCCACCAGCACTGCTTCCAACTGTATTGTATTCCTTTTGAGATGGCATGACCAGAGTAGTACTCAGTATTCCATGAGTATGTACTCTGGGGATTTTTACAATGGCATAATAGTATTGTCTGGGTTTTTTTCTCTATTCTTTTGCTAGTAATTCTTTAATTGCCTTTTTAACCACTGCTGAACATGGAGTTACTCCCATAGAATTAATACATGGTTTCAAGATTTCTTTCCTGACTGATTAAACCTTCTTCAGACTCCATTAGATATAGTTTAGGTTTTGTTTTTTTCCCCATGTGCATTACTTTGCAATTACAGACACTGAAATTTGCCTGCCATTATCTCCATGTTGTATAATCCCTCTGCAGCTCCACTGCATCAGCTTGCACCAGCTTTTCCCCACAGTTGGGCCGGGCTGCTCTGCACTCCCTGTGAACTTGTCACTTCAGTTATCCCCTTTTTCCTTTCCAGGTCACACACGGATATGCTATTTAATACAGGTCTCTCAAATCCTCACTGGATCCTGCGGTGAAATTTGCTTCACTGTGAACTAGGACCATATCTGTGTCCTCTGTGTTATGTCTTCTCACTAGTCACTGACTCAGAAGAGTGTATTCTCACATGTATCCTGACAACTCAGGTGCTTAACAGTCTTTGGAGAGGAGCTTGTTCAAAGCCTTTTGCAAATCCAAACATGTACACCTCCAACATACCATCCATTTGCTTGCATATTAGTATCTCATTTCTTTGGTTTGAAGTTGATATTTCTTGTTTTATGTGAACTCTGAAGGATTTTCCTGCATGTCTGTGTAGGGATTGAGGGCTGTTACTCATGTATAAATGCCAGAGAAGACCATTGGCAAGGAGTAGCTGCAGCTACGTGACAATTTACTGGGTAAGTTTAAGTTAACCCACATCAGCTGTCTTTGAATTACCTATATCACTGCAGTTTATTTGACTGAGAGGAGACAACTGACTTCTTCGCTGTCCAATAATGTGTGTATTGTCAGAGAGGTAGCTTCTTGATGAAGAGATCAGGTCAAGGATATTTCCAACCCCTCCTGGTCATATTTCCACTAAACATAAGGACAAAGACTGCACCCAGAGAAGTGGTACCTGGACCTTGAACTCTCCATCTGCCAAAACAGAAAAATAATCACCTCTAGTCCATGCCAAAGGTACCATTATCAGCAGACAAAACACAGTCCTTTCATTTTATAAAAGGACATATTGTAGGCCTTGGCAAACCTTGTAACAAAAGGCAATTATATAAATATTTCAGTTTTGTCTTTGTCATGCATGCATAAAGTAATTTAGAGTCCATATTAAGGACTAAATTTTCATCTCCATGTCTTATAATGATGCTTGCTTTGGAAGTACCTCTGTGCCTTACCTATAAAACCGAAATAACTTTTGGTGTACCAAAAGCCAGACATGAAGGCAATTGTGGATGAATGCTATTATAAAGACTTTTCATTTTTCCATTGCTTCTCTGCTTTTCCTATTACTCAAAAATATCATTCACTGAAAATAAATTCTATAATTTTTTTTAAGGAAGATATGCACTTATATTAGATAGATGTGTGTTGAAGTAAATCTTAAAGCAGGTTTTAGGATGCATATTCATCTGAAGCAATAGAGTTGGCTCTTCTTTAAAAACATTAGCCCTTACTTTTGAACCATGGTCCTTCAGGAAAAGGCTGATTTTGGATCCTATCTCCAGTTTTGTGTTTTATTGGTCACTTAACTGAACTGACCAGTTAGGTGGGCAGAGCAGGACAATCTGTAACTGTGTGGCTGTTTTGCTTACTCATATAAGGCAGGTGATAGCCAGACCTGAAAAAACGTGTGCACCTGGTACAGTCAGCCTCAGCTCCAGGCTGCTCTTTGCATGAAAGCTGTGGGATGGCAAGGAGAGAGGCAGAGGCCCTACCACAGCCAACTTGGGTGAGGAGGTGCCATTCCCCTGTTACTCTGCATCCCATTTCCCACTGCAGTAGTGTACCAGGTGTTCAGGTTGTCAGTTTGCTTTTCCAGTGTCCCCCACAAGGACAATTGATGACTGACACTGTCTCAGAGGGCTGCAGGTGATAAAACATCCATTCCTGCTTGTAATCTCTGAAGGAACACATTTAAACTTACATTAGACTCACACAAGAAAGCTAGTTATGAATAAAGGAAGCAGACAAAATGTTAATACTTATCACAATATCATGCATAAGTTTTATTAGTGTTTCCTCAAGATGTTGTAAAAGACAAACAGCCTGAAGGCAAAAACATGAGATTTAACTTCATCTGTTGAAAAGTTTGTAGAGACACCTGCAGAAGAAGAGGAAAGGAAAAAACATGACTTTTTCATCTCCTTACTGGACATGGAGCACCAAGAGGTGTCTAGTGCCAGACACAGGCAACAACGAGGGACTTTCACAGGGGAGAAACAAGCAAGCATTGAACAACTTGGCTGGGGCTGGCATGAAGGAATGATCTCCGTGCTTCTCAGAGAGAGGGCAGGTGGGATGATTGAGGGAGAAAAAAAAAAAAAAAGAGGAATCAGAAACAGTTTCACAAGAATAAAGAACCTGATTATTTTGGAGGTATTACTGTTATTACTGTTTAACCTAGAACAAATAAAAGGTAGACGCCAGCTGCTATGGAGGAGGATCTCTGTTGTTAAACATGCACTTGTTCAGGAAATTTATTTTACCTTTTTATAAGGTCATTCCATGATTGCTTATCAATTTAAAGTAAACATTTTATTCTCAGATCCTGATTTGTGCTAAATCTGGTTCTGAATGACTTGGCTGGCAGCAGATGACTCCTCTAGAAGTCTAGTGCAGGCAAACTCAGGGACCAGGAGCCCTAAATAAGCATCCAGATCTCTGTGCTCTAAAACAAGGGTTGTTCCTACTGCCATTGAAATAGCATAGGTCTGGGTTAAAAGATGAAACCAGTGGGCTGGAAAAGATGGAATGTGCTGTACAAGGGAAAACTAGGAAGTTCTGTGCTAAGGAGGAAGATGCTTCAACCCTGAAGGTCTACAGGGAGTTAATAATAAACCAGCAGACTCTCATGGACTTCAAGATTGCAATCTTGAAGGTCAAAAGCCCTTTGCATGCTGATTCCCAGAACATTTAAAAACAGAATACCCATGCAGACTTCTGAGTCTCAGGAACAAGAAAACAAAGCTTTCCATGTCTGCAGTAAGAATATCAGAAATAATTTAAACTCTCCTTCTCTTGAGAATTTTAAAAATAGATGGAGAAATTTGTCAGTTATATTAGTTCACTATTGCATGTATTTTGGGCCAGCAGGAATTGCCTACATGAAGTAATTAATTGCCAGCTGAGTCTTAAAAATTTTAGTCTGGGGCAGTGTAGTGGATTGACCCTTGGCTGAATGCCAGGCACTCACCAAAGCTGCTCTCTCACTCCACTCCATGACTGGGCAGAGAAGAGAAAATATAACTAAAGAGTCATGACATCAGATAAGGACCATGAGAGGTCACTCACCAAATACGGTCATGGGCACAATCACCTCAGCTTGGGGATATTTATTCAATTTATTACTAACAAAATCAGAGCAGGATCATGAGAAGTAAAACAAATCTTAAAAACATCTTCCTCCTACCCATCCCTCCTTCCCAGGCTCTACCTCCTCCCCCGCCGAAGTGCAGGGAGATGGGAAATGGGGTTACAGACAGTTCATCACATGTTGTTTCTTCCACTGCTCAGGGAGAGGTGTCTTTCTCCTGCTCCAGTGTGGGTTCCCTCCCATAGGAGACAGCTCTTCATGAACTTCTCCAATGTGAACCCATCCCACACACAGCAGTTCTCCACAAACTGCTCCAGTGTGGGTCTATTCCACACAGTGCAGTTCTTCAAGAACAGCCTGCTCCAGTGTGGGTCCCCCACAGGGTCGGTCACAAGTCCTACTAGAAACCTTCTCCAGCGTGGGCTCCTCTCTCCATGGGTTTACAGGTCTCTGCCAGGACTCTGCTCCAGCATGGGTTTCCCATGGGTTCACAGCCTTCTTTCAGGCATCCACCTGCTGGATGATGGAGCATGGGTCTCCTCCATGGGCTGGGGGTGGATCTCTGCATTCCCTGTGGGCTTCCAAAGGCTGCAGGGGGACAGCCTGCTTCACTGTGGTCTTCACCATGGCCTGCAGAGGAATCTCAGCTCCGGTGCCTGGAGCACCTCCTTCCCCTCCTCCTCCACTGACCTTGGTGTCTGCAGAGTTGCTCCTCTCACATGTTCTCACCCTGCTCTTTTCTGGTCCAAATTACATCTGCACAATATTTTTTTTTTCCTTCTTAAATATGCTATCAAAGAGGCATTACTGTCATTCCTGATGGGCTCAGCCTTGGCCAGTGGTGGGTCCATCCTGGAGCTGGCTGGACATGGGGGAAGCTTCCAGCAGCTTCTCACAGAAGCCATGCCTGTAGCCCCCCACTACCAAAACCCAGCCATGCAAACCCAATACAGTTCATGGTGGAATTTTGTAATTGCCAGCTGCAAAATGCACCACCCTTGTTGATAGAGTCAACCTCCACCTGTACTTGTTCCTGTGATTCTTACTGCTCTTCATGTTTAAAGATTATTTTTATCATTGAGATGTTTTTTTTTCAAAACATTTGAAGAGATGGGTTTCATGGAGATTAGCATTAATATTAGAATGGTGCTTATTTCACTAATCTCTATTATGCAACTGTTCGTTCTTGATTATTAATAATAATTTCCTTTTGATAGAAACACTTCCACAGCAACCAATTATAGTGCTTTGTGCAAACACAGGATTATGAATTCCAGTGGGGAATAAACAACAAGTGCAGTGGAATTTTAAAAACAAAGAGCTTGTTTTCATGCAAATGCCTCAGTGCTAAAAAATGGGGAAAATTATATGCTGGAGAAGCAGAAGTTCTTTCCAATTAGAATGTTTTCCAACAATTTCCACAAAATGCCTAAATTAAGAACTTAGCACTTGCAGGAGCAGTACATCTCATCTGGTATTCTCTCTCCAGCAGCAGCCAATGTCAGAAACGGGTAAGCACAACTCCTCCCCAGATCCATTTTCCCTGGAACGACTCACTGGATGTCATAGCTGGTCCAGTCTGCCTAATTAGGCAGGGCTGCAGCTGTTTCCAGGCAGAGCTTTTTGCTGAGCAGATCCAGCTGAAAGAGGATGCCCTGAGTTTGTGATTTGTTTGCTGGCTCTAGTGCTGCCTATCTTGGGCAGTGCAGCTGGAGCAAATGGTGTCTCTGTTCTGCAAATACTTTTTTGTATGATTAATGCTGTACACTTGATGAGTTTTTGTATCTAATGATAAACAGAGGACAAGGAATTTGCAGAACCTGGTACACATTTTCTCTTTGCTCTATGAAGGGTGTCTATCTGTGAGAGGTGAGCTTTGCAGTTTCTTCTAAACTTAGGCTTGAACCAGAATACCATATATTACACATGTCCAAGTTTTCAGATTAGAATAAGATACATGCCAAAATATTTTAAAACTGTTTATTTAATTTTGGTTTTATCAATCAAGAAATTTCCTTTGCATTCATAGCTTCAATTTACTGTTTATAGCTCCATAGTGTGATTTTTTTCCCTAAAAAATACAGCCTTGTACCCCTTATCTACAAAAATGATTGCTTCTAATAAAATTTACTTTCTGCCCATGAAAACAATTCCAAGGGTAAATAGCAATTTGCTAGTGTGTGCTTTAAATAAGCTTTTATTTCGTTGATGTCATGTGTGATTATTTGGAAAAGAGATTTTATTCTCTAAGAATTGGCTTGTGCTGGGAGGGAACTTGATCATCTGACAAAAGCAGACATATAGTTACCTCATGGTAGGAAAAAAAAAAAGAGTATAAATGTCTCATGGGCCCATTTCAAAGACACAGACCGCAAAATCAAAGAGCCTCCATCCCACAAAGGTCAGCCGTGCTCCTGATGTCTGGAGAGTGAACAGACACTTTTCTCCTGAAACGAATTTCCCTCAATTTCAAAAAAACAGTTAGGGTGGTGAAGGCAAAGCAAGGATGGCACAGCATATAATGATTTCTTCTTTGAGCTGGATCTGTGCGTTTCTAGGGTGGTATAAAGCAAATGACTTAAAAAAACCCCAAAACCCCTACTCAGGCAGGAGTTGTGTGTTATGGGCTGTATGGGGTGCAAGTACAAGGTACCAGGAGGGATAAGCCATGAATCTCTCTGCCAGCCCCACAAGGGCTGTGTTACAGGAAAAGATGGCGCTAAGTTGTGGTGGAGGTTGGCAGGGATGTCCCTGGGACTTGGTTGGTGTTGCTGAAGTGTGAGCATTTGCCAGGATAGGACACAGCCCAGTGCACCCCTGGATGAGCCTATAAACACAAGGCTGAGGCAGTGCCTGGGTGCTGCTGCTCCACAAAGCCCAGGTGTGGGACCAAAAGCAGTGCAGCAGTGTGTTCACATGGGGAAGGTACCAAGGCTAAGAGATCCTGAGCTTTTAACTGTTGTGCAGTTGTGACTGGAGCAGAAATCTCATGGGTCCTATTTATCCCAAGTGCAACATGGCTGAAATCAGCATGAGTGACCTCTTGGTTTGATACCCCACAAATGGCAGTGTCAAAGCTGCCTCTTAACTGCCTGGATTTTATTAACATCAGTTTTTCTCAGCTATCCAAAGGGATTCAGGGAGCTTAAAAACCAGAATAACCACTCTGGCTATAAAGTAACTGGGTCTGCCAGCCCTGTCCCTACAGGGAAAGTGTTGGATCTTCACAGCCGCCTATGTCTACTTGAGGGATTCCAGTAGCAATAACAGAAGTACAGAGGTTTTCCCCCAAAAAATTTCCCCTGAAAAATTCCTTTAAAATTTCTGTAATTATTCTATTTGATAAGCTCTGATTTTCTCAGTCAGGATGCCTTTGGCTTTCCCACGAGAGAGCACCTGATCCTGCTCTAGCTGAAGTCAAGGGTATATTTGGCACTCATTGCAATGGGAGCAGATGCAGAGGTGCAGAGGGTTCTATTTGGGGACCCCACAGTTCAGCAGGGCTTGCCTTGGCTGCTGTGGTGATTTTGCCTCAGTGGAGCTGCTTTAGAGATGCAAATGGTGCCTTCTATTTCTTCTAGAGCAGCAGTATCAGTAAGGTCAACTCTTGTTCTGGGACATTGAGTGAGAAAATGCTGATTTAGGAGCAGGACTGGTTCCCAGGCACAGATGCTGTAGTGTGATTTGCAAGCCTGGCACACATCTGCAGGTTGTGCCTTAGCAGCAAGCAGACAGCGTGGCACAAGTTTAAAGCCAAGGTTTTTGGTTTTAATTTTTTTCTCTTTCTTTTGTTTCCTTCTTCTTCACATGAGCCTTTTAAAATTGCCTACTGCTTTTAAGCCCAAATTGGTTTGTACTTCTTCACAGGAAGACATTGCACTGTGAATGTCTGTAACTACTGGGCTGACCAATGATTTTTTTCCACCTCTGCTTACTGTTCTGCAGTGGCCCTAACAGTCCTGTGTCCGGTTCTTCATCTTTTGCTTATCCTCCAAACTGCAGTTTTTAACGTTTTTCCTTTAATTATTTGTGGGGAAAAAACTTGACTGCCCTAAAGCTCTGTCACTTCTTGCTATTTCTAGAAGTTCCTGGCAGCTTGGTTGTGGTTCTTGGTTCTGGCTTGAAGAGTATTCTGACAAGATTAAAAGCCCCCACATTTTCTTCTTCACACTGAGTTTCTGTGGGAGCAGAGAAATATCTCGTGTGCCACATATGAACTGGGCTCTCAGAAAACCCATAATAGAATGAGAAGAGGATTCTCTGAGTACAGTTTGACCATCTTCAGCTACACAATAGAGTCTAGTGGACACTGTTGTCTAGTGATGAGTAAATTAGCCACCATCAGCCATAAAGACATTAAATATGTGTCTTTATTCAGGATTGTGGAATGGGGGAAATATTGTATCACAAATTGTTTTTTATCAAGTAGCTCTTTGTGGGTTTTTTTAACACTTTAAAAAAATTTTAAAATAATTATGCTGCACTCTGAGCAGTGATAATTTGAACTTGAAGTTTCAACAGCATGAAAGAGATCCCATACTGAAGCTGGTCAGGAAAGCTGAAAATACAAAGAGCTTGATCTTTTCCCACTGCTATAGGCTTTTTTCCCTGATTTTGCATAGTTTCTGCCCTTCCGCCTCTCACCAGGGATAAACCTACTGACCTCATCAGCAGATGTATTTTTAGATGTATTGTTTCTTGCTAGAAGGTTGCAACAGAGAGGGCTGTTAACACGTGTTACTTTGAATTTGTACTTTTTGTGTTTCAGAATACAAATAACTGCAGCCTTCAGTGCCTTTGAAGGGCATGGCCTTGCTGCTCTTCCCTTAGACTCACTTGGCAGATGAAAGTTATCTCCATCAAGGAAATAGTCTTGGGTTTGGCCACTTTTGATTTGTAATGTATTTGATATTGTTTATAACACTGCTAAATAAACAGAATGAATACCCTGGACTTGACTCCCTCTAAAACAGAAGGAAATACTATGTTACATGGAAATCCATGTTTAACAATTAGGACTTACTATGCAGCATCACAGAGACACTCATTATTGGAGCACACACTGACACTGCTCACCTGCCTCATGGTTTACCTGTACATTTTCTTACTTGAGGGATTATGTTACAATACAAGGTGTGCCTGGAAAGCTGTGATGCCAGCTCATTCCTGCACTTCATCTTTCAAAGCAAATATAATTCTGAGTTACATTTGTACAGGAAAAAAAAGTGGAAATAATTGAAAAACTTTTATTGAGGGCCTGTTTCATTAATGCTCTTCTGCAACTTGGTGGGACAGACCACTAATTGCCATCTCCCTTATTCTGCTGGCTTTGTTGACCATAAAAGCATGTTCCTAATTTCCTAATTTCAGTAGTAAAATGGAGCTTTTTTGTTGAATAGGGGGCAATTCAAAATAATGAGGGACAGCCCTCAAATATTTAAACTGAATGACAGATGAAAAAATACGCTAGCTGATGGTTATGTGGACACATGGTCAAACACCTCCCTCTCTCCAGGGCACAGACCCCCTGTGCTGCGTGACTCCATCATCCATGTTCCAGATGAGTAATGCAATGAAAACACACGTGCTATTGGGCTGTGCTGTTGGACACCCCTTTCCCAAGGTATGCAAGGTTTAAAGGCGAGGGGATGGTGAATGTCTCAGTGGGTGCAGTGATACCTCCTGCTGGCCCAGCCCCAAGCCCTGGGTGAATCCCAACACCAACTCTGTGGAAAAAACCTGCTCCTGGGGCACAGTGTGGGGGAAATTGTGTCTGTATCAATCAGGGAGGCTTGTCCTACCCACCTGGCCCAAGTACCAGAGCCCAGCAACCTTAAAAAGGAAGGAGGAACCTCTCTGGGCCTTGGCAAAGATGACCTGTGTTCTGGCCAGGGAGGATAATCATGGGGACACTGGGAAAAGCAGCATCATTTTCCACGCAACTTCACCTCCTTCTCATTGCCTCTGTGGAGAGAAATGCCCTTGGCTGCTTTGTAGATGGTGTTATATACAGCCCAAACACTTACTGCCTCTACCTATATGGATACCTATTGTGTAGCAACGAAAAACGGTGGAAGATAATTAATCCTGGATCCCCAGTCCTCTCACGAAAAATCAATACAGAGTTTTCCTTGCTATGTTTCCAGGTAAGAGAAGAGAGGACAGTCTTCATTACAAGTGACAGTTCCCTTCCCTAGAGCAGAAAGGTTTTTCCTTACATGCAGCAGAGAGAATAGTGCTTTGCACCTGCCAGATGCCGTTGCTATGGCAATTGAACTTCACACTTATATTGAAGCACAAAGCCCCAGGAGTAGGTTGAGAACAAACACAGCAGAGAGGGTGCTCTGCTGGGGACTGCCAGGTGGCCCAGAATTTTTCCTCCCTGTTTTCCCATTCAATAGATGGGTAATTTAACTTTTTAAACAATTTTGGAAGGAGCTTCAGTTGAGCAAATGATGCTGGCTGGGAATCTTCTTGCCAGCAGAGTGTGTTTGTGCTGCTTGCCTGTGGTTCTGGATGCGCAGGTCTGCAGGAGCTGAGTGTGCCTTCAGGGCTCTGCCAGCCCAGGCTGCCCTGATGCCTTGTGCCCTACTGGGTCTGCCCCTCTTTGCAGCCTGTCACCTCCTGTGCCCAGACATATGGGTCAGGTTGTGGTAAGGCAGCTGTAGGCTCTTTAAAGCACTCATCATTTCCCTGAATTCCTTCACCTAAATATTCACAAGGTGCCCTTGTAGGTGGTCCAAATCCACCCCAAAGTGCCCAGGGGCCATGAGACCACCAGGAGGCAATTTACTCCCAACACCTCATTACCCAAATGTCCCAAGCAAATGCACATTTTGGCTGAGGACTTCCACACCAAACTTAATTCACAAACGACTTTTCATTGTTCAAACACAATTAACAAGTTAGGGAGTGTGTGGTGTAATGAGTACCCAGAGCTCCTTCTTGGCTCAGATGCTGCTTTGTTATGAGAGCACTGCACACGAGGATATGACAGATTGACCGTAATCATTGATTGGTGCCCCATCCTGCCAGGGGTTGCAGACATCAAGAGAGACTTGGCCTCGAGAGAAATCCCTGTTTATCAGTGTACCTCTGGCAACAAGAGAGGGTTGTAATGTAGTGAGAGGTGCAGCTGACGACTGCAAAATGCTGCGCACTCACTGGTGGAAAGGAACTTCAGTTGCACAGTGCTATTCTTTTTAAAAGGTCCTTTTCTATGGAAAATAACCCCCAAAGCTAAGAGAAATGTTATAGGTGAGACATTTCATTAGGAGAAATGACTGGCAGAATTAAATACTAATCAAGTAAGCTCTGAATGTAGCATGCTACAATCTTTGGCCTCTAGGACCTTGAAGAATTGGCTTTTTTACAGTTTCTACTTCAAAAAATAAAAAACGGAAGACAGAATAACACTTCTGCTTTAAGCTATGTACTCCTAACTCTGCTATCCTCTAGTTACCTTGGCTGAGAGTCATGACAGTGTCTACATCTCACTTAGAATGTTCATTTAAGCTACTGCATGTTCATATTCAGGTTCATATTCAGGTTCCTTTTGCAGTTAGCAGAGAAACGCAGTCATTGCTCTCGAGGCAGACATCCAACCCCAATCCGAGGAATCTGACAAGTGCCTGAGCCCCTCCCTGTTTCCCGGGTGGAGCTGGTGCCACAAGTGGCGGTGGGCACCACCTGCACTGGGCATATCTAAGCTTGGATATATGGCAGTTCTAGGCTTAGGTGACAGGACTCACTGTCCAGGTGAGCAGAGAAGCAGCGTGGCAGGCAGGCAGGCAAGGCTGAAGTCCAGCCATGCTCACTGTGTTTCCTTGAAGGAAGGTTGTGCTTGAATCTTTGTGGCAGTATAGCATGAGATAAACAAAAGGAGTAAGTGGGGACAGAGGGTGCTGAACTCTGGCTATCTCAGTGAGCTATCCCGGCTGCTCCTTAACACAGGGCAAAACATTTCTTTGGTTCCTTTTCTGCTTGCTGGTCCTGTCTAATAACACAGTACTTCATGGAATGCCATCTCTTTCTCTGGGTCTCCACAAAAAAAATTCCTCTAGTCTCTCCTGGAGACTGTCACAGAGCAAATAATTCACTGATCTGTCTGGGTAATTATAACAAAATCAATCACTTGAATGGCAGGAAAAAGGTAACAAGCTCAGTGACCGAAGGAAGGGTCTTCCCTTCTCATCTTTAGCTCTGTGTTTCAATCAGCCAGGTCACTCAGCTTTGAATTATCTCCCACAAAATGCCAGAGGAGCAGGGCTGAAGCAAAGGTTAGTCTTAATAAAGAATCAGTGAAGAGTTTGGGTGAGACTCAGTGTGGCTGTCACTTGTGAACATTTGGTGCCCTGACATCACCACATGCAGCAGGTGAGGATGGACAGATGGACTTTTTCACCAGGGCATATTGAAGGGGCCAGACAGGCCAGTGAGGGATATGCAAGTTCATTGAGAGAGGGACATGGCTTTTTAAAAAACATTTGACCCCCTGGTACCCTCTCCCCCTCCCTACCCCAAGGTAAGAGTGGCTTATGCTTCCTCTCCCATCCATACAGCAGTTTCCCTTGAAATTGAACATATTGTACCCTGCAGAGGCGGACGATTTGCTGAATTTCATTTCACTCCTTCAATCTGCTTAATGAATAACAATAAGCTTGAAGGTTTCACTGCATTCCAGCACTGAGCTGAAATTTTCATTAACAACAGGTTTTCAGATGTCACTTGAATTTGGTTCTGCCTGTATCACCTGCCTCTTGCCTGTCCTTGCACACCTAAATCTTGTGTTGCCAAACTAAGCCAGTCACTCTATATTCCCCTAAAAGGCAGAAAGACATAGTCTAATAGGAAATTCTTGAAAGAGATTTGTAATGCCAAAAGTTACTGCATGGACAGATTTCACTCTTCTGGTAGTTAATATGACTCATTTTGAAATTGGATAATTGCTATATGGTGGTGAGTTCATCACTTCAAAACAAAACGAGGTGTGGGTGTATTTATGTGTGTGTGCAGGGCATTAGCATTTACTAGCCATCAAAAGAAAGTATATCTTCAGTCTACTACTTCCACTATTTTCCAAATTGAAGTGGAAATATAAATAAATCTATAAATAATTAAAGCTCAGTTGGATGTTGGTGGTCTTTTGGATTCTGACCACCATTCATCCTGGGCAGGTGAGCTCTGTCAGCTCTGTCCAGGAAAGGGTTAAGGTCCTTGCATGAAGGACCCAAATGCACATGTCTGGATGCATGACTGAAGTGAAGACACAGTGATATACCCCAGATTCTGGCAAGACTTGTTGTGGTCATCTGGGCTGAACCTGCAGTGAAGAGAGATGATCAGGGTAGAGGTGGAAAAGGTTTCTAAAATAATCCTTTTGCCCTCATAAGCGATTCTTATGATTTCTGATCATCTTTTAATTTACATATGCTTAAATTATATGATAAGTGAAAATACAAGCATAACCCTTTTTCTCCCAGAGATTCTAGCAAATATCTCTTTAGAACTGAATTTGTGAGCAAGTCAGGACCAGGCTGCTTCAGAACTTTTCAGTGACATGGACTGGCTACAAGAGACAATTAACTGTTGCCAAGGTGGAGACAGAATGGGAGAATTCCATCGCATGTATTTTCCATTGGGTGAGGAAATGCAAGTGTCTAAAGATTATGGGGAATTTGCTCTGCCTTCACTGAAGACCCAGCTTCCCCTAATAATCTAAGCCCTACAAATCACAAATGAATTCCACTGAACTTGAGTCCTTCAGAGATCAAATTCCATTTCTTGAGTCTTTCTCATATTCCAGAGAGACGGAAGAGTTGGATATTTTCAAAACTGATCTAGGTAAGACCTTGAACAACATTTTGAAATGAACCTTGTTTGGAGCATAAATTTGGACTAGATGACCTCCACAAAGCCCCTTTGAGCTAAATTTCCCAGTTAATCTATCTTTCTCTGCAGGGGGATTCTCCCCAGACAGTTTCCATCTTTCCTGAAACACAGTGTACATACACAGACATTGAAATACATCTTGGCTCTGAATAAAAGTTATTTTGGATGCTTTATAATTCTGTTCATACACTTCAGTATTATCTTCACATAACAGTTCTGCCTCATGTTCAGCCTACGATGGATGCATCACAACCCCTACATCCTTTCCTGCATAACTCTCATTGAGTTTTTCCCAACTCAGTAGGTCCCTAGTTGAATATTTTGTATACCTAAACTAGCTTGCATTTATCTTACTGAGTTTTTTTGGTTTTTTTAGCCTACACCTCCTGTTTGTTGAGATAATTTTGAATTCCAACCCTATCTTTTGATGTACTTTCACATCAAAGTCCCCTCAAAGCTTGGTATTTACAGATTAAATGACCAGGAGGTTATTAAACACTTCCTGATCTCTCTCTCTGTTCCACCTACTTCTTACAAGTAAGCCACAGAGGAAACATGAAAGACCAAAGGAAGATATTATTTTGCTATTGGTTACTACTTCTGAGCTACATTTTCACTGAGAAAAATAAAATCTTGTTATGGCTACCCCTAAATAAAGGCAGCGTCATGCCCCATGATGAAGGGTCATATCCTGAACCAAGCCAGCCAAGATACTTGAGACACACATTCCCCTACAGAATGACAAGGAGCAGAAGGAGCAGTGGGGGAATAAGCCTGGGACTTGCAGCACAGCACTGAGAAGCGTGCATTAACATTCTCTGTCCAGCTGCTGCCTTCCTTCAGAGAGCTGTGCTGTCTACCTCCTCCCACTGCGGGGTGTCTCAGCATCTCTGTGTCCCAGGCCTGTGGCTTATTGGCCAAGTGCTTTTGTTTCACCCATGCAGAAGGGCATCTGCACAGCTGTTTCATATTAGCCAACATGTGGTTCACAGTTGTAGGAGCCATCTGTGCTGAGCACCATTTTGACTGCCCTCCCGATGCTTCTAAGAGCAGCCTTGCTCTCCCTCTTTTGCAAATGTTATAGAGCCCCCAAGACCACACAGCACATTTATTAAGTGAACAGAATGTGTTCCACACTGACAGCACTCTCTGGGAACATAGCTCTGAAGATAAATGCTTTTGCCAGTCACAGATGTCAAGACCCATACGGCTACCAGAAGCCAGACATGGAAATGTCAGCAGTCTGTTAAACGGGGGATGGAGGGAAGCTTACATGAGTATCTCCAATTAGCTGGAAATGTGAGAAGAAATTCCTGCTAAAGAGCTTTCAAACTTTTAATCACCTCTTGTTGATGGCTACAACTCTTCCCATCTAAACATGATGAGGGCACAAAGTCCCAAAAGCAGATCTGTAACCTTAACTTTGCAAAGACCCAAAGCCTGGACTGTCTCTGCACCAAGCACTCCTTTGGAATACGCAAATAAATCTGCCATAGACTTGCATCTCATCGGGGCTGTGGACAGCTTTCTGTCCATGCAGTCAGCTCATCACCATAAGGAATGATGGGCCAGGAAGAGGCAGTTTACTTCCAGGATGATACTACTGGCCCTCAGCTTTTCCCCCAGTGCTGGTTGGGGGGGGTTCTGCACCAAGCTCCCAGATTTGGGATACATCCTTGCTGTTGCAGGCCCATGTAAGCTCATGAAATTATCTTTGGACAGGTTCATCTTAAATATGAGAATATATTGCTGGACTTGGGAGTGACTGTTGAGGGCAGCAGAATGGGTATTTCTGCCCCTTGGTGTTGTTACCCCGTAAGCGAGATAAGCTACCTGGGACAAGGAAATCCAGCTGTGCAAATAATGTTTTGTAGTTAAACAATTAAATTAAAGGGAAAATTTTACAGTAGTTTGGTCCCACTGGCAGGGTGCCTATTCTCCTGCCATTTCTTCCTGCAGGTCATGGAAGCCGTTTCTCCCAAGACACCCTTATCTGCAGAGGTCAGAAAGGGCAGCTCACATCAGAGGAGGTCCTGCTATAGACACAGAGACAACTTTTTCTCTGCAGAGATGGTCCTACTGCTTGCCCCAGTGTCCCATCTTCCCTCTGATCCTCTGCCAGGTTCTAGCTTTTCCAGCTCCAGTCTTCCACTAAGCACACTCCACTAGAGAATACCAATTAGATCATTCCTGTTCTCACAAACTCTGTTGTATTACTAGTAATAGGCCAAATTTCAAATAGCTATGTCACAGAAAGAGACAGTGCTCCTACTTCTGCGTTATCTTAGTTCAGTATGGAAATCCAGTTTGTGTATCCAAGTTCAGACTTGGATGTTCAAACAGGAGACCTCACAAAGCCTTAAGTAGCAGCTGTGATCCATAAGCCTACATGACTAATGTCAGGTGTGTTTTTTACTCAAAAGTCATGTTTACTCTCAGAGATAAAAGCTCTTCCAAGAACTGATAAGGTAGGTTTAAGAGTTTTTAAATGTCTTATCAAAGCCTGTGTCCATGCCTGCACCCTGACTAAGAACATTTTTGGGGACATTCAGCTTATCTAACATAATCATTATTGTAGGTGTCTTTTCTGAACTAATCACTCTGGACTCCCTTTTATAATCAATAGAGGGAAATAGGCAATTTTACGTTGTGACTCATCTGACATATCTTAACATCTGTTTTATGATAAAGTGAATCATGCTCTGGAGCTGTTCCTTTTCTTTCTTATTTTTTTCTGTTGAGGCAGCTAGGTTTACTAAATTGGGCAGCAATATCTACACACCTCTTTCCCCTCTGTCCTATAATCCATCCAGATCACAACAGTTCCTCTTAGTCTCTGAATATATAATTTTTGCTTCAGCTTTTTCACATATGCAGTTTGTGTTCTGGTCAGTGCTTCACCATGGCTTATAATTTGCTCACTGATGAAGTCCTTTGGGAGTTCTGTCCATGTTTTCTTCCTGCATCTCCCCATCATTCAGCAGCTGTTTCCTCACATACTTCCAGGGAATGAGCAGGACATCATAACATCTCTGTGCCTTATGAATGTCTGCAACCTGTGTAAAACTTTTGTATTTTCCTAGAGCTGGCTGACTTATACTCCTACTTTGCTTCTGTCTCCATGTTGTCCAACTGAAACCTAGTTAGGTGGTAGTTGAACACCCTCCCATCCTCAGCTTAAACAGGAAGAATACAACAAACGTAGTTTTGTGAGAAGGAGCCGTATTTCAAAGTCACATTCTGCATGAGATCAGTCTCAAGTGAGCCCTGCAGAATGCAAGAGGAGCATTCTCGTGGGGAGTTCATCTACTGGCATCTGCAAGAGAGCGAGAGAGGTCTGTGTGTGCCATTAGTGTTCTCAGCACAAGCTGAGAATCCCATTTTCTTGAACCTTGCTGGAATTTCAAATATACCTGCAATGCTGATTACCCACAGATGTATTAGTTCCATGGTACCATTGCCAAATTCTCCTAGCCTGGACTCAAATTCTATCTTGCATCACTACACCATTTACCTAGGTCCCATTGGCAAGCTGTGCTCTACACAGCAGTAATCCTAGAGGCAAGCTGTGTTCCAGACAGCAGTAATGTCTTGGTTTTGCATTGGCATGGTATTGGGGTGAGAGCTGCCTGGGGTAAGCTCATGATAAAGCTCCATAGGAATTCATTCACTCCTGCAGAAACTCCGGAGCCAGACCATGACTCCATTGAGATGTGTGAATTTGCTTGCTCCTGAAGAGCTGCTGTGCTCTTCAGGTGGGGTGAAAAGCCAATCACAAGATGCATCATGCTGTGCAAAGATGTGATAATCTCTGCTCCTGGAGATCCCTGAGGATCCCTGCAAGTTCTAAAATGTTTCTCTCCTGTTCAGCAGCAACTGGGGAGCTGGGTTGTTTCACCCTGCTATGAGACATCTGAGTGGTGCAGAAGGCTGTCAAACCATCATTCTAATGTGAGGCAACAATTTCCATCTTTCAGAGCTGCAGAAAGGAGAAGGCAGAATGCACTGCTGCTATGCCAACTGAGCAAAGAGATCATTGCTCATGCCTAGAAAGGCTCTGTTTAAATATCCACTGCAGTAGCTCGCTGCACTGCCCAGTGATCCCACAAACTGAGCAATAAATTAACTCACTCTGGATGGAAAAGTCATAAAGGCTGATCCTGAGAAATCCTGACACCCTCTCTTCCCCAAATGTCAAAATTAGAAGACACAGGAAAGCATGGGGTGGCATTCCCTTTCCATGTCCACCAAGGGGTCCTAAGATTACAAGGTTCATTTACCTTGCAGGATTTTTTTCACTGTAATATTATGTAGGAGCTTTTGGCATGTGACCTACTTTTCTCATCCTCCAGTCACTTCTCATATTTCTTAGTACTTGTTTGTTTTGTTTTAAGTTCTCTCTCCTTTTTTTTTTTTTAATTTTTTTTTCATGATAGAAGCAGCTATAGTCTAAAAAACTTTGGGAAAAAAGGGCAAAAATGCAAGCAGAGGGATGGATTACAATCTATTTCTAGTTTCAGAAAAAAACCCAGCAATTCTATTACTGAGAAGGAATCTGTAGTGCAATATTAAAATATAAATTTCTTTAAGAATGAAATTACTCTAAGAAGGATGAATATTCTATTGCATATGTGAGGTTGGTGTTCATCCAGGGGAAAAAAGGACCTTTTATAAGGTCATATGAAACATTTGCAGCAGTAGAAAACGTTACTCATTTACATTCCACAGTTTTTTCTTATTTTAAATATTTTCTGGCAAAGAAAATGGTTTCAGTCTAAGAGAACCCATTCACCAGATTTAGTTTTCTCTTTGGTTAGCCCACTATGTATAGGCAAATGTGTAGTTTTGCTATCGCTAAATCTGAGCTGTATTTTACAACAAGAGCAGACCTGCTGAAACAAATAGTCTCCTTTGTGGAGGAAGAGATAATTCAGTGAAAAAGCGGCAGAGTTCCAGCAAAAGGCTCTGTCCTGAGAGATACTCAGTAGTCTGGCACTGATCCATCGTGCCCCCAGTTTGAAAACTGCAGATCTAACTGTGTCTGTATTGTCAGGCATTTCCTTAGGCACAATGCAAGAGCAAAACACCCCAGACCCTGCAGGACACAGGCCCAAACAAGAAGAAGAAATAACCTGAGCCCATCTTCTGGTATAACAGAGGTCTATGAAATGCTAGGACAGCTGATGAGGTAAAAAAGCTGACCTCAAGAAGCACTTGATTTATGTACAACTGTTGTGTGAGACAGTTTTTTTAATAGATAATGACTGGTGAGGTAGCTCTATTACTACCAGCTGGTATCCTCTTCTTTATCTTTAGATATAGGTTGGAAGTAATTAAAGTTAATTACTTTAGTATTTAGTATGTATACATACTACATACTACATGGAAGATTTGAGAACCAAAGAGATTGGTTGGTATTTGCTCTAAAGTTTTCATATTTTTGCAGATTCTGGGTTTTTTTTGTTGTTGTTGTTCTAAAATGGTGTATCGGACACTATGTCCTGAATTCTGTGCCAGATTTGAATATTATGATATTTGAAAACCAATAGTTTATTTTTTTGAGAATACTTTTAAAGTCTATTTCTGGAACTTTAAAATTCCCTGATTTTGAAAAAAATGGTTTCTTATCTTGATAAAACTGGAATGATAAATGCAAACAATTGTAAGGCCACTCCATATTCACAGGAGTCTATCTGAATTTTAAAATTCTATTGTCCATTTAAGTAAGCCATTTTAGTAACCACTGGTGACTTATTGTTTTAAGAACATTAAAAAATTGACCATTTAGTGTCAGACCTTCACAGACTTCAATTATTCCCCAACAGTGACTAATCCTGGATGACTTGGGAGGAGGACCAGGATATATTGGACATTTTATCTGTTCTTTAGGCCTTCACTACTGAGGGGTTTCCTATAGAGATGCTTCCTAGCATTGCTTGTTGTTCACCAGCTTTCTGAGGAGAACATGGCTCAGGAATGCCCTAAAATGAACAGTCCTCCAAAAAACTCGTACTTGAAATTTTTCTGGAGGACTCTTCTAGCTAATTTATCTTTGAAAGGTAGCACCCTTTCCAAAATGAATCCAGTAATCATTGCATGCTGTGGATCAGAACAGATGCATATTCCTTGATTTCTCTGGTGCAGCCACACTGGAGAAAAATGGAGAGGATTAAATTGGGGTTTTGTTTCTTGCTACACATCTGCCTGTCAGCCACTGAGTCATGATCTGGCAAAAAGCTGATGGGATGTGGTGGCTGGCACTGCTTTTGAGATTCCCTTTTCCCATGCTCAGGTCTGACAAACACAGCTAATGGCTGTGTCTGTGCTGAGCCATGTACACGGGTCTCCTGCAGCCCTTTCCCGCAGGAGCCAGGGCAGCAGCTCCTGGCCAGCTCCACTCCTGTGCTGCATGTGCAAGGGGATGTGCTGGCTGCTGAAGCATCACTTTCTTCCTCAGCATTGTCAGGCTCTAGGGGAAGGCTGGGGCCACATGGAAATATCCCATATCTGTGGGCTGCCAGCTGGACCACTATGAATAGAGGCTGATATTGCCCCATGAGCACAGACAGAAAGAGGCCATCCTTCCTTCTGTGGAAAACAGCAGAATGATAATTCTCTTGTTTCCTAATAAGGAGATTTCACAGAGAATTTTAGTTTAGCCAATTTTTGTCACACATTGCTAGTTAATTGTTTTTGTCTCTTAATTAAGTTCATCTGCCAGGATTTACCCAGAGAACTGTATCTAAGAGCTCTTTTGCTGGCTGCAAATGTGTCTGGAGCATTTTTTTCCTAAATTCTTTGGTTTGCTGTGTTTGAATATGTTGATCAGAGTTGTCAAAAGTTTAGGACAGGAGTTTTGGTTCATTTAAGGAGGGCTTCAAAATATGTAATTGGCAAAGTTTAAGTCTGGATAATGATATTAGAAGTTCCCACATATCCCTCCCCCTCCAGACTTGAAGACCACAACAACAGATCAGAGGTGTATATAGATTTTCTGAGCTTCATAATAGCTACCTTAGAGAACCTGGACCTAAATCCCATAACTTGAGATGATTCATCGTCTCTCAACAGAGTCATCCAAAACTTGGCGTTGTGTGGTTGCAAGGGAAAATTCCACAGCTTTGACATCTCTCTGATTTTGTTGTGCTTGCACAGTTAATTTTTAAAAGGCAAAACAGATGCCACTTTGAGAAAATCTAGTAAAGAAATTAAAGGAAAAAAAAAGAGATGATTGCTGACTGAACTAGAACAAAGAACAAAACCAATTTTTTTTAAACTTTATACACTGCAAATATGTAACTGCTAATATTGTGCTTATCAGAGGAAATATAGAAATAAGAATGTTCCCTTACACCAGTAAATATTTTTTTTCCCTTTTCAGAATAGTTTTGAGGTACCACATTGGTAACTTCAATTTCAAGTGGTTGTTCTTTCCTAGATTTTGGAAAGGATAGTCTTCTATGTAAAAAAAAACCCAAACTTGGCTCCAAATTGTAGTTAGTGTTTAAATATGTATTGTTGTGAGATACAGCACACGTCCTCCTGCCTTTGTATTTAAGTTCTCATACTGATCACCTCTCATTTTCTTTTTCCTGGGTCAAGAAGAATTATCTGAACCTGTCTGACTTCAGAAGAACTGATGTCATTATTTGTAAAATGTCTGCATCTTCTTTATATTTACCTCTACAGATTGTAGGTAATGGAAACCGAATGTGACGGACAACAAGGCAAATGCTACAATGCAATTTCTCAGCCTGTGTCTGTTAGGGCTGCCCTACTCCTGGAACACTGAGTCCATATTTCCATTAAATGCTTCCTAGAAAGACATAAATGGTTCCAGACATTTGGGGTAGTGAAACATCTCTAATCCCGAACAGCTGGGAGATAACTCCCTAGCAATCCTGAATAAATCTTCCCCAAATCACATGAAACAGTTCATCTTCCACTGCAGTAAGGACTTGAAGAACCTAACCAGGAGACTGAAGCCCTCCAAAGTTCACTTTGGCAGTGGAGCAAGAAGACAAGGGAGCAAGGCCAGGAAGATGCATGACTGCATTCATTTTCAGACTATGTTGTGCTGGAGAAGCTTCTTCACCTCCCTATGAATCTGCTTAGCCTTATAAATCCCATGGGAATTGTGGAAAAAGGGACTTTCTGTGTATTTGTAAAGTGCTTGGTGAAATGAGCAGTCATTTTTGATGTTAAATGTAGTGGGCAACAAAGTTGAGAGAAAATAAAAAAAAGGAAGATGCCAGTAGGTGATGGTTATGGAGGACTTTCATTCCCATATGGACATTCCCAGCTAACCCATATGAAATGAAATGGTTTTTTAATGTGTACATAAATTTCTAGTCAATCAGTCAAGAAGTGGTCTCATAAAGACAAAATGTGAAGCACAATCCTGCAGTAAGCAGGCATGTTGGCACTAGGAAAAAATAAGAAAAGAAAAAAAGGAGATAAATACATTTATGCAGACTGAATTTGCTCTACAGAATAAAAGGGGTTGCTACTCTGTGGCAAATGACACTGTCCTTGTACCTTAAGCAACCACAGTCACAATAAGTCTCTGAAGAGAACTGCAGAAAATGGAAAAAGCAAGTGTGAGACATGGTCTTTTAAGAAGATTATTTTTCCAATAGATCTTTTATGTAGAGGGAAACTGATTTTGTCCCATCTCAATCTTAGAGTTTGTTGCAAGATTTGCCATTTTTCTAGTCTTCAGTGAACAGAATAATAGTTGGCTTTTTTTCTTCACCTTGGAGCGAAACACTGAAACCTAGAATTATTGCCACAAAACAGATGGGGATATTTCTCATGAAGATGAAAAAGCAAAGACCTAATAAATGAAGAACATTTGAGAAGAGAAGGTTAAAGCAGGCTCTGCTGCACTGTGTTTGGCATTACTATTTTAGCAATGTGGATGGTTTTACAAACCAATGCTTTTTTATGTTTTAACTGCTGCAATGCGTCTGAAGGGAGGGGAGGATGGTGTTCATTGTTCACTGCAAAGGTGGGTGCAGTCTGGTCACAAATCTGGCCATACTTCGGCATTTCACATCTCTCATAGCTCTGTTCTGGCCAAAGGGGTGCAGGAGTGCCAGGTTTTCTCCATGGCTTTAGCATCCCCCTTCCTTGAGGTTTTTTTCCTGCTGGGACCAGCCATTCTGACAACCATCATGAGACAGGCAGGGCAGGGATCTGGTTCCTGGCTTGGCTTTTCCTCTTCTTCTCTGTATGCTAAGAGATGCTGGTGGATGATATCATCAGTGACCTTGTGTTTTTGTGTCAAGGGCTGCAACTGACCCTAGTGTCTGAAAATCAGGATAAGAGTTAGAGAGCTGGGGTCCCAAGACAGGCTGTGTATTGTAGCTGCACCCAGATAATCTGGATATACCCCATGTGCCTGACTAGTTCTCCCTATGAAGCTTCCTTGTTTGAAGTATCTTCTCTTCCAGAGACGAATGGTCTGACTCTCTGTGGTGGCACAGTCTCTGATACACAAGTTAGCCATTTTTTGTTCCTTATCCTTTTGAATGAGCAGTGGTCTCAAGAGAGGAAACTGAATTACTCTTTTGTGCACATGGTGTTATTTTTTTTTTTAAGCTGAAAAACATTTTAATTTCTTTGATTTCTAGTCAGCTGAAAGTTTTCTTTCA
Source organism: Lanius collurio (assembly GCA_020086605.1). Classification (NCBI taxonomy): domain Eukaryota; kingdom Metazoa; phylum Chordata; class Aves; order Passeriformes; family Laniidae; genus Lanius; species Lanius collurio. The sequence goes on along the minus strand of JACBWW010000007.1, from coordinate 11,577,065 downwards.
AACTTAATATACAGACAATGTTATCCCCTGAGACCACACATGAAGAATTTGAGGCCCAACAGGGAGTTTATCATAAAGTTAGCAGCCTGTGAAAACCAATCATCCTAATAGAAATTTATAGATTTTAAATCCAGAAAGAACATTGTGAATGCATAATATGACCTCTTGTACAACATAATTCATAGACTTAAAAATTTTCACCCACCTTAGCTAAACCAAATAATTTTGAAAAGATAGATGTCCTCATTTCAATAATTCAAGATTTTAAGACATAGCCCAGGATTTTTTTTTTTGTTCATTTTGTTTTGTTTTGTTTTGTGTGGGTAATTACTTTGTCTGTCACAATATTTTGCCTACTTCTGTTGTTAGTTTATCCTAACTGTAATACACATCTGTCTGCCCTGGAGAGAGTCTTCTCACATGCAAGCTCTTCTCACAGCTGATCAGCTCATATGCAGAAACAAATAATTTCCTCCCCTTATCCTGCAGACTAATCAGAAAGAGCCCCTTCATGTTTGGTGAAAGAGCTACATTTTACATCTTTTTGTCATATGGTGGGTTTTTGAGGTGGAGGGGGTTGGTGACTTTTTTTTTTTTTTTTTTTTTTTTTAGTATTTATCCAATATGTCAGGATCTTCTTCATTTACAGAGAAAGTGTTCTTTCCTTTTAGTTCAAATGGTTGAAAAGCATGTAAAGCATGTTTTATGGGCTAATCAGCCCTTGAGAGTACTGATGTCAGATAGCAGATCTGCTGCTTTACACCAAGGCCTTTTCTATTTTTGCCTGTATAGAAGTAAGTCCTTCAATCAGTGAAAATTTGGGGTGGATAAATAATAAAGCAAAGATGTGCAGGAACACATGCAAGAAAGGGGCCTTTCCTTTATGGTCATTAGTGCTATCAATAACCCCTATGAGTTACACAGATTTGCAGAACAGTAGCAAAAGCTTTATGGAAATCCAGAAAGATGACATCAGCTGGCTTCCCTTGATCAACTAGATGGGTTACCTTGTCATAAAAAAATTAAATTTGATATGAACCCATGCTGGCTGTGACTGATGACTGAAGTGTCCTTCAGGTGTTTTTCAATAACTCTCAGAATAATCTTCTCTATAATTTTTTCTCTACTGGGCACTGGAAGGAGACTGGAAGGCCTGTAGTTTCCAGGGTCATCTCTTTTGCCCTTCTTGAAAACTGGGACAATGTTAACCATCTTCCAGTCAACTGGGACCTCTCCAGATTCCCAAGATCATTGAAAAATCATTGAGAGTGGCCTCGTGATTATATCAGCCTCCTACTTGCTCCTGGCAAAACAGTATTTAGAATGAATGAGGATCCTTTGATCTCCAGCACCTCACCCTTGTAAAACAGCAATGTCACCAAAGATAGCGTGATGAGGGTTTGAATTTTTGTTGGAGTGTTAAGCGGGCCATTGTTTCACATTTCCTACTTGGATCCTTAAAAAATTCCATTTGATCTAACTCCACTGCTAGTAGTCCAGAAATAAAGCAATTCCTTGGGGCATGAATGCTATTCAGACAAAATAATACCAAGTTTTGTCTGCTTTCCCTTGCTGATATCCAGCATCTTTGCCAGCTCATTTTTCCTTAAAGAGGAAATAACCCACTTCTGGAATTTAGATTTTCCTGACTTCTTGGAAACAGGGAGTATCAAGTGTTCTGAATAATGTTCCCCTTTGAAACCTTCTCAAAATAGCCTTGAAAATATCTGCCACTTTGAAAGTTTTAAGTTCCCTGGGGGTGTAATTCTGCTGACATTGATGGCAACTGCTAGCAGAAACTCTGTTTCTGCAGTTTCTTCTGTGAGCTGCATTGCCCTTTGCTCGATAAGGAAAGCTGCATGAAGTAGGTCCAAACCCAGCCATGAGTATCTTTTGCTGTGCTTTTCTCAGGCTGTGCTCAGCACTCAGGCAGATCTGATGCTGGGCTGACAGCAGCTGAACTACTCTGGTTAGTGGGGTCACCACTCACAGCTGAAGGAGAGGGCACTTTTCTCTCAAAAATATTTGGTACAGAAATACGCAAGAATTTGAAAATTTTCTTAGGGAATCAATCCTCCCAAGATAATGACTATAAATCAAAAAGCAAAGCTCTCTCACATTACCAGAACAGAAGTCTCATAATTCTTACTGAAAAAATCACATGCAAGTGAGTCATTCATAATTGCATTATAAAAATAGTGAATAAACGCTGTCTTATTCTATACTTGATTAGGCACATGTATAACTTTAGTCAAAAGAACCTGTCTTGTGAGCATAAAGTTGTGGGAATAAGGCTCAGTAAGAACAACACCTTGTGGAAAATACGAATCCCACAGCCAAAAATGTGTTTGGGAGATGCAGTTCACTTTTAAAGCATTTTCTACTTCAGGAAGATTTGCTTCTGTGCAGAGGCAGAGCTTGTGCTTGTCTCCTTTTTGGTAAATGAAACTGTCTCCCAAGTTAGCACAGCAGAGGCAAAAATTTCATCTATCTAAAAATTAGTTTCTTCATAAATTTATTGTCTAGAGCAATTGCGTTTTCTCTTTGCTTAGCTACATCTTTGTTCACAGTACTTTTTTTTCTTCCTGGAGTGAAGATATAGGCTGAACTCTGAATACAAAATAAAACCAACCCAAAACCTTGGATACCATACACTGGAAGGAGAAAACCTGTGCCATGCTGAAGTTATGCAATCTCAGTCTTTTAATTTAAATGCTATCAGTTTTCTGCCAGGGCAGTTCACCATCTCAAAAGCCAAATTCCGTCCATGTAAAAGTCAATATGAATGTTTGATTTCAGCTTGAAAAATAGTTTGTTTGACAGGTATTGCCTCAGAGCACCAAGCAGTCTTCAGTTCACCCACCTACATCTCTCCTACTGACAGGTGAGCAAATTCAGCACTCCCCCAATCAATGTTTTGAGAGGTTGCATGTGAAAAGAAAGCCTCAGAAAGCTATTGCAAAGTGAAGCACATAAGGGTCTTAACATGGAGGTTTAAGAAGTCCACAGGCATTGTCCAGACGGAGACTGCCTTTCAGACCTGCCTTGGAAAAGCTGAGCAGTTCTATATCACTTATCTCTCATCCACTTGATGAGTTTACCCCCTGGACCCCTGCAGCTGAAATGTCTGATGAATTATGCACTCCATCCCCATCGACTGATGGGGAAAGGTGTTGAAGAGCATTGTCCCTAAAATGGAGGATTCTGTGAGAGATAGTACCAAAAGTTTTACTAAAACCCAAAAAGATTTTATCAGCTGGCTTCTCTTGATCAATTAGGTAACCTTGTTGCAAAAGGAAATTGAACTTGTTAATCAGGACTTTCCCCTCCTGAACCCCTGCTGGCTGTTCATGAGGGGAAAGTCCTGATTAACAAACTTAATTTTTGTCAAGAGAGCTCTCTTCAAGGTAATCTAAGGATTGTCCAGCACATCCTAAAAGAGATGCTTACATCTGGTCAGTGCACCTGCTCTATGAAAACCCCTAAATTTCGATATCTTATTCTGTGAGGTACGAGGCTGTGGTGGCAATAGCAGAGGCCAGGTTGCTGCCATCATTCCTCCTGCTCACAGTTCAAGGACACCAGGACTGCCCCTTCACACAAGAACTGAGTCAGGTCCCTGTTTCCCCCAAGGGGAGAAAATTTTTGAACTGACCATACTCCTGTGCTGCTTCTACCTCAAAATGCCTCTGAGTACTTTCCCAGTGTAATTATGGTGATACTCAATGCTACTTGATGCAGAATAATGCAACTCCCTTGTCATTGCTCTTAGGATGTGGAAACAAAGATAAGCAAATGCAATATTCAAAATACTAAAGGTTCATACATTTAAAGCTATTAAATGCACTTTCCTGTCAATCTTTTGCTCAAATATTTAGACCCAGAGCTAGTTCACCAGGCCCTTGGTAGTATCCCAAATAAGTGAGCCTAGTAGGCCAGCTCTAGTAAAATAAATTGTTTTTCTAGGCCTGGTAAGTGTTTTTAGGGCCATGACAGTTCTGGACAGATGGACAATCAAGTTCCTGGCCTGCCCCCGGTGCTGTCTTAACATGGTCTCCCTCATCTTCTATGTCTCCCTTGGCCATGTCCTAAAATGAGTTGGGCAGTCCTCGTCTGCTGCAAAGCTCAAAGACAACTCCAGCTGCTCTGACAGCTCCGCTCGGGGTGGAAAAGTTGTGGGGACTAATTGGAGGAGTAATTAATGGTGTTTGCTGCCAAGGGAAGCATGCACAGCAGCCCTTGGAAGGGATGCTGTTCTCATAGAGTGGGATGGCACCTCTCTCCCAGTTTGCTTCTGCTGACTGGATGAAGCTGAGATCTGGGTCTTCTCCTGATACTGGGTACAATGGCAGCTCTGATTAATGCTCTTGTCACCTCTTGCATTGATGCTTCCAGCTCATCTCCTCCATTTCACCTGCTTGGCCTACTTCAGGAATCAGCTGCTCTGCAAGAAAGCCTGCATCTCTTTCACAAGAAAAATGAGACCTGCCCAGCCATGGTCTGCTCCACAGAGTGATCTGTGGTGGCTGCAGTCTCATGAAGTGTTTTGCCACATTTTTCAGCCCAGGACTCATAGAGGCTGGTTTAGTGCTCTGCTGGGCACCACGAGGTGTCAGTGCTCCCCTCCAGAAATGCTGCTGACTACTTTCTGTAGATGGCTATTTCCTTAATTACTATAGTCTGAACAGTAGAGCCTCCATGCCCTTTCAGCACAGGGTACAAGAGGGTACACTGCCTTCCCAGGGCAGCGCTGCACTGCTCTGAGAAGCGGCACAAGAGAGGTGTAGGGTGTGAAAAGGCTGAGAAGAGGGGAGTCACTGCACCTCCCCTCCCTCCAGTGCCAGAGGCAGGGACGGTCCGACTCTGCCTTTTGTCATGGAGGTTGGGGATGCAGTGGTATTAAAGCTACTGGGAAACTGTGATATGCATTTGCATGTTGTTAAATGGTCCAATACTGGTTCCTTACATTGCCTGCTGTTGCAAGGCTATTGAGTGTGGTCAGACAGCTAATGGCCTCGGGCAGAGGTGATCCAGGCCCAGCACATTGCCTCCTTCTCCCCTGTCTGGGGAGAAAACATCTCTGTACCTGATCCCCTCTCTGTCCTGGGGCCCGTGGCACACATGGTGACAGGACTGTGACAGCCCAGGACTCACCCTGCTCACACAAGTGTTGTAAAAGCATGGCACACAAATGTCCTAATCTGTGCTGCATACCAAGAGAGAATAAACCTAAGTTATCAACAAGGGTCTGTGTATAACCCCACCAGTCTTACCAGGGTATGTGTACTTCTCTGGAAAATTGCTATCTCAGTCCTTCCAGGAACAAAAGAAAAAGTTTTTGCAGTTTCCCAAATATATTCATTTTGTTAAAGGTAGAATATGTTTTTAGTATAAACTGTGACCTTAAAAGAGTGATTTTTCACCACTGGATGGCAGAATCTTCCTCTGGTCTAACAATCTAATAGCAGAACAATTTGCTAAAATTAAAGAGAAATTGAATCTGTCATAATCAATCCAGTGTCTGATCAAAGTGGAAGGATCTACTGGAAATGTAATTGCAGTGGCAGAAGTTATATATTTTAGAAACTTATTTCTGACTATAACACCTGACCTTTCAATAACTGTCCTGTTCACATGAATTACTGGGCACTTGCTCTTTTGAAGATTTGTCAGTGTCCCACAACATCTTGTCAACATGGTGTTTATGTCTACACTGAATATTTTTTCTCTTGAACTCCTTATTGTGCCACAACTAAATGTCTGAATTAGAGAAATCACTACATACTTGGGTGTGTTTAGGAAGATGCTGCAGTTGTTAAAATTTTAGCCCCTTAATTACCAAACAATAGTAGGTAACAGTAAGTGCTAAAGTTCATATCATATAGTGATTGGACCATCAATGGAAATATTACAAAATAAAAAATAATGTTCAATTTCTATAGGGAGGATGTGGTATTTTTTAATCTTGGAACTTTTCAGGAGTTACTTTTAAATAGAGAAAAATAAATGTATTTATTCACCATTGCTTCATTCACTTATAGTATACACTGATCAGCTTCATTAGACCATGCCTGAACAAAAGGAGAACATGGAAATGAGTTAAGACTTCACCCTAGCCAAGTGGGAAGACAAACTTCTTCCTTAACCTCAGAGGGATTGGAATTAGTTTCTATCAAGCAGAGACTATTAGTTTCTATTAGTAGAGACCATTAAGCAATTCTGAGTTTTGTTAAGAATATAAAACTTTGATTCTCTTCTAAGTTCTACTTCCCTGGGTATATCCATGTAAAGGTTTACACAGAGATTTCAATAACCTTCAAAATAAATCTCACAACAGCTGGTAATCCTTCTTTCAAGAGAACTTCTTAAAATGTTGAAATGAAAATATTCCCCAAATGATTAGCCTTAATAAAGAAAACAAGAAGTATGTGGATAGATAAGAAAGCAGAAAAACCAAGATGTGTCATAAACTAAGTTGTTTCAGTGCATGAAACATACACTTTGTATCTTTGACTTCTGCAGCATTCTGTGGCAATGAGTCCAATAGCATCATTATATACTTTGTACAGAGTATGTCTTCAGAAGTTTTTGTTCACGGTATTTTTACTTCTTATTTGTTGGTCATTTATGAATTCTAAGCTTTTTGTTGAAGGGATTTTAGCTTAAAAGAGACAAATTAGCATTTAGACTGATAGGAACCGAAATATGCATTTGAGTCACTTTCTCAGCAACAAAATGCATATGATATCCTAGAAAAAGTAAAAGAGAAAGTAATCAGGGCAGTATGAGTGCAAATAAAACAAAAGCCCTGTTGACATCTCCGGAGGGGTAGGGATGCCACTTGTGTTTCCATGAACCACAAATCTCCCTATGTATCAGCAGGTGCTGTGTTGGAGCAGCATTTCAGGAGGCAGCAATAGCTCATATGGCAAACCCCAGTGAGGGTCTGAGAAGTTGCCTATTGTCCCCCTAGCTCTTGGCTCAGGAGTACAGCTTGCTTTGATTAAAGCAACCCCTAGGATGACCTAAGATCCATCCCACCCTCCCTCTGTGCAGAGCAGCTCTCTTGGTGTGTTCTCCAAAGAGCATCTTAACCCTGAAAACTGCAGAGCTGCATTTCCTCTGTGCAGCACTTGTCAAGTTGTGCCAGAGGGTAAGAGGGCCTCGAGAACATCTGGATTATAATTAAACAGGAATTTCCAGTAACTAGACCTAAGTGGCTTGAACAACAAATTTATTGCTGATAAAGTGAGATGAATATACTGTGGTAATCCTCTGTGTTTTCTTCTGTCCTGAATAAAATGTAGCTCTGTAATTTATTGTGAGAGAACACTGAGAAAGGTTCATTCTCACTTGAGGGCTAATTGCAGGTCCAATAAAAGACTTTTATCAATGACAATACCCAGCAGCATTACTGTTCACCTGAGTGCCAGGCTTATCGGAGAAATGTAGAATTTGAGCTGCCAATTAAGAAGTGCAAAATCAGATTCAGGGCAAATAAACAATCACTCATGATGTTTTAAACCATCCTATTAAAGCTACAGTTAAAGTATATAAAGAGTTTGCAGCACAGCCTGTAATATATTTTTCTAAAGACCTCCTCATTCAGCAGAGGCTTGTCAGGATAAATTCCCAATACTCAGACTCAACACAGCAATACACTGATATGTGTAACGTGGTATTCGTAGCAGGGTAGGACACTGATGTTACACCTGAATTAAACACACCTTGGGCTGCTCTCTGGCATCAGGCCAGCAGGTATAATCCAGCCTCAACATGTTTTTCCATCTCTTTTCCCTTTGGAAGAGGGGGCAAGAGAAGCAGCCAGACTGTGCACTCAGAGTGGCTGCTGGAATTGGCTTTCCCTTACCATGACTGGATGGACATGTAAGGGTCTCTGCCACTCTCCCTGTGAGACCCTGCAAAGGGCAGGCCATATCTCTTCTGTTTCCTGTTTTCTTACAAAAAACTCTGTCTACTTAGTCCTTGGCCCTGTATTTTTCTCTCACCTACCACAGGGATGGTAAAAAACATCATCTACATAGGTGGAAATTCCTTGAGGTCTCCTCCTACGATTGACATCTACAGTAATATTAATGCTGACACCTTACACTTGCCACATCTCTGCTGTTTTACAGTTGAATGTCATATTTGATAAACAGTAAGCAAGGTATTTTCCTTTAATGCATGGGGAACTGCTAAAGAGGGGGTTCCCAATACACTGCTAACAGAATTTGAGGCTCCAAGTCGTGATTTTTAGCACAGCTCTTGTCTGACGTCACACAGCCCTCAGCTGCTGTGTCCTCATCCACTGCCTCGCAGGTTCGCATTGGAAGGAGCCAATGGACTAATTTGGCATGTCAAAGCTAATGTTGCGAAATCCTTGGGTATATCAATGTTTCTAAGCAGTCATAAATGTCAGCAACTTCAGCTATGGAATGAGTTACAGCAAAATTATGGTTTAACCTGTCATGAAGAGGAGGCTCTGAAAAATTGGTAATCTTGCCCGTGTTTTGCAATGTATGTCTTCGGCTGAGGTCACATTGAGAAGTCACTGCTGAATGTTTAACAGAATAAATGGTACATGGTCTGGTGCTTGAAAACCATTCCTTAATTTTTGCTTGTGCTTTGAACATTTATTTATTTTTCTCATTTCTTTCTGCAAGGCTATCTCTGCTGTATGAATGTCCTTATGAAATGCTGCTGTCTTTCAGCATTACTGTAACAGGTACAGGGCTTTGTCTCACTGTGACTGTTCCTGTATGTAAAATATCCCAGCTAAACTTGGAAGATCGTGAAAAAAACTGTTGGTCCTCTCTTTATCAGCGTCACCCAATCCATTAATGAGATGCTAATGGAAAGGTTTTTACTTATGGTCTGCTCACTAAGGTCAGGATTAAACGCAAGGGTTTCCTTAACTGAATTCCTCAGGGTTCATTCCTTTCCTCTGGCAAAAGGACTTGTGAGATGGAATTCAAGCTTGATATCTTGGATGTGAGGAAGAAGTCCCAGCACTTATTTCTGACAGCTTTTTCTTCCAACAGTTTGAGTCCCTTTTAAGGCCATTCTGAAGGCTTAAGGGGCCCCTTTGTTCTTGTGCCAACTCTATGTGGATGCAAACCATCACCTCAGGACACTAAATTGTCTGGTTTGCCAAGGTGGAGATCTGCTTCTGCTTCAGAAAATGGGGTCTGATTTGTGAGGGCATTTGGGAAAGAATGGGAGGTGCTATCTTTGTGACTCACTCTCTCAGGCAAAATGCAAAATAGGGTAAAGACTGTATAGCAGCAACAGGGAATAAATAGGTTTCTGTTTTGCATAGCTGTTATCCAGGGAGACAGGGCTAGAGCAAACATATTCAGTGATAAGTCTCCTTTTTTTGTCTCATGGCTGGGTGTAAAAATCACTGCTCTAAGCTTGAGCAGGAAGAATTTGATGCACAGCAAGAAGTGGACAGAATAAATGAAGAGACATGAACATGGACCAGGGTGGGTTTGTGCTGAGAGGAGCACCCGCAGCTCTTGGGAAAAGAACTACAGGGAAGTCTCTGCAAAACCAGATACTTTATTTTTTATTGTAAGAAAATAGAAAACCTGCATCACAGGGAAATGAAACTCCCCATGTCTCCCTAGAAATGGTGGTTCACACTCCTCCAGAGGTTCTTATTCCCTTAATGGTCTTCGAAGGGTAATGGGGTGATCAGTGGAGGAGTCCTTCAGCTATTAGTCTTCCCTGGACTGAGTGGTACTGCAGAGAATTAAAGCTCCCAGAAGACAACAGCCCTTCCCATGGTCTCAATACATTTTATTTCTGTAAGTGGAAGAAAGGCTACGACAGAATTATTCACCCTTCCCCCATCCTCATAACTTCCCTTACTGCTGCTATATAAATTAAGGCTTGCAAGGGTTTTTCTCCTGAGCAGACTCTTAGGGCAAGTGCAAAACTCATTAAATGAAAACAAATGTTCAACCCTTCCCTGTTATTTCCCTCTCCAGCTGGCCTGTTAAAAAAAATAAAATCCTAAAACTGAAATAGAAAAAGGTAGGAGTTTCCTGTTTTGCTCACTAAAGGGAAAGGCCAAGCTGAGCCGTTCTGCAAACAGTGGGACCACCCATCCACACTTCAGTTGGGACTGACCAAGTAAGGAGAAGCAGTCTCAGAAGTAGGTGTGGGGATGCTGTGCCCTGGGATAAGCTGGTGGACAATGGGAATGAGGCATGTACCTCCTCTTCAAAGTACAGCCCCAGGCCACCGCTGGGTGCAGACCTATGTGCAGGCAGTGTGTCCCCCAGCATCTTGAGTGGGCCATTTAGTGACAGGAGATGCACTCAGATTGACTCCTGCCATGGTGTGATGGAGAGAAATGCCACAGAGATATATTGGCTTCATGGAAACACGCAGTAAGTTTGCCTCTGCAGTGATTAAATGTTGTTGTAAACAATGGAACTGCAGAAGGGCTTTGAAGGGGTAAAATGGCCATGCAAGGCCAAACAGAGCACTTCACCATCTCAATTTGTGAAACCCCAGCAGCAATGAAAAATACAGCGAGGCCCACGATTTCCTAGAAATTTTAGGTGGACTATACTGGGGTCCATGGGTGCTGAAAACAGCCATATTTCTGACTGGTAGCTTGCCAGCAGTGTTGGTAGGGGGTTGGTAATACCACCAGAGCCCACATGGCAGGTCTCCTTTGCTCTGGTGTGAGCTAATGTCTTCATAACTCTCTGTCAGTGAATTGTATTAGCTGCAGTTCAGAGCAATCAGTCTCTCTTGGGAAGTTACCATTTGACTTTCGCACTTGCCCTTAGTAAGTAATACTATAAATCTTTGAATCATCTGGCTGCCTTTGATCTAGCTGCAAGTGTGTTGAATACTTGGTGATTGGAGTGGAGGAAGGAGGGAGAGAAATACCTCATTGCTGTGCTAAAGTCATTCAGAGTGCTGAAAAAAGAGAGATGGATGTGGCTTATCTTCCTAATGAAATTATTTTGGTTTGCAATGTTGCAATTTGTGTTATCACACTTCAGAGCTGGGGAGGAATAATTATTTTTGTAAGTATATATTATCTAGGCAAAAACATGTTTAGTTGTATCTTGAAATGGCTTCAAAATAAGATCTTGTCAATAGCAGAACTTGCAGGTTGTTTGTAAATGGCACTTTGATACACTATTATACAAAATACATAAACAAGACAGATTTGAGGAGGGATATGCTGCTTGCAGGTGGAGCACCCATGGTAGAACGTGGGGACCCAGATGACAGAGTAGAGTAGGCTGCACTTGCAGCATAAAACCCCTGAGTTATAAGCCCAAGTGATTGCAATACAGAAAAAGTACTGGATTTCCCAAGGGTGGGATTTACCTCATTAAGTTCAGATCTTGCACATTCATCTAGAGTCCCTGTAGCAGCTAACAAACAGACTCAGCTCATTGCATGTCTGCTGGAATGTGGAGCTGACCTTGGTTTTTGTTCCTGGTTATCCAAGTGTTGCTGTTTGCATTGCCCCTTCACACAAGCAAAGGGGCAATTTCTCATCCCCTGAATATTTGTTACCTATGTTCTTGTGACATTGTGAAGTGAGAGAACAGACCCAAAACATTGCAACAGGCTTAGCATGCGCTGTATCAGCATTTGTAAGAGATATAATCTGGTGGGCAGCTGTCTTGGAGAGGATCAGTCACTACTGAGGAGTGTTAGGGGCAGCACAGAAAGATGTGCCGTGGGAGGTGCTTTACTGAGAGGCAACGTGGTCTGTTGAAGCTTCATTGGTCTTATTACACCACATCAATGTCACAGAGACCACATTGCCCTGAAATCTGTTCAGAAAAATGAGAGTGATAGCTGTGCTAAGCAATATATTAAAAAAAAAAGGAAAAGAAGGGCGTTGTACTCAGTATTTGCAAGGCCATCGGCCACATCCATCAACAATCACATCTATTAACATGATTACTATTGATAATGTACCCTTCAGTTCTGAGCTTCCTTAATTCAAGCATTCATGGAACTCAGGTACCAGCTGAAAGGCTTCTGACTTTTTTCCCCTGAAAATTACTAGATGAAATTATTATCAATGATGAGAAATCTTTGAAAAATGCCTTCCTCTGAGAATTTAATTTTGGCATCCTTTTTGGATAATATTTAATACTCTCTGACTGTCTGCAAACAAGAACAGAAGTGGGAGAGAAACACATCCTTGAGCACACGTTCAGTGCTCAAATTCAACTGCAGCACCAGATTTGAATGAGACAGCAAAGTAGGACAATCACCTTTTACTCCTGAATAGTCTTGGGGTCAAAAAGGAGAAAATGTGCCATTCAGCTATAGAGACTTCCAGTTTCTGAGGCAATAACTTATTTTTTGCTGTTATCAGCTACTTGTGTTACCGTCTGTTACAAAAAATGACTCCCACACCCTTTATATCCTTGTATTGTGCTTGTTTATCAGTTCTGCTGAGGCACTTATGAAACAGAGGAAGCTTGAAACTAATCTTCCTATAATATTACACATAGACAACATGTGTGAGTGTATGTGTGAATACATATATATTTATCTGGAGGCTGGTATAGTCCGGCATCCGTGGATACATTTATACATCTCCTAAGGAGAAAAGTGTATCTTACTATAAAAAAAAGTTTCTCTGTATCTATACCTGTACCTGTACCTATAGCATGGAATCATAGAACCACCTTAAAGATCATCTTGTTCCAGCCCTTGTTCCATGGGCAGGGACACCTTCCACTAGACCAGGTTGCTCAGAGCTCCATTCAGCCTGGACTTAAACACTTCCAGGGATAGGGCATCCACAGCTTCTCTGGACAACCTGTTCCAGCGCCTCACCACCCTCACAGTAAAGAATTTCTTCCTAATATCTTATTTAATTTTACTCCCTTTCAGTTTGAAGCCATCTTCCCCTGGTAGTGTCACTCTTTTAAAAAGTTCCTCTCTCTGTCTTTCTTGTAGGTTCCCTTCAGGTTCTGGAAGGCCTCAGCCTTCTCTTTTCCAGGCTGAGCAATTCCAAATCTCTCAGCCTTTCCTTGTAAGAGGGGTGCTCCATCAACTTGAGAGGGATGTTCTAATCAACATGATGGGCCTTTTGTGGACTCACTCCAACAGGATGATGTCCTTTTTGTGCTGGGTGATATCCCAGATATTCTCAGAGCTGGACGATATCTATCTATTTTAACAAAGACAGAAAAATTAGAAAGAAATAAATGTGTGAAATGGACAACCCCCCCCCAAATTTATTCTTGGATTTAAAATTAAATCATATATCAAGGGCTCTGACTTGCCCATATAATGCAACAGTAGGATCCTTGCCTCAGACAGTCTGACATGGGCTCAAGCCTTCTGCAACTCAGAAATACTCAGAGGGAAATTAAGAGGCCAATCTATTTCTGTTGTCACAGACATGTCCACAAATGTGAGTGTAGCCTGCTTCTAAAATGTATATTGTACATAGGTCTATGAATACCACAGAAGAAAGAAGGGTTGTATGCCTCGTGACTAGCTTTCCAGTCCTTATGGGAAATACTATTTTCTGCTTAAAATATACCAGGGTTTTACAGTCTTGAATTTCTTATGAGTGAGGAAGGCTTTTGATTTTCATAAAGGAGGGTTGACTGGAAAAAAAGTTCAATTTGCATTTTTTTAAGAAAAATATTGTCATTTTTATTATATGCCATGTCAGGAAAATCAATCCGCAAACACCAGAGGTTTATGGCCTAAAAGGAGACAGAGGAGTCCTGTTACTTTATTTGAATAAAGGGAGAGACCATGAAGCATTCCCCTGAGATCTCTCAAATTTTTGGAGGGCGTAGCCTCCTTTTTATCCTAATTTCCTGGCTGCATTTCCCTCTTTCTTTCCCCATTGGCTGAGGTACTCAAGAGGTACAGACTTCCCAGAATGCCTAAGATTCCTTTCTAATGTATAACCCCCTTTTATTTTTAGATCTTACTGTAGAGACAAATCTCCTTACAGTGTTTCTTTTATCTCTCAATGCTAATTTCATTAACCAGCAGGCCCAGAGCTTGTTTGTAAAGACAAGTCTCTCATTCCTTTCAGCCAGGACAAAACTAACCCTTCCCATTTTTTGTGAGCAGTAGGAAAAGCCTATTTTGTGAAACACACTCAAACTCTTTATACATTGAGGTAGGTGAGACCAAGCACACTGAAAAAAATGTGTTTGGTGAAAACAACAGGCAAGAAATCCAGGTGCCAGACTAGGGAGAATAGGGCAACGAAAGCACGTTTCTCTCCTGTAACAGAATCAGAGGTGTGAAAAAACCACCCTGCCTGCTTTCTTCCAATATGTGGGACTAACCTCTAGGACTGCTCTCCTGGATGGGACATTTGGAGAGGGGAAGTGTTGCTTTTCTTTGGAAAGGCAAAGAGCAGGTGTTGTGGTGCACTTTCTATCTGCCTGCTTTGGTTAGTTCACTCTGCCATTAGGAAGTGGTCTCCACTTCCCACTTTTGCAGCAGAGCACTCCTATAGTGTAAAACAAGCCAGGGGATGCAACCTCTGGTCAGCTAGCAGGACCAGCTCACCAGCAAGACAAAATGACAGGAGGAAGTTGCATGAGAAACACTAATTCCCACTAATGGTTGAGAGCAGAGGCAAGTGCAACAGCTTGATTTGATGCATTTTCTTTAGAAGTGAAGCAGGTCATCTTGGATCTGCTCCAGACAGCTTATTCTTGGCTTGTAATAGAGTGAATAAATATCACTCCTTGCTTGTAAGGCCAGCTCCAAGCAGGTGACTTTCCCCTGGGGAAGCTCCATCAAGCCCTCTTCAGCTTTACCAAGTTCCTTTGATTAGGCTGAGTGCATTATATAGTAATAACCCTACTCAGTACTTTGGAAAACCTGTATTAGGACCAGCAAACAGTAGTTGTGGATGGATAGATAGCCTAGGTCAGGTCACAGCAGCAACATCAGAAAAAGCAGCAGGATACTGCATTGTGGCTAATGCAGTGGCAGGACAGAAGTAAGAGCGAGTGAGTTCAAGGAAGCTTAAACATGTCCCTGGAGGTTGTTGCAGCTCAAGCCCTTACACCTGTAGGCACAGACCACGTAACTGAGCAGTGGGAACGATCAAGCTCTAAGAGAGCCAGGGACAGCTGCTCCCTTGCATCTGCCCTGGGGCTGCCTCTGCCTCCAAACACCCCACCAGGGTAAGGTATGACAGGCATCACATGGGCACATGCATCTATCTCAAAAAAAGAGGCATTTCTGAGTGTCTTTTTTCTAAGCTTACACAGAAGTTTGGATGCCGCAGGACAGACATGCTGACCCCAAGCAGTTCTTGAGCACAACCAGATTGCTCTGGGCTGTTGGCTCTCACATCACTAACTTTTTAAATGAAGGGAAAAATCCTCAGAAAATACAGTTTTCCTTTAAGCTTCACTTTATCATTCCACAGGAACAGTGGAGAATTCCACTATAATGAATAGAGAAGTGTGTACCTCTTTCCAGTATCTATACTGCCTGACAACAGCAAAACACAGCTCGGCTGGAAATAGTTGCATGGAGCAATTTGCACATCCAAGAGTGAGTGGGAGCCAAACTGCTGCTGTGGTGGTATCTTGGGGGTGCAGCATTTTCCTTGAAATCTCTTCAAGCTCTCTTGATAGCCCTCTGGGGCAGACCCTGAAAGCACCTCACAACAAGCCCAAGGGATGTCCTCCAGCCTTGGCATGAAGCCTGTGATGGTCTTGTTTCCTCAACAAGGAAACCCTCTCCAGTAAACCTCTGATCTCACAGTGTGGAATAGTACTCATCACTAGGACGAAGAGGTTTGGGACTGGGATGAATGCACTTGAAATAAGAAACCTTGGTTCTATTGAGTGCTTACCTTGGATGTGTTCTTGGTTGCTCAGACAGGAGCCAGTAATGTCTTGGAAGCTGGACATTCGCAGCCCTTCAGGGAAACTAGGGCTGAGAATCACTGCGCTGACCAACAGCACTCATCCCCTTCACAGAGGGCTGCCTTCTCCACCTTAAAGATAATGTAGTGAATTAAAATCTATCTGATTGAGCTTGGTCTGCAAACAAGGCAAGCTGGGGAAGTCTGGATGGTCCCCAGAGCACCAGACAATATTCAAGTCCAGTTTTAATTATTTTTAATAGAGCAAGTATCTTCAGTTTAACCATGTTAAAAGCTTCTGAATTAAGTCTATAAACGAAATAGGTACCAACAGGAATTCCTGCTAGGCTTTTACATAAAAGATTTCTGCTGCTCCTTGCTAAAGGCAATTATCTCTACATCTTTGCAGAACTTGTAACCTCAAAGATCAAGAATTGAATCTCTTAGTCATATTTTTGTCCCTGAAATCCAGCATCCTGCTTTTTATGTTTTACTAGCAGAAGTCTGTAGTTTCAGAATGCAGCTGGTAGCTCCTGTACCTCTCTAGGCTCAGCCCCTTTTTTCTCCTTCCTTTTGTGTATGTGTTTCTTCCAGTCTACCAGCTCCATCAAGTAAATAGATGGTTGCTATGATTAATCTCCATGCTGAGTTAAATGTTGCTAAAAGTATTAAAGGATTGTTATAGAACAAAATGCCCCTCTGGGTGAAAATAGAGTAGTTGAATGTGGAAAATCTGTGTGTCTCCATGCAGTCAAAATACAATTTAAAGCAACCAGGTTTCAAAAGTGCTTTAGTTGGGCAAATATAGTGCATACTTTTGTTATCAAAATATATCTGGATCAATATTGCTCTTTGAAATCACACGAGGTCTCTGCTGGAAGACAACTGAAATGAAAATTACTCTTCTAGGATTTCATGTTTGGCTTTGTTTGCTCTCTAACTGGGGGAGAGTTTAGAGAAATGCTGATGCTGAGGGTACTGGGCTACCTCTGAAAGTCCTTCAGCTCTTCAGTATTTTCTGTCCAAGGAATATAAGGCAATGGAAGTCAGGTGTAGTATTTGCTTCAGGTCCAAGACACAGGGTTATAAAGATGTTATTGAACCATAAACCAGGTTGTTTTTTGAAAATAACATTCATTTGTTATGATTTTCTTCTTCTTGGGATGCTTGTACTTGGATTTGTGCTACCATCAACTTTTCAAAAATTAAAAAATGGAAGTGTTTAATGCTTTAACACTGTAAACTTTTAACGTCCTTAATTTTTTTTTTTGGTGGAAAGAGTTTTTCTGAAAGATGTGCATGGTTTGCAAAAATCTAGTTGGAACATGTGGGTATTCGAAAAACCCCATGTCATTTACAGCTGTTAATGTCCCATTTGCCTCCCTCAGGCTCCAGGCCCTCTGCAGTTTCTTATCTCATCTCCATCTTGATGCAGCTTTTTATATTATTGCCCCTGCAGGGATGAAAACAAGCCCCACTGACAAATAGCTACGTGCACCACAGACGTGCAGCTTCTGGGCCAACATCCCCATCTGTACTGAGGGCTGAGGGCCAGGGTCTGAGAGCTGGGACCAAAAAAAAAGGGATAAAACTCTGATTTATTTGTTTTCTGTACACCTGCATGCAAGAGGGTGCAGAATATCCTTGACATTGTGATGCAAGTGCACAGGTTGTCAAATAATTTGAAGGATGGATAATAACTGCCTAACTGCATTTTTTAAGGAAAGTGCATATGTTTTGCAAAGCCTGCTAACAAGCTGTAGAGGAGTAGCATGGAAATCGGCATCCCCCTGCTCCCGCTGAGCCTAGAAAATGCTATTTAGAGCAGTTTGTTTTAATTTTAGTGGAGAGATTTGCTTTAAAAGCTTGTACTCTCTACAGTATTATGCAACATATGCCCTGAAAGGCATATTATTTAATCTCTTTTCTTGTTTGTGTTCTATTTAATGCTAAAGGGAAAAAGGGGAATAAAGGGAATACAGAGGTTTTCTACTGTCCTCCTCTTAGCAGCTTTTTGAGGAGGGTTAAGAAGCAAAAGCAAGGGACATCGTATTTCTGCTCTGGGAAATAAGGCACAGGATGGATGGAAGCACTATGGACTGGTAGGAACAAAACGTGAAGGTGTGGAGCCAATCTCTGCCTAGCTCTGCATGCAGGAGGGGAAACCGTGCTGCCAGTTAATGTAAACAACACAGGGGTTGTGTGGTTTGGCATTTCACAGGAATTTCAGGGCATGGCAGCCACCTCATAGGGCAACTGCTCTGTGGCACCACAGACAGCAGCAGTACAGATTCAGCTCTGCCTCCTCTCATGTGAGTGATGGGCTCAGTCTAAAATTTCAACCAGAAACTGGTGAAACTCTGAAAAAATCTGCTTTTTTAGCACAAAAATAAAGTGCAGGATTGTTTCTGTTGCTAACCTCAAGAATAAATGGCTCTATAGGCCCTGTTTGTACCATTTCATGAAGAGAAACCCAGGACAACTTCTGCCAGGAAGAGAGATTAATTTTGGGGGCAGTGACATGCTGCTCCACAGAAAGCAGAGTTTCCTCTCTTGGTTAAGCTGCAGGATTTCTTCTTGGCTTCTGGCCTCATCCTGCTCTTCTATCATGGACTGAACTGAAATAGTTCAATGCTCAGAGGGCTCTCGGGAACACCCTCAGCCCTGTGTTCAGACATAGCTACTGAAACATCCCTAGGGTGGTGTTTTGGGGTTTAAAAATCTCTCAGAAAGGGCAGCTCCATTTTCCCACCTTTTGCCAGCAAGAAGAAAGTGATTCCCAGAAAAGAAAATACATTAAAGCCCTGCTGGAGATATTTTCCCAAGGAGAGACTAGGAGGGCATGAGGTTGAGGGAGGGTGAAAAAGGAAAAGACTGCATGCAGTTTTGGGGCAAGTATTATACAGAAGAATTCCTCTGCCATTGTTGGTCTCCTCAGCAGCCAAGACACAAACCCCAAACCTTCAGGGCAGGAGCAACCTGGTTGAAGCCCAGAGATCCAGCAGGTTTCTCACCACTGGCCATGACTTCATCCAAGACAAGCCATTCTTGCTGGTCACTGCAGGACTTCCCCTTGGGTGGGGAGCAGACACCTTCCCAGGTTTCCAGTGCAGGTCATACTTTTGCACTTGACAGCCTGGTGCATCCCCTCCCCTTTCAGCAGCCCCATCTAAGGCTGCTACTTACATGGAAGAAAAGTAACACAATATGATACTCACATGGTGTTGATTTTTTTTTTTTTTTTTTTTTTTTGAGGCACTTCATGTTCAGGAGAAGGGGAGGAAAGGAAAGAGACTTTTCAGTCTGGATGTGGGACTCTTGGCACCCTTCATTCTGCATCTGCCCAGAGTGGGCTCAGACCCCGATCATTCCCCAGGAAGGAGATCCTTTGGTGAGTTTTCTCCAAGGTTGTGAAGCTCCTCTGATGTTATGGCCCATGGTAGCTTTGCAGGGGACAAAGACTTAGCCTCACTCACTCCCACAGCCCTGGACCAAGCCCTTCTCACTCTCCTGGCAAGCAGAATTCTAAGCTGTATTGTCACAGCCATACAAAAAAAAAAAAAAAAAAAAAAAAAAAAAAAAAAAAAAAAAAAGTTAGTGCTTCCCACAGATTTCCCCAGCTGCATGATGTAGTTGTGATCTAAATACCTGAGGCAGCATTTTCAGAGCTTCAAGTAAGCACACCATCGAATTAAGGGATTTTTATTGGCACGAAGGATCCTTTTCAGTTAGTGGCTGAAGGAAATAGGACAAACCTGAACATCAGGGGGGCAATGCTTCAGCTCAAGCCTCTTAAATCCTTTGTCAGATGATCTGACTGCCACAAGTGACCATGCTTTGAAAAACACTTCTTGTCAACATTTCTGATAGCAAAATCCCTCTTTAATCTACTCTGAATTAGGCCATGCTGGCCTTTTTCATGCTGCCAGGGTATCCCCAACAGTGGCATTGCCCAGAAGGATGACAGGTTCATAAGAGTAGTGGCAGTTCTGGTGAGGGAATGCAAAAATGATCCTAGATTTCAGTGTATGCAGAGTGCTGCCCAGACAGATGGGAATTTTCTCATGGAGCAAGGCTTGGACTATAGCTTCCTACTGGGAGAGGAGGGAATAAAACAGGGCCCTCATTTTTTAAGAGCATGAGGAAGGATCCACTCCTCAGGCAGACATTTTGCTTCAGTAGCCGAGTATGATTACAGGCCCCCCAAAAAACCCCAAAGTGAAGAACCGAGAGGGTGGCCAGGCCTAAAAGCAGTATTCGGGGTGGGATGCTTTGTGGTCACATACTGCCATGTTATGGGTTCTCGATCTACCTACCTCAGGGATATGTTGTGGCTAGTAACTCTAGAAGTACCACAGTTAGAAAATAATTTTAAAAGTGCACAGAAATCAGCTGGCACCTTCCCAAATCAATACAGCTTACAACAATCAAAGTAAAGAAAAGTACTTGATTTTATTTGCTTTTTGGATATTTTTTAGGGAAAAAAAAGAACTTTAAAAACCTGATGGTATTTTACTGAGTAGATGAATAAATATGTGCTGGACTGATTCTGATTGGACACCAGGTAACCACCAAAACTGCTCTATCACTCTCCTCCTCAGCTGGGCACGGGGGAGAAAAACATAAAAAAAAGCTCATGGGTCAGGATAAGGGCAGGGAGAAATCACTCACCAGTTACCATCACAAGCAAAACAGACTCAGCTTGAGGAAATTAGTTTAATTTATCATAATTTTTTATCAATGAATTAAGAGTAGAGTAATGTGGAACAAACCCAATTTTAAAACACCTTCCCCTCACTCCTTTCTTCTTCCCAGGCTCAACTTCAGTCTTCCATGAACTTCTCTAACCCAAGTCCTTCCCACATAAACTGCTTCAATGTGGGTTCCTTCCATGGCATGCAGTCCTTCAGGAACAGGTTACTCCAGAGTGGGTCCCACGCTGGGGCAGGTTTGCTGGCAGGACCTGTGACCCAAGAGGGGACCCACATCACAGGTCCTGCCAGGGGCCTGCTCCAGTGTGGGCTTCCCACAGGATCACAAGCTCCCTTGGATGTCCTGCTCAGGCATGAGTTCCTCCGTGGGCTGCAGGGGCACCGCTGCCTCACCATGATCTTTGTCCCGGGCTGCAGGGTAATCTCTGCTCCAGTGCCTGGAGCACCTCCTCCCTGTCCTGCTTCCCTGACCTCAGTTTCTGCAGGGTTGTTGCTCTCACATATTCTCACTCCTCTGTTTCAGCTGCTGTCGTGCAGGGCTTTTTGTCCATTTTAAAATGTTATCCCAGAGGCTCTACCACTGTCACCAATGGGCTTGGCCTGGGACAGCAGCAGGTTTTCATTGGAGCTGGGTGGCACTGACTCCACTGGACACAGGGGAAGTGCCTGGCACCTTCTCACAGAGGCCACGCCTGTAGTCCCCCATTGAAACCTTACCATGCAAAACTCAATATAAAATAAAAAAGAAACCTGGCTTGTTCCTAGACAATTATTAATTAATCAATTAACTTGAGGGAAAGCAAATCAAAGTCCTGGTAGTTTAATAATAAAAAATCATACAAATTTTTATGAGTTGTGGAAAAGAATTGTGAAGTGTCCCCAAGTTAAGGTAGCCTGTGGAGTAATAGGAAAAGGGGTCAAGCTTTCCCCAGCTACCTATAGCTTCATTGTTTAATCAATGTGCCCTCTCATGTTGGTGGAAAGAGATGCACAATTGTGAACAGGGGTGCAAAAAGAGGGGGGGATGTGTCTCCACAGATGCAGAGGTTGGATGCTGAACATAAAACTTCAGTTTTAGGGTAGTCTCATCTGTATGTCTAGCTCAGCCTTTCTTTCTTTTTTAATTGTGCCACATCCCAAGTCAACAATCAATGCAAGGTCCTGCTTGATATCCAGCTTGTTACCTTCCTGGAGCAAGCACGTGTGGAGTAAACAAGAAAGAATTGCTTCTGGGTGCTTCCCAAAGGAGACTTTCTATCTGCAGAAGTGGTTGGAACTTTTTGGCTATGAGATGGGAGGTGGCATGAGAGTCAGGAGAGCAGCTCTTTACCTGCTGGGTTTCATTTCACGGTTTGAGTGGGAGTCATCAGTCAGTTTTCCTCCTGGCCCAGTGGCAGAAACAAGCAGGGAAACTTCATCCTGGTGATCTGATAGATGATCAGTTCAGTCTATAATTCTTACACAGGCCTTAAGGCGATTTGCTCTGGCCTGCAAATACAAGACAAAGCCATGCTGGGTGCCAAAATGAGATGTCACGTTGCAGTGCCCTTTTCAGTGAGATAAGAAATACACCTTGGACACAAACGCATTCCTCTCGGAGGCCGGCCTGCAAAGCCCTCAGGTTTCTGTATGAGGGAGTAAATCTGACATCTGTACCCTCGCAGGCTCAAACAGCTGTGCACGCCCAGCTCCTCTGCACGTGCACTGGGCTTTACTTACATGTCAGGAATTTATACAGGGGTGATGAGAGGTGCCTCTGCAGGGGTGACATCCTGTCCCTGCCAGCAGCCTGAAGAGCCCACAGCAGCATCTGTGGCCCAAGTGCATCTGGTACTCCACGAGGTGCTGCTGCATCCTGTGACATTCCACAGCATCCTGTAGCATCCTGCTGAATCTCACCATGTTTTCCTACAGTCCACTGCCCTATTACTGGAGCAGAATTCATTTACTCTTTCGGGCTGTGCTATTGCCAGGGAAAGGTGCTGCCTTCCCAACCAGCTCTCCCTGGCTCCTACAGAAATGGCAGCCAAATGTGAGTGGGGTGGTTTATTCAGGTGTGGCCTTTGACTGAATATATGCACTGGGGTAGTTTAGGGCAGGGAAAAAGCTCACCCCTCGTCCTGTGTACAAATGCATCTCCACTTTGGTTATGAAGGACTGGAGAGGGGAATTCTGAGCGCCAAGATTTATGGAGCCACATGTTTATCAAGGAGATGAAAAGAAAGAAAACACCTTACTAAAGCTCAGCAGCATTGTGGCATCTGTTTTTCAATACTAAGAGAAAACTTAATTCTCCCCACTGTGACTCTTTCTCTCCTGGCTTGCATGTTATTTCTTCTTTGGGTCTAAAGTCTGTCTGCTTGCCCTGCAGTGCCAAGGAAAAGCTCTAGAACAGAGCAGCCCTGCATGGGAAACTGTTAGTGACTGGTGTGAGGCAACAGACAAGTCTGCCTTTGTGTGGTGGTTTGTTTTGGAGGTTTGTCACGGCCTGACACAGACGAGCACTCGCTGTGCCCAGGCACCACCCAGCCCCTGGGTGTGCCCCATGCAGAGCCCAGGGATCCTCGGTGCCTTTGGGCTGGGGACAGCTCTCCCAGAAATCCACACCCTTAAAAAATGGGGGAAGGGAGAACGGGACAAAAGTAGTAATTAGGTATAGGGTTAGCTAGCAGTGCGTGTGCTATTTTGGGAAACTCAATTTTCAGTGTTGTGCGGCATTTTTCCAGATTAACAGTGGTGTAAAAATATCCCAACCTTTTAAATTGTCTTCACAAACTTGTCTCAAAGAGGTTTCTTAAGGATAAGCCTCACTTAAATCTGAAGCAAATATAATTGAAAACATTACAGATTTTAGTTAACATTTTCTTTTTTGAATTTGTAAGGAGCAAAATGTCACTTTCCTGCTTGGAGACCCTTGAAGCTGAGCTTTTGTCTCAAGGCACCTAGTTACAGGTTTAAAATCTCCACATTGCTTTCAAATAAATATACAGGATTTTTTTAATTGATTTTTTTCTCTCCCTCTATGCAGAAACATTTTCTTTTTGTAGATAACAAGTGGCTTGGAAATGAAAGCCAGGGGTGGGAATAGAAGGATACAGGGGCTTTTTGGGCTTCAAGCAGGTGATTAAAAAAAAAAAAGCCCACAATGTGGTAATACAGTCACTTATATTTCTTGAGGTTTTTTTTCCTGCTCCAAACAAACACCAGAAAATGTAAATTGCTTCTCTCTTCAGACAACACTGAATTACCTCTAAGTAATTTTCAAAAATCTATTATTTAAATATAAAGAAGTCTGCATGTTTCCTTCTTCTTTGTTTGAAAAACAGAAGTTTTCTCCTCTTCAAAACACAGTGGTGGGCTCTGAGAGCTCCTGAGCACAGAGCTACCCCTGGCCTGGCCCAGCTAGAGACAGTGAGCTCCAGACTGTGCTAGAGGTGCCAGCTCTGGACCCATCCTTGAGGGTCAAGGATGATGAACTGAATAGTTGTCCCTGGCACAGGGCTGCCAGGTAGGAGAAATTCCACACTCAGTGCAGTGCTGGAGAAGAGAAGGAGATGGGATGAATCCTATTAACTTTTTAAGCAGGTTTTCTCTGCACATTCCACAAAATGGAAAATACTGGTGGTGCATCTATGCCTGTAGAACTGTTTACATGGTAAAGCACCTCCTGGTGCACACAGACTTAGGACTTATGTCCCAGAACTGCTCCTTTTTAGCTGCCCTTCCACTCACAAAAATGAGATATTTTGTATTTTATTTTTCTAAAGGGCCCCTGGGACAAAGAACAAACTCTGGCTGCAGTACATGGGATGAAATTGTGGTAATGCTACTCAGAGAAGTAAAATTGGCTGAAGAAAGATCCCAGTGAATGTTTATATCAGACTAGGATGAGAACAGGGAGCTTGGGGGAGGAGAATGGTCAATGGGTGCTTGTTTGTAAATGTATTTGGACATGACTTTCCTCTACTTGTGTTGCTGCCTCTGGAGGGGAATGTGTGGGGCCAGAAGCTGCTCCATGCGGTGGAGAAGGTGCAGATTTGCCAGGGGCTGGGAGAGGGCTGGGCCCACTCCCACTGTGATCCATTCCTGGGGGCAGGTAGGGGCAGAGTATGCACTGAAACCTCTCAGCATTTGATGTGTCCCCAAAACCTCAGGACAGGAGTCACCGCTCGACTTCAGCCCTGGATGAGCAGGAGCCATCTGGCAAGGGGGCGGTTGCTGGTGGGCTACAACAGCAGCCAACTGAATGCAACAAAACCACATGGGGTATTTTTGGAAAAGCTGACATCTTCCTTTCTCTCTTTAGCACTGAATAATCCATAGAGCCTGGCTTCCTTGCACTATGGGCCTTGCTGAAAGCAACACTCAATGGGCAGGAAATGCTGCCACCTCATTTTGGTGGTTGCAGACACCACCGGGTTGGATATAAATGAATTAATTCACTCATAATCTTCAAAACTCAGAAAACTTCAGATGAACTGCAGGTCCTGGTACCTACACTGACTGATTATTTCCATGGGCCCCCAGGGGACAGGAGTCTTTGTCTGCAATGCCTCAGATGATGCCATAATTTGCCCTCAGTTTCCAGATGATGCCAACTCAAACTTTCTATTTCCATCATCTTACAAGGAGCTTTTAGCTATAGTGGTTTTATTGAGTTCTTGAGTGTTAAGCAAAACAATCCAGTTATGAAGTTAATTGTGTCTGCAAAATGACAGGGATCTTACAAACTGCAAACACCCAGCCCACTCGGGCTAAAAATGGTTCATGCAGCTCTAACAGTACACACGGTTGATTGAGAGTTTGTTGGTAATTTGGGTTTTTAGTAAATATAACCCCCACATTTTCATCAGCAATTTGATTTAACAAAAAAAAAAAAAAGACAGAGCTTTGCATTTTCAGGTTTTTAAAGTGAGAAGCTCAATGTCCCCTTTCTTGGTCTCAAATTTTGGAGCGTTTTCACATAAAGAATAGGACAAGAAGTAGCATCAGGTCCTTCAGTGGGCAGTTGTGTGGGGTGTGAAGGATGTGTCAGCCAAGATGCTACTTAAATAAGAGGCATCTCTGCTGTTTTCATTCCTGCTTTTTTTCTAGGCATGTAAATAGTGAGCAATATCTCTGTCGTGGTTTGGGTCGCTGAAAGTCCAAGTAGATTTTTGTGGGCGTTGTGTTTCGGGGAGGAAAGTGAGGAAGGGTGGAAAGGTGGAAACTGCATCCAAGCAAGTCTGGCTGCAGGGACAACTCAGTGCCTTCATGCACATAAAATGGGTGGTCCAGGAATAAACTGGGGACTTTAAAACCTGCAGCTTTTGGAAAATGTGATGAACAAGCACAAGCAATATATCACTGGGAATTTGGGGCCAGAAAATGCTAACTTTAGCTACAGCAGTGCTGTGTTTAAGGGTTGTGGGGCCAAAGTGAGAGGCCCCTTGGTCCAGTTCTGAGTCACTGCTGCCTCTGGAAACCTGAACCCTGTCCTGACTAGGGGAACTGCCCAGGTAATGAAGAGGAGTTAAAGTCCCAGCATGTCTCCCTGCAGAGGAAATGGGCATTACACTCAGTTTGAGCAGCTTTTATTCACATTGGCCAGCTCTTCACTGAAACTTTTCCCAGTCTCTCAGAAGGCTCTTTCAAGCATTTTGTGATCACCAACAGACTATTTCCATGCATTGTGTATTTCCATTCTGCAGCAACAGCCATGAGCAAGCTAAATACTGATGTTTTTAACCTGCTTTTAAGAAGATTCTTGTTTAGTCATACCTTGCACAGGGCTACATCACAGACTATGCAAGATGAGCTGATGAAACAGGACTTTTAGAGCTGATCCAACTGAAGTCCTTCCAGCAGCAGAGCTAGCTGCAGGCTGTCTTTGCCCACCCTGGCAAGGATATACTAAACCTGATCTTGGAAGGATTTATGTAGTGCTGCACTTCATGTATCAAGGGAGACATTACTGCACAGAGCAAACAGCTGTACTTAAAGCCACATGGAAGCTGCTGCTCAAAATAGAGATAATTCCTCATGCAGCTATATAGAAAAATCTTCCCTAGAAGTTAGTCTTTTCTTTTAATGGCTCTTTTTCCATATAAATAAAGCATAGTCCTCGTGGCATTGTTGCCATTTTCAACAATGGCTTCTAATTCTAGATTTTGAGATTTAGGGGTGGCCAGCCCCCTGGGAAACCACAGGAAATTTTCAAGCACACAAAGCACCATGATCCCTCTGAGTGCATGATACTCTAAAGGGTTTCACAGCCCAGGACAGCTGGAAAACCCTTGTCTGGATATGGGTGTCCAGAGCCAGAGACATATGTAAATCTTTCCCTGTTGAACCTCTTAAGCCAGAGAAAACCTTTTGCTGTTGTGTTTTTCAGCTGAAGATACATGGGCTGTGACCATACAGAGTCTCCTTCAGCAGAGAGGATGCTCAGTGAGAGGCACATGGGGTGGCCAATGGAGCTGTTGCTACTGGCAGAGGTGCCTGTCATCCCTGGGTTGGTGGCCTCAGTGCAGGTGCTTCAGGGGCCCCTTCAGGAGGCAGCACAGGACTCCCCATAGCATCTTCCACTGCAGAAAGTGCAACCATCCCAGGGGCTTCCCAATGGCCAGGATTCACACTGGAGAGCACGGGGGACAAACATGGAGGCATTTATGCAATGGCACAGGGGATTCATTGTGAAGCAGGAAGTCTCTCTGCCATGTCAGCTGTTGCTGACCCTTCCTGGTCACTACCAGGACACTGCAGGCAAATTTGTGATCTCAGCCTAGTGATCAGTGGAGGGCTGCTTGCCCTGAGATAGTCCCTGGCTTGGGAGAGCTCCTGACCAGGGCACAGCCAGCACGTTCCTGTTTGCAAAGCAAGTGCTGACCTACCTCCATATGAATCAGCATGAGTTCAGTTCCAACCCCATTATCAGTAACAAACCAAATTTACTTGTGGTGCAGCTCCAGAAAAATTTAATCTTGATGGAGTAAAGTCCACCAGCAGGCAGAGAGGCAGATGTGCAGAACATTTGCGAAGACAAAAAAAAAGGCAGCTGAGAAGCTCTGAAGATTCCCTTCTCTCTCCACCAGCTGCAGGACTTCGGAATAGCATCCAGCAGTGCCTTTCCTTCTCCACCCTCCTTGCTACACCTGCATGACCCTGCCTCTCATGGTTTCTGCAGTGCCTTTGACATGCAGCTGTTACTGCTCTATCACAGGGCACGGCTTTATCAGCATTGTTTTCAGAACTGCCATGTGTGCTCCACTGCAAAAGCACACAGCTTCATTTAATGCTGGAAAAAACTGAAAAATGCCCAAGGCATAGATCAGTCTGGATCAAGAACCAACTGCTAAAAAACCATGAGACTTTAAAAAATGTATTTATTTATTTCAAGTTTTGATGCAGATTTATGTTTATGTTTTATGAATTCTCACTCCCAGATGATTCAAGCACATGCAGTTCTGAGTTTATTTTAAGCTGAACATCTCCATTTACTGAAACCAGTATTCAAGCAAAATCTTT
Organism: Lanius collurio; assembly: GCA_020086605.1. Classification (NCBI taxonomy): domain Eukaryota; kingdom Metazoa; phylum Chordata; class Aves; order Passeriformes; family Laniidae; genus Lanius; species Lanius collurio. The sequence continues at coordinate 11,548,982 of JACBWW010000007.1, read as the reverse complement.
TTATATAGAAACTTTAACAAGTAAACCTCCTAAAATCCTCCGTATCTTGTGTGTGTGGATCAGGCAGTCAGTAATGTTTAGGAACTATAAGCCTGGAGTGCAGCAAAAGGTGAGCATGACACTAGAAAGGTGGCTCAAGGCACAGCAAAACAGTACTTGATTAAGTGGGTTGAGCCTTCAGAAGATGTACTGGGAGCAAGCACAGACTGCTGCCCTGAGCAGTGAACTGGATGTGAATAAATGATAAATCAAATTTCACTGCAAGGTAGTTGAGGAAGTCATGTAATAAAAGCAAGAAGAGTCTGAATAATCTGGAAAGGTCTGAGGAAAGTTTAATCAGGAGGTAAGCCAGTGCAAGAAGGCAGCAAGCAGATTCATGACTGGGCACAGAGAGCAGTGATGTATAGCCGGAAAAGCCTGAAAAAAATACTGGAAGGTTGTTTTGTTTCCATTTTGATATTTATATACCCAGTTCTAGTGCCTTGGCATATGTGTGAGATACAATTTCTGAGATTAGAGAGACAACCTGATAGAAGACTTCTGGCTGTTTCTAGAAGATCTTTATACATCCAGAAGGAATTTTTGAAATGGATAAATCACTGAGAAGTTGGTTCTCATAAATAAGACTAAGAAGTATGGAACACTGTGATGCTTAATTCACAACTCTCTTCTTCTCAGTCATTAATTTCATCCATACTACTTTAGCCAGCAACATCAGGCAGACACAGAAATGCTTGCAGAATTCAGTGCAAATATTTCAGTGTACAGGGGGCTGTTGTTGGAGGACCAAACAGGAGTATTGTTTTAATTGCCTTGTGGAATCTTTTAATAAATAGTTGCATGCTTTTTGTGGTTTAGCCTCATGAATTTAAATCTTTGTTTTGCCTGATATAATAACTGCTCAATTGCACCAACAGGAATTACTTTACAAGTTTATTCTATTTTATTGAAATCAATGTATACAGCTTCAAAAAGCAATTAGTATTTATTTAGCAAAATTTTTTCAAATATTAATAGCAGCTTCAAAATGTTGACAAGCCCTAAAGCCCAGCAAGTAATATGCTTTGATGTGTTTGTCTTCTAGCAGCTGGAGAGAGAACTGATTTAAAATGTAAATAATTAGTTTGCTTAATAATTTCTTTCCAAATGTGAAACATGTTTGGGCTTTTTTTCCCCCTCCAAACTGTGGTTTAAATTAAATTTTATTTATATGATTTTACAGTGTATCTCACAAAAGAAAATGGAGACAACTTGCTTGCTGACATCCAACTGACCTGGCTCTTGCCTTCAGGTATCTGGCTGTGCAGGTTTGGCACACATTGGCCTCAATGTGGCACGTCTTCCTACCTATCTGTAGGCACACCAGCAACCCTGCTGAGGCCCCTGCTACATTAAGGTCAGCAGGATTATTTGGTTTATTTAAGATTAAATTAATACATTTTTGAAGGATTGCTGCCATAATAAAGATATTTTATCTTTCAGTACAAAGGGATTAATTTACACCTTAGGTATTTCAAAATATATCTCTAAGGATTTTTTTTTTACTTTGCAAAATATAGAGCAGTTACGGAGGCCTGATTCCCAGCTGGGGTAAGTCAGCTTGCAGATATTGGAGAGGCTATGATGGTTACAGCAGCTGAGGATTGAGATCTACAGTTTCCCTAAATATATGATGCAGATGTACAACTCACACTCACAGTGGCAACTTAACACATCTATCTGGCAGTGAATGAGCACCTCTCAGTCCCAAAGGAACCCTTCTATCCCTTACCTACAGAAATAATCTTCGAAAAACTGAAAGCACAACAACTAAACCGTATCTTGTATCGCACAGGCGTGGCCAGAGAGGAATTTAGGTTCCTTTTGAAAAAAGTATCGTGAAAAACAGCTCTGAGCCAAAGCCCAGTGATGCTCCAGCCCTTTCTGCTGCCAGCAAATCCCACAAAGGCCTGTGAGACACCAACTGTGCTGTGAAAAGATGGAGAGGGTCAGTAAGTTCAGGAGATCCTCACCTGGCTCTTAGGGCTGCTGCAGTACCTGAGAGGGCACACATGTGTGACATCCCTGGCAAGCACCTGCTATGACCCCGTGACACTCTTAGACTGAATTTAACATCCTACAAACCTATGAACTATGCCTACCTGGTATCTGACACTGTGTCCTTCTGTGAGATCCTGTTTTACAAGCAGATGAAAGTTTCTAACCAGATGGCAACATTTACACATTTCAAAAGCGTCATTTGATTTCTCCTCTGACATTAGAAGACACTGCATCTCCACACAGATGAGTATTTACAACAGCAATCTCTGCACAGGATATGTTAAATACAGTCAGCAGACCTTGCAAAATATCACCTGCAGTCATCCCAAGTTACTATCAAGACCAAGAAGGTAGAGCAATCAGAGATATCTGAACATGGAGCTATCTCCCCCAGCTAGGCACCTGTGCAAAGGAGGTTTCTACAGCTGAGCTGAGTTCTGCAGGCTCCCTTTCCAGTGAGTGGAGAGTTCTCTGAGGGCACGGGATCTGCCCTGCTTCAGAAGTGTGTGTCAAGACCCACATTCCTGGCTCGTGTTGGCACCGACAGGGCAGAAGCCCACCTGCCTTTGTGGAAACTGAGTGGCCACTTCAACTGCCCCACTTCTATCACAATTAATGTAGCAGAGAAGTGCCAGCATGTTTTCAGCCAGTGACAAATGAGTCAATAACAGGTGTGCTTTCCTCCACTAAAACCTGTACATATAAACCAATGTTCCTTTTTAACTCAAGGGTAAAAGGAAAAAGTTCTGCTTCAGGTTCATTTTTTTCAAATCAATCTTATGCTAAAAGCTGTTCACAGGACACTGCAATAGTGAGTCCCTTAGTGCCTTTTCCCTGTCCCCAGTCAATTCTAATCCCAAAATGCAGTTTAGTTACATGAGGATGTGTCATATCTCATGAGGGTAACACATTTACAGGCTGACTGCTCTTATTTACATTGCTTTCATCTCTTCCTTTCATTGGCATTTTACAGCATCGTATTATCAATTCAGCCTTTGGGAAAGAGGCCAGTGTATATAAATATTTGAAAAAAAAAAGATCCTGAGTGGATTAGCAAGTGACAGATGGTAGGCACTGTGTCTTACCATGCTGAGGCAATCCACATGGCAGGCAGGTTGCCAGGCACAGAGCATGGCACGAACAAGTTGTGGCCTTACACAACTGACGGCAAGCAATGCAAAGGCCATCTGAAAATCTCCTAAGAAAAAAAGAAGTGCAGCAGATAATGCATATGCAGTCATGGTGACCAGGTGGGAAAGAACCAAGCAGCATTCCAAGGCTAAAGCCCCTGGGATCCATCAGGCTGGCACAGGGCAACCGCACACCCATGTACCAGTGGCAGTCTGGGATTTACAACCACGCGAGGTCAGCTCAGGCATAACCTCAGAAAGCAGCGCAGCCTCCTGCTTTTGGGACTGCAGAGATAGCCAGCTTTACACCAGGCTCAAATACCTCTGCTTAGCATTTACCTTCACAGCTGGTCATTTGGCTTCACCATCGCCAAGGACTTGATTTAACCTGGCTGAAACAACAGCAAAGGTGTTTCATAAAATTCCGCTCTGCCAGTCCTCCGCCCCACTAGGAAGCAGAACAGACCCCTTCAGTAACAGTGTCTGTGGTAGAGTTTCCCAGCCCAAACTCTACAGCAGACATGAGGCACCAGTTCTTTGCCACCAAATCCTTCCTTATAAACAAGCAGCAAGCTTTTTGTTCAGCATGATGTAAGGCCATGCCCAGCCAAACACCACCTTCTCCAAGGGAAGGGCTGAGTTACAATTAATGCCAGACTGGGAAGTCACTTTGCAATATGGATGGTCATTTATTTATTGTTTTATCATGACACATCAAATGCTATAGCTGCGGTATCAGAACAAGGTGTCATTTATAAAATACCAGTATTATTAATGTGGTGGTAAGATACTGTTAACATTTACAGAGAGGTGTATAATAATTCCATAGCTTTGCCTCAGTGACAAAACACCTGGCAAGCAGATGATGGATGGAATACAGTGACTCTTTACTATCATGGTTTTTCCTCCTTGATTACTGAATGGCCTATAATGATATCAATAATTGTTGCTGAATCTAATCCTTTCAAATATGGTAGACAGATCCTTTGCTTTTACAGTATGTGTCAGAATAAAATAAAAGCATCTGAAAAATAAAGAGAAGGCATTTTCTTACAAAATGAGATGAAAAAATAAAACAATATAAATGGAACTTTCAAGTGTTTCTTTTTATATTTAAAGCTCTTATTTCAATAAATTGTATTTAAACATTCTTAAATAATCATTTTGTACCTTTGATCTTCTGTTTCACCTTTGGAAACAAATAGAGTAATCTCGCTATAAATGTGTGCAAATAGAAAATATATAAATATATTTATGGCCCGCGTCATAAAAAGGTGGTCTCAGAATTGTCATTTTTACAATGATCAGTTGGATTTCCTTTCATTTTGTCCTGCAAGTTATTTGAGCTCTCTTCTTTTAAGCCTTTGAAGTCCACATGCAAAGAAGAGCCAAGCACACACATACTGTCCTGGGTTTCATTCTGTAAACTGCTTGATGACACCTGTAAAACAGTCCCAATGTGACTGAACAGTGGAGTTGATGTGATCCACTTCAACAAACTGAAGTCTGCTTGGTTGACTGGTGAGCTCCATGGGAATGTTGTTCCCACAGGTAACGTCTCCACCTCTGAAGTGCCACACTGAACTTCATGCAATCCCATGGACCTTTCCAGACTACTGGCAGATGAGGGGAGCTCGTTTTCCTCATGCAACGCAGCACCCGCGGGAGAGGCAGCCACAGTCTGGTCTGTTTTATGTTCTGCCTTTGCGTGCTCTCTCAATGACTCCCGTGTTTGAGGAGATGCTGGCAAAGGAGTGCTTTGGTTATTAGCCTTATAACAATCACTAGCATTTGAGCCAAGGCTCGGTGAGAAGCTGTCTGCAAAGAGCTGTGTCTGGCATACTGTCTCCTTTACATTCAACTCGGTGAGAAGCTGGGTGCGAGTCTCTGGGGACAGTTTACTCAACTGGCGTCCAAGCTGAAGCTGGGTTGGGAATAGTGTTCCCTGAAGGGTTCTGTACAGGAATCTGCAAGAGGAGAATGTGCACGTGAAAAGAAATGAAAGAAGGAAATACCAAATATGTTATTAAGAGAAAATATCCAAGCCAAAAGTACAACACAGAAAAATGAGACAGTTCTACGTGCTGTTCTACACAAGAAAGCTTGCAGATAGACAGCTCTGAATGCTGTGATACTATTTTGATTAATAACTTAATTAAGCAGAGTAATAAATCTGACTCTTTAGCCAGTGATCCACCTTGTGATTACACATATTCTTTCATCTTTCCTGATGAAAGAATCAAAGGCAATGAGGATAAGTCTTCAGAGCAAGCCTCCTACATCTAGAAACAGGCAAGTAGGTCCACAACATACTATGAGAATTTCTGTACTGTGCATTTTATGCGAGGATGGACTGAATCTCAAAGCATCACAGAAAACCTCACAGGGCAGCAAACCCCTGCATGGCCAGGAGGTTTGACCAACAGTCTACAATTATCCCATTCCTGTGGTCTATGGTCAGGAGCTGTGGTCTGTTCCTGTGGTCAGGAGCACAGAATAGGTTTGACAACCTGACTTCACATGATCAGCTGCTGAAAGAAACTGAGTTGGCTGGTAGGCAAAACAAAAGAGGGGGGATGGAAAGTGTTCTTGCTCTCCCAATCACATGCATAAAGTGCCTTTACATACAAGAAAAGACAGGAGAGAAGACACAGTACCTGGGCAGCAATGCAACAACTGGTGATATAATGCAAGTGAAATAGAACATAGGGTCTCCCATCAGCCTTTCCATAGTCCAGTAGGGATTGGATGGAGGATGGCAGACTGGGCAGGAAGCATTGTAAACCAGAGCCACAAAAAAAAATAAAATGATACTGAAGATGCAAGATGTCCAGTGAAGAAAAGTCTAGAACAAATACCAAAAAAAGAACAACAAAAGTATAATTACTCTTCATATTCTGAGAAATTTGGTGTGACTTATTTAAATCAAAACTCCTTAATTTCTGGAGTCAAATTCATGCACAGCAAAAATTTTAGAGCCTTGTATATTTATAAATTCTTATTATAAATACAACACTGCAAAGCAGTTTGCAGATCATACTTTAAAACCTTCTCCATGTTTGTTTAAAATGCTTGCTGAAAGTAGAATGTGCTGAGGGAAAGAAGCAATCGTCTTATGTTTTTGAAAGGTGTCACTAAGAAAAGAACTATGTATGTGCCAGTGAGTCTCTATGTAGGCTGTGGGCACCTTACCCAAGTTTTGGTTTCAATAGCCAAATGCAGGATGATGGTGAAAAGAGCTATTGTGGTGATGGGAGTTCCCCAGGAGAAGATGTCCACCTCCGAATCATAGTAAGTCTGTAAGAAGGAAGACAGAATTTAGCCCAAGCTGAGTTGCCAGTTCTCCTCCAAATGCTTGAAATAGAATGGCTTAAACCAAACACTTACAAAATAGGGGATGAAGAAGCAAACCAGACTTTGATACATAGCATCAATCATGTTCATCCAAAACATGTGTGGTTGGTACTCCTGTGTCATTAAAAAAAAAAAAAAAAGAAAATCAGATCATAATTAAGATCCTGGATATCTGCCAGGGTAGGTATTTTGAGGGGCATATTTCAAGGGCAGTTTTAAGGGCTTGGGCAAATAGCTTTGTAACTTTGCCAATCATTTAGCTACCCTGGGAGACGAAGCATGAACAGTCTACCTGCAAGTCACTGTGTTCTGGGATGAAAATCCTTTGCCTTTTTTTTTTTCCTGATAGAGGGTGTAATCTGAATCTGATGCTCAGGCCAGGAAACATTTATGGAGGTGCCCTATTTTATGCAACTACAGTCAGACAACTAATGATCATGAATAAATGGGTTCTACATCACATATGCACAGGGTTTTATTGGCAGAGAAAAGAGAAAATGCACATGTACTTAGAGAGCATCCACAACAATGGTCTTCAGTGGCAATTCATGCAGCAATGTATGCTAATGTATATACAACATATATATATACACACACATATATCTCTAAGTGTGTGCATAAAATTGCTTGCTAAAACCAATATTAAACTAACATTTTGTTTCACAGAAGTATACAATTGCAGGGGTATGGATGGTCATATTAGGGACCTAGAAATAAGAAAAAATAGTTTATAAATGGCAAAATGTTTATACAATTTTGGTATATATTCTACATCTCAAACAACTGGGTTCATGAGGCCTTCTTCCCTTAGTGGAAAATATCATTGCAGACTAAAAATGGGAATTGCAAGATGCTTAGAAAGAATTATGGTGTTACTTGGCTGACTGAACTAACATGGTTAATTACTGCATCAGGTAGCTCAGAGGGAATGTGGAAACTCCAGTGTTGGAGACATTCAGAATGGACTAGTTAAAGATCTGAGAAACCTCATCTAGGTTTGAAGCTGTTTGGACCAGAGGTCTGGATCAGATGCCCTCAAGGGCCATCTAAACTATTCTATAATTCTACAGGGCCTGAATCTCTTTTTGAAAGAGATCCTACCTAAAACAGGATTTTTAAGTTTTTAAAATGCCTTTTTAGGTAACTATAAAGAGTATATCATCAATAGATTTAAAAAAATCTCTGGACCTGTCTATGAGAAATAACTGTACTGTGAACCTGGGAAACTTCTCAATTTGACAGCTGAAGAGAGGCAGACAAACCTCCCAACAAGCCTTAAGGCATTACAAGATTTCTATCACCCTGAAAATGTGCAAGAAAGGAAGGTATTAATACTTCAGATCTTTCAAGTGTGATGCACTGAAACAGAAGAAATGTAGAAAACAGAAAACAACAGATGAAGAAGACAGAATTTGGACTAATGGACTAAAATAAGTTACACTGAAAGTCTCCTTTAATCTCTCCAGGAGAGTATCTAGCAATGCCACTACATGAGTGGAGTACCAAACACAGGTGTACACTTGGAGGCAAAAAACCACTTACTGTGTCCTCTCAGAGGACAGCTTTGTAAGACACTTTTAAGAAGACTTTTGTCATCAAAGCAACGTCTCCTTATAGATAGTTCTGCTAAGCAGCAAGATTTTCCCACAGTACACTGTACCTGTAATTCCCAGGAATGGTTTGGCTCAGATCCCTCCTGCAATTCCTTCTGTTTTCATTGTACAGTTCAAGTAGATCGGGACAAGGTGTTTTCAACAGGTATTTCAGATGAATCTGTCATCTGTGACTACCTCCCTCAGAGACTTAAGTTTATTGTGCTACTCCCAAGGCCATCTTTCTCTTCTTTTTGTAAAGGGCTGGGGACCAAAGTTTTCAGTAAGTACTGTGAGGTTATTCTGTGAAAGCCCACACTAGCTACAAGGTGCGATCTGTTTCCTTTTTGTGGTTGGTTGTGAGTCTGGACCATGAAGGAGGTGTTCAGTTTAGGTTGAGTTAAATCATCCAGCCCTGTCTCTTGTCACATATTAAAAATATGTCTGGTTGGGGTTTTGTTTGTTTTTTTTGTTTGTCTTTTGCTTAGGTGTACTTCTGGCATTTTGACTCAGATAAGAAATATCACAAAATAGTAACACTGACTTCTCAGACTGTATTTATCAGTCATCTACCCTTTGAGAACAAGGTTGGTTTTCAGTTGAAACTAAAGATGTTCAGGAAAGAAATTACAGTAATCAAGAAGATTTTACCTCCATATTCTGTCCGCTTTTATAAAGCTGAGGTACAGCAATTAACACTTCAGCTGGCACATCCTTATCCAGCACACCAGTAATCAGTTGTGGAAGAGAAGAGAAGAATAAATTAAAGAAGATCAGATACCACTGATCAATCATTGACGAGCCAGAGAACCCGCAGTAGAACTGGTACCAGAAGAGAAGGGCCACAAACATCTGAAACAGAACAAGCAATGCTGTAAATATAACAAGATAAGGAGGATCATCATCTCACTGCATTCTGAAACCCTTCAGATTCCAGCTCTGCAAGGACTTATCTATGAATACTGGACACATAAGAAACCCTTCTGAGGATACCTACTCCTTAACTCACTTCCGGATGCATGGAGCACTTCGCTAAGCTGCAAACATTTGGCACACCTGCAGGACTTTGTGCTGCTGGAACCTCAGATCTCAGGCACCACAAAAAATTATCTTTCAGTTCAAGTGAAACACTGAGGTGCAATTTAGTTAACTGTAAAAATCTCTCCAAACCACCAGTGACCTCTAGGTAAATGAGTATTGATGTCACAGCACTTTCATGACTACAGGAAGAACAAGAATTTCCACAATAATATCCTCTGCTGGCTGAAAATGTTTTGGGATGCTTTTCTGGTCTACAACAGAAAAATGCAGAGGTTTTTTCGCAAGACTGAGACCAGCAGCAGTAAGGAAGGTGAAACTCTAAGATCTGGAAAAGTTGTCTTAACTATTCAATCTTTTTGCTTTGACATCCAGCAAATTAGCAGTGCTGTAGAGATTCCTCAATCTCCCTTACTCTTCAGCTCTATGTAGAGATCAGCTCCATTCACAGCTGCAGAAAGGGCTGTTCACCTACTTGGGCTGGAGTCCCCCCAAAGGAAACAAACCACACAACTTGTTTCTTCTTCTATCTTTTCAGCACAGAGAATCCAGAGGGCTCAAGAAAGGTGCTGATTTCAGATGTTGATGAAGGATTTGAGGCCTAGAAAAAGATGGCCAGCTTCCTAGAGAAGGAAACAAATTCCCAGGCTTGGTTCTCCTAAAACTACAATTTTTATTATTCTTTGTAGAGTGATTAAAACCAGAAAACTGTTGGACATTGATGAGGGTTTCCCTCCTTTTAACCATGAAGATGGGAAATGGCATGACCTCTTCTTTCATTTCCTCTACTTTTTGTATTCTGTTCTTAAAAAGCTTTCAGCCAGATGGAGAATGTTAACCCATCAGGAATTTTAGGTATACAGAGGAAAATACAGATCTGTTCTATCTGTGTGTCCAAACGTGGTTGAAAATTAAACATAGGAGGAAAAAAAGGCTAAGGAATGCTTAGTCACTGAAAGCTGATTTAAGGAGACTACGCCTGTCTCGCAAAGGGGAATTGCCACAGAGTAAGAGGTCAGTCCTGCAGTACACAAAGGTACATATATGTGTGTATATATATTTATACACATATATATACATAAATTAGATACATGCTCAGGCAATCTTTACATCCTACATTGATGTGGCTTGTGTATGAACAGCAAATACACCTCACTGTTAGCGAGCCCATACAATAAATCAACCTAGGAAAAGTTAAATGGTAGTATTTTTGTAAGCACAACCTCTAGAAATGTTTCTGTAATTATATTTCAAGAAAAATATCTTCCTGTGGCCCAAACAAGACTGAGTTACAAAAGCTTACTCTCTTCAGTACAGTTGTCAGGGACATGGCAATTTCCCAAATTGAACATATTTTGAAAATTATTTCTTTTCCACATCCAAAACCAAACAAAATTTATTCAGTAATTTCTCAAAAAATACATTGTAATAAACATGTGAATTTAGATACTTTTTTCTCACTGTTTTAAAACAAAATGCAGCTAATCCTGGACCTATTAAATTTTCTCTCCAGAGCCTTGCTAACTTGTCTTGGAAACAATTTGGCTCTGGCACAAATAGGCAGCTTGATGAAAATACAGTCAGCTGAAAATCTTCCTACCACCTCTACAATAGGTCTTAATAGTGCTGTTGAAGAAAGCTATACAAATAAGTGAAATTTCGGTAATCAAGCTTAAATCAGATTTTTTTTTCTCCTGAAATTTTATTTTGCATTAAACAAGTTCTAAATTTTATTTCAAATGTTCTCTCTTGCCTCTGTGTACTACCTTTCTGAAAAAGACAAAATAAATTTACATAAAGGTTTTAAATAAAAAAGGTTCCCTTTCTTTCTCTGCCAGATGAGACTGTTTATAAATGTGGTCCCAGACAGAATGTCTCAGTGAATGAAGTATATGTCAAAAAAATGTTCAGTGCTGTCTTGGAGAGACAAAGTATAAAGGGGAAGAAGATGAGCATGCTTGTGCAGGTAAAATTTTGTTTACATGAAATCCCTTTTCATTAAGCTCAGATATTTCCAGTCATGCTATGTTTTATTTTGTATTTTACTTGCATTTTTTATCATCCCCATGAAGCCAAACATCTTCTTGGATCAGTCATTTAAGTTTCCAAATGGCTTTTGCAGCAATGTGGAGTTTAAATTTTAAATTAGATAGGTTCTAGTGGAGAATGGAAAATTTCATAGTATGAGCAAATGGGGAAAAAAAAACATTTCAGGAAACAGAAAACTTGCAGAACATTTGCAGTGTAGCTATCTTGACTCTCTGTGGAGAATCATCCAGAACAGTCTCCTTGCAAAAGGTTCAGGTGCTCCTATCTTTCCATTTTTAACAATTTTCCCTTAAGGGCAGGCACTGTATCAGACATATTCACGTCTATATGCTGGATATCCAACTACAATTTTAGAGTCAGAAGCAACAAGTATTTCTCAGAAAGCTATGAAGGCTGCCAAAACAGAGCCAACACAAAGAGATTTCTTCAGTTTCTAGCCTTGAGGCAGTAGGATGCGAAAATGTCTAAAAATGGCATGAGAAATGTAATCAAGGGCAGTTGTACCAAAGAAAATGAAAGGTTTTACCCAAGCTGAACAAAAGCATCGATGTATAAACAGCATCTCTGGATTGCTGGAGTGTCTTACGTGCATTACTTTCATTTAAAAGATTAAAACTGGAAAGCAACGTTTAGAACACTGAAACCCACTTTTTTTTCTGATACTGGGGAAAAAATCCAGTCTCCTGAACACAGTTCATACATTTCCCTCTGGAGCAAACAGAGGTATGAGAGCTCTAGCTGTCCTCTTCTACCTGCTTCTTCAAATGCCTTACTCCCAAGGTGATCTGAAGCTGTTGCCAAGTGAGCAAATATATGTGCCTGCTAGTGACTCCCACCCACCTGGTGGTATTCTTGGTTGCCTTGTTAGGCTGTTTTCAATCAATGTACAATCTTCATCTTTGTACTGCAAGATCAATGCAAAGGGCCTTTGTTGAGGCCAAGGAGTTGAGCTGCCTCTGGCTCAATGCCCAGTACTGGACTGAGTCCTGTTTCATACACCACGGAGGAAACACAGACCCGTCATCTGTTCTTTACCACTGTGTGCTTCCTTTCTAATGAACTCTTTTGATTAGTTGTGAATGAGATAAATCAAGAAAAAAACCTTCCCAGTCTCTGCATCTGAGACACTGAGAGGACTCAAATTATCTCAAGTCACTAGAAAATATGTAGTGATTCATAAACAATGATGAGATACAGTCAGAAAGAAAAAACACACTCAACTGCTACTTGGGACCAATTCTGGATGTCTTTGGCATTGAAGACTCCTGTAACCAGCCAGCTGAATTCTGCAAAACTGCTCTATAAAGAAACTTTTCTCCAGCAAGTCCTGTTATTTGTGTTACCTAATTTGCACATTCAGCAGCACACTGTAGCTGTTATGGAGTGGGTCCTGTATTTCTGCAAAAGACAGCCAGCTGTCTTTCAGCTCCGCAAATTTCCTTACAGCTTATTTATAAACCATTTGAAGGCTGACCTAATGCTCACTTAGCACAAAATAAACCCTGGAAACATGTGGTGCCATAAAGCTGCCAAGTCAAACACTTACTGCATTTTTGTAGAAGAAATACAGCACCATGTTGGCGAGTCGGGAATAACACCAGTGGCCATGAACAAGCAAAAGCTTCTCCAAATGCCTGAACCTCGGGATTGCAAAGTCGCTTGCCATCACCGCCTTTAATGAAACAAATGTTGGAATCATTATTGTAAAGCACCTCTTTCAACACTAACATTGCATCTAGTCATCTTCTCGACTCCTACAGTCAGTGGAACTTGTACTCATGAAGAATGAAATTCATGACAGTCCTTATGAAATGCAGCTACTGCTGCATGGATTTGAAATACCCATGAGCAAACGTGGCAGCCTGGAAGGACATGCAAGGCAACCCGGTCCTCACCCAGAGGAGATTACAGCCTACACTACAGATGGTGACAAGCAACAACAAAAAGCAAGAGGTGGGAGAATGGCTGGCAATTGCACTTGCATGAGCATGAATGCTCAGGGTCCGTGTATGAAGATCTTGGTGGCTCTAACATCTTTCTCCGTAAAAACTACAGCGTACTTACAGGGCAAAATGAATTTCCAGAGAATAAGATAAGAACAGCACAATTAAGTCATTGCATCATAATTATTCGACTTTAAAAGACAAAAAATTAAAAATATTCATTTTATTTGCAGACCTGGTTTATAAAATTTATTTAGCTGTCCTGAGTTATCAGTATTTTGAAGTTTTTTTTTTAAATTGCACATTTTCTATAACTGTGTATGAGATCTCTCATCACACTAGATGAGAGTCCTCTGGGACTGTGCAGACTGTCAGATGACACTGACAAAATGACTCACAGAGTTTCTCTCTAATTCTGACTGAATTTCAGGGTACTGTACATCTAGATGAGACCCACTTGTGGTATCATGGTTGTTTCATGATTTTCCTTATCCCTAGGATCACACTAAGGTTTCAGTTAATATTGTTTTACATTCAATTTTCTATTTTGGTATCACCTTTCTTCTCTCAATTCAGTTCAGCAAAAACAGAAGGAAAGGTGAAAACCTCCAAAGGAGCAGTATCTTCCTTACACTCTGATGGGTGTATTTTGGCTGTATTTTTAAATGAGAGACATATTTCCTTCTAAGTTTTTCTAATTCTCCTTCTTGGTAAAACATCAAAAGGGCTCATTTTTTCCCAAGTAAGTGCTTATAGAAGCTATAAAAATAAACTCTAAAACAGTATGCAAGAGAAGGTGTGAGGATGCATTGCAATTTAAGCAGTAGATAAATATAAGAACTTGAGATGCTTTTTAATATGTTGACACATCCTAGGATTTCTCAGGTACTGAGACACACTTGTTATAATCTCTGTGCACAGAAGTCTGATTGGTCTTGCAGACATACAGCTATCTTGCAGTTTGAGGAGAACAGAGCTATGCTATGTCTGCTTCCTTGTCCTCCACCCTATCTCAGCCTATTCTGATGTCAAAACAAAAACGTTAGCTTCATTTGTGTTTCTAACATAGTACTTCTCAGCACACTGTGAGAAGTGTCATAATTTTTTTCTTTTTTTCATTCCATTTTTATTATGGTGAGGAACACAGAGAAAAAGATATGTTATCCAACTACATTTTCATGTTTACTTGGTCTCAAAATAGCCCCTTGATTTTCACATTTTACCCTTTTTTTTTTTTTCCTCCAGCTCCACATGCTTCCACAGAATGTGGAAAGAAAATAAATCAGGCAGTATTGCTGTCTTAGGCATCTAAATGCTCAACGCCTTCTGAGTACCTGCGTGTGTACGATTCTGACAGTCGTTTATAGTAAAGAGGTCTGTGTGGTTCTTTAGGACTTGCAGGAAGGGAAAAGATTTATAAACATTTTCCACTCTGTTGAACTTTCATTTAGAAAAAAACAGGTAGTTTAATGAGTTAATGAGAAAATAGCTTTCAGACCTGAATACGCCACAAAAGCCAGGGGAATTTGAGGACTGGTTATTATAAGTGTATGAGCTCAACTGAAAGTGGCACAAAGGGGCAAGGAGTCAAAAAAAATGCTATGAGCAATATATGTCTGCATTAGGAAAAAAGTAATCAGAATTAATACACAGTTGACAAGAGCTTATTGGTAGGTTCATAAGAGGTAAGACCCAAGCAGTTTGCAGCAGACTTTTTTGAACTGACAGGTTTGGAGGGGAGCCCACAAAACCAGCATTCTCTGAGCTCTCTGAACCTTGGACTGCCTGCAGAGTGACACTGCCGAAGTAATTTGAAGATTCATACACATTGAAAGGTGTATGATAAAGAAAAATACCTACTGATTTTTCTCCAGTGACCTGTCCTAGCTTCTGCTGATCTGCAGTAAGGAAATGCATAAAGTTGATACCCAAGTTCATAGATCACTTAAATTTTTGTTTCGTAAGTTTGTGTGTTGACCCAAATAAATTACAGCATTCATGAAATCCCTTGAAATGAAACTCTACAGTCAACTTGTGCACTGTGTGAAAGAGGCCTCTCTTCCCTTTTGAGCAAAACATCCAGCCAATGTTGCAAAAAATGCAATTTGGGTCAGAGAACCACCCACTGGTAACTAAGTTAAGGAGCACGCTCATCTGCTCAGGTCCTCAGGATGGAAACACTTCCCACTTTCACTGCAGAGCTATTTTGACATACACTCAGCTACTCTCTTTTCTCATGCAATCGGCCTGCCCAAATACAAGGTAGGTTGTGGAAATGAGGTATCCTCCTCATTCTCTGTGTCTTACTGCCACATTTGGTCCTAACACTGCAACTGATCTGCACTAGCAGTAGAGGAGGCTGAGATAATACATGCATCCTATAATATACATCCTCTCTTCTGGGGATGAGAGAAGTGCCTCTTACACAGTGGTAAATGCACTAATCATGGGTGGAACACATCCAGAAGGCTACAAGGCAAGTACCCTCATTCTGCTATTCCTTGTGACTGGAAATGCAGCCAAAACCAAGACCTGCCATAAGGTGTAGGGAGCAGTGGTTCTGCAAAGGGCCACAATTTCTGTTTTGCTGTATGAATATGCTGAGTGAGTGAGATGTGTGGGTGGCTGGGCCAAGGATCACCACCACACCATGCAAATAAACTACATCAGTTGTATTGGCTTGTGCAGCCACTCCACAGAAGTATACCCAAGCAATACAGGAGAGAGGAGAATAAAAGCCAGAATAAGATGAACCTTTATTTCCTAAATAATGAATAACTGAGCCTTTTTTTTCTCCTGTAAACAAGTATTTAGCTAATTATTTCTTTAATCATATTGCTTAGAGGGATCTGGTAAGTTCAATTTTCTGAGAAGGTAGAGTGCGTGTACAGGCATCACAGGTCTGAGAACAAGTGTGAGCTCAAACTCAAGTTGAAAGACCCCTTATAACACACAACTGGGACTCCTCAGAACAACTTGCTGCTTTTCCTTTATTTGTGCTTACTATCCAGAGGCACAATCTGACCTATAGGAAGTGTCTGTTTCACCCCCTCAAGGGGGTGCTTTCCTCTGGATGAGCAACATTACCTGCATGCCTTCTTGACCAGAGATCCCCACACCCACATCTGCCACTTGGATCATGCTGACATCATTAGCACCATCACCTAAAGATGACAAAATACAGTTTTGCTGTCACTAGTAGACCAACTACTTTTAGCAGCAACAAAACAAAGGAAAAACAGTTGTTGGTTGAGTATAGTAAGAGAGATATTCAGTAAGTGTTGGTTGGGTATAGTAAGGGAGATGTGCGGTAGAAAATGATTTATCTTTAGAATATAAGGCTCAAAGCTTGCAAAGTTTCCAAGATATTCTGATTGCTGTAGACCTTTTTTCACAGGAAAGTAACAACAAAACAAATCCATCTCTTTTTAGTAATACCTAAAATTCAGGTGTCAGGCCTGAACTGCACTAATAGTAAAACAGAGGAAGGCTGAGAATGAACTTCCCAATACTTCTGCTTCCTGATTAACAGTCTGCCTGCAATCAGGTATGACCAAGAATTAAACATGCAAGAAGGCCTAAAGCCAATGAAGATATCTACACTGTAAAAAATACTAAAAAAAAATACTAAGAAGTAGATGAATGAAAGAAAAAGTCAAGAGAGTAGGGTTGACCAGTCTGAGATCTTTAATACACTGAAGACTGGTAGATTTAATTGGAATGGTTGCAGAGCCACCACCCACTACTCTGCTTCCAATCACGATACCACAAGTGATAGGTGCTGTAGACAGGATATCAGAATGAGATATGTATCTACTTATTAACCTCAAATTTACAGCCAGTACTAGTGCTAGTGGAAAATGAAACTGTATTAGCTTATGACAAGTCACTTGGTTTTAAACTACTTCAGTAGCTGAGGTGCACACCACATTTCACCAGTTTCCCTGCTGTTGGCACATGTAAGAGTGGTATCCACTCACCAGACAAAACTGATGTCTCTGTGACTGTGTGACACAACCCCAAGTTAGCTCATGTTGGTTAAAAGGGAGGATGCATACAGCTAGGCTTTAAGCCAGAGCAGGAGCTTGAGCTCAACTCATAGGCTCAAGATGCTCAGAAAGAATGCAAATACAAGCTGCCCAGTCTCCACTAGTGCTTTTAAGCATTCTGGATAATACAAGTTAATGAACCAGATGTTTCTTTACAACATATTCAAATGATTATGTCCATAGTCAGTTAGCCAGAGATTTAAATTCAGTGGGAGGGAGGCATATCTGGGCTAGATATATTGAGCATAAAGATTATGATAATCAGCATGTACTTGGTGATGCCAATGTCACACAAGTCTGGCAATTATTATATGTACTTAGGGTTTCCCATGGGCAGGTCCCACCCACATGTGTTTCAGCTATCATTAACGAATACAGGGAGATGAAACCAAGTGCATTTGTGACAGTGTATGCTGAAATCATATCTTCTAATGAAATATGAACCTAAACTTGAGACAGGGAAAGAAGAGCTAGTTAGACTTGTGTAAAAGAGAGAGCTAGCTTGACTTGTGTAAAAATCATAGAAACATGGAAGATCCTGTCAAATTTAAGGCAGATTGACTGCAAAAGTCTCCCCTTTGCTAATTGAGTGATTAAGTGGGAAGAAGTGTAAGCATTGGCATGAATCCACTCTCTGTAATGACAAGGCCAAGTCATAGCCTGTGCTGTATGGCTCACTTGTGATGATAAATACAGAACCTTAAGTTTGAGCATGGTCGGATGAAACAGCAATAAGCACGAATTTTTTTTGGTGTAATACAGTGATTGCAAAATGGTGTTTTGTACAGCATCAGATAACCCAGTTCTTCACAGCTGTGTTCAGACATGTCAAAACTTCTTACCATACCTGGATCCTGATTACCTAACTTCTGTAGGAAGTAATACCTAAAATTCAGGTGTCAGGCCAGAACTGCACTAACAGTAAAACAGTGGAAGGCTGAGAATGAGCTTCACAAATACTACTCCACAGTTCTATTCTGGTTTTGAGTAAATACATTAGAATAAATATATTAGAATTGTCCAACATGTTTTCAGAAAAACTGGAAGTTTCAGTTGTGAGGCAGCTGGGAGGGTGCATGTCAAAAAAATCAGAATTTTCAAGACACAGTATACATCAAGGCAGGCTAGTTTAAACTGAGGTATTTACCTATTGCCAAGGTCATTGCTTTGAGTTTGTCTCTGACTAGTTTCACTACCATGCTCTTTTGGAGTGGGGTAGAGCGACAACACAGTACTGAACGGCATCGCTTGGCTAGTGCAAGAAATTTATCTTCCAGCGTGGGTTCCAGGGCATAAGCTAGAGTCCTTCCATCAATCACTAGGCCCAAGCTGGAAAGCACAGAGGAAGAGGGTGGATAGAGAGGCGTGAACCCAACAGTCATGTTTCCAGTAGCTCCATCTACTGTGTTGTTTGAAAATTTAGACTCTACGCATTGCAGACACTGTTCCAACAAGACAGCACATGTCTCCTGAAAAAAAATTCAAAATAAAAATGCTTGAGAGAAAAGAACAGGTATTCAAAGGCTTCTGTTTGCTATATGTATAGGCATAACTAATACTGGGAATGTATTATTTGTTGCACTGTTAAAAGTTTTCATTTCTAATAATCTGCTTTTCTACTTGTTCTGAACACAATTCTTGCAGAAGGTGTGACAACAATAAAGAGTCGAAAGGCTTAAAATTTAATTCTTCTTTAACATGTACTTTTATATGCTCAATTAATTTCTTTTAGCTCCTTCTCAGAATAACAGTGCTGGGAAATGATATATAATTGGTACCAAGTTAACTATTGTGATGAGCACCATTATGGTGATGAACACCATGTATACGCCCACAACTCAGATCAAAGAGTTATGCATTGTTAAAGGCCAATTAAAGGTTATTTAAGCTGAAATCTCTCTCCTAGCCATATTCAACTGGAAGATGTTACTGAGAATACACGAACATTCAAAAGAAGTGCTATCGGTCTTACAGCAAAGTATGACTAAAAAGAAAAACCACGGAAAATTAATTTACCAGTTCAGTTGATACACCCAAGAATGGAAAATGCTGTGATCGTTTCTTCCTTTTTGAAAGAAATTGGAGCTGAATGCTGATGGCCTACCTCTCCTCTGCTGATCTGAAGTCCAATTTTTATCACCCCATAAAAGGACTACAGCACTATCAGTCTCGTTCCTTGTATGTTAGACCATATCAGTAAACTCTTTGTGACTGCTTGCAACAAGTTGAGCACAGGAAAGATCAGTGATTCAGAAGGATTAGAAAAGCTCTGTTAGGAAGCAAGGCATTACTGTAGATGTAGTTTTCTGCCTCTCAGTGTTTGAGCATCGAAATTTAAATATTGCTTCTCTCTGCAGAGAAAAAGCCACCTGAGAAAACATGAATGACTGAGTTATCTAAATACTACATTTCAGTGGCTTAAAATAAAGCACAAATTCTCAATAGGTTATCAACTGCTTTCTTTCTCAACATGTTTTAATAACAGGTTGCATTTTAGACTCATTAGTGCCAATAAACAGAATTAGGGATGTTTTGAGAATGCACACAGAAGAAAGTGATGTATGCTGCTATGGCATATTTTCATTCATGGTGGAGTTCACTATACACAGTTACATGTTTTCAGTATGTTTATGATAGATGAGACTATGGTTTAGAAGCATGATTCACTGGAAAGTATTCAAAGACATGTCCTACCTGAAAATTCTAGATGAAGCAGGAAGAGAAGAATAAAAAAATAAAAAAAAGAGGAAAAGGAAAAAAAGCCATCAAACTTTTAATTGTACAAATTGAAAATAAAGCAAAACTAGTTCATTAGTAAACTTTTATATTGGATCTGCTTACTGGTGATTCAGCATTCAAAGTGATGATTTCTTCATCATGATCTAGTAGCTTGCAGGCATATGCAATATTAACAGCTGTTTCTTGCTTGTCTCCAGTAAGAACCCAAATCTGCAACCCAGCTTTGCGCAAGCGTGCAATGGTTTCTGGAACACCATCCTGCAAACGGTCCTCTATGCCAGTTGCACCTAAGCACACATACAAAAAAGTAAAATATTCCATATTAAATGGACACTTAGGGTTCCCCAGAAATTTTAAGCTTAGATTTAGAAAAAAACAAACCCCAAAACAACCAGCAGTCATTTTTTACTGGAAAACAGCTAAACTGACAATGCTTGCAAGATTTGGGCAGCTTTTTGGGGGTATTGAGGAAGAAGAAAAGAAAGTAGCTGTGGTAAACATTTGCATCAACAATAAACAACAAATCTAGAATTCAAAATTTTAAAAGCAACCAGATGCCACTCCCAGTCCCAGAGGTTCACAAGGCTTACTGTCTTTACACTCTATATGTGCATCATTTCTGCTCAATGTTGCTAGAGCAAGTATTGGCTCTTGGAGATCATTTCAGTTCCTAAGGGTCTTAACTGCCTTTTCTCCACAAGAAGAGAGCAGGTCACTAGAAATTCCTCACTTAAAGGGGAATAACAGCAGGACTGCATCTTGGCACCAGCATATTAGGCTGCAGACACAATCCCTTTTATGCCTTGTTGCTGCTCTTTGCTCTTGCAGAAAGACACTGGTGGCCAAATGAGATACAGCAGAAAATAAATCATAAATCTGTTGACCATGATGTGAGAGGAAAATGAGTATTTTTATGCTTTCAATGCATCTTTCTACCTGTTTATAAGAGACTGGGTATCTGTTTTACGCTTACATAAATCAATTGACTGAGATGAGATTTTCATATATATGAAAAGCAGCAAAAAGCCACTCAGGACCAAGCTCAGTGTCACCACTGGTACATCAATGCTCTATTGAATGTCAGAGAGACTTCAGTGTGAGGAAATGCAAGCCCTGCTACTAGCAAATGAGGAAGTGACAGACATGCAAGTTACCTGGAACAAGAGGAAAAACAAAATAAACTTCTCTCAGCTAATAATTACTCTTATGTTTGTTCCTTGAAAAAAACCCAATTGACAATAAAAGTCCACTTAAGTCTGAGCACCATTTATTTACATGAAAACACATTCTTAGGGCAGGGTTGGGAAAGCTACTGCTATCCAAAGAAAGAAAAATACATTCCAGACCAAATTTTTATTCCCACAACCTAAGGATGACTGACCATTACAATCTACAAACCACAGAATGAGGTTCTTGGGGAATGACTGAACTGATAGTTTACTACTGGCCAGAGCTCACTTATTTGTTGAGCAGCTCAATTTCACTTTCTTTTTCTTTCCTTTTTTTTTACCTCAGACTGCAGGCAGAGCCAACAGGTACACCCATGGGGAGATCTTGATTACTGTGGGCTGAACTAGGCCACTCGTGCCCCCCTTTAAGTTGGAGAGAGAACCAGACACTTCAAGGGCATGATTCACCTAATCCTAAAGCAGATCTCTAAGTCAGACCAAATGAACTATACTTTTTTTGTTTCTCCATTATATGTTATATGGTTATATGCTGAGCCTTGGAGATCTGCAGCAAATTCATTAAAAATTGGGTGAGGTGGATCTGTCTCCCAGAGGCAAGCATGCTGGCAATTAGTGAAAGTTGTTTTCTCCAACAGTGTTATGGCTGTCCCACTTTCTTTGCCAGAGAAAGCAGTTGGATGCATGGAGTATTAGTGTATTACATACATTTTAGAATCTCAGTGCTTTCAACATCTCAACTCAAAAGACCGTGACTTAGCCCGTGCAATACTTTCTGCATACACCAATTTTAACTGCAAATCCTTGCCACAGAATACACGGGCCCTGAGTGCATGTGCTGAACCTGATGTACATGAAAGTTGATGCCTCTCACAGATGCAGTTTATGAGCTTTGCTTTATGCATGTCTCTGGTGCGCCTGGAGTCACGGAAGTCTCTGACCTGTTGAAGTGGCAGTGAGCTAATGAAATTCTGTAGACAGCTTGGGCCAAATCCTCCTCTTGTTTAGAGCAGCAGTTCCCATTTATGATATTGTGTCAAATTCATCCCTGGTATTACTCCACTTATTTCACTAGTAATAAAATTATGGCAGGAGTAAGGAAGACAGAGTATGTCTTTTATGTTAATTATATCCCATTCCTTTGTGGTGCTCCACATGACAGCCATGATAAAGTCCCATGGAAGCCAATTTCTACACTGTCAGAAACAATTTAAGGGAAAGAATGGATTTCATAGCCAAGCTTTCAGAATTTTTATCACATTTGAATTTCATGTCCAGCTCTCATTTCATTACCTAGCAGATGCAGATTCTTCTCTATCCGCAGTGCTGACTGAAACAGAAGTTCTTCACGATTTTCAATAGAGGATTCTGCTTCCAAATGAGTTTTTAACCAACAGCCATACTCTTCCTTGCTGAGAACCTATTACAAAGAGTATGTGAGGGCACAGTCAACATGACGCAAAGGCATCCATACTTTACTGAATAAAATGAAAAAGAAGTTATGAATCAAGAACAACAAAATAATAAATACCTTCAGTAATCTTTGTCAAGACTGTCCTTAAAAGCAAACTAAAAGCCTGCATTTACTTACTCTTTTTGCAATACAAAGGGTCCGCAGCCCATTTACAGCATAAAGATTAAGGTAATTCTGGGTTTTACTTCGGATTTTTTTTTGATGTTTGCCCCGAGGGTCATCTAGAATAAAAACATAAATTACTCATTGAGAAAGAACAGCAGCTGAATTGCCTCAGAGAATAAAAACTTGTATACAGTACTTACTGTACACTAGCACTTTATAACTAATACTTTTAAAGAGCTGTTGATATTTCCTGGGAAACTCAAATAAAACATTCCATTAAAAAAAAAATTGTCTTTTTGTTCTCTTTTCTGTCTTGCCTCTTCAAAAAAGTCTCTGAATGTACGTAAGAACTTTTTTGTTTTTACTCCTTAAGTATTTCTTTCACCTGAATATTTTAAGAAATCATGATAATCTTCACAGCAAACAATGCTGTCAGAAATAAAAGTATGATTTTAAATACACTAGTAGCAAATGCTTTTCCGCTTCTCCACAGCTCATCATGTGCAGAAAAAGGACACTTAAAAATAGCACTCAGTTTTCCACCAAGGTTAATATCTTGAAAGAAGTGGAAACAGTGCTCTGTTTTGTGTATCTAAGTCCTTTCATCTGTTAGTGCTGTACTGATATTTCCCATCAGCCTGAATCAACATGAAGTTCTGGGTATGACTGTGATTTCATTTAGAGGAGAATTAGCACTTGCAGACCTCACAGCTAGCTTCTACCTCAGATGCATCAGCAAAACTTCCTCTTAGCTTTACCCTTCACTTAAAGCCATGTGTAACTACTCAAAATGAGGAGTGAGCATCTGTTTCTTTTCTCTCTTTAGCTGGGATGGGTGCAATGTGCTCCCTCTGTGATCAACAAAGAGTAATAAATATGATGGCAGCACATTTTGTTCTGTCTTATTACATGAAATGATGTCTCCAAAAATTAAAAACAAGCAATAATGTGTTAAACACAAGATAAAGGTACTGTAGTAGTAATCTTAAATAATATGAATTTCAAGGTTAGCACTAAAGTAAATGTACAAGCTGGTAAATTTTTACATTGGAAACACTGAGTGAGAATGATTGGCACCTTCTGGCAGGTTTTCCTATTCCCTATGTGATACACTTTTTTCTTTTTACTAAAGTCTGAATATTTTCAGGGGATGTAGAATCATTTCAGGATAAAAATCTGTAATTGGAGCTGTTCCTAAGTGCAATATTTGAGTTACTGCTACTTGCACAGTAACCAGTCACTGAGTCAGGTGACCACTCCTCACCAGAAGTCTGACACCTCAAGAGTCCTACTAAGTACTCAATTCAGCACTGAATGTGCTCATCTCCCATACTGAGAGCCTGTGGGCACTATACCATTATATTAAGAACTTGATATGGGTATATAAATTAGATGGGATAAGTATCTTACAGTTTATATTTTTCAGTGCCCATTTACCCAGTGTGTATTCATACTGAATTTGATCCTGCTCTATGTTGACTGCATACATATATCTGTCTGTCTCTAAAGCTACATAGCATTCAGCATTTTCATATTTGTACAGCAGCAGAATATGTAATTGGGCATTCAGATGCTCCACCACAAATACATATAGGTGTTGATTTTGTCGAAATAAGGGAACTGTGAGTTTGGAATCCCAATAATGTGGTTTTTGTTCCATTTATCTCAACCATGTATCACAACATTTTACTCACCATAAAGCTATTTTTTCACCTTTAAAGGCTTTTTTATCCTCTCTAGGTCTGCAAAGCTGGGAATATACATATGCAGTTGCTCCTAAGGGACTCTGCGAAGACTGGAGTTTCCAACAGGAGTTCATTTCATTCCATCTTTGATTAATTTCATGTGGTGAATACTGACTGGTAGGAATATTCTCATGGGCCTGTCCATCTACCTAATAATACTACCTATGCCATCACTGTTTGTCTCAAAGGGACAATATAGATCTATTATTCCAGAAGGACATCCCTACAAGTATTATTTGCAATTGGAAAGCCCTTTCTGACACTATATATGGAAATATGCATATAAGGAACCAGCACCTAACACAGTTTCACTTAGCTACTTTTCTATTAGTGTGCTATAACCTTTTTGGCACATGTGACTTTGCTACATAACATAAGAATTTTTTCTTCTGAGAGAAGTACTGCAGCAAACCTTCTTCCAGGCTTCTTGTATTAGTGAGTCATCTTTTTAACTTAAACAATAAAGAACAATAAAGCAGGCGAGCATTCTTCCTCATTTATTGTGATACACTAATTCTAGAGAAAAATACCATATTTTTTGCATATGCCACATGTCTTATGGGAGTGGCTATTTCAGTGGCTCACTGACTTCAAATGATGCAAACTTCAATAAGTGCTTAAATGCATCAAAAGCTGCTTCTATCCCTTTAAGGTTAAGTGGTATTAATCACTTCAGATCTGTCTGAATACCACAGGTGTTAATGCAGTAATCATAATGTCAAATGCTCACACCTCCTTCAATGAACAAAGACAGCAACTCTCTACAAGTAGAGAGGTGCATACTAGAGAATTTCTGTGCAAATTCTCAGTTCCAGCATGTCGCTCTTCCACCAGCACACCAATGACAGCTAAACCCCCTTAGAGCTGTTCATGCGCCTCATCAGTCCTACCCTGAGATTTATCTTGTGCTCAGAAGCTAGAAGCAGGGAAGGAATCTCTTGCAGACAAAAACCCAGTTGTGGAGATTCTTTTTAGCTGGGATGCAGTGTCTGCTCTGAGCAGTGTGAACACATGCACATGTCAGTGAAAAACAGCAAAGAAGTCTTCTCCAGAAGACAGACAGAGAGCTAGTAGCCTTCTGCTTCTTCATTTCTTACCATAATCTCAAGCTGCAGAAAGCAGCACAGTCATTGTTTTCTCAATGACTTATGTTCACAGTTCCTGTGTGAACTGGGTATTGACTCAAACAGTAACTTTCTTATTTATGAACACAGTGACTGTTGAGATAAAGTAAAAACAATACACTCTTGGGAATAATTTCAAGGCTTTTGGAAATCTGCTTGCTATCAGAATAAACCAGGTTCCACAGTCTTAACTAGATATACAGGCAGAGCAATTGGAGTCAATTCATAATCTTTTTAAATTTAAAAGCTCATGATGATTTATATTTTTCTATAAGAAACAAGGAAGCTAAAACATAATACTTCTGCTTCTGATTTTAGGCCATTTCTCATGTCATATTCTAAAATACTTTTCCTCCCAAACAGGAATCTTTGTTTCATGCCATGTGATGTCTGACTGGGAGATTACAGACATGGTAATACCTTGGTCCTTCAGTCTAAGGGCAAAAGTCTCAAGACACACACTTGACTAGCATGCAGTTCACATGTCCCTGGAGCACTAAGAGAGCAAAGACTAAGGATTAGTTGTCATGTCCATTCACTTTTTAGTAATTTCCTTGAAATGATAAATGACTGACTTCTCGTAGCATTACATCTCCTCTCACACTCACGTTCCATCGTCATCAGTGAACTGGATGACACCAACGACAGATTCCACAATATAGATAACAGCCACAGCATAAATCTTTTGAGGCTTCCTCTACATCCACTGACACTAGGATACTGCAGGCAGACAGTGAATTCAGTTCCAGGAGTGAAAGACGCTCAAGAGAAACGTCAAATGCTTTTTCAGACAGATCTGCTGAAACACGCAGAATTACTGAAGCCGTGAGGGGCTTAAGAGAAAACAAGAGGAACTGCTTATGGTGTTCTAGTGGCTGCACTTTACATTGATTGCAAAACCAAAGCACAGCAGAACTCATAGCTCAATTTGGGCTAAAAAAAACCCCAAACAAACAAAAGCCCAAACCAAAACAAAAAACCTCCTGCATAATTTCAGAACCACTTTCAATTTGCTTGCCTTTAATGATGGTGGAATCTGTACTTGCCCAGCTACAGACATTGCTCATTCCCACACTAACTTTCAGGATCTCTGCTTCTCCTTCTCTGACATACATCACCACTGATAATGTAATCATGTTTTTATTTTTGAACTGGACTTACTGTTTTTACCTAGGTGGGTCCTAGACCTGCCCGAAATTTCCCTGAAAATTCATTGATCCATTGAGTCTACTGTGAATGGGTCCAATGAGTCTACTGCAGCTTTGAACTTAGTCTGTTATACGGGGGCAAAAAATTTAAGACTTGGCATAAAATAAAATATTTTTTTCTCTTCTAAACACTCAGTTCTCATTCTGAGAACTAATTTCCTCTCACTATTTCCTAGGTATTAGATTTTTTCAGTGCTATTAGTAGTTTGGGAGGAAAGAAGTTTCCATAGATGCTCTACATGCCTTCTGTCATATCAGATCTTTGCTAGAAAATTATTCATGAATGCTTTGTTGTTAGTTAAGGACAAGTTCTTGATATTTTTGGCTCAGCTTTGATTTATATGGCTGCAACCAGAAAACTAATGCCAACATTTTTCTGTGTTTTGTTAAACTAAAACTACACAGTATAAGCCTTTCTCAATTTTTTACTCCAACTCATGTCAAAGTAACCACAAAGTCAATGCATTAGTGAAACATGGGAAGTACCTCTAGCACTTTCGGGCTCTGTCCATTCATATTGGGGTAATCTTTAAACACTGGATGAAATTCAGTGTTGAAAATACAGCAAATTAGATGCAAACTGATGAATGCAAACTGGAACCCCTGTGTCTCATCTAACTTACAAGATTCTTCTTGAAACCAACTGATTACATTTAGCTATTTAAGATTGTTCCTGCTTCCTAGGACATCTGGGTGCTGGAGAATTCTCCATGCTTTAGAGAAATTCCATGTTTACAGCTACATGTCTATTGCTTGTAGTCAACTATGTATTTGAAGCCAACATTTCTTGAACAGCATCTCTCCATCTTTTGCCACAACCTCTCTGTTTTGATGGCTGATTGAGTCATATTGCACCTTAGCATTATAGTTAAACACCAATAAATGTGCTGATTAATGTGACATATTGCAGGAAAAGGATGTAGGGACTTAAAAATGAAACCGAGGGAAGCAGCAATAAGAAGTACTTCAGTTTCATATAAAATACTCAACTGTGCAAGCACTGCCAGGCAGGTTTTTCTAAAGGAATGTAAATTTCTTTGGCAGAGTTGCAAGAAATTCCTTTAAATTAAATTTTTCCAGTAAAAGATCTTCTACAGAAATTATCTTCACTCCTTCTTGTGAGGTAAGGAACCAGCAATTTGTTACAGAAAATTTGCTATAATTACAAAGTATTATAAAAGAAGGGTAATGGTTGTCACTCTACCAAATGAAAGCAGGCAAGTCTACTTGCTAGATGAGGCAGTGAGACCTTCAGAAACTAATTGCCTCCCAACCCCCCCAAAGGTAAGTAAGAGGTGTACCTGAAGAGCAGGGCAGAAGAAGATCCATAACAACTGAATCTGCTCCTTTAGTGTAAACATTTATTTCATCTGTGAGAGGATGCCTGACCACTACTGACATCCTCTTCCTGATGGAATCAAAGCCCAACGTATGTAATACTTCAAAGCTTAAGGTTCCCAGGTGAGGTAGCTCCACTGATACCTGGTCAGACAGCCTTCCAACCAGAGAACAGCTGTATGCCCTTGCTGCATAGACAAGAGCAGCTTCATCTGGACTCTCTGCTTCGTAACGGAGTTCCCCTTCTTCAGGCGCACCCCCCACAGCTGTCCTGCCTTGCTGGGAGCTGTAGCCATTGTTATTCATCTGTGCAGAGTATGCCAGCTTCTCTT
Source organism: Lanius collurio (assembly GCA_020086605.1). NCBI lineage: Eukaryota > Metazoa > Chordata > Aves > Passeriformes > Laniidae > Lanius > Lanius collurio. The sequence continues at coordinate 11,520,535 of JACBWW010000007.1, read as the reverse complement.
CCAGTTTTAATAAAGTGCTATCCGTAGATGTAGATGAAAGCATGCTTAAACCAAATCTGTGCATTGATTTGCTTGTAGCTAGACTAGATGAACTGCTGCTGTTAGATCCAGAGGTCAAGCGACTTGGAGTGAATCTTCGTATAAAGTCTTCAATGGTTTTTACTGGAGATTTTAGTAAAAATCGGTCTCTAACCTTGGGAAGAACAAAACGCACCAATGAACAAATGTCAAAGAAAAGCCGTACAAGAATTCTGACACTGATAGTCAAAGTATCTCCAACTAAAGAAAAAAATTTCTTTGACAGCAAAAAGTATTGGTATTTGTATTTTGAGACAGGAAAGTAAATGGACAACACTGACTCAACAACAACAAAAAAAACTTTGTAGAACTTCAGAATTGTATCTGTGTATGAAAGCGCCTACGTTTGTATTAAAACATTTTTTTCTTCTTTCACCTCCTCAGATATGACTAATGGATAGTCTGTCAATATTGCACCTCCACCATCGGCAGTGCATACTAAAAGCTACCATTAATATGAAACCTTGTTATCCCTTGTGCATATTCAGTGAAGGTAGTGAAAAAAAGTAAATGTAATATTTTTCTGTTGAGAAGGGTGGTATCTTGTAGAAGTAAAGTTTAATGAAAATATGCTAATGTTGAAAATATTCTCAAAAGACAACGTTGTGATAAGTAATTTTCCCTGTCTCTTTCAGCACTGAAACATTTTGCTTCAGACATATCATTCATCTCAGTTCAAACAAATCTGTTCCAAAGATACAGTAGTATTAATAGTAATAGCACATTCATAGTAATATGTATTATATTATTGTGTAACAGTGTAGCATTCCTGAAACAGCAGAACTGAGCATTCTCCAAATGTTTCCTTGGCACAAAACCACATAATTTTGCAGACTAGTTCACTTTTTATTCCAATCTGGAACAGAAGCAAAGTGCACAATTTTCTCCAGAATGGAAATTCCAGCTGCTGGCGGGCTTTAATATTACATTCCGTTATAGTTTTGTCTTAGAGATCATCTTGGGATTGCGTTCTTGAAATTCTCATTCATCAATGACACTAGTTAAGGCCAATTTAAGCAGTAATGATCATTATTTCTCGTAATGAGCTTAAGATGCATGTTTTACATAATTTGAAAGTTTTAAGTGATGTTTTTCAAGTACGTTTCTCTATTTAGACTTTTAAAAAAGTCTCAGCCTTTGCTTAATTTAATCCATACATATGAAATATTTATTCACTGACAGCTTATATTCCTTTCTGGTAAGTTTTGCACATTTACAAATTAGTTTCCACACATACTTACATATTTATGCTTATTAAATGAATAAGCTACAGTACAAGAAATCAGAAGAGTTTGAGAAGTATCCTGAAATTGTTGATGAAAGCATATCTTGCCATGGAGGCAAGTGAAATAGCTGACAACACACTCCATTCAGCTAATGCATTATTAAACTCACTCAGTCACATAGTGGCTCTACAAGTCATCTCACAACTTGCTCTAGTTGTTTCTCACTAGAACAGGAGGTTTTCATTTCCCCAGCTTACAAGATAAATTAGTACCAAGGCAAAAGTAGCCTGAATTACCTTTTCCTTTTTCTTTACCTTACCTTCTGTCGGGGCTGATTTGGTGCAGTAACCACAACTGTGTTACATATAGTCAAAGCTATGAAGAAGTCAAAAACATCACATAGTTCTGGACTCAGATGTGATAATGGCTGTTCGTGGCTCCTCATGACCTCCAGATGCTTTGCACATTCATTCACTTTTTCTAACAACCTTGGGTCAGGTGTGATGTCCTTCTCCTAGTAACAAATACCAGTGATTAACATCTGTTTCTACATGCTTCCAAAGCAGCAACAAGCAATTAAAGCACCCAATGTGTCGCCCTGGTTTCTAGAATCTTTTAGCCTTCTGATATTTACATTCTAGTTACACGCTTTCCTACCGCGACACCCAATGCAGTGTCAATATCAAGACTTTTGTGGTGGCCTTACACCACAGAGTAGAGGTGGAGAGAACTGTAACATACCCATTCTAAACAGTAAACAGTTAAAAGTGAGCCTACTGGTAGAAATTATGTGAAATATTTATAGCTGCAATATTTACCTACTTTGGAGGTAGTGGATAGGAGAAGAGTTACATACTAAATTTTCTCCCTCTTTCCTGTTTAATTCAAGACATTTATTATCTAGTACTGAAGTATGGTACACTGCAGAGACCAGAAGTGTGGAAAAAATAGACAGCAATGACATTTAAAGTTTGGCTTTACATCAGCACAGGAAAATGAAACCATCTTCAATTGTTTGTTAGAGAACAACAACCATCCACACATTTGAAGTTAATTCATTAGAGTTTTTTACATTGAAACACTGAGCACTTTCAACTCTATTTCATCAATATTTTCTACTTATTTAATATAATTCTTGTCAGAGCAAACTCTGGTATTTTTTAACACAGAGGGAGGCAAGGATACAAAAGATTAAAAGATAAAATGATGTAAGCCTCTTTTCTCAGTAGGATTTTATCTCTTGATGCACAGCAGCTGATGATTATGAGCAAACACAGAACCCCACGTATAAAAACTGCAGCTTGGAATTTTATCAAAAGAGCTTACTCCTGTCTGAAATCAGGAAGTGCCACCAGTGCAAACAGCACCTTTCTTTGTCTATATTTGTAATTTGCTCTAAGGGTGAATTTGTGTCAACAATGCAACAATGCAACAATGCAAAACCCCTAAATAGACACAATTTGGCTCCTCTCCCCTCTTATTACCATTCAGCTCATGAAAAACTTACACAGAATTACTGCAGTATAAAACAAACCAAATGAAGTTGTAAGGACATAAAGCCACCAACATTTTGAAATGTAAAGATGTTTACTTTTTAAAATACAACACATGCAGTCGACTGATAACCACTGAAACACTCTAAGAACTATGCTATGGTGTAAGTCAACAGTGTCTAAAAATTGGAATACGTGGTGTCCACCCCAGCGCTTTATAGTTTTAAAATCCTCTGACAAAAGAGAAGAGGCATATGCAGAACAATTTCAATCCTTCACCTCAATGCTATTCTCAGCTTCTGTAGATAAAAGGAAGACATACACTTTCTTTCCAAAATCAAAGTATAACTAAAACATTTCAGATTGTCTTTAGCTCCAGCTTGTTCCCACAGACAAAGCATTTAGATAAGATCTATGCCAACGCTTGATTGTTTTTGTACAAATAGCTCTGACCACAGAAGTAAAAACACCAAGATGAAATCTATAAAGAGGCACACAATGTGCTACAGACTTTACCTTTTCAGGACATGGTTCTATTACAAGATACAGGACACTGTGCATTTAGTTCTCATGACTTACCATTGGGCTACTGAATGCAGTGTGCTTTGAGAGTATGCTTGCTCTTTTTGCTTCAGCTCTGCTACCTGTGCGCCGGTGGGTTTTGGTGCTCTGGCTCCGGTGTATCACTCTGATGCTCTGATGGCTACAGATACTGTCACGCTGGGACAGAGTTCCTCCTTTTGGGGCTGCCTCTTCTTCCTCAGAATCAGGTTCTTGGTACATTGCTAAACGTTTGGCTATCGGTAAAAATAAAAAGGGAGAAATGCTGCATAAGTTAAAAGTGGCTTAGAAAGAGGGAGAGGTGACTTTTTTCCAAGTGATCTGATTTTAATATTACACTGTGCTTTCACAGTAATAACAAATGATTCCATTATCAGGAGATATAGTGTAGTCTTAAATGAATGGTAGTATCTAATGGAGGATGCAGATAACATAATTAGAAATGTAACACAATGCACTGTCTCCCTTATCATCACATTCTCTCTGAAAGGCAGTTAGACTCTGCAGTAATTCAGTGCACCCCTGGACACTATTCTACAGCTCTGCCTGACGAAATCAACCAAATAATTTGGTCTTCACTGGAAATCTGAGTAGGAAATAAATAATCCAGAATTTTTTCCTGTTATTTCCAACACAAATTTCAAATAAAGTATTTTCCAGCAAAAATGTTGCATCTACTCAGTACCAGTTAATGACACCTGAAATGTTCTCAGAACAACACACCTACAGAGCACTACTGCCTTTATTTTACACACAGGGATGAGGTACAGACAGCATTAAAGCCTTCCTTAAGGTCAGGGCCATTTGCTGCAGAGTGGAGACATGAACCCAGATTCTTGACTGCTAGCCTAGTGTTAAAACCACCCTGGAGTCTGTCCCTTCCTCTCTGCATGATAGGCAGGACAATGCAGCATGCAGTATGAAAATGAGGGTACCCTCACCTGCTGCAACACTTATTCCTATCACCATTTGCTGCAGTGTCTAATTCCTGGTTTACACAGAATGAAAGAGTTTTTCCAAACAATGTATTTTTGATGAATGCTCCCTCAGTGAAGAATCCAACTAAAACAATTAGTGCTAGAAAACAATACTGGCAGTTGAATACACAGAAATCAAACGGGAAACAGAAAGCAGAGGTGTGAAACAACCGTAGAATCCTGCCCCACTAATGACATGCTGTTTAGTTCTAACTGATTTACAATGTATTTTTTCATTCCTAAAGACCATGGGCATTTATTAATCTGAGTGATTCATTAGGCAGGCAAATGCCACTCTAAGCAGGTATCTGTTGATTCCTTCATTATGTATTCATTGAAAAGCTTTTCATTATGCTTTCAAAATGATTCACACTTTACAGACATACAGTACAAGTTACATACTTGTGGCTCAGTTTGTTTCAGTTCTCCAGTGTAACAAATTAGATTTTCCTAATAGCAAATGATAAATCCCTAGCATGTAAGTTAATTAGTCAGGCCTTTAACAAACAAACAAACAAATTATTTCAAAATACTTCATGAGAAAAATCTTGCATTTTATATGGTGAGTTTGGCATGCAATCACTTTCAATGTATCTAGCTTTACAAACAAAGAAAAACCCACTCACTATCCACTGAAATTTCCAAACGTGTTTTAGCTGTCAGAGAGCAGCTGGAGAAGTTGAAACCAGACCACGCACAGCACATGGAGAAAGCTCTGTCACTACATCAGAGGTTTTTTCAACTCATTTGAAACATGTATAGGCTTCATCTGAAATGTGGGAAATGGGAGAGTTTCTCAGCCCTGGCCATGACTGCACACCTGGTCATTGCTCTACCTGTATGCCCAGGTATGCACTATCCTCCACTGCACTCTGGCTCCTCCTGGCAAAAAATTCAGACAGTGGATGTAGAAAGGGCCATAGTGCATTTGGAGACACAGAGATTGCAGAACACACTGCAGACCACTTCTGCCCCACAGCTTGGATAGAGCTGTGCAGCCCAGGCCCTGAGGCTGATGTAAACTATCAATGGATGACTGGGGAGTTTCCTTCATCAGTGAACAGCACATTCTCTGCTATGAAGGCAGCTGCTCCTTGAGCCACACAGCTACCAAGAGAAAAGCACAGCGCTGTTACCTTATCCTTTCAGTGCCTGCCTAGTTCTCTGATTTGTATGACTGAACCTACAGGACAGCTCAGTGAATTAGGGGAGGTCATTGGTCTCCTTGGTCCCTCTGTTGCATCGTAATGAGCTGCAAGTTAATGAAGTTTATTTCACCTCCACAGGCTGCTTCCTGCAACTTCAGGCATGTGCTTTGGGCCAGTGCAGGTCTAAGCTCTCCCATCACTCTTGCCCACTAACTCCCACTTTCTTCTGCTCTGTAAGCCTCTATGCCTTTTGCCAGTGGAAATACAGATCCCTGTAATGTGAATTTAATTCAGCTGATTATAGATTTGTCTCTATCAGAAGCAGTCTACACAGAGGGCCCGAAGTGAACTGCAGCACATACTAAGCAAAGATCCAGGTCTTGGAGCAAGAGAAGAGCCAGACTGTGCCAGACTGCTCACTGTTTCCTCAGCAAAACAGGTTCCTTTTAAAGGAAACCCAGGGAAGGAAGGCAGGATGGAAGGCAGGAAGGCAGGCAGGAGACATGTCGACATCCCAGCGTGTTACTTCGATGCCTCAAGAACCAGAACGCAGCAGCACACTGAAAGGCTTTTGTCCTTCTCTTCTGTGCACTGGGGAGGTATGATGGAGTGCACACCCTGGGTAAGCCCTGTGTGAGGGCAGTGCTCAGTCAGACAGGGCAAGCTCTGCCTTCATTACCTTCTGCAGGCTCCTAGTTGCATGCTGCTAACCCCAGGCAGAAAAAACTTTGCTCAAGATGATGCACCAGTAAGGTTTTCTGCACTTTACCAACATTTAAGATTTAAATCAATCATAAGAAAACATTTTTGTGCCTCATTTTCATTATGGCCCTCAGCAGCAAAACCAGTCTCAAGCAGAGTTGGTATGACATGAAAAGCACACGAAAAGGAAAAGCACAAGAAAAACTTGGATTTGCCACAGGGATAATATTTTCACCGTAGATGCTGGACATTTGAATGGTAGGCTGAAAGAACTCTGAGCTGCTTCTTCTCATAACAGGTAATATTCCTTGACAGGGAAAGGACTGGCTAGTTACTTACTTCAGCTTTGCAAAAGTTACTACTCAGCTGGTCCAACTCCCTTCCAAGAAGAGCTTTTTTTAAAAGGATACATTTTCATACCTACATTAAGCTTCTGCTCTGAAAATACATCTTGAAATATAAGACTTCAAAGATCCTGAACGGAATATAATTTTATTCCCTGTATAAAAACCCCATGGTTAAGCAGAGAAAGCGTTTCCTGTACAATGCAGTTATGCCTGCATACCATATCTCTGCATTCCTCGTTGTTCTTTCTTCTTTCTTGCATTATATCTGAATGTATTTTTTTTTATTCAACATAGCAAAAGCTGTTTCCTAATGCAGCACTCAGTTTATTTATTAGCACTACACTGATAGTGTGGATCTTTTTATTCTATGTAATAATAGTTATCTCTTGCTCCCTATACAGGCTTTATCGTAGCACATCCATTTAATTGTCCTTGCCACTGAGAAAAAGGAGGAAAAGGGAAAAACTGAACAAGACTAGAATCTATTTAACCAAATCAAATGTAATTCTTTTGATAGAAATGGTGTTATTTCAGTTTATACCAAGGGAAACTTAACAACAACAACAAAAAGCCTGAGCACCTTTCAACACTTTCTCAAGTGCAGTTTTACACATTATGCAGCAAGAATTAAGAAGTTTAAAGAAGTAATGAAACCCAGTTCAATCGTTGTGCTATGGCTACGGTTCACATTGCTTCAGCTGTGCAGTGCATGCTTCTCTGGGAACATGCTGTTCTCTCCACCCACTCAGCTCTCTCCAATTGAGAACCTTTTCCTGTGAACATTATAACCTGAAAGACATTGTTGTGGGATGCTTTTCAGTTTCAGCACTGAAAATTGATGGCCTTGATCTTTTTTCAATCGAGTTTCTTATTAAGGGCAAAGACACAAACAGCTTTGGTAACACAACAATGCAATTCATGAAAGTCAAATTTCACTATCCTGTAGTTCACTTTATATTTATGGCACTAAGAAGAAACAACAGTTAATACTTATTCCATTAACCCTCTTCTATCTTTCAGAAGACAGCAGGAAGCTATAAATAAAACTCCTGTAGTATCCACTAAATATTTGAAGATAAATTATTTTATTTTAAAAATGTTTTTCTTTCATTTCATTTTGATTTTGTTTTCTTCCTGTTTTACTTTCCATGCCATATATGTTCTATGACAAGAAGTCCAATTTGCAGGCTGACAGAGACACTGTTTCCACACAGCCAGATGTTCCACTAACTAGAAATGGGGGATTAGGAACCTGTAAAGAATTTCCCTTCAAGGAGAATAAAACTGCAGACCCCCTAAACCAGAATAATTAAGCTGTCAGTGTGTGGGCAATGTTTCATCATGGGAAAATTCCACCTTCCCTCAAACCATTCAATAAGGCTGCTACTGAACTGTCACAAAGTAAATCTAGATGTGCAGCACTTACACCATCACACCACCTTACTTCCTTATTATTTTGTAAAGTGCAAGCTTATTTCACTTTGAAGTGCACTCTAGCGTCTACATAAAGATTCAGTCAAGCAGCTAGAACACCATAAATTTGTACAAGTGTGCTAACACAATCTTAATTTACTTTGCAAGAACTTCCCCATATAAGCAAATCTTCAGCTAAGAAAACACCAAGATTTCCCTTCTTCTAACCTCTTGGCATCCCCAGGGGCTTAATAACCTTAAGTCCTTTATTAAGAACTCTTTGCTCCACTTAGAAACGGAGGTAATTCCTTTTTTCTTGTGGTTTTTTCAGAGAAGTTGTCAGTAGAACAATTGAAATATGTCTAAGCATAGGTATATGCTTAGAGAAAAGTAGTACTTGTCTCTAAATATGAGTTATTCTGTCTTTTATAGGATTTAAAATGGAGCACTCCCTGTGTACTGAATTCTACATCAGCTCATACTGGTTCTCTTCTTAGTTACCAACCAAAATTTTTCAAAAAGCAGTAAGAAAGGTAATGAGAAACTATAAAAAAGCTACACAGAGTGCCTGAAGCACCCAGTTCTGCTAAAGGTTTTCAGATTTCTGGGAAAGGCTAAATGGACTATCCTGATTTCTGAAGATTGTCGGATTTTAAATGTGGCAGATGAGAAACCCCTTTGGAAGCAACCACTGCATTTATGGAAAAAGTTTTTTGATTTCTATGCCTTAAAAAAAATTCTCTAATATGACTGGACTAAGCAGGCTATGTTCTTGTGACTGCACTCAAAAAGAGTAAGAAAATTCCATTACAAATGAGCTCCCCAAACTAAGAAAGATTTTTTTAACATTATAGACTTTCCTGTGAAAATTAGTTGCTGGCCAACCTTCATCAAGAAAAACTGGACAGCAGAAAGAAACTCATTCTCTCTCAGATTTAGTGATTAAGAAACTTTGTTAGACAAGAGAAAATTACTGAGGTTTTTATAATCTGCATTTGCTTCCATAAACTTCTCTTATTCTTATGTTGTCTATAGTTTTTTCAGAGTCATTGGAAGGAATGGGGAGGAATTCAAAGAATGAAAAATTCAGATTTTTCAGATTTGTGTGGTTGTATTCATGGAGACTCAATTCATGTTTTGTCAACAGTTTCATACAATGGGTAGTTAAAACTAGAAAAACAGAGATCACATCCCATAGGCAAGAGTGTGATTAATTCAGCATTTGGAAAACAACTACAACAAATGTCAGGCCAAGACCATCTGGTTGTAGCTAAATCATGTAAAGACTTTCAGAAGCACAGTTGGCTTTTGGGCACTTACTGTCTCCAGGATTAGTGGACAGACTTGGGGCATGGCCAGTTCTAGGAATTGTTAGAAGCTGTCTCCCAGCCTGAATGGAAGAGCTCTGGTATGGCCATGAGATTTGATGTGTAGAAAAACAACACATTTTTTCCGTTCCTTTTTTTTTTTTTTTTTTTTTTTTTGTGCTTACATTCTTTTGGGCTAGAAGGTAGTACTGGTTGGAAGAGTAATTCTGGGATATTACCAGAGTGTAGTGCCAATGGGTATTCTGTAAATACCCAGGACATTTACAAATGGGACAGTCATTTTTCTGCTTGGAGTGGTCCATGACATACCCTGCTCCTGAATTAACACTCTGCCAGTGAAGAAAAACCTTTGGAGAGACAACAGTCACACAGACACAAGATGGGAATTCTCTTTGTCTAATCTGAGGATTCCAAACCATAGAGAAACAGGCACGTATTAGAGAACCATGCCTAAAATAAATCTGATAAATTACATCCCACAAATGTTTAGTTTTCTCCAGTAACTGTAAACTTACAAGATTACTATCCTCTGTGCAAATAGCAACAATTAGGTAACTAGAATCCCATCCTTGTCAACATAGTTTCCACAGGACCCAAACATGCAGTACAAATTCCCAAAACTTGATCCAAACCAGTGCATAATCCACCTCCAAAAAACTGTAAGTGACCTCAACAGTGATGAATATTCCATAGTGCTTCCATCATGGAACTATTATTAAGTATGCTCACAATTTCCCCTACAGTCTTCAGGAGCATTCCTGGATTCCTCTTCAGTGCTAAGTTTTGCATAGCAGGACCCATGAGTAATTCTTTGTTCTGCCTCCAGCTGATTCTGTCCCACACTAGTGCAATTTAGTGCCCTCTATTATTCATGTTTTTGTCACCTCTTGTCTAGACCAAAACAATACAATACTCCTGGGCATAGTGCCATACACGTCATAAGAAACTTACAGTGAACAGAGAATTCTGGAGGAAAATGTCTTCTCCAGAAAATTCATGAAAACTCATTTCCCATACCTAAAAACATATTAATTCTCGTTCAGGGTTTCAGTTTTTATTTTATAGCATGTAATAATTGCTTCAACCCCGCATAAGGTCTGCATAAATCTCTGTGATGAAAACCATGATTAACACATCCATGTCTGATGCAAAACAGAACTCTCCCTCATAATCACAAAGCTCACCTTTCACATGGGGAATTTATACAGCTTTGTGGTATGAATTTCCAAGGAAAATAACGACACTCCCACCAATCAAGCAAAAGGCATGCTGCCTCAAATATGCCAAACCTAAAACAACATAGCATATGCCTTCAAAGTAGCTCCCAAACACCCAAAATTGTGCATTGCATATATAAGGGAGAGGAAGAAGGGGAAAGATGGGTCTGCATGTCAGGGAACTCCTGTGCATTGCTTAATGCACTCCCTTAGTGCAAGGAACTGAGATATGACAATGACAAATGCAGTATAATAACAATCCCTGTAGAACAGAAAAGAATGGGATAATTTCTCATAACTCTGAATAAATTTTAGGGAGAAGAGCTTATAAAGATGCACAGAGAAAATTTATGACAGCTATTCACAATCTGTTGGTTGAGTAATTAACAGATTTGCAGCAGTCCTAGACCATGCAGAAAAAAATGGTTTAAAAGAAAACAAAAGTTCAAAAGTTAGGAAATTTCAGACCTCAATTTGCCAGCATACATAACTATCCAGCTCTCTGTGTGTGCATGGCTTAGCCCAAGAATACAGGGCCTCCAACTGACTTCAGAGGAAAACTTGCCAGAACATCTTGCCATGGGAAAAAAAAGTGTTACATCTTAGCCTTGTTCTTGGATATGGCCAAATAGTGCTGTTATAATTGAAATTTCTCTCATAAAATTTATGCCTGAGGCAAACATCTGGCATGATAAATTTGAACCAAATAGTTAGAAGTTTTGTACAGCTATCCAAAACTGAAAACAGGATCTTATCATGAGCAGGGTCAAGCAACTGGAATGACAGGCACTGCTACCCCACCACAGCAGAATAACAAACTTAAGTCAAAGAGGTCAGAGCAAGGATATTGTCATCCTTACACACCTACTTTTACAGAGGAAAATGACCTGTTATCCCTAGCTTTTAACATGACCCATGTTAAATAATTTTAAATTAATTTCTTCATCTAAAATGCTACTCAAAGTTAGACTCCAAGTAACAAACTACTAGGCATGAAAAAAAAAATACTCGAATAGGTGAAGTCATGTCATCTTTGAAACAGATCCAAAAAGGCAAAGGAATTTTACTTGGTTTTCTTGCATATATGACAGCCTCAGGTCACCTCCTAAGTGAAAGATTTTAGAATTTTCTATTTCATAAGTCTTTAACAAAAGCTGAGGTGCAGAGCAGGATGGTACCAGTTAAAACATATGCGGGAAATTCAGATACTCTGGTATAAGACACAGAAAACTGGCTGACAAATTCTTTGCAAGTAAGCACACAGCAATGAAATGTTGTTGATGCACACCCTAAAACCAGAAAGAGCTGTGATAGACATTTTATCATATCTAAACAAGAAGGTTTCAGCAGCAGAAAAGATAACAGATGGCTATAAAATCAAACTGCAGAATGGAGCTAACAAAATACTTGAATGAAGAATAGTATTTATTTTATTATTTATACTGATTATAGAGAACAAAATAAATAGACATTATCACAATTTATATAAAGAACTATAGAGAAAGACCTATTTTCCCTACAGGGAAAAAACCCAAAAGAATAAAATGCTATGTAAATGTTCTGTAACAATTTAAAAATCTGTCAGGAATTTTATACTGACTGGAGTTACAATGAAGCCCAAACACAGCCATAGGTGAAAAGAATGACTGAAAAAAATAAACAGTTTATGTTTTATCTGAAGCTTTTTTTTTGTAGTGCCATTCACTCTGTTTTCATTAATTTTTATATTGTAATATGAGATCATAAGAGGAAAGCATGCAGAAACTTAGATTTCTGTTAAATACACTACACTTGAAGAAAAAGGATCTGAAAATTCAACACTCAATGCAGGGGCCTGCATTCAGCTTACATATTATCTGATGATACCAAACTCATAAAAATACCTTTTCTGCACTGTTTTAATTGGCAATAACATCATTCGTGCAAGGAACAGAATACACTCTGAAATTAGTATAAACAAGCAAACAATCAATGGCAGAGAAGAAGCAAAAAACAATGAAGAATCAGAGTGTCACAAGCAGAATTAGGAGTCCAGCAATGTCCTCTAAGTTCTAATTCTTTTCTCTTTCTTACCTACTCTACAGAGGTCAGAACTCACAGCTTTTAAGTCCTTTCTGTAACACTAATAAAACTACCCAAAGATCTAGTTTCTTGAAAAAGAGTGCCTTAAATTTAAGGCCTCAGTACTACTTTAAAGTAGGAGAAAAAAAAGAACAATCTAATATTTCAAAATATCTTTTTCAAATTTAATATCTTATCATCTTTCTAAAGCATGTTTTAGAGTTCCCAGTCTATTTTGATTTATCTTATTCTGTATCTTATTTGTAAGCTGAAACACTGTAGTGTTCTTTGAGAAAACTTCCTAATCAGAGATCTTTATCTGTTTTGTAGAATAAGAAACTTATTTTTTGCAAAGAGGAATGAAATATTGTAGCTATCAATAATATTCTGCATACGGAACTTGATTTGAAGAGTTAAAATCTGTTCTTTCATCAATGATAATGATAGTATGTTAGAGAAAAATAACACTAATTACAAACATCACAAAATAGGAAATCACTTCCTAATTTTAAAGGGTGAAGAAATAACAGAGAGATGACAACTCTCACATTGCCTCGTGAAAAATAGCAAGTTTTTAGTGTTTTAAGAGGCTGATACTTGTGGATATTCTCTCAGCGGCAGTGTTCATAGAGCAAATATACCTGACACAGGAGTACTGAAAAGAATCTGACAAAGGTAACTTAAAATACGCTATTCTATCAGATTATGTTTCTTGTTAATATGAAAACCAGCAGCTTTGTTTGCATTTATTTCTCAGTACAAAAGGATAATCTCATTGCAGGTATTCAATCAGACACTAATTTGCCTGTACATTTACAAGCATTATTTTACGCTATATAATTCAAACACACCAAAAAATTGTGATAACAGCAGCACTATTCAATTTTCTTACATTAGCCATGTGCCCAAGTGCTTTATTACATCAGGAGCTAAAGCCAAAAGCTTTAAGAGTCTTGACAACAAACTGTAGATATTACAGAACACTCTGGTAAGATTGCCTTTGCTAGTTGAACACAGCCATCGAATCACATTGATCTGAAAACAGCTGTTACAGAGTTTGCTGAGAGCTTATGTGCAATTTTTTTTGTTTTTCTTTTTGATTTAAGATTACAGCAACTTTTATGACTATTTCAGTTTGCCCAAAGTACAACTGTTAGATAGAAAACGTGACCATGAGCTCACCGTTATCATCATGGGAATACTCTATTCCAGAAACAGTGCATCTTCGGAAAACCATCTTATTTTCAGTAAGTGTCCCAGTCTTGTCTGAAAAGATAAACTGCACCTGACCCAAGTCTTCTGTGATATTTAAAGCTCGGCACTGCAGCTGAGAGTCTGTTTCTTCATCATATAAATCTTTATCTTGATGAATAAAGTATACTTGGCAGATTTTAACTATTTCAATGGATACATACAAAGAAATTGGAATCAGAACCTAGAATACACAAAAGGAAAGAGAATTAGGGGAAAACAGAAGCAAGGACACAATGAATTATTCAAGCTAGTTAACTTGGTACTAGACTGGAGCATAAAGAGGCTATGTACTTTAAACATTTACTCTAAAGTTATTATTGTGTTTAAAGAGTTTATTTACTGTGTTAGATGAAGAAAACCTATAGTGAATCGCAGAACTGGAATGTGTTATTATGTCAAAAAATTGATTATCAAAACATGGACAGAAGCAAATCTTCCTTAGGCAAATAAGCTGAGCTTGACAATAGCTGAGGAAGGAAAAGAAAAAAAAGAATTCCAACCTAAATCAGACCATACAATCAGAATACTGTAGATGTGAAAGGATTGAATAAATTTGTTCTCCAAAAATAATAGACTGTTTACAAATTCACTTTGCAGGAATACAAGAAACAAAATGAGAAATGGTAATCTCTCCATAGGAACAAAATCTTTAGCCTTGGCATTTATACTGCAAATTATTTGAATGAAGATCACATTTTATAAGTGCTGAAGAAAGAGACATGAAAGGACTTTCAATGGTTTCTTGAGGATTGTCAAAACTACATAAAATACCTAATTTGTACATGATTTTTTCTCTGCAGATTTTTTTTTTCAGGACAGAAACTCCTGACTGCATACATTGTTCAGTTTTCTGAATTAGATATGAGGGATAAATTATAGCATGTCTGTAGGTGGCCATTTAAACAAAAACTACAGTGAAATGTAGGTGTTTAAAGAATTCTGTGGTGAATTTTCTTAACCAATATCATGACCTAATCCCTCAGGGTAAAAATGATTTTAACATTCTTTTTCATTCCCTTTTATAAACAAGTTGCTGCCTCCAGTAAAGCAACCTCCTCTAGTGTCCCACTAGGCAAAATATCTCAGTGACATGAGGTTCTTTTACTTCTCTTACCACCTTCACCGTTCAAGGTATTTCTCCTCAGGACCAAAAATTTTAACATAGTTTGTTACCTGGCTGACACATGGATTTGCTAAGAGAAGTATATCTGAAAAGCTGTTAAAAATTAAAAAATTTGTTTTCATACCAGAACACTGTATTCAACTGGCATCCACAATTGTTCCACAGTGGGCAGACAGGAAGAGTAAAGCTTGTTTTCTGGTTTATGGTTTATGCTCCTCCCCAGGTGCAGGACCTCGCATTTGCCTTTGTTGAATTTCAGGTAGAATTCCTCTGAGCATCTCTCCAACCCTCTGAGGTCCTTCTGAAGGGCTGCACAGCCCTCTGGGTTACCAGCCACTCCTCCCAGCTTGGTGCCAGTGAACTTGCTGAGGAGGCATCTGCCCCTTCATACAAGCTACTGGTGAATAAGCTGAACAACACTGGACCCAGAACCTTGGGAGACACCACTAGGGACAGGCCTCCAAATATACCCTGTGCTATTGACTACAACCCTCTGGGATCTTTTTGATGCTTGATTAGCTCCTTACACGCCTTACTGGTAAAACGAGTACTACATATATTTCCCATTTATAACTTCATTACAGCCAACTAGGAACAGAGGTAACAGCATGTACAACTTGATTACCTGGAACACTATGATCACCGTCAGAAATAAATATACTGAAGCTAAAACAGGTGACAAATATTTGCCATCAGGCCCTGGAACATCAAAAATTGGTTTCTTCTTCTCACCATACTGCCATACCCATAGACCATGACCTAGAGCAGAAGAATTGGAAGAGAGAAAAAAGCAAATTAACACCAAGGAAAAATGCTTATGGTATGAATTTTTTCTTAAGAGTTATGTGGGAAATTGGTATTTGTTTTCAAATATTCTGCATGACTTCTGAAAAATGCCCCAAACCCATGGTTTTTTCTGCCTTGGGATTCCGGGTTTGAGAAAGGGCTTTTGGCTTTTAAAGACAGCATGCAAGACTCATTTCACATAACTTTACCTAAACAAAGTGAGCTGGCAAGTCTAAGTCAGTAGTTTAGACTGTTTCTGTAATCACCAAAGCGAACTACGCTTCTTCAGAAAGTGATTAATTTGAGTGATACGCTATGTGTTAAAATGAAAGTACGCCACTGTACTAAATACTTCACCAGTCACCTACCAGTAAACTAGTTTCAGAAGAGACTTTAATTTTACTGTGTGAATAATATCCATCACATGCACAGAATTAATGAAATAATAGTATCAACAGAGTCAACAGCATGGAAGCTGAGGAACGAAGAACAGAAGTAATTCTAGGTCTTGCTCAAAATGTTTTTTTTTAATTGATTGTGCTGACAACTAAATAAAGATAAGATTGTTATTGCTGGGAAAATTACATTCTTGCTTAAGAGACAGAATATTGCCTTTTTAAGTACAGCACTAATATTTACAATCCTAAAATCCCTAAAATGGTATGCCTGATGTTTTTAAGTAATCAAATTAAGGAAGAATTCTTCTGCAACAAAAAGCATTCAAACTATCGCTATATGTCGAAAATCAGAAAAAAGGATGGAGGTCTACTTTAAAAGTAATCTTCTGTAAACCACCTTTGAGAATGACCTACATTAAGGTTTGTTTTATAAATAACCTTAGATTTTCAAAAGAATTAAGTGTCATATCTCCAGTTATACGTTATTGACAGAAGGTGCGAAAATGGCCTGACTTCTACAGAGCACCAGGCAACTCAAGGGGCCCGAGCAAACTTCTTTCCAGCTGTTTGTGGTTGCCAGCACCTGGAGCAGCTTTCTCGGGCCCTCTGCTGGCGGTTTCCAGCCCTGTAGCAGCCGGGACAGAAGGGAAGGCGCACCTGTCCCCTGCTGTGTGCCACGTTCGCACCTTCAGCTGCACTGAAGGCACTCGCAGGGCGCACCCCGCGGCTGCTGCCCTGGGCACAACGCGGCGGCGGCAGGGGCGGAGGGACGGCTGCCGGCAGCGGCTCCCTGCTATGAAGCCTCAGCCCCGAGGACTGGGCTCCCCAACACTGAAACACTACAAAAGTGTGTCAGGAACTCAGAGGAAACAAATAAGCTGGCTGATTCACAGCTGGGAATACTCATCTTTAAGCAGCATTTAACAATACCAGGAAAAAAGGCACACAGAGATGTATTTAAATGGCACAAGATTGTTATTTAACTACACCACGGTTGTTAGGAAACATTCTGGTGTTTATGCCATATGACTCACATATAAACATTACAGAACACACAAATATTAAGGATGTGGAATTCATATGCCATACATAAAAATCATTTTGGGTGCCAAATGTAAAACTCAATTCTTTCTCACAAATGAACAGGAAAAAGGCCTGAAGAGACATAACCTCACCTGCAGCATTTCCTTAAACATTCACAGAAGTCTAGAGAGCATTCTACTTGGATTTATGAAGACTTTTGCTTTTTCTTCTATGTTAAAGCTGCAGTCTTAGGAACAGCGAGTCCACGTTGGGCACTGTGCCCTCAGTTTAATAAACAGTACTGAGGAATACCACTGTGCTGATTGTGTTTATTATCTGCTCATAAATTACTTTGCTGACTGATTAATGACATGCTACATCCTAACACATATAATTTTGAGGGGACTGCATATAAACTAGGGTTTTTTTTTGACTTGACATTTTCAGATACTATCAAGGGTAGTATAATCTTCAGATCTCTGGTGATAATAGCATATATTTGATTGAGACTTGGAAGGTATTTAGATCAGCTTGTGTTTCAAGACACTGTGATTTTTGACAAAAATTATTATAGAGACAGCTTTATGGATTTATGTTTTGGCAGACAGGTATGTTTTCCATAAAACTAAGTGTATGAATCCTACGACAGCATAATACTTAAGTTTCTACTAGTAAAGAGCACTTACCAATGGCAGAAAACAGACACATGATTAGAAGTATGAGGACACACCAAAGGACATCAGCATTCATCTGTCTTTCAAGCTTACTGCGCTTGTAACGTGGTCCATTATTATTTAACAAAGCTTTGGTCTCATGCCCTGCAGAGAGAATTGTATCAAATGTGTCATATGGAACTCTGCTATTATTTTAAGAAAACTATAAAAAGGTGATATGCCCCATATGACAGAAAAACAGCTCTTACCTGCATAGATTACTATTCCTGCAACTTCTTCTGTATTTCTAATGGTACATCCACGTAACAAAAGATTCTCTTTGAACAGTCCATCCTTTTTCCCACTTTTATGAATACTACAGAAAATTTAAAACCAGAACAAAACACAGCATGTGAAAACATTAAGATTGTTAAATCATACTTGTACTATAACAAGCCCAGGAAGCATCTTCAAAGTTTAAGAATTTTTTTCAATTTGATGGCAAAATATTTTGTTAGATCTTCCTCCTGGGAAGGTTCTCTGTCAGACTTTGAAAACTGAGATTACTTACCCAAGGATCCCTGACATGCATCAGCTCAGCTGGAGCAGTACCAGTTGCTGTTGGATATACAAATGTCCTGGATAAATGCTCACTAGAGATACGGGGGCCAAATGGACAGCATGTGTGCAGCCTAGCTAATGCTTGGAAAATGCACTGGACTTCCTGTGCATGTGTAAACTGATTGAGCAATCACAGTTAACCCAGTCCACCTAAAAGCAGCTGTGTAGTTGATATGGTTAACCCACTATTCCACATCTGCTACTAAAGAAATCCTAAAAAGAGATACAGTAAAATTGGGAAAACACTGTGCTTCAGAAGCAGTGATACTAAGGAAGATGCGCCAGGGATAAGACACATCAGTTCAGTGAAAGGAAAAATATTCCATGTATTCATCAGTGAGAACACGAGAAATTCTTTTCAGAACTGTCTCCCCAACTATCTAAGAATGGCCTGCACCATGAGGATTCTTGTTGGCCCACACAAAAACACATGTGAAAAATGGGATGAAGTCACATTTCCACTGCAACTTATTATCTGCTGTGTGTGGACTGACTGAAATTTCAGCTAACAGAGAAATACAGAAAATAGCCTTATGAGAATTAACAGGGAATGCTAAACAATAGTAACAACTAAAATATGGTATTAGAATTTTTATTATGTAAAAAAGACAAACCAAATAATAATTTCAAACCATTTCCAAATGAATAAAACCTCATTTTAACAACTGAAGTACCCTAACGCCTCAAAGAAGACTAAAGCAAGTCTGGATTGTTTAAATGTTCTGTCCTCACTTTCAGACCATCAAAACCATCACGCTTGCAAAAACTAAATAATAGACTGCTATAGAAAACTAGCAAAATCTGGAAGTCCAAGAGAAATCCTGAGAAAGCACGTATGCTGCACTAAAATTAACATTGTGCTACTGCAACACCAAATTTTATGTCTACCTGGATTTGAGCACTTAAAATGCTATGTCCCCTGAAATCTGCAAACTTGCTTAAAGTTGTGCTTTTTACAGACAGGCGGATTCCTTTTATTTGCTTCCTATTTTCTATGTCTTCACATCCAGGTTATGTTGTTGCGGTGGATGTATCCATGCTTTTCCCTGTTAGACCCTTCTCCTTTTCTACATGAGCACCAAAATTTCTAATTTAAGTACATACTTCCAGGATCTCAGGCCTAGGAACTATATCAAATATCCTGAGATATGTAAGAAGAAAAGGTTCACATTGGTGAATTCTTTGTACTTGTCCCAGTCTAGTAGGACTACCTGCAGATTATTCTGTATTGCTGGTTATGCTATGTAACCTCAACAGTCAATGCTTTTAGTGAGCAGAACATACCAGTGTACACACACATACACAGTGTTTTTTAGTTCAGCACTATATATATATATATATAAAGCATTAGTGTTTCAACAAGTATGCTTAGCTCTTCTCTGCAGGGATGGAGAAAAAGCTTTGGGTTTGACTGCTGAGGTTGCAGCAGCAGTGATAACATCTGACTAGAGACCAGAAAGAGAGAAAGATAGAAGTAGATACTATCAAATTTGCAATTCTGACACAAAAGTTAAAGGTAGATTTTTAGTCAGGAGAGAACTTCCCCTTCTCAGCCCATTCTCCCTTCCAGTCTCAGATAGAACAGAGCTTTTACTTTTTTCAGCAAACCTCCTTGACCCACTGCCTCACCTTTTGCCAAAGCAGTATCAGTTTGGGGGCTGCCCAGCGTCTCTCTTAAAGAATGCCAATGGGTGTTAATTTGTCTGTGCTTAAACTGTGGGAAATAAGTTCTGTTGAAATTACATTGCTATTAGGATTCTGTCGCTCCTCTCATTTTTAAGGCTGAATTCTACATTAGGCTTTCTCATAAATCATGAGGATGCTTGAATTTCCAATAAGAACTCCAAATGATAGTTATGATTCCTGTTAATAAATGGGACATTTCAGAGATGAACTTGCCTAAGCAGTACTTGCTCTGGCTTACAATTTTATAACCTTTGTTAATTTTTTACACTTCACAGTAACAGTGGACTGCGCCAGGTACATTGCACGTGGCAAACTTCACATACAATTACTTGCCAAACTTCACATACAATTACTTGCGTATTTGTTCCATGCCATTATATCTTTGTTCTTACTACCTTAGCTTACAAAACAACTCCAAAGCAATTGTGCAACATCTGAAGCTAACCTGTAGGTGTTAAAACCCCAGTCTACTGCTCTCACCCACAGGCTGAGGCTTCTTACCACATCTCTTCCTTACATGCATTATCCAAATGAAGTCAGACAACTTAACTGTTGCTCACCAGACCTTTAGAAAACATAGATTAAATCAAAACCTGAGAGACACAAGCCAGCAGAGGTTGGAGAAAATTCACTGTTTCCCTCTTGTCTACAGTCACTCCCAGTGACTCCATAACAGAACATACACATAAGACTGCTAGACATTGATAATAAAAGGAAGAAAAAATTACAGACAGAAAAGTCTGGATTAGAAAACAGTGAAAAATAGAGTTAGATAAAACTGCTCACTTTGATAACAAATCTACCAATTGTAAACTTTGTGTCTGGGTTGAGAGATGGCCTAGTTCCCATTTCTAGCCCAGAAGAGTTATAAACCTTAAGCTTGTTACAAAGGCTTAACAGCCTGTTTTTCCCCTTTCTGGATTCAGGCCAGTGTAAGTTACAGGCAAAGAAGGAAAATGTTGTCTGTTATGCTTTAAAACAGTGTCTGGCTGAAGCTGTTCAGATGCCTGGAATGCAAAGGCTAAGCTGTGAGGAAATGCACTGGCAAGTGCAGGTGTAATGCTCTTTTCCACTTTCTCACATGGATGACGTGCAAAAATGTGGCATCTTAGCATCTAAAGTACAAATGCACCACTAATTAGGAGCAGTGAGCAGATCAGGGGCAGTTAACTACTACTATGCTACAGCATCTGAAAGTGTTTGTACAGAAGTAAGCCTCTGGTTAATTACAGCAACACCAAACTTACCGCCATGGTAGCTCACTCCAGCTTTCTACCATGTTGTGTTACATGTTTACCAGCATCAATATCAAGGCAACCAATCAAAACTTGATTCAAAAGAGAGTATTTTCTTTCACTTTTTCGTTTATCAAGGGTCTTACAAAGGAAATGGTAGAGCTGGCATTACTTTCCAAGGCTTGAGAGTCCCAAAGAAAATATTCAACAATCTTAAACATGGTCTCAGTGAACATTAACAGTCAGAAACTTCCTGACTCTCAATTGATGAAAATTAGTCTAGGTTGGTTGGCTTTTTTTTCCAGTAGTGGAGGTGCTACTATGCACACTGAAGAGACATCACCATAGATCTGCAATTGTTTTTTCTTTAAAAAATTGTAACATGATTTTATATTAATTTGGGTTTGTTACCTTAGAATGACCTTTGAAATAGAAACACAAACATGTATTATTTTCCTTCTTCTTCCAATTCCAAGCTATACTTATTTTGGTATTACCAGATAAAATTTTATGTTCTCATCTAAGAATAAAATATTATTTTCAAAAAAACTGGAAACTCAGAAGCCAAATTTCTACTTATCTTTTCCCCTTGCCCATTTACACACAAAAAGGTACAAACAAGATTTTAAAGCAAGTATTGGTATTTTTGGAACCTGGAATTGGATTTTTGAATGTTTGCCATGCATACTGTACATAATCTGGCTAGACACATACGGGCAGGGGACATGTTAGGTTTTGTTCCATTGCTCTTAAACAGAACACTTTTTATAGGGGAAATAAAATTGAGGGAATGTTCAGGGGTTATCTGGAGGTGCAGAAACTGCAAAAGAGAATTAAAGCAAGTGCCTGAATTAAACTGGTAGTC
Organism: Lanius collurio; assembly: GCA_020086605.1. Lineage (NCBI taxonomy): Eukaryota > Metazoa > Chordata > Aves > Passeriformes > Laniidae > Lanius > Lanius collurio. Next base: position 11,498,340 of record JACBWW010000007.1, on the reverse strand, counting down.
TGCCTGTGCACCTGCACACCCCAAGTGTGTTCAATGCAGATTGTGGCAACACAGCTGAAGAATTTCATATGTAGTAATGTGCACGCTACACTTTCTCAGATATAGGGTAGGGCTAGGCCCATCTCAATGCATTTCTCAGTATTTTTTTTTAAATTATTATAATGTCTCCTTTTACCCTGGCCTGCACATGCTACATTGGCTACCTACAGGGACTTCGTTTCAGAAATACTGAACAGAATTTTTTACATGTTTGCAGCATACACACACAAATATTTCTACTCCCTGAAAGATTTGTCATCACAGACATTAAAAGCAAAGACCACTTCGTATTTCGAACAGGAAAAAAAAAATCTTAAATCAAAACTGGAAACCTACTAAGCGGTCAAAATATCTGAGAAACTTTGGCAGTAATGTTTTAGCATAGCTTTTACATATGGATCTCTTGAAAGTCTATTATTTCATGGCATTGCTATTTAAATATTTTGGCAAAATTTCTTTTCAAATGAGATTTTATGGGCTGGTAGCTATCTGAACTATTCTTTCAAGCAGCAACTACTGGGAAGATTTTGAACAAGAATTAAGATCTGAGTTTGACATGGCAGTGACATGTTTCAATGCAGATGTGTTAATTGCTATTCATCTTGTTAATGTATGATTTGAAATAGACTCCTGATTCCATTATATTAATGAAGGAACTCTACAAAGAGGGGGAGAAAAGCCTTCTTCTGTGATAAATCAGGGGACTGAGAATTTATTTATTGAGGGGTTTGTCCCCGCTCTTTAATTCTAATGGTCCATGGTCCCTTAGCTGTAAATCTCTTGGGCATAGCTGATGAGAGCTGGAAATCACCTGATGCTTTCTGCCAGATTCAAAATTTGTGTCAAAATATATTCACATCATTCATGAAACTATAAAATATAAAGAAGATGAAATATAATCAGTACTAAACAATAGTCGTCAAAAGGTTATTATCATGTTTTCTGCTACGTAATTTCAAATGATTCTGTAACTTACATGCTACAGGCCTTTTCCACATGGAGTAAATAAGTAAATATATAAGGGCAGGCCAATTTATGAATATTTTCTATAGTATTCTGCTCAATATTTTGGGGACAAAGATTCACACTTAAAGCGATAAAGTGTGCTAGAAAAGCTGCCAAACCTTCCATTTCCATATCTGGAAATGGCATGTCTGCAGTTGAGCAGGCTCTCTATTAATGGAGACAGTTACACACCCTCATGCAGTAATGTCTAATACTAAACTTTTTTCTTCACATGAACTGTAGGGCTTTGTGCTGCTAAATAAAGGAGCACATTTTCCCACACTACAACTTGATGTAGTTTCAAAGAAACTGTCCTGATTTACACCAGTTGACAGTACGTCCTACACAATCTGTGACATCTGAGAGTAGTAATTGTGGTGGTAAATGGCATCACTATAAAAAACTCCCTGAGTTCCAGCAATTCACCTAGTGACATTTACGCAATTTAATACTGCTTATCACTCCTAATCAACATGGGTGATAAATCGTTGTATTTGAAACAGCGTTAGTGTCAGCTTAAATCTCTTCATTAAAATTTAGGCAAAAATTAATGTATCCTGGGCTCTCACTCTCCACCTGGTAACAGACTGTGGAAAAATAAGCCATGCAAGAGTGCATCTCCTGAGCCACCACAATCAACATACCTGTACACTGCAGTCCAGGCCACATTAGAAGCAAAGTGCTTGGCACATCCTCAAACATTTGTTTCTGAGCAGGACTGATTGGCCAGACATGAGCATCCTGTTAATGTAGTTCTGTTTGTTTAGAATTAAGTCAAGTGGGCATAGGTGGTGTCGTAATGCACAAGCATACCCATCATGTGAGCCAATAATTTCATTTTATCTGAGTGAGAAGAAAGTAACAGTGCCATAGCTGGAGAAATAACAGTTTTACCTTCTGATTTTCCCCAATGACACATGCACTGAAAGAAATATCCAACAGACCTATCTTCATAAAAGTGTACAACAGATTGTGTTTGTTTGTTGCCTCTCTCGGACTTGTTTTCTATTTCTTCCCATTTCCAGATGGGTTTTTTTGATCCACGGAGGAAAAGGAGAGAAGTGCCTGTAACTTCAGTGCTTCATACATTCATTTCTGTAGTGTAAGCTGACTGAAGGTAGCAAATAAATCCATCCAAAGGAACAGAAACATGAGGTTCCCATCTCACCTTGAAGCAAGGATCCTCTAAACAGCCTTAAATATGCAGCCCTATTTAGATGTGATGATGATGGAACTTACAGAAGCCAGCCCAAAACCCCCAAGCATTTATTTTATTCCATATAAGAGAAAATGAGTGTATATTGGAGGATATTACATGAAATACTCACATGTAACCTCGAAACCTACTTAAGTCGTTGTTTGGCTTCTCACATTCAATTACACTGGTGAACTTCAAGGGGTCAAATTCTGAGTCCTGCAATAATAAGAGTGTTCATTATTTAGAGAAAAGACTTCAAAATTGTATCCAAAATCACTTTATTTTCTAGTTTTTGTAGTATAATAAAGCCCAGTTTTTTTCCAAAGGCAATCAAAGCAAAGACGCAGACCACTGGCACTGAAAATCAAAGGGACCTGGGAAATAAAACTCCAAAGATGCCTCCCAAAATCTCCCTTACAAGGATGACTTCTGTTCTGCAAGTGGAAGATGTCAAATAATTTGGTCTGGAGTGGAAAATTGAAATTTACCTGGAAAATCTCAAAATATTAAATATTATCGTTATACTTTATGTTCTGTGTAGCCACTGAAAATCTAGGACAATGTAAGTCAATATAATGTCAGTTATGAAAAAGATAATATGAGCTTTTGAAACATTAGCAAGACTTAATTGCTTTATGCTAACAGAGAAATTAATCTACTACAGTAAATTATACACATATAGCAGAGTAACTTTTTCTTAATTATATCTTAAAAACCTTCTTGATTGTCTAGCTCATTACTCTGTAGCTGGTAATGCTGCTGACTATTTAAGTTCACCTGTAGTTAGCACCTTGTTGTGTTTGAGGAAAAACATCATATCACAGCAGAATGACATTATTTGGTTAAATAAAAATCAAGGTTCTCCTTTCTTTGCCAGATCAAACTACACATTAAAAACACAGATATCTGATCCTAGTGCTGCAGAGAAGGCTATTTATCTCCATCAATGAGGACTACTTTTATAAAGCTGCTTTGCATACCATTTGAGTAAAAGAACTAAGCACTTCATATGTTATAATGGCTTTGCTGAGCTTCTGGAGACCTCAACCACCACGTTTTAGAGAAAACTTGTGAGAATAGTTGACTGAAAATCAGTAACTAAAGGACAGATACAATCTTGTTGCCAGTTTCTCTGAAACACACAGGTGTCTCTGGGATTTTTACACCTGAAAGAAAGACAGAATTACACTATATAGGTGACAATTCAAACCACCCACACCTGACACTTCTGAAAACCTTTTCTGTATTTTCAAGAAACAAGAGATGATGAAGAGAACTGTGAAAATGGGCTGTCACTTAGAGATGGCTACAGCCCACTGGAGGAAAGAAAGATTTTTACATGCAGAATTTAGCTTGTAAACAAGGAGAAAAAAAACCCCAAACGAGTAAAAACAAAGGACAGCTCTGAGTAGAGACTGCTCTGCTGAGAATCAGACTCCCCCAATTACATCAAGGTTGGCAGTCAAGAACTTGAGCCTTAGCAAGAAATAGCACCTGCTCTGCTGCCCAAGAAGATGATCTCTTCCTCCTTGCCCTGGTATGTTCCTTGGAAGGAGAAAAAGAATAAAAGGTATAGGAAAAATATTCTATAAACACTCACCACTGTAGCTTAAACTGCATTTACCAATTGGATTGAATAGGAAACATTTATTGTCTCTTTATTATTATTATTTATCATTTAATTTAGCACAAATTTTCATCCAGTGGTCTTAAAAAAAGGAAAGAAATAAATCCTAACATCTTTGATGAATGCCTGTGAGGGAATCCTAGAGACACCTGATAATAAAACCCAATGTAATCGAATGTAGGTTCTGTATGGCTGCTGAGCTCACCGGAGAGCGTGGTTGGACACATTATCTTCTACAGCAGTTGGACAACTGAATCCCCTTTCTGCTAAGAAAACCTGCCAGCAAGGTTTATATTTCACAAATAAAAAGAAAATAAGGTACTTAAAATATAGAGGTTTCTAAAGTCTTCCCAAAAAAAGAACTTGTCAAGATTAGAGAGGACTAAATGTACCCGACTTCCCCATCAGTACTATGCAATATTGTTTTTCTCCCTCCTTTGTTGAATTCTTTTCATTTATGACTCAGTTTAGGAACTAAAAGTCCTTTATCATTAAATCAGTCTGTATATTTGTGTTCTGTTAAAATGAACTTGAAATACATGATTATGGTCTTTACCCAGATAATATCTAGGAGTGAAAATCCAATTAGAATAGTAGTTTACATAAGGAAAAAAAAACCCTGATGAACTCTGATTTATGGCAAAAGCTCTTTGGTTTATTAATAAACCAAATTGCTCCATCTCTTCCCTGTGGAATGGGAGGGCAGATATACACTGTATATTACAGCTGATGACACTGTTTTGATATGAAAATACCTTGTGGCAAATGAAAGAACAAATATGTTAAACACAGTCTGTGTGTGACTGCTTTCAGTGGTTACAAAGAAGCACAAATTTAACTAAGATTTCACAATGATCAAAGTTTTGCTCCTTTTAATGCTGATACTCACACTTTGGTAGCAATTGAAACATAAACTGTGATAATGTTCTCATGTATTAACAGCTAAGAGAAGCTGCAGTCAGGCAGAAGTTAAAACCAAAAGTTTTGCTTTTACAGTGCACAGATTTGCTCTTTCTTCTTGGTAAAAGTCCATGAAAAGAAAATTCTCCATCACTACCTTTAATTTCTCTCTTACACCGAATTTCTGCATCACTGTTAAGACACAAGAAACAAGACCAAAACATGGTCAAACATCGAACTTTCCCAGACCTCTGTGCAGTAGTTATCTAATGTGCCTAATTTTGTGTATCTTACTTTCCAATTAGAGAACTGCTGGGCATTAAAGCTGTCCCAGTACCAAGAGGGACGAAAACCTCCACGCCTAGACAGACTTCAGTCCAAAATGAGGCTTTCTAGTGCCTAATTTCCCTGAAATCTTGACTTCTGTGGTGTTCTCATCATGCCTCTGTGCACATCAGCTAGGCTGGGTCATACACAAAAAGCAGCTGGAGGCATTTTTAAAAATTTTCTGAAGGCATGTATCACTTTTTATGTGGTACCTCAGCAGGTGTCCCAAACTTGTGCCTTGTGCACCACTGAACAACTGACTGGTTATCAAAACTGGGGAGAGATTCACTGATTGCACATAATTTCCACAGAGCAGTTTATGAAACTGTTGGATGGCAAAGGCCAAAGCTAAATTCTGTTCATGTCAGTCACATTATTCCTGTTGAACAACCAGTTCTATTTTTGCTACAATGTATATTTTACTTGCCATGCCTAATTCTAAGGATAAGCCCTGGTAAAATAATGTAAGGCAAAACTTACTGCTTTCACTCAAGGCAGATGCCTTGCTACTAGGTAGTGCTTAACCTGGAGCACAGACCAATGTTCTAATAATTGACTGTGCTTCAGGAGAGTATTAAATTATGCTTGAGATACACTGGAGGAGTAAAATCCACTTCTTGCTCAACTCTTCTGCCATATTATGTCATACCAAAATGAAAAAAAAAAAAAGAAGGAAAAGAAAAGGAGAAAAAAAAAAGTAAAAAGAAAATAAGGGCTTTGATTCAATAAATTGACTTTCATCAAATCCCTGACTTCACTTTTTGATTTTGCCAAGATAGCTTTAGTCCACTGCTTTCCTCAGAAAAAAACCTGCTGACTTCTATTAGAAGTCAGAATACCTTAATAGGTATTTCTGCAAGTTTGAAACTTGCCAAGAGGACACATAGTGATACTTACACTGGGTATTTTATATACTCAGGCACTCCATGGAATGTATTTAATTTCTTCAGTACTCCTCTTGTTAGGAAAATGTTTAACATCCTATACATAAATACTGTTTATTCCACTTTCTTAAAACCTAAGGAAATTCATTCTTAGTCTAAACACAGCGATGGAAAAGTTTATTTTCCTTACATAAGCAGACCTAATCAAACTGCAAAAACCTGCTAAATATTGATGCCTTCAGAGGTGAAATTCGAATTAAAGTTAAATTGAAGATGCAAAGCGTTTTGTGACTAGCCTTTTAACTATGCACTAGCTATTAAATCTGACAAAATGTTCCATTTAAAACAATCTTAGGTCTGCAATAATTAGGCAATGTCTTATACCCTAAAAAGGTGAAGTGTTGAGGGTAAGAAAATGTTACAATGCCTTTATAGAGTGGGGAAACCAACAGGTGGACAATGAAGACGGTATAGAGATTTGTCACAAAAAAAGCAGACTGAATTTAGCTGTCTCCAAAATGACTTTGTAGCTTCAGCTGTAAGATCATTCTGAATCTCTACAGTGAAATGCCAACCTTTTCAGTTCTGCTGGCAACCTCACGAAACTGTCATAGCTCAAGAAGCAAAGCATGCCAGATGAGTCAGTTTGACAATTACACAATGTTCAAACAACATATTTCCCTTCATTAAATGCCTGTTGTATGGGTGATTTAATAGCCTGCTAGTGATATTAGTAATGTATAGTTATTACAATGTTTTCCTTTACTCATCTGCCCTACTTTAGTGCTGCAGAAACCTGACTTTTATGTTCAGTCCTTCCTTCCAATAGGACAGTAATGGGTACCCAGGATGCCCGTGCTTGACAGTGACAGCTACCCACTTATCACATTGTGTTTACTGGCTATGCTGGGGATCTCATCCAGACTTCTCCCTGCAGTGCAGGGCCGATAAAGGCTCTGGGATTTGCTTTGGCATTATGTCTGGAGGAAACAAAAAAGGAGAAATGGAGCCATGGGGACAACTCAAAGAAAATATTTAAAAGACAAAAACCTGCCTCAGCCAGAAAAGCAGTGTTTCCAGTATAAAAGCTTTTAAATTGCACTGAAAACTCATCCTGTTTTACATAGTAGTACCCTGCCTTTACCATATAAAATTAATCTGACCTTTTATTAATATGCAACTGAAATTACATACTAATGTTATGTATCCAAAGCATATGAACTGTTTATATACTGCAAGAGTAAAATATTGTCATGTCTTAACTGCATTGTTCTCTCTGTCACAATTTATCTGGGCCACTAATGCACAAGAAAAGGAAGAAACAGTTGGATCTATGCTGTTTAGGAACTAAGAAGCTCCAGCGGTACATCAGAATTTAACTGTTCTCTTTTTCACACTGAAACTACTACTATAATTAGATTTTTTTTTTCGGTATTGTTTGTTTAAAATTAACACATGTTGAGGATTCAGAAACACTGGAACAACTGAGCAAGTGAAATACATTTTAGGGGGCTGATCTTCCTCTGGCTGTCCTAAGTTTTCTTCTTCGTAGAAAATAATATGAGGGAACAGTCTAACATCCAGGTTGCAGGAAAGAAAATACATTGCTTGCAAGGCTTAGGAAGATCTCAATAATTCTGCAACAGGCAGCTGAAGAAACTGCTGTTAGTCAATCACAGAATGAAAGTACCAAAAAAATATGTCAACAACGCTGAAAATACACACATTCAAGTTCTAATGTCCCTCAGCATGATGGCCACCCTTAGCAATGCCCTGAAAATTACAGTGGTGTGAATAAATTAATTTATGGACTATAGTAGTGCTGGAGAGTGGTAAGGGAACAGTGTATGTCAAGACTGGAATACAGACCTAGATCTGGACAATTAAGAAAGTGGTATCTGCCTGTTCCAAAAGCCAGTCACTGAAATAAATGAATGGGTTCATAGTCTGTAAGAACCAACCTCAGTATTAGCTCAGCACTTCAACTAAACCATAAACCAAGCCTCTCAAGGACTCCCAAAACTCTGTGTACAACCCACACTGCTCCTGCACAGGTTTTTCACTTCATGCTCACAGACAGATGTAATTCTCCCCACTCTCCAGTGCTTCCTCCTTTCTAGAAAGATTTCTAGCAGTCTTTCTGCCCCATTTTGTAACTGCTGGAAGAAAACATCAGTTGATTAGTGGCAGAAACATTGCACAGTAATTTTAAAGTAGTAGCACAACAGCTCAGCTTCTGAATATACCTTGTCCTGCTCTAGTCCGGACTGCTGGACAGTCTGACTTCTTGTGGGATGAAATTCTGACAGAAGAAATGGCAATGGGAAGGACCAAGAACCTTCATTCAGAAAATAGAAATGCCAAGCACTGCTCTTACATCATTCCATAAATAAAACCCACAATATCCAAGTCCTGACAGGAGAGAGAGAGTGGTTGGTAATGCAGGGGTTTTCTTGTGAATGGTAAAACCTAGCAGTAGCTGCTGTAGTGTCAGGATGTAGTTAAACACATCAAAGCTTGATGACCTACCTCAGCCTGAAGACAGGGAATCTGGATAAAAGCAGCTTTACCTTACAAAGTATCATGTTTAAGAAACGTCTCTAGGGTGTGAGGGAATCCTGTAACATCCAGCAGTTGCCTAAGGAACTGAGAGATTCCAGCCAGTAGCTACTGCAAGGGGAGCACAGATGGAAAGAGCAGTGCTAATGAATGGACACCTTTTATTCCAAATACTACAGGGCAGCATTTATATCAGCACTATCACAGTTTTGTCAGCCTCTGAGAACAATGCATCGTGATGATCATGAGCATCTCCAGTGTGAGAAAGTGTTACAATCAAGTACAATCTCCCCAAACAGGACACTGGCATGCTGTCTTCACTTGGATTCATATTTTTTATCAACATCTACCATCACAAGCCTGCCCTACTGCAAACATGGCATTCAGAGTGAACCTCCTCAGCTTAATCTCTGCTGTTTCTGTTCTTCCCTCTTAGCCCTGTGGAGAGGGTGGAGGTGCAGCTGTGAAGATTAACAGTCAGTCTGAGTCCAGCAGGCTGTGGCTGGCATGCACAGTACAGGGGGGGAAGCTGGGATGGCTGCAGAACACTTTGGTTAGGAGCTTCCCCTCAGGTCTATTTCCATCTGCTGTCTACTGAACAAGCTCCTTTGCAACTAACATGTTAAAGCCACCACAAGCAAAATGAAGAACACCTCAAGGAATTCAAGGGTGTTTTATTTTTCAGACACTAGCCGATTGCATGAATCTTAGGAAAGGAAACTCACAATGGCCTCTGCCAGTTCCAAAACCAGGAAGTGAGATGAGGGGAATGAAAATGTACCATTGTGGCAGAGACCAAGGTTTGCTTCCTTTTTTATCTCTCTGGCCAGTCTCATGCTTTGGGCCAGCACAACAGTTACAAAGTTCCTGCATAGCCTTGTCTTCAGTAGTCTGTATGCTTTGTTCAGGTAAGCTGGACATCCAACATACATGAATATGTATATGTGTATGAATACAACCAGTTGAATTAGATCACAGAAGAGTCTATTACTCTTGTGCAGGCTTTCCTCAGCACCTGTCTTACCCTCTACACAGAAGTCATCCACTTGGACTTCTGCTTTGATACAGTGTTCTGCTTTGATTTGGCCTGTTAGATGGGTAAGGAATTGGCTGGATAGCCATGTCCAAAGATTTATAGTGAACTGTTTGATGTCCAGGTGGACATCAGTAATGAATGGTGACCCTCAAGGGTTTGTACTGGGGACCAGCACTATTCATCAGTGACATAGACAGTGGGATTGAATGCACTCTCAGAAGTTTGCAGATGACACCAAACTGTGTGGTGTGTTTGACATGCTGGAGGGAAGGGATGCCATCCAGAGAGATCTCAACAGGATTGTGAGGTGGGTCTGTACAAACCTCATGAACTTCAACAAGGCCATGTGCAAGGTCCTGCATGTGGGTTGGGGCAATTACCAATAACAATAAAGGCTGGGTGGATGAATGGATTGACAGCAGCCCTGGGGACTAGCAGTGAGGACACCAATGGATGAAAAATTAGACATGAGGTGGAGCTGTGTGCTGGCAACCCAGAAAGCCAGCTGTATCCTGGGTTGCATCAAAAAAGTGTGGTCCGCAGGTTGAAGGAGGTAATTCTTCCCCTCTACCTCACTCTCATGAGACCCCACCTGGAGTGCTGTGTCCAGCCCTAGTATAAGTAAGACATGTAAGAGGGGTTTCAGAAGAGTACCACGAAAAGGATTGAAGGGCTGGAACACTTCTCCTATGAAGAAAGGTCGAGAGGGTTGGGGTTGAGCCTGGAGAAGGCTCCAGGGAGACCTCATTGAGACCTTTCAATATATAAAAGCAGCTTATAAGAAAGACTAAGAGAGACTTTTTACCAAAGCTTGCAGTGACAAGACAAGGGGCAACATTTTTAAACTGAGAGTAGATTTAGATTGGACAAAAGTATACATTTTTTACTAAAATGATAAGACACTGCAACAGGTTGCCTAGAGAAGCTGTGGATACCACATCACTTTAGTGTTCAGACTCCAGTTGAACACTGATGTAATGAAAGATGTCCCTGCCTTTGGCAGGAGTGTTGTATTAAATGGTCTTCAAAGTTTCCCTTAAAACCCAAATTACTCCATGATTATATGATTCTTATGCATATATTCATTATTACAAGCATTCAAAAAATGTGAGATGTTGAAGTGCAACCAGTGAGAGCAAATGTCAGACAAAAGACCAACAAGGAGAATATCAATTAAGGAGATCGTTTATTTTCCTTTGATGTCATTATCAGTTATCTAACCTAAAGATCACTGAAATAACTTCCTATGAAGCACCAGGAAATAGTCCACTGCTTTTTGTTTCTTAGTAGCTGACATGACCCACCTCCACACAGCAAACAGGACAAAGTCATTTTTACCCCCTCCTATTATGCTGCAGCAATCTGTAAGCTAGATCCCCATTATCTCAGCCATACAGGCCACACTGCTTCACAGCTATATGAGGCCATTTTGGGTAGAGTTTTCTATCTGGTGTTAGATCAAGTCATACCAAAAATATACTAAGTAAACAAGCTTGGAAAAGTTAATTAGAGGAAGGGAAAATGCTTAGGAGAACTTTTTGCATTTTTGAACCAGGTTGCATGTTAATCAAATTCTCTTGAAAGCCAAAAGGCTGTGTTCCCTGCTTTGATGTAAACCAGTCCATTTTCTGTATCATTAAGAAAGCTGAATTAGGGTATTAGCACTGCTGCCTATAAACCTCCAGGCACCACTGATGTTTTTAATTCAACACCAAATAGAAGCATAAGCACTATAGTGCTGTGTGGAGAACAGTATCCTGTCCTGTCACATACCTATAGGACAGCCACAGCTCTCTCTCTCTCATGAGCACACACATGTAGTGGAAAGTATCTGACCATCACAGAGATGGAGAGCTTGAAAGTATGAACCCAAGTATAACCAATGAACAGAAATATTCATGATTTCATTGAAATAGCAGTTTTGAAACATACAGCCAGCCACTTCCCATGTAAGTAACATTTTAATGCAAATTTTTAATGATAGCCATGGCTTACCACAACTAAACGGTGTGAAAGACTTGGAAGGTAGCAGCAGGTGGAGAAAAGAGAAGTGGGATGAGAGCTCACATCCTTGATGCTGAAATAAATACAGGAGTTCCTCATACTGTCCCTCTGCCTTTTCTGGCAGAAAAGCAGACCCCTTCTCAACCTCAGTACTTTCAGAGGAAAGTGAGACTATACCAATATAGTTGGGGTTACATGTGGCTTAATACTGTGAACCCTTTTGCTCTGGAACAGATCTTTCCATCCTTTCCTAACCACTGATACTGCCACCTGAGACTGTGGTTTCAGAGACCAGTGTAAAATGACGTGTTTCCAGTTCAAAAATCCTGACCCTAAAATCGTAACTTCTCAGTCATTTCCAAGAACATATATTCCAGGTATTTTCTGTTCTCAGGCCAATGAATGGCTAAGGAATAAACAGTTCTAGAAATAAACAATTTGTTCAGTAAAATTGAATTCGGCTAGATCAGAAAAGCCAAGATAAAAACAAAAGGAAAATTTCTTCTTAACTTGCTTTAAACATAAATGTTTACTTTTCTATAACAGGAAAGCAGTATAGTATTTTATTTTCTCTATGGACCTTAAATGCGCTTTTCTTTCCTAAAACTTTTTCAGAGAAATAGCAAAATGGAGAAATCCTGGGTTATTGATACAGAAAATGAAAAGTCCTGCCTCTCCAGAGATCTGATGAAGCACAACCACTGCAATAAGACATTTCCTTAGATGGATTTACCACTGTTCCACCAGTGCTAGAGATGAGAGGTTCTTCACAGCCATGACATCCAGATTCATCAATTTAGCCCTTTTAACCTATATTTAAACACAAAACCAAACAACCAATGCCAATAGCACAAGTCAAGTATTCAGGACTCTTCCTCTGCTCTCCCCCTCCCTGCTGTTGCTTAGATTACTATATCCAAGATTTTCTCTTACAGTTATTCAAATTATTTGTCTCTCTAATGAAGCTCTCTCAAAACTCAAATTTGTGGCCAGGACACCTGCGCAATGGAAACTAGAAGGAGATTATAACCGTGCCCAAAGCTGACCAAGGAGGAAGTGAACCATCATTTCTGAGCTTTTTACTTCCCTGTGCCTCCCAGTGTGAGACTGCTGACTAAATACCATGGTTAGGTGTGGAGTGAAAAACTGTTCTCAGCCTTCCTTTAGCACATTTAGCTCAGAGTTTGCCATAGCACCGACTTGGGTCATTCTCTGCACCAGGTCGTTGTGCAAGCATCTGGTATGTGTTTCTCAGTTAGAGAGACTTCAGTTGCTTCCTCTTTGACTAGACATGTGCACAGCTTCCACACTGTCATCTCTGACCAAGATACTATCCAAAAAAGATACAACAATGCAGGTGTGGAGATTTTCATAACAATTCACCCTATCAAAGAAACCTACTCAATGTTCAAGGCATTATCTCAGACGAAAGTCCTTCTCAGTGTGACAGGCTTGCATTTTGCAATGATAAACACAAGTCTTTTTTACAAGACTTTTCTCTACAATCTTCAGTTAAATTAAAAAACTAAAAAAAAAAGGTTTTAATTCAATATTCTGGTAGTGCATAGTGAAAACAATTGTTTATTTTTGCTTGCTTGGTTCCTTTTTTAAAATTTTCTTTTCCCTTAGGGAAATTAATTTTGGCAACACCTGTGGGATAGATCACTAATCTGATGTTTAAACATGTACATATCTGGAATGCTGAAGCCGAGTTGTAGCACCTTCTGAACCTTTTCAAAATACTGAAAAAAAGAAAGGCACAAGGGATAACCTCCAAAAGATGCTAGAGAGGCATTTGCTGTTATTGCGGCCTGATTCCATCCTATCAAACAGCCAAAACAAGACTGAGTCAAACAACTCTGAATATGCTGATTAATTCCCATGTACTTGATTACAACAGTGTACTATTCCTACTAATTGCAGGTGGATGAGCACCTGAGTGTCCCAGCAAAACAAGAAGCAACAGGTAGAACACAGCTATACCTCTCTTGTCTTGCTTTAGAAGACTCATTCAGACTCTTTGAGATAAGGAGCTCATATTGACAGGTAAGTTGAAAACTAGTCTGTCTAGAAGTTGAGCTGGTTTATCTTCAGCTGTCCTCTCAAACTGAGCTAGTTTACACAATGCAGAATGCTGCACAAGAAATCGTAGCTCAGTTTAGGCTAAACCAGCATTTGAAAATAGCTTTATTTTCCCTGTGAGTTTTTTTTTTTTTTTAATTTTTTTTGAGTGAATAAAAACTGCAAAAGCAACATCTACACACTGAGATACCAAGGCTGCCCTGTGAGTTGTTTACACGCAATTAGCATGAGTTGCCCTTGCCAAAGTACCTCATACTCAGAGCAGCCTGGAGCCACCAAGTCAGGCTTACAGTGTAACCTTTTCAGAAAACAATCTTCCCTTCTGGGCCAGCTTCTGCCTGGGACTCATAGGAAGAAAAAAAAAAAGGTATAAATGGCTTAATGGTTAGAACAGGGAGCTGTAGGACTGTTTCTCTAAGTCCACCTGTACCCAATATATTTCCCGGACCAGGAAGGGCTGGAATGAAAGCTGGATCTGTCAATTTACCCCCGCTTCCAGGTTGGGACTGATAAAAAAATATGCCTGCAGTAAGCATACATTCTACATTATACATATTCCAGAAGGGTTCACAAACTGACTTGTGAGGAAATCAGATTCATCAGTTATTTTGGTGCTAGTCTGCATGCAAATGAACCTCCCAAACAGGCAGACACCAAATTCAGATGTGCTTTTCAGACGAAGTAAATAAGCAGTCACAAAGTAATTTGAAAGGCTTATCTAAACCTGTTTAATCATGCTAGTAATAAGTTTGTTTTGAACAAGGTTCTACTCTTAGAAGAAAATGAGAAAGAAAAAAAAAAACGCATCTCCTACCCCCACCAGCCCCCACAGGGATACACACACCTTCTCACAGGGGATGGCAGCTGCTACATTTAGCTTAGCTTTCAGCTGAACTGAAGCTTTCCACATAAACATCCAGGACAGGGGCAGTGGTTAATAAGCCATAAACTGCTCCAGAATCCACAGTGAGTCTTTGTGGATTTTGTTAAAAGGCATACTGAGTAAAAACAGTGGAGCAAGGAAATGTAAATGTTTTTCATGAGTCTAGATTCATACTATCAAAATATCCTAAATCAAGTTTATGAAATCTGAAAGGGAGTTTTGAGCTCTCGTAGCCCGAGCTGTATCTGCTTATCCACTCTCTGAAGAGTGGCTGACATGACGTCTCAGATGGATGGAAAACATTCCATAAGCAACTGTGGAGGGTGTGGTGGCACGGCAGCTTGCAGAGTAGCACAGAAAACACATTGATTCCTCCTGCCTACTGCGTCTCCTATTAGATCCAGTGCACCAGAAATGGCTGCTGTGACTCGGCAACAGTGAGGGTGGGTTTGAAATGAGAAGAAAATGGGTAGAATACCTACAAAGAGTTGGTTTTTTTTATTTTTCCAAGAGATGTTTACTGGTCACAGCTAACAGTTAGACCACTAACAGAGGGGTTTAGCACAGTGCTTTCTCCTAGCTGCACTTGCCAGTGAGTCATGCTGCACACATGGACCTGATCTTTATTTCAGGGTAAAGACAGTCCACTATTCCGTTCATTTTAAAGACACAGCATGCAGAAGTATGTTTCTGACTATTTTAAACATTTCTAACACATCCTGTTGCTGTAGTAGCAGAATAACAAGAACACAGTATTTAAAGTCTCAGAGGAAAAATGTCAAGGCCTTTGTAAAATCTCCTGTTTTCTTTTTTTCTTTATTTCTTTTTTTTTTTAATCTACTCACAGAGTGGCTTTCTTTTTCCTTGCCTATTTTGAGTCTACAACAACAAGGTAAATTCAAACTGGTGTCTTCAGACATGGAATGCATCAATGACTCTTCTCACAGCTTGTGCATTGATAAGGTGTAGAATCACGTACTCAAAGTACAGGTTTATGTCAGACAGATTGCATTCATTAACTAACATGCAAAGCTAACAAGCAGTATGTTCCAGTCTACTATAAACTACTCAGACATTTCAAAGCAGCACTAAAATAAGCAGTATTTATGGTCACTTGCACTATAAAGGAAAACAGTTTCCTGGAATTCACAAGTGGGGAGATACAATCCTAGCCCACAAATGCTGATCCTAGGCCTTCTGAGCATATATTCAGAGTAAAATAATGCGTGCAAAGCACTGGAGACAAGGATACAGAAAGCTTCTATTTCTTATTGCTTCTTCAAGAGTCAGGCTAAAAAGGTAGCAGAAGGGAGAGCCTTTTCCTCTCTGAGACTGTGGACCTTATATACTGTGACTGCTGAAAAACAAAGATCCTTCAGAGGATGTGGGAGGCCTTTCCAGAGGACAGCTGTACTCAACCTAACAGTGCAGAGGCTGCAAGAGGACTGCCCAGTGCACACACCACCTCAGTGAACACACACTGGCAACCAGGCTCTCTCTGAGAGCTCAGCACAGACCCGAGGGGCTGTAAATTGTGTGGGTGTGCACAGGGCAGGAAGAGAATCAAGAGAGCACAGCAGTATCTTAAAACAACAGTGCCTATTGCCACCCCCACTACATTCCCATGCCCAGCTGAGGGACAGGTAGAGAAATAGCTGTCCTTCATCGACCTGCTTCACAGGCATGTGCTCCAAAGTTATCAGCTCAAAAATGAAGCATGGACAAGACCACCTTTGTAGAAGTTTCTTTTAAATACTTGAGTTACTGATACAGACACATTATTCAAAGACAGCTATTAACAGCTGATACTTTGAAAAGAAGCTTCCAAAAAATCTGTTTCTTGTGATAAGCCACATGACAAGGCACGTCATTCTGTAAAGGAGGTAGGGAAAGTGTTTAGCAGTGTGGGAAAGAGAGGGTCAGGACTACATAATTTATTTGTTTGTTTTCCTGCTTGAAAAACAGGGCTGCAGAATGACACAGAACCAAACAGCTATAAGCATAGCTGAGAGTTGTTCTGCTGAGCACAGTGTTAATACAAAAATGTAAAAGCATTCTCGGCCAATGCATGAAGAGACTGGGATGCAGGTCTTGCAAGACATTTGGGAATAAGATTCTCTGAGATTTGACAAAAGGAGGGTCAGCACTAGGTACAAGAAAATTTTGATCATCCAAAATATTTTATGAGATCTAACAGTAAGTTCTCTCCAGTTCTGACAACTTAAGACATCCAGATAGGAACTGAACTTCAGTCCAACAGAGAGGCAACACCTTATTCCATGCTACTTGGCTGTGGTCCTACTATTCATTCAACATTTCCCAAGCATCTCCCTCTATCCCACTGCTGAGTGCCTCTCAGCAAGGCAATACCTTCAAAAACTTAGTAAGAGCCTATTCCTACTAGTATGGAGTGTGAAAGCTAATGCTGCTGCATGAACTAACAGTATGCTTAGAGTGGTTTTGGCCAGGATTTTAATGAGGATGGCAAGTATTCTGGATAACTTATAGGGTGCTATTACAGAGAGGTTCTGTGATGCTGCAGCTGCTGAAGACTTCATACTTGCAAGTGGGCACTTTGTCTACAACTTAGATGATGTAGGAACCCAGGCTTGGATATTTCCTGCTTTCTCAGCTATTTTAAGAGAGGAGCGGTAATCACATGCGGTTTTCTTACAAGTTCTCTTTCAATAGTTGAGTCCTTGAGGACCAGTCCTGTTTTCATTGGAATGAATGAGCTTTTTGTCACTGACCTCAGTTTAACCCCTGAAAATTTACTATGGACCTCACTGCTGTTGTAAGCTTGGCACCTCATGATCTGAAATTTATTTTAAAAAAATATTTATCCACAGTTTTCTGAGCACGCTTCTGAGATAGAAAAGTTTCATATTCATCTTATAATACAGAGAACTAAGATACAGAACGAGGATAGGCTGGAAATCCTAAGTGTGCTAGGTGTCTACAAAGCCGACTGCAAGTATCTACACGATAACCAATTTCCACAGTAAAGCAGGGCATGCTGAGCTAGCCATGCCATATATACTGAGATGTGCTTGGCACTATGCTCCCCTAGGCAGGAGCTGTTTCCTCAGCCTTCTTCCTCAGTGGGGCCAATTCAGTCTTTGACAACCTTTAACCTGTTGGAGGAGGAAATGGCACTGCCACTCACTTCCACGCAGCAGTCTAAAGGTTACAGGTCTTCCCAAACTATACAAATCCCAGAGCTGAAGTCTTCAGCTGCCTGGCTTGGATCAGCAATTTAAATCTCATTGAGTATGCCAAAGATGTTGCTGGGGTACTCCCTGCTGGTTTTCCTTCTGTGTTAATGCATGCATGTGGTCGCTGGTTGAAGACACAGAAGTGACTCCACAACTGATGGCTCAGGCACACATCTAGGTGCCACAGCTCACAGAAGCAGGGCAGTCTGTAGGCTTGGCAGGTGTCCTCTCAGCCTGACAGCTTCCAGGAATGCTGAATCACTACTCTGCTGCCAGGGAGCTGGGGAGCCCAAGTGTAAGAGACTCCTTTGGGCAACAAGGGTCTTGAAAACTAGTCTTTTGATAATCTGTAGTTGGACACATCAATTCCTTTCACCACGTTTACCAACATCCACTGATGTGTATCCTGTGGTCCTGGATTGCTGACCATCTGCTGCGGAGGAGTGGAGGACCTGGTGCCTTCCCTTTGAGACAGAGCTGGAATGTGCCCTTAGCTTATAACTGTACCCACAAAAGGCAAAAACATGCCTGTATTCAGTTACCTAAATGAAATCTACAGTTTTTCTCCTACATAATGTACCTGAAGTCATGCAAGGAGTCTGTGTTGGCAGAAAATTGTGATGTATCATCTGAGCGTCTCCTCAAAGCTCTATCCACTGGGAGAGATTTCCTCTCAGCAGGAACAGGATGGGAGGTTTGAGCAGCAATTCAATTAACTTTGAAACAATAAGAGTTTTTGAAACATTTGGCCTGTAGCTGATCAAGCTTCTTGACATGGTGGTAGCTGCCATGTCATGTCTAAATTCTGTGTGGAACTCACTGATCATTAAACTAGTCCTAATCTCATTTTTTTACAAGCTATTTAGAGAGAGGGTCCACCTACCATAAAGAATTATTTGGAAGGCACATTGACTTTTATGCTGTTGGTTGGATAATAACTTCATTAATGCTGATCTATCTCAGTACAACCACAGGCTTCTGTAGTTATTTACCTTTGATGACAGTGGTAACAGCAACAGCTCCCATTGTTTGCAAAATCCCTCAAATTAGAAGTGCTGCTAGGAGAACTGATGTAGCTCAGTTCTAAAAAATATTTTTTTTTTCCCTGACAAATACAGGAAACTGGAGTTAGCTGGCAAGAGGGATGGGAGAGAAGGGCATACAAATAAATACTATTTCAATAAGATCATTAAAGCAAGTAAAACTTCAGGTAATTTCCTCTAATTCTGCTGACAGTAACTGATCTGGATTATGTTTTGTTTCAAAATAGTGCTGTTGGGGAGAGATAAGCACAGTGAGAGAGCAGTAAAACAGCTTTTGAGCCCATATACCTCCAGAACAAATGTGTGCTGTCTCTTTAAATCTTACAAGCTTTAATGCTCCAGCTGCTGGAGGGATATTCTGCAACAGGGTTTGAGGCAGATTCCTAATTGAAACTGATCTGGTTTGCAGGCAGGAAAAGTACATGTTTATATATAAGTATCTTCTCCTTGGGCAGTTAAAATGTGTTTTCAAGAATCAAGCAACAATAGAAGCCATTAAAATTCTCCAGCATTTTCCAACCACACACAATTGCCCCAAATAATTCCTATTCAGATTCAAAGAAAAATGATGGTAAAACTTCTGATGCTATGATGAGGTCAGTTGTCAGCAAGTGCTAGCATTTTAATGACAACCATAACAGTACTTCATTAGCACTATTAGATCAAGCAGATTTAGCTGGTGTGGAGTGTATTGGTAACCAGCTACTTACTTGAAAGAAATTCTTATCTTAAATGAGAGTTAGGAATGGAGACTTACCAGCTCTAAGAACTTCCTCACCACCTGTCTTTGTTTTAAGTTAGTTTCACCATCCAGGTTGGCTGTTTCTATATGGCACAGCCCATCAGGATCACTTGAGGAGAGCAGCAATATGTCAGCAGGTATAATTTCATTACAGCGAAGCTGCACAAAGTCTCCAACTTTCACTTCTTTCCAATATCTACTTATATATTTCTTCTCATTTCTGGAAAAAAAAAAAAGTACATTTACAACACTTTTAAATTTAAAAATGGCACAGACAGAGATCCTGCTGATAAATCTGGTTTGATTTGTAACAGGAAGACCTGTTACAGGAGTGCCTTTCAAAAGTCCTCAGGAATTCTCAAGTTGCTTTGGGAAAGTCAATGCAGAATGCCAAGAGGCCATTTCCCAGAACCAGGTCTGAGTTAGCAAGACCCTCTTTTAAGATTCAAAGAAAAATATGTTGATGTCACACTTGACTAAGTAGAGTAAACAGGAGCTTCACACATTCTCCTTTCGCTCCCTCCATGCTCTGAGTCACCCATATGACCCCATGACAGGGAGAGGGCCAGTGCCCATACTGTATGAAAAGGAGTCACTTTTAGGACAAGAGAGGAAATGAGAACAGGTCTGGGCACAGGACACCTGCTTGGAATGGCTCCTGAATGTTCTCCCTCATGTGCCACCCTCTGATGCACCCTCAGATAGTTTCCCCTTGTTCTCTTTTTCCAACTCTGTATACTGCTGCACATCACATCTGGACAAGGATCCCTTACTGAGAGGAATTTCCACTACTTATTACTAAACCTAGAACTACAAGGGCATGATGTGCAGTAAAATGCAGTCCTAGGTGCTCTACTGGGAAAGCACATTCTAATTTCTTTTAAGTATTTCTACTCTATTTCTATTCTAGCCAGAGTGATGTCTGTTACATAGCTAATTCCTACTTCCTTACCCTGAACCTTTCATTTTGGAGTACAAGCACTAAACCTCTCTAATTTTAAAGGTCATGTTAGTTTGCTACTTTTTCATTTTTTAACTTTTTCTTGAGAGCAAGAGGGAAAAGGAACACCTAACTGCTTAATTAATTTTAGCTAAAATTTCAGATTTCAGTTTTACAGCAGGCACAGACTCACATGCTTTCTTGGCATTTGTGGAAAGTGATTTATTCTGTTGTGATTTTTGAAAGAAGTCAATTTCAAAACAGCCCCAATATTGACTTGGTAAAATACCTCCTGAAAATGGGAAGCTAATATTCTGACACTTTTCTAAGCCATTAGAAGCCATTTTGCTGTGAGGACCAAGATGATTGTTAATGCTGGCACTGTCACCAGAGACTGTCTCCTGGGACAGCACTTTAACTAGCAGAATGGGATTTTGATGAGGGGTGGGGAGAGGTGGCAACAGCTGTTTTATGTTGTTTAAAGTATATTATTTTAAAATACATCACTCTCAGCAGTAACATGAATAGATTTTTAACCTAGTGGAAATAGGGAAGTCCTGAAAATATTGTTACTTTGGAGTACTGATAGTCATGCCTTCACTGGTGTCAGAGGAATTACTAACATAATTGGCCTTTATTCATGTATTTAGCCAAAATCCTGAGCAATAAAGGGTTAGATAGCTTAACAAGGATGTATCAGATCAGGTTTTACCCCTCCAGAATTTCTTTATTGTCTTTTCATAACAGCCAGTTTATAAGGGGAAGAATGAAAATTATGGCTGTGATTTCCATTTTGATAAAACCTGAAAAGGATTAGTACAAACTAAGTGTAAATCATGATAATCTAGCAAAGGCAGGTAATACACTTACTAGGTGCTGAAATTACCCATTTTCTTCATAATCAGGCTGAAACAAACATTTCACTCTCTCTGCTAATGAGTATGAATTGCTGTGAAACCCAGTGTGCCATAATACAGTACAAATTACTGCACTGCAGATCTGAAGGTTTGTTAGCTCTGCAATCTGTAACTCTGAATCCCTTTACATGTGTCTGTTGTTCTTCATCCTTTTTAATTTAACTGTGAAACTGGGTGATGTACAAATGCAGGTACAAGGAGCAGCAGTACAAAAGCACAATCATGATAAAAATAGCAAGGAATCCCATACTATGCTATAAGCACTACTATTTTTTATTTAATTTCTATTGTTTGAAAAGCATGGCTATTTTAGCATTTCCTCATCCCTCACATGCTTAGCAACTGCCACAACTACATACACTGTGGCAGGAAGGGTGGATATCAAGCAACACAAGGCCAAATGGCTCTACTGGAATAGATGAAGTTGTTCAGCTTGGAAAAGAGAAGGTTTTGGGGAGACCTAATTATGTTACTTCAATATATAAAAGGGACTTGTAAAAAAGACAATTATTACTAGTACCTATAGCCACAGGACAAGGGATAATGGCTTTAAACTGAAAAAGAATAAATTTAGATGAAACTTAAGGGAGAAATTTCTTATGGCAAGGCTGGTGCCCAGTGAAGCTGTCAATGACACATCCCTGGAAGTGTTTAAAATGGGGCTTTGAGCAACCTGATACAGTGATGGGTGTCCGGGCCCCTGGCAGGAGTACTGGACTAAGCTCTCTTTAAAGGTCCCTACCAAGCCAAACCCTTCTATGACTCAATATATCTACAAATGTAAGACCTCTTGGACATGCACCAGGGCCCCAGGGCACAGGCCCCTGCATTAGACACACGGGAACAATTTGGCCCCATATTCCACTTGATCAGCTCTTTGTTAAAGAGGGTCAAGAGTGGATGGAAAATTATGTCCTAACACTCTTTAGACTAGGTTGCTCTGTGTCCTCTAGCAGAGCTCTGAACTGAGACTTGTCTCACTGCAGCCAGTGAGTGGTCACTGCAAGCGTTCTCCACAGAGTATGGCGTGATACTGTCTTCACTGGGTGGTTTGGAGACTATCTGGACCATGAACACATCAGGCCCTATGAAGTTTTCCTTTAACATGCTCAGCCTGGTCCTCTGAACATACAGGTTGGCTCACCTTGGACAGCCATCATAAACTACAGCCAGTGTACATACACACCAATTGACCCCATTGATAAGGTTAAGATTTTTCCATTGACTCTTCAGAGACTGGACTTTGTTGTCCAAGTTTTATATTACCTAGTAAATGTTTATTCTTGCTGTTATATTGGGCCAGTAAAATTATATAATTTAGAGAGTTAGAAATGCCAGACTTTCTATAAGAGAAGGAGCCCAAAAGCACAGCAGTACTGCAGCCTCAGTACAGGGCTTTGTGGTGGTGCATCCCCTACCCCTCCTGGGCTCTGCTCTACCATTTCAATAGTCCTCATTAGGCCCTGGCCTTTGTGTACTAAGTTGGGCACTGAAATGTTCCTTGAGCATACCAGGACCTCTTGCATGTTAAGGTGGAATGGCACTGTTCATATCAGGAACACCTGCTGCCTGACCAAAGGAGGGGAACAAGAAATAACTGGTCATCCCCATATGTGGGAACTCAGCACTTCTGTACAACAAATCATTATGATTATACAGAAGCTTTAAAACACTCTAAAATATGCATCACCTCTCTGGGCATCATGCAGGAACTCACACATCTTCCAATTTTTACTTAACACCTACTTATCACCTCTTTTGTGTATTTTACTTACTTATCTTATACATATATGTCTTACCTACTCTTACATACTTACACATAACCTATACAGTTCACTTACTCATACATAACTCACTACTTACACATCTTACTCTATTTTTACCTAACACAGTACATACACACTTTACTTATTTAACACAGTACTTACACATTTTACCAACTTATCCATAATACAGTACATACACATTTTGCAACTGCTGTGCACGAGATGACACATTACTTGATTGGTCCCTTACTTTGTCCAAGAGCTCCACACACATTTTTCAGATAATAAGATTGGTTTCTAATCCAATACAGCACAGTCCTTTTTATCTATTCCTTGCTGTCTTGGTATTAAGCCTTTCAGCTTCTCCTTTCCCAATCCTTTTTAATTTAGGACAGTTTACCTTTCACTCCCTGATGAATTCCTAAGGGCTCTAACAGCGGGGCTCTAAATACAGGCAAGCAGAGTCGAGATGATGGCAGCAACAAAACCCATCCAGGGATCAGCAGCCAAGTTAGTCCAGGAAATCCAAACAACAAGCCAGCAAAGGCCAGGGACTAGATACAAGCTTATCCTACCTCTCTCTTCTCTCCCAACTAAACCTTCTGATTGGGTTTAAAAACTCTCCAGGAGCTGATCTGCTGCAGCTCAAGGTGGATGGCCAGGTGAAGCTGGTGAGGGTAATTCCAGCCTGGTCTCACTCTGAAGGCTCCAATAGGCATAACTACAGATGGTTTGGCTGGAGCCCACTATCATGGTTCAAAACACCTTACAACATCCATGTAATCTTGGAACATTTCCCACCTGAATTATAACTCCAGTGAAACTGGACTTTTGGATAATTTCAGTAATTATCAGCTTGGGTTATAGTCAGGATGGAAATGGACTAATGAAAAAAAAAGCCAATCCTCTTGTGACCCTATAAACAGTGGTCCTAAGTGAGGCCCTTTGAGTCCTACCAGACCAGAGCAGGCTGCACCAGCGTGTCCCTCAGAGTGGGATGCTGCTCAGAGCTTGCAGACAGTCAGCTGCAGTACTGGCAGGACTGTCACCAAAAGCTGGTGAGTCAGCCTAGGCCAACATCCCCCAGCCCTTGGCACTCAAGCCTCTCCCACTGAGAAATGCCAAGACATTAATGTGAGTAATTCACTTGACACTCCAGTGAGACAAAGTGGAACTTTTAACAAGTACCTTTGTGCATATATATAAATATACACACACATGCACACACACATCTTTGTGTCTGTGTGCATACGTGTGTGAATTAATTTAAACACCCTACAGATAGCTGAGTTATTATTTTGATTAAGGTTAATCCTGTTGAATCACTTTGTAAATATTAAATTAGTCAATTACTGAGTGCTGCTAAATCCTTCAGACATAAACCACTACCCAGGTCTGTGGCTAAGACTGGGCTCAGCCACATGTAGGCTGCCTCGGGAGTTTAAAAAGCAAAAATCTTGTGACTCAACATTAGGATTCCCCTATTAAATCCTTTAGATATCCCATTGACAAAATCTGAGATGAAGTTTGGATTGACCTGCACTTAGGTTCCATCAGAGGTATAGAAAGCAGGGGGTCCACTCCACAACTCATGACTCATTGGGGAAATCTCTCTTACCCCTTACACTCTTACCCTTACCCTGGCCCTTGTGTAAATTATGCAAAATTAATTATAATTCTACTTTCCCTGTGTGCTTCATCTCTGTAGTAACAGAGTGAACCTTGCCATGAAACTCTGTTAAGTCATGCTTTCACAAATTTATATTAAAACCTGCTTTTGGTAATACCTTTGATTGTGACTCCTGAAGTGGCCTAAACCACTCATTTGTGGCAGCTGCAGACACTATTTGCAAGAGGCATTTGAACAAAAGTTTTTGGCAAGTTTAAGTAAATATCAGCAAACCTCTCAGAATATTTTGTTGAAGGCTCAAAGAATTCTGTCAGGAACACAGTAATGGGAGGCAGCATCTCAGTGAGCCCAGTCCCCTGCAATGGTCACTAGAAATTCTGACATGGATATTTAGCCCAGAAGCTAACAACCCACAACTCTAGTTCTACCTGCCCTCATTTATCACAAGCCTGAAGATACATTTTATTACCTACAATACACCTAAGGCTGATACTACAAGAAATGAATGCAGCAAACCATGATGAAGCACAGGAAGAAGTCAGAGATACTAAATCTTTCCATCTTGGAGAGTTAGATCTAAATCCTACAAATCAGTATGCTGCCAAGATCTAATGCCATTCAGAGGAAGGAACAGACGTTGTTATTCTTCATTTAAATCACAATGATGAACTATTAATTTCAGACAGCTATGCTCAGGTACTGTATGTGTTAAGCTCAAATATTAAAAAAAGTGCATCCTCCTGCCCACAACCTAATCTTTATCAATATACTTGCATGCAAAGAATGTATCTGCCAGCTGTGATTTAAACCCACAGTCATATGGGTTAAATCTTCATGCTCGTCTCTGCCACAATTAGAACTTCCCAGCGCTTTCAGTATTCTGAGCATATTGTTACAGGTAAACACTGACAGAAATCTAAAGATGAATAGCTGAAAAGTCAGCTGGTACAACTGCATTGACATCAACACTTTTGTTAGCCAGCAGCAAATGTGGCCCTGGCAGGAGTCAAACTGCAAGGCTAAAGTGCCATTATCCTGGCATATCTGCCCTTGAATATACACAGAAAAGTCTGAAACATCCTCTCAAGTGTATGAACCCAGAAATACTTTCTTTCCTATTAAAAATCTGTATTAGTCTACCTATTGCATCTATGTGGCCAGTGCTCTATTTTGAAGCAGAACAGCTTGCAGGTGAGTGCCACATTTGAGACTGACTTTGATTAGCAGCAAAACTGCTGTTTTTTTCAGCAAAAACTGAACAAACCAAAACTATTGATTTTTTTTAAATGTCAGTTTCTAATTTAGAAACACAGAAACTCATAAATGACATTTCCTTTTCATATTAATTATGCTTTTTCTTCTTCTGGTCTCCTTTGCAACATGAGCTGATAAAGATCATGCCCATAATTTTGCTTTTCTGGACATGTAGACACCACTCGATATCTAAAAAAGGCTGAAGATTTTCAAACTGTCTCTGTTCAGAAATTACAAAAACAATTGTTTACTTCTTTTGAATGTATTTTAACTGTTTTGGTATAATAAGGAATTATTAAAAATTGCTTAAGATAACCTTTATATATATGTATATAATAATAACTTAAGATAAAACTGATCTTGCCTTTTCTCTATAGTTTCTTTTTCTTTTAAGTTTGGGAAATTTATCATAAGCAACAGTTGGCAAAGAAATATGAAGGCCATACAGCTGTAATCTGTTCCACTTGTGTAAGGTCTGCGTATTAGAAATTTTATACATTATATTGAGAGGATGGGGACTACTAGGTAATAATTTCTTACTTTCTGTACTTCTCCACTGACAAATATTCCAGTTAGTAAGTGTGAATGGCTGATGCAGATTTGCTTTATCAGATCCAGTGGCTAGAGCACCCGTGCTTCTATGTAGCGCTGCCCTAGCTTAGTCCCAGCATAGGCTCCTACATTCATCTCAGCAGAGCTTGTAAAATACATGTACCAGAAGACTGGAAGATGTCCTCTTGTACTTTTTGGGATGATCAGCCTGTTTGACCTGGCTTATAGAGCATACCCCTTCCTAGATACATTGCAGCTGCAACCCAGTGGTTTTCAAGCCTCTCAAAACATCCAGTTAAAATGTCTTTTCCCAATCCAAGCCCATCCGCTGACCTGCTTTTGAAGTAAAAACCTTCTTTACTTCAAAAGAAATCTGACTCCTTTGCCTTCCCTGCCAGCTGAGGCTGGCCATTGAATCAGTAGGGTTTTAAAGAAACAGCAAGAAGTTGAGTCTGTGGAAGAGGAAAAGCTCTCTACAAAAGACAGTCAAAGAGCTGTTGTACATGTACAAAGCATACTTTGTATCTGTTCTTGATGTCAGCCAGGTCCTGCCTTTTCATATCAGGAGGCAGAAATAGATTGGGGTACCACAAAAGAATGATTCAGGTACACCTCTGCTCCCAGTGACTTAAAATATGTTCCAATCAATTGCCTACAAGTGCTGTGACAAGTCTTCTGGTTAGGAGCTAACTAAAAAAACTTGGAGCTGATTAGCAGGGCCCAAGCAGAGCAGCACCTTCTGAAGGAGAACCTCAAACTAATGCAAACACAGAAGTGTCAAATCAGGCCAGATTATCTTTATCTTTTTAACATCATAGCTGTTTCTCCTCAGGTCCTTCATGCTCATACAGTTTTCCCAAATCATCTGTTCTTTCTCTTGCCTGGTCTGGAGCCTCCACTTTCAGTCCCCCACCTCTCCCAGCACCTGCAGGTGTGGAGAGGGTTCCCACTAAGGGAGACCTTAGCACTCTATGCAAACTCCACTGGCAAGCAGAGATGTTGCAAAATTCATCACAGGCTATAAAAGAAGAGCTGAGGGACAGCACTGAAATATGTGAACAAAACTGTTATAACCAGTATCAATTATGATTTGAAAACTATGGATGTAAAGGAACTCAGAGTTTAAAAACAAGAGCTATCTGTGAGACCATGGCATACATTGCACAAAGTCTGAACATGTCAAGTATCTATGGAAACATGTTGAGAACCATTTGGGTACAATTACAATGTTGTGGCAAATTAAGGAAAAACATGTAGCATAAGTTAATGCCAAAGGAGGTTACATAATGCCCAGAATATGTCTCCATTCCACCACAAATGATAACATCTGTTTTTATGAAAATAAATCATGAAGAGACTCGGAATCTGATGTTAATCAGACAAAACAGATTAGCAGAGTGTGTTTTTGAGAAACACTGAAGAGAAAGAAATTTCTCCATAACTCAAGTTTCTAAATAGACTCTATAATCTTCATATTATTTTAGGGGCATTATTTTAATGGACTTCAAATATCCTTTTTTTCTTTTTTGGAGGATTAGCATGTGCAAATGCCTGTTACAGTTCCTACAAGCAAATCTGTGTATATAGCAATGATGAGGCATAAAGGTGCCTTTTATCAAATTCATACTTTCTGAAAACTGCTAATTTTTCTGCTACTAGTGAAACTTGCTATGAAAAGGTACCCAGGAAACCTCAACAATTCAGGTTTATAATGTGGAAGCAGTAATTTAACTTTTCTTGGCAGTGTTATCTCCATTATACCTCACGTTGAAAGAAATGTCACTATTGTTAACTATAATGAAACATTTACTTCTCAGAATAAATTATTTTTCAGCCAAGAAACTTGTTGTTGCGATAACAACATGAAACATAAAAACAGAACATGTAATGAAACTTCATACAAACTGCAGAAAGAAAAATCTGTCTTCTAGAACTTGATTTTAAAACAAGACTGTTCCAGAGAGGCATCTAGTATTAGGATTCTTGTAAGTGGTATGATTCTCAACCTCTTATGTTTGCTGCCAAAAAAGCTAAAAAAGTCCTATCACTCTTCCAGTAAACAGATACATTGGGAGAGAAGAATATCAGTTGCTTTATATACAGCAGAACAGATAGTGAATGGTTAGTGCTGAGACTTTCTAAATGGTATCATACAAGGAGGTGGAAGTGGAAGAACAGCCTGGATGTGACCTGTCTCACAGCCAGGTAAGATTCTTGTCCTGATTTTCAGAGCCATCACAGATATTAACTTTGAATATTTCCATTAAAGTGCTGCTCCAAGCCACTGCAAAAAGATTGAGCAGAGCTTGGTACTCTGGAAACACAGAAGAAGAAATCATGCCCTGCTGAAGGGAACCCACTGAAACAGTGGATACCTAATGACACAAACCTCCTGAATCCATGCCTGCTGCCTAAACAGTTAAAGAAAAAGTAGGAACTCTTCCTAGGGAGAAATTAGGTGACAAATTTTGGTAAGACATGAGCTCCATGTAGGAGGTTTTCAGGGTCCTTGTTCTCTAGACCAACAATTAATGGTGTGAGGAGACTTAGGAATACTGTCTGAGTGCCTAAAATTCAGGTGTGAGCTAGATGAACAAATCCAGTGGACTCAATCCTCCTTTTGGTCCTCTCTCACTACATTTAAGGCAGTGCTATCAGCTAACCATTCCAAGGCAGTTCTTCATATCTTAAAGGTACATTAAAAGGTAAATTAGGCATGGCTCTGCACAGTTACTGAGGAAAATCCCATTCTTTAACAGATTCAGACATTTCAATGGAAATTTTATTCCTTCTCATTCCTCTTGCTCTGCACATCTGCCTCATTTGATCTCAGGAACACTTGACCTAGGATATAAAAAAGCATTACTATATTCACTATGTATACACAAAAAGCCATTTGTAAAGAGCTTCTAAGGACAAGTACTTCTTAAGAAGTGCAACTGTTTTTATTTGAAAAAAATTATTCCAGTTCTTTTAAATAAACATATAAAAATGGAAAGAACTTTTACCAGGAAAGGTATTCACTGCTTATTACATTCACAATCCTGATGGAGTTGTCCGCTGATACTCAGCTGGGGAGACTATTTTTCTGTATCTAACTGTACCATACATCTCCTTTAAAACTCTAAAGGCCACAGTTTACCTAATCATTGCAATAAAGCATTCTAGAAGTTAATACAGTTTTGCTATTTAATGTTAACAAGAACATGAAGAATTCATCATTTTCACATTTAATAGGCAAACCCAACATCTCAGACCGAATATAAGCATTCAACCTCCTCCAGGTCCTCCTAAAACATTTTCCTTCCAGTTCTGTTCTTGTCTGGGCAACATCCATCCATGACATCCATCTCATTTGGATGTTCTCATGTTTTCATCTGGATAATCTAAAGTATAGGTTGAGGGAAGGAAAGATTCTGAGTACCAGCTGAGATCTCAGAGGGTTCCAGGGTGCAATGCATACATTCAGAACAACTGAGATTATGTTTTGCATATTGTTGTCTCTAAGTTTCTTCTGGCTGCAATTCCAGAAGTTAGCTTCAGCCCATACACTAGACTTTGCTATTACAGTACCACACAAAATGAAACTGCTTAAAGAACTGGTATTGATTTAAAAAAAAAAAAAAAGTGAGAGAGAGAAAGAGAGAAAAACTCTGGGCTGTTATATTATTGGAAGAATCTTACAGAAGAAAAA
The DNA here is from genome assembly GCA_020086605.1 of Lanius collurio. NCBI lineage: Eukaryota > Metazoa > Chordata > Aves > Passeriformes > Laniidae > Lanius > Lanius collurio. The sequence goes on along the minus strand of JACBWW010000007.1, from coordinate 11,468,043 downwards.
TCTGGATGCTACTATGTATTTGCAGAACAGTTTTTTCTGCTATGAGCTGAGACTCAGCAGAAAGGTGTGAGACTGTGTAATATGTAGGTTACTGATTTTCAAGGATATTAGAAGCATGTATTGGTGCACGTGTTTCTCATTTTGTATGAATTATATTTAACTGCAGAGTTACTAAGGAATTCCTTTTGTCTGTCTGATGAGGATGTACATTCAATGGAGACTGAATAAACAGGAAATCCTTGAACTCAGGCACATTCAGGCACACTTATATTGACACCAAGGCGTAAAAAGGGAGATTTAAGGTACTATCCTGGATAAAATCGTGGTCTTTCTCTACATCCACTCAGTTAGATGCCTGCACCAAACACCCCCAGGCAGGTACAACAAAGGGGGCAATTTAACCTGGCAGTTGTGGATGCCTACTGGCTAGCAGGCAAAGCAAACGGGGACACTTCTAATGGTGATGGAGGAAAGGTTTAGCAGGATTTGTAGGCAAACGTTCACCTTACCTGGAATGCCAACTTGCAAAGTCAGCCAAAATGTGTATCACAATAGCATCTGGTAAACTTTTGTTGATCAGATGCTGCATGCTGCTTTTAGAGCTCTGCCACTTGTATGACTGGCTGTCTTAAGCCCCGAGACAAATTCCCAAGGGGTGATGAGGTAAGACTTCACTTGTGAGCCACTGCTCTTGCCCCATCATACTTAGGTCCCCCTAAATGGTTTTGGCTCAGCAGAAAGGAGGGCAGCAATTCTGTGGAAACTGAGTTCTCAGAAGTCTCTTCCTAATCTGGAGGAACAGAACAGATGGCTAAGGACCTGAAATATGAACATAAAGATCTTTCTTTTAAAGCTTTTTTTTTTTTTGTTATTATTATTTACTATTATTATCTCTTCTTTGTTGCTATTTTCCCATGCAGTTTCTTACACACAAGAGCTATGAGACTTCTTGGAAGAGACATCTCTATCACTCTAACTGAACCAAACACTAAAGAGCAGCAGGTTCCTGCAGTGCTCTCACTAGCACCCACACTGGTAGCCCAAGAGCTGCCTGACATTTTAAATCTAGCTCTATAAAGTCACTCTATGAAGTATGAGGAGAAGACACTGAGGTGCTGGAGTGTGTCCACAGATGGGCAATAGAGCTAATGAGAGGTCTAGAGCACAAGCAGGATGAGGGGAGACTGAGAGAGCTGGGATTCTTCAGTCTCAAGTAAATGAGGCTCAGACCTAATTGCTCTCTACAACCACCTGAAAGGAGGTTGTAGCCAGGTGGGGGTTGTCCTCCCAGGCAGCCAAAGACAGGACAAGAGGAAATGGGATCAAGCTGTGCCAGGCTTAGGTTGGCTGTTCAATAAAATTGCTTCACTGAAAGGGTGGTTAGGCAAGTGTGAGGTCACCATCTCTGGAGGTATTTAAGACATGCAGATGTGGCACTTGGGGACATAGTTTAGTGGTGGACTTGGCAGTGCTACAGTTGGACTCAACTATCTTAGAGGTCTTTTCCAACCTAAATGATTCTATGATACATCCCTTGTCTGATGCATAAACACTGTGACCCCCTGATCTGAAGCAGAAACATCTATCTCCAGCATCAGTATACTTGCAAGAGGGAAGGAGTAGTAAAAGGCACTACAACTCAGAAGAATCCTAATTTGTCCATGGGGATGGCAGAGAATAGGACTTAACTTGTTCTTCAGGCTGATCTGAGAAGCACAGTTGAAGTTTTAAACGTAGTGACTTATCTTAGGCTGTATCTGGCCAATTTTCTGTGTTCAGCTGCTCTCATAGGTTGTATAGCCTGTCTTTACATTTCTGGATCACTGCTTGCCCCAACAAGACAAGAATACAAATGCAAGGAAAAGCAAACAGCCTCAGGCTATAACTCAGTACTAAGGTATGTTTAAATTAGCATATTGTTCTCAAAACAAAATTTAAAAATCTGAAAATCTCTAAAATTCTGGTATAAAATAGTAAGAACGTATTTCCCAAAAATGCTTTCTTAATGAAGATCATTAAAGTCCCATCTAAACTGGGTCCTGGGAGCACTTCCCAATAGTCCTGCCTGAGTACACAGACTGGGTTGGATCCTGCATTAGATTGAAATCTGGGTGTGTGTAAGCCTTGATTTGCTGTGCTCTAGGTCCTAACACAATTTGAATTCAGCCTTATATAAGGCCATCTTACAGAAATTCACAGAATATAAAAATGTTCCTCACTTCCATCAAAGAAGAATTAGAAGACCAAACTCCATGCAAATCATATGCAGTGACATGAATATTTGAAGGTTTGAGTCAAAACAAGTATGCCTAGAGATGCAAATTTTATATTCAAAATTCTTGGTGAAAGTAAATAATAGAGATATTGAAGAAGTGAGAACCAGGAAATGTAAAATCCTACTATTTAAAGGAAATGTAGGATGCCTTTAGTAACATTTGAGTATTCAAATGATTCAAAACCAGACTGATACTGCAGGTATCTACATATAAAAAAATCAGGATAAAAATTCATTTAAAGCTTTTAATGTCAGCTTGACTGTATTTTCACACTACCTGCTGCTTCCTCTGAATTAAAGATGATGGTCTTCATCTTATTAATATTCCAAACTTACTTTAGCCAGTCAATGACTGTAGTTGCATATGAAATACTAAGCTAGAATAATACTTTTCACAATAATGTTTTCACAGAGAGAAATGCAGTCTTTTCCTGTCCTGCTGATTTACAATCAAAATTACTATGAATTATGTATCTCATAAATCCAGTAGCATTATGAGATACAGTCAGCTCATGCAGACAGTACATCTCAACCTGTTAACACAGTTCTTCAGAGACCTTTTAATTACAGAGTTCTGCAGGGAAGCACGTCATGTTTGCCACTTGTCCACAACTACTGAACTACCATCAATAAAAAAGCTAATTTATAAAGAACAACACACCATCAGTACAAATTCTGATAACCTGTTTCCATCACTTTACCAGACAATACATTTTCAAAATGAAGTGTATGTTACCATAATAATTTCCACAGTAGTTATCTACACTTCTAAAAAATCATTGTCAATTATAACCAAGATATTTTCAACAGCTTCTGAGTTGCCACATGTGTACATATTTGTACATATTTAAACAAAAAGCCTATAAATATAAACTCTTCTTCACTACTGCCCTGTTACAAAGAAATAGTGTAATTTGTGAACACAATTTCACAGAAACTCATTTTTAATTAATTCAGAAGAATTTAAAATCTAAGCAGGCCAACTAATAGGAATGGATATTGTCCTTTGTTTCTTTTTACACAAAAGGTTGCCTCATCAAGCTGTCTTTCTTGGAAATGACTAAATAATTTGTTGGCAAATATTGTTCCCACATTTAGAAAAACATTTAAAAAACCAATTTTCGTGCATGATTTTCACTTATTGTTCACTGAACTCCAAAACAAGGCTACAAATCTTGGCCCAAATTCAGAAATGCATCTGAACAGATGTCTAAACTCAGGCAGAAAAGCAGTCTTTCTGGCCAAACTCCAGAAAGACAATTTCTCTGTAGTTTGCATTCATACCTTCCTTCCTTGGGGGAAAAATGATAAAATATTGAAATTCAATATCCTAGGAAAAAAAAAAAAATTCAAGGTATTTATTGCAGCCAGAAGAAGGAAGTGACTGGCTTTTGAAACACCCAGAAATTGAACTTAGAACAGGCAATTTCAAAGAGGCTGTTTATTGAAAGGATTTGAATCATGGAAGGGGAACAAGCAGACTAAAAGACATCCTAAAAGAGCTCCTGAGATGTGAAAAGCACCTCAGCAAGTGGCAGCCACCCTGTTCACAGACGGAAAAAACAGTACTCAGCAGCCTGGCATACACAGACCAAAATGTTTGTAAGCAGAAGCTAGCTTAAAAGGTGAGAGCATTAGTTTTAAAACTGAAGTTCAATCTGATCTCACAATATGCTATTCCAAATTAAACCACTCTAGTCCTGCAGGTAAAAGTTGTGGACCTAATGAAAAATTTTTACCCAGAACCCTTCCCCACAAGTCTGAAAGAAATTCTAAAGAAATTAAAATATTTGCCAGCTTTTTAGAGCTGGCACATGACCATTTTCATCTTTATTATGCAAAGCTGTAACTCAGGGTTATTTTTCACTCCTATCCCCATCCTAAAAAACCCACACCTTAAATGTGTGCCTTTCTTTCTCTCCCTAAAGCAAACTCTTATCAAAACACTTGCTTCCAGGTTTTTTTCCATCCTTTTTCTATAACTGTCTTGCTACACTTTCCTTCTTTATCCTCATCGATTAATAGCTTTGAATACAATTGCTCCTCATTGCTACATCCAGCTGAATGCTAAACCCTCTCCAAAACACCTTCCTCCTCCTTATCTAGGCTTTGTTATATCTCTGTGGACAGTGATCTTTCTTGTTAGCACCCCATGACTGAGTATGTATCTTTTTTTAGGACTCCTCTAGTGGATAAAACTTTTCCAGACATTAAGTGGATTGCCTTTAGTTCTGTATCTGTGAGGTTAACTAAGGAGAAGCCTTTGTAAGGAAGATACCCCAGCATGTAAAATTCCTAAAATTGAAAGTCATGGTTGCAATCCCCTTGTGATGTGGGTCTTACTCATCAGAGGAAAATAATTTTTTATCTGCAGGCACTAATTCAGATCCAGCTGCTTTTTAAATGCACAGCACAAATTCTGAAAATGCTTTCCCACCTACCCTTGACAAAATCCATTTCTTGTGTAAACATATGTCAAGAGTTACTTCTGCCACCAGGACAGAAATTCAGTCTAGACACGTTCCAACATACATCAGGTCCCTCTGTCAGCATGCTACTGGCTTGAGTGAATCTCACAGCTCAGTCTGTCTACAGAGACAAAAGCCATACACCACTGGCACTTTCAGAAACCCCTGACCTACATATAAGCTGTGACATTACAGCAAGAGTGTGGTATGAGAGAGATGCATAAATTCTTCAGGGTTAAGCTATCTAAAGTTTTTTCTAATGTAATCCAAACAAATATGTTTCCTTGACATTTTTAGACTTACATTCGTTTATTCTGCCTAAAAATAAGCAGAATGTTTTATGAAGCACTGGAAAGAATCTTTAGTCATTTTTTGTTTAAGATGAGAAAAAAAAAATTGCTGTTGGCCTAAAAACTTGTTTGAGAACCCTACATACAGAGCATCATTTTCTTTCATCTTTTCAAACAAGACACAGTGGAAACAGTGACATGATCTTAATCTGGCTGGAAAATGTTGTAGGCAGCTCCAAATTCCTCCTGTGACTACAGACCATGCCTTGAAAAAATCCAACCTGATAAATTCTAAAAACAGAAACAAACCACTGAGTTCCGAAAGGGTTAAAGGGCTTGTTGCATACATATTAATTTCTAACATACAGTTCATTAGAACATATTAATGACAGGCATATTTAGACTCTCCATCAAATGGACTACAAGAAAGGGTGGCATTCTCTAGCAAACAGGTTTGACAGCCTGGGCTGCTCCACTGCAGCTGGCAATCCAATGGAGAAGACCAGACCGTGGTTTGTAATTCAGGGTTACTCTGAGGCAGCACCAAATGGGAGCCCTGCAAGAAACTCCATTTGATACTTTGTGAAATGAAGCACATTTGGGAAAGGGACATGTGGAATCAAACCAGCAGTTACAGTGCAACTACTTTTCAATTCTGACTAAAAGAGGGCTTCTAACCCTACATTTGCTAGTCTATAAATGATTTTTTGACTAGGAAGAATGAAGAATTTCTCTCCTTTCTTACCATCTTTGTGCCAATAAGCAGATCCCTTCCAGGATGGATCGATATCCTTTTAGGAGAAGTCTGATTTTACACATATGTCTCAGACACTGATGAAGAGACAGACAGCAGAAGAGTCTGCTAGATGGGAACAGAGAAATGAGAAGTGTGTGAGAATTGAGAAGAGGTACATGAGATACACACAAAAGAGGAAACTTAGGTATACATGTGTAAAGAAGGTTAAAATCAGAGAAAGGGAACTACTGGCCACTTGAGAACATAGAGGAAGGGTTATTAATGATATCTTTTAACTTAAGAAAGATCACAGAAGTTCTGCTTTAGGAAAAAATCAGTCCAGTTTGAAACTGGGGAGAAACTAAGGCTGGTTAGTAATAAAAGATTGTTATCTCTGTGACTCTGCTTTTGCTGGGGATTTCTAAGCTTTATTGCTAAGCCTGCAAAAGAGGGCAGTACTGTGCAGCTGCCTTCTGGATCTGCCATGTTAGTTTTTCAGACCAGTTTGTGGGCCACAATGGAGATGTAGACTGTGAAATAAATTCACATGCTGAATATATGTTGAGGGCTGCACTTTTGAAGTGACTTTGAGTCAAGCCAACAGGAGACATTAACAATAACCTCAATGGACTATTCACATTCAGTTTCACACACAGGACATACTGGTTTTCAGAGAGAGGCTAAAGCAAAATGTACTTTGCAACTGCTATGTTGCAAAGATCCACCTCTGAGCAGAGAGACTTGCTCAGTTACTTCCAAGAAACACAAGAAGGTAAAAGAGATTTCTCTATTTGTGTCTTTCACAGCCAGCCTTAGTTCACATGGTAAAGCATCTTTAGTTCTGTACATTTCATGACATATAAAACTAAAGGAAACAGGAATAATTGTGTATGCCAAATATGTACAACAAATTCTATTATACTTTGTTATCAATCACACTTCACTTCCACATGAGTTCAACTGGGAAACATTACAGAAACTTTATAGATCCATTTGTCCTGCTGTGATTTAGAATTAATTTGAATTTATTTTTAATCAATCTGGAAGCTGAGGATGGTGAGACCAAAAAGTCTTACCAAAGGATAGAGGTAAAATGATATAATCCATAGATTGGAATTTTATAATTAACATGGTTCATCAGTAGACTATTTCTTATTAGAGTGAATTTTATGTAAAGAAATCGAGCAATCAAAACCAAGATGAGGCTGTATCATTTTAGCTGGTCAACTCAGACACAGTAGTCTGTGTGTCTCCTTCAGTCTTTAACAGAGAGGTAAATCACAGCAGCATATGGGAAAGCAGGAATCCAGCAGGATCCCAACTTTCTGTTAAAATATTTCATCTTTTCACATGCACATACTGACAGCTATCTTTGAGTCAGAAAGCCTCAAATGATTTTAACCTTGCAGTGGAGTGAATGTTCTGCACCCAGCTTAACCATCTCAAACTTCAGTGCTAAGCTCAGCGGAGCTCCATCAGCTGACAGCTACCCAGAAAGTTACCCAGTATTTAGCTGGACTGAGGTACTTGGCACTCAGGCTGGACTCAGTAATTCCCCAGCAAAGCATTACAAGACCTTTCAAGCCACAAAAGCCCAGACTGGACTGCAAAACCTGTTTGTATCAAGTGATGATTTATTTGAGCTAGCATGCACAGTGACTGCTTAAAAATGAAAGGTTTTAAATATAGGTGTGGGACTCTGGCAGCCCTATGTTTATCACAGACTGAACCTGTCCAGCAAAGCACTAAAACTGAGAGAGCCTTAGCCAAATTCCAGCATCTACCAGCTACAGAAGTGTCAGATCAGTGACAAACTATGGCTGGAACTGACTGGTTAGCCTAAACCAAAACAAGTTGTGCTTGGCATGAGGTTAAAACCATCATCATCTGAAATCCAGAGAAAATGAACAAAGATGACACCTTGTCTTCTAAAGCCAAGAAATGTATGAAATAGTAGAAAATAATCAAAGTTGCCAGATCATAAAACACTGGAACAATTAAATCATGTTATTTCACTTAAAACAAAACTGCAGAAGTAGGAAGCTGGTTTGCATATTCTCCTCAAGTGGCAGATCTCCCTGTCTAAAAAAAACTAGGATATTTTAATGATCTTGCTGTCATTTTGATTTTAATGGAAACTTGTCTTAAGGCCTCCTGATAGACAGATTGTCTGTATTTTGATAGAGGATGGAATATCATCTCTAAGTATCACTAAATCTATTATTCCTGGAATAACAAAACTTATTCCACATAGATCAGAAAATTCAAAAAGGTGTTTTTCTGAGGTTAATTAATTACTTTGACCAAATCTAAGAAATTAGCCAAATTTCAATAATAATGTCTACCATCTATGGAGGTGAATTATTGGATTTCTTTACACTAAAAACCCATGTCACCTTATTATACAAAGATATTTAATCCTTTCTTCAAACAGAATCCTATGCTATTTTTTAATAAAGAAAAAGGAGAAAAAATATAACTGTCTGTAGACTGTGACTATTTTAGCTGCTAATATGCCTCATTCAACTCTTTGCCTAAAGGAGGTAACTTAGCAAGGTTACCATGTATGTCTTTGGATAGACTAATAAATCTCTGTGAATAAAACTACTGATTGAATTGTACTGATTATTATTTGATAGTGTCTGGACAAATTTTAACTAAAAACCCCATTTTGTTGCAGTCTCTGAGAAACTGGAGATTATGTAAAGATGTGAACTATTATGCTTTGACCACTATTATGTGGTCAAAGTGACATGTATTAATTGAACTGATATGATGAGAGACATGAGTCTAGATTTTGTTACCAGTGTAATAGAGTATACAGATACACTAAAAATCTTCACTTCTTTCATTTTGGGTTCAGTTGGGGTTTTTTAGTTTAAAAAAGATTAGTGTACTGAGTTTCAAAACTTGGAATTGTATTTTTAGGGTGATAGTATAATACATGAAGAAATACATTAAATGTCACAATGAATAACAACGTCAAAAGAATCACAGACTTCTCAAAGAGTTTCATGACAAAATTCTCACTGATAACAACTGCAGATTTTTGGCTGACCTCTCTGGCAATAAACAGCTGCAGAAAAACACCTACAAGGATGTAATTCTAAATGTGATTGCATTTCCAAAACCTTAAAAGTACAAGAAGAAAAGAGAGCACATAGAAGTCTAAGTGCTGTCATCAATACAGTATTTCACAAAAGCTTTCTGAAAATGTTACTTTTAATAGCATCAGGTGTAAAGAGCAGTGTAATATGGCTTATAAATTACTGGAAGGGCTGTTGACACAGGTTAATAATAAACGACAGCATATGCAGTAGAAAGAGAGAGAGTCACAGAGGAGTGCTTGCTAACTCCAGTTTTAGTCACCATTAAAGCTAATGATCTGTAGGCAGTGCATGCATCATGGTAAACTAGACCAGTCAAATACAGAGTACAGGACCTACTGAGCTAAGTTATCTTCTGCCTGAAATATTGCACAGGCATAGCCATGTTAAATCAAACTGATGGTTTTATTAACACTAGGCTGTATTGAGTCAGGTTTTAAGACAGCTCTCTCATTTCAGAAAGGGATTCTTAATTCAGTGCTTGCAGAAAGATACAAGATGCTCAGGTTAAGTACAAGACTTCTTACTGGCTTTAATCAGCTCTGAAGAGCCCTTCTCCCAAAAACCCTCTGAAAATTATGCATATGAAGAAGAAATTATTCTCCTAAATACAACACATAAGCATGGGGGGAAGAGGGCTGTGATATCCACTGGTCATGTCACAGGTGTAGATGACACAGAGATTAGGATGTGAGAACACACCAAAGCACAAGTGTCACTGCTTCAGTGCCTTTCGGAACCCCAACATGTCACTCACACCAGATGAGGGTGTGGATGGCAATGCTACCTTCAAACACAACAGCTGAAGGTCAGCACAGTTTGTAGCTAAACACAGAGATTATTCCATCATAGCAGGGATTTCTACTCCCCTGGCTGCTCTGCAGTTTGAAATATTGCCAGGGACCTCAGCAGTCCCTGGAATGAAAGGGATGAGAATCTGGGCAGAGTTCAGAGAACACAAACATGGAAAGATCTTTATTAGGAAATATAAAAATAACTAAGTATGTTGCACAGTGCATTCAAATCATTTGCAGAGGTGTGATAACCTTACAAACACTGGGAGCTGTTAAGTGAAAGACAGAAGGCATTTTAAGTGTGGTACAAAGAGGCACAGACAGAGCAAAAGAATGAAAATCCATTCAGACTCCCATTTGCTGTACCTGAGCAGCAAATACACAACAGTGGGGCTACTGGACCAGGGCTGCTATTGTGTTCAAGCAGCACAACACCCACACATTTTGACAGAAACTTACTTTATTCACACTTGAGAAAGGGAAAAGCTGGATAGCCCCATGGCTCATCAGAGCACAACACAGGCAGTGGAACTTCACGTTTTCCTTGTGCTGCTTTAGGAAGATAGGGCTCTGCCTGCTCTGAGTACATCTGGGCCAAGTTGAATGCTTACCCTCTGCAGCTCACCGCAGACAGCTCACCACTGCCTTCCTGTAAGATGTGACTGATCATCACTCCAACTGCTGGAACAACTGCTGCTTCTTAGGTCAAGTCAGTTAGAAAAAAAAAAACACAAACCACTTTTAGAAGCCCTGGAGTTCATCTGGATCATTTTGACTGAACTATGCTAGGAAGAGACCTTAAAAGCAGCTAAATTGAGTAGCTGAGGGAGTGGAAGGGGGTCCTGGGGGCAACCAGATCTGCAGCACTCGGCTGCAACTAGAACAGGATGTGTAACCACACTGCTGTCCGCTGCTTTATGTCACAGAGGATGCTTCTGCTGGAGGAAAGCAATTCTTTCTTTGAGCCTGTGCCAGCCCTTTTGGCTGAGAAAGTATCACAGTTTCCAATAATTGTGGTGGCCTGTCCACTGCCCACTAAGCTAGGACCACAAACTATCCAACACCTCAATTATTACCAGCAAATACAGAATGCTCCTTATTGTTACTAGTTTGCACAGGATTTAAAAAAACCCTGAAAACAAAACCAAACAATCAGCCTCAAATAAGAAACTCTACCTGTTTATAATACCCTGACTCATCCAGTATTTTACCTTAATTGAATATGACATGAGGAAAACAAAAACAACTTCTTTGACCCCTCCACGTTCTCCAAGATTTATTTTTCTGGAGGTTTACTTGGCATGCAGCTTAAAAATGAGGTGTTGAAGAGAAATGTCTGTCATAAACAAGCATCTCTGAAACTGTTAGTACAAACCAAGCCTTGACAAGAGTGACTTCCACTACAGCTACTGGCTTTGGGAGCTGTGACCTTTCAGTGATCCAGCTTTGCCCCTAATGCACTGCAACACACTCAGAATGCTCTGTTAGGAGGATAAATGAGTTTAATGAGTAGTTCCATTCTGGGAGACTGCCCCTGCCAGTATATTATGGATTGTGTGGTTACTTTCTTAAACTAAAATATTCCTTAGGAAAAAAAAAACCAAACAGGACAATTCTTGGCTGCAGGGTGGATACAGAAAGGTGGTTTTCCTAAGTAATAAATTAGGTCAGTCTTTAAATAAATCATCTCCTTCTGCCTGAATAAATATTTATTCCTTCCAAACTAATATTAGGTTTAAGTATCTCCCAAAAACTTTGTTCTGTTCTGGTTTTCATTGGGAGTTCTGGAGCTGGCCACAACAGAAATCAACTAGATAGCTCCAGGGGATTAAAAAAAAAAAAAGGAACACCAAAATAACAAAAAAAAACCCCACTTGGGCTTCTAGTTTTCAATAAAACCAGCCACTGTTCATTCAGCACACAGATAAGCTATTTCCCCAACAAAAATGACAACTGGATCAAATTAAACCTGAAATTCTGCCAATGGAACTTAAACACTGGAAGGCAGGAGTTTGCATTTTCAAAAACAGCTGATAATTTACTACAAACTGATTATTAGAGAGGCCTTATCCTTCCAAAGCCCAATGCTCCAGAAAGCTGTTGTGTCAAAGACAGGGAGAGAAGCAATATTTTGAAGCTACAAGGCCCTGATGTACATATATAGGGCCCAGGGGGTAGGTGGAGAAAGGAGGTCAGCAAAAAATTACAGAGTCCAGAGGACAGGCATGAAACTTTTAGAGTAGTGATTACGTAAGAAAAAAAATTCAAGAGAAGGCTATTTTACAGTACACTGTGAATCTTAAAGATGCCTGATGGCAGACAAATTGTCATTTTCACAGGATGGATGCTTTTCTGTGTTTTTTGCTTCAACTTTCTGTTCCCTAATGATTTTAGTTCCTCACAGAATCATTGAATGATTCGGGTTGGAAGGGACCTTAAAGATCATCAAGTTCCAAATCCCCTGCCATAGGAAGGGATGCCATTCACTAAATCAGGTTGCTTGGGGCCCCATTCAACCTGGCCTTGAATGAACGTAGCCTCCATCCTGAATGAAGAACAACCTCAAGTTTTTTAGTAATCATTTTGTGTTAATCAGAAAGCTTCTGGTTTCATTTTGAGCTTTTAGAATGATCTAAAAGCAAATCGAAGAAACATTCCTCTTCCACTAACTATGTTTGGATTTTTGGGGAACAAAATGAAGCCAAGTGAGGTGCTTGATTACTCCCATCAGAGCAAATTTGAGAGGAAGAGAATGGGTGTTTAACCACGAGAGGGTAAATTCTTGGACAAGATCAAGTAAGTAAAAAAGTGTCCATGAAAAAACTAAGGCTGGAAAGAATGGGATTTCTGAGCACTGGAGGAAAGGAGGGCCCCCTTCTCATAGCAGTGGTCAGCACAAGAAGCACAGGCACTTCAAGGCAGAGTGCGGTGCACTCATGAAGGAGGTTATTTGACAGGTAGCAGGGACAGGGTGTCATGAGCCAGTTCCACCTCAGCCACACGGTCACACAGTTTCTGAAAATGAAGACCCTGACACTACAGTGAACCCTAGGCAGCCATGGCTTCTACTGGCAGGCATGTTTCAGTAAGGCACTGACACCTGTGCCTTCCCAGTACTTCATTCTCCAGTATGCTGAGCACTGGTGATTTTGAAATGCTCAGCTAAAAGAGCACCTAGGAGCTTATCATCAGGCACTGCTGCAATTCACAGCCCCTCCCTCTAAAGAAGAAAGGCTAACAAAAACCTGAAGAATGTAAATTTGATCACCTAACCTTGAATTTTATGACAAACAAGAGAATTTACTAATCTCTACATATTCTTCCCTAAAATTGGGACCTATAAGAGCAAATAGGCCTGGTATCTGTAAGCCTTATATGCAAGAAAAGCCAAGCAAGAGCAACCTAAGACAGGTTAAGTTCTTAGTGGCTTTTATGAAAACAGTTTTGAATGTAGGTTTTCTTGTTTTGGACCAAGTACAAAGCTGTACTTGTTTATCCTTTCTGCTATAGAGTGTGTGCATAGCTGAAGCAGAACAATCAGCTCGAGGAAACATTCCTAAAAAAAAAAAAAAGTTCTAATTTTTTTTATTATTCAAAAGAGGGGAGAAAAACAAACATGTAATTTCAGTATACGCCCAAGAGCTTTTTTCCAAAAACACTTGTATTTGTTATTAGATCAGTAAGTATGCTTTGCTGGCCACATCAAAGCTCTTTAATTTATCTGTGATCAATCAGGGGTAAGCTTGTAAGAGAGAGAGGTTTTTTCCATCAAGTAAAAAGAATAAGCAGGAAAAAAAAATACCCTAGACATCAAACTAACCAAATTATACATGTTCTTGGTCTCTAGCAGCTTCTTAAAAGTGATTTTGGAGAACAAAGTGGTCTGTTTTAAAATTACTTACAATTAGAAATATTTGATATTTATTTTCCTTTCAGGAAATTCCAGCGCTTTATCCCAAACTCAGTGAAGTCACTGAGGTTTTTCACAGTGATTTATGTGCTTTGGAGCAAATCTCTTTTGCATTCAGATTTCTGTCAAGCAAAAGTCTCTGAACTAACCCCTACGCTCCTATGCTAGGATGGGCGGCAATGAGCTCAGAATATCTTGCAAAATGTCTGACACTGCAAATTCCCCCCTACATTAACAGGTAATTGGCTATTAGGCAAAATACAGTAATGAAAACCAGAATACTCTGCAAACTAATGTATAATCTACGGTCTTAAAATATGACAAATAGAATAATTTAACTGTTTGCATTATTTCTGATGCTTAAAAGCTTACCATGTAAAAAGAAGAAACTAATCCTGCATCCATTAGAAATACTGGGACTTGTGCTACTTAGTCCAAGAAGGACAAGTCTCTAGATTCCTTTGCTACTCTTCATAATTTGGGTTGTCAAGAATAGATTAACAATTAAATGAAAAACTGTGCTTTGTAATCTGAATAGGTAATATATGCCTATGTAGCAGGAAAATCTAGCTACACCTTGACTTTGCGAATAATGGGGATAACACTGGGTTGCTATACTACGGGTCAAATTAATTAATTAAGAAAGACAAGAAATGACCCAATTAAAATTTGTTAGAGCTACTCGGCGCAAGGCTTTCTAAGGGAGGTGATGAGGTAAAGAAAGAACAAGGCTCACTGGTTAAGAGCCAAATCTAAACAAAGTTCAGGTAGAAAACAATGTGCAAGTTTTTCATTGTACCATCAGGATGATTTCAAAAGGATTTGCATTCAGATGAAATCTTTAAGACAAAATTTTCCACATCAAACAGCAAATGATGCAGAAATCTTTTTTAAAAGTTGCATCCCGTGTCTTGAAGACAACATAATTATCAGACAACAATTATCTTGTCATCGCTAACTGTAATCTGTTTTCCATGATGCACTGCCTTTGTATTTCTTTGGCTTTGATCAAAACATAGGTTTTTGTACCTGATGTGCCCATCAATGCTAGCAACATGCTATGATCCAGCATGGAGGTCTTGAAACTACATGTAAATGACTTTATTTCTAGTGATAGATCAGAAATAGGAAACTGCTAATTTGTAGGAGAATGTGTTTCGAAATTCAGCTTCCTTACACCATTTTCCCCTCTTAATTAGGAAAGTAGTAGTGAAATTAGGCATTTGTTGATTGTGATTCCTAGAATTACTGGGATGCCTCTGCAATCTGAAAGGTTAAAGCAGCTTTCTTTCAAAACACCTGCTGTGTTATTACTGGAAATAGTGCTTTTCTATAGCAATTTGCACCCTAATCACTTTCCATCCAAGGCATGTCTGACTACTACCATAACTCCTCAAAAATTGTTATGAGATTGAAGCACAGTGTGAAAACAAAACTTTTACAGATATTTGGAACATTTCCATTTTCTGTTTACTTGTTTGTTTGGCTTTTTTTTTCCCCCATGAGAAAGCAATTAAGTACTC
This sequence comes from Lanius collurio, assembly GCA_020086605.1. Classification (NCBI taxonomy): domain Eukaryota; kingdom Metazoa; phylum Chordata; class Aves; order Passeriformes; family Laniidae; genus Lanius; species Lanius collurio. Next base: position 11,452,940 of record JACBWW010000007.1, on the reverse strand, counting down.
TCTGGAGGGAAGAGGTTTAACTCAACACCCTTACCTGTTGAGTAAAGATCTCTCTATTTGAGGCATGCCACACAGCCCTCCTTAAAGAAAATGTGCAAGTCAGCTTAGGTTGTATTTATAGAATAAACTTACAGCTTCTCACCCTGAAGAAACACCAAAAACCTCTTTTGTTCCACATTGCTCTATCTGGAAATAGACAATGGCATGACAGCAGAAAGTGTGATAACAGAATGATTGAGTACACGTGGTTTTGGGTTTTTTTCAGTAGAATGCACTAAATTAGATTCTATCCATTTTTTATACTTGCAATGTTTCAAAATTGTGCAAAAGGGTGCTGGGGCAGCAACTGAACTGAGATGCATCAAAATTGCTGAACTGGATAGGATCAAACAAGACTGTCTCGTAGTCTTTGCAGTACTCAGTCCCAAAACTGGAAGCAGTTGCAGTCCCAAACACAAGACAGCAGGAAATTTACCATTTTACTTTGCATAAGTGATAGCAGAGAATTTTGTGATTTCTCTTATTTTTTATGTGCAAGCATTTTTCTTGTGAAGCACTTTAAGCCTACTGACAACAAGCTTGTTTTTATCTTCCATGGAACCGAAGCGTAATGCCTCCCGCATTGCTTGGGATTTATACATGCAGGTGGAAAATTACTTCTGGGTGCATTTCAGGAGATGTCCAAGAGCACACAGGCTGACTGTCAGAGCTGGGGAAAGGAGCAGACTCCAACACTGCTGAGTCCCAGCATTCGAGTACACCTGAACTGTTATAGTCCAAAGCTCTTCTACAGGCCTGCTAGGACTCAGATACGCTCACAGCTTTTGAAAGCCTGTGTTTCTTCAGTGGGAATGGTGGCAGAAGTATGTGGGCAGAAAGGCTCCATCCACGAGCAACCCAAGGTTGACACTGGAGGGCTCCCTTGGCACCATGCTGATGCAGGCTGGGAATGGCCTGGGTCTGGACTCTGCTCGGTTTGCTAGCTTCAATCACACTTCATAGAAAAAGTAAAAGTCTCTCCAGTGAAAAATGAAGCGTGACAATTGCTAGAAAAGCAGCAGGTGCACTAACAAAATTACAGGAGTTTATACAAAATTTGGCCTATAATGGAGCATGGGATTTGGTACTAAAAAGCATCTCAGTGATACTTGGAGCTACTTGAGCTGCTTCAGAGACAGCACATCCCAGCTCGTATAAAGCAACAGAACAGCACTAATTACGCCTAAAACTTGCTAACATTTAGGTTAAAACTGGTAACAAAGTTTGATATTTACAACAAATCAGGCATAGGTCTGTTAGTATGATTCAATTTTCTGATCATCAGTAAAAAGGTAAAATACTGTCCTGTTAAGACCACCTTTATGCACATTCACATCTAGTCCCCTGGTGACACAAGGTTTTCAATCCACCTTATTCAAGTGCTCCCAATGTGAGGGAGCTCATCTGCCCTCCTTGCTTAGATGTCTCCATAGTAGATGGCAAGACAGGGGAGGACACTTTTGGTGGGTGATTCTTCTTAGCAGATAATGGATAGGACCAGCAGCTCTCTGGAGATGCCCATCTTTTTGCCCAGGGTAGTGTGCAAGACTAGAGTTTAGTGAGACAGGATGCCTGATACCCAAATGGCTTAAGACTTGCAAGAGAAATCTCACGTTGATATAAATGGTTTCAGAGAACACCAATCAACTTCAACACTATAAACAAAGTTTCACTGGTGGATAGAGAGGCTTATTTATGCCTTAATCTCACCCTTTCCAAGAATCCCAGCTTTCCTTCTGAGCAGAGATATTCATGCACATGTCCTTCATTTTGCTGCATATAATTAGAGAATGGTTTAGACTGGAAGGGATCTTCAAAGACTGTCTAGTCCAACCTCTCAGCCATGGGCAGGGATGCCTTCAACTGAACCAGGCTGCTGAAAGCCCCATCCAACCTGGCCTTGACCACTTCCAGGGATGGGGCATCCACAGCTTCTCCAGGCAACCTGTTCCTCACCACCCTAAAATAATCCCTTCTTAATGTCCAGTCTAAATCTTTGAGTTTAAATCTGTTGCACTGTCCAATCCTAGGTAAGGTAAGTAAACACTGAATTTGGCTTAATGTTTCCCTCACTTATCAATCAACACTTTTTTCAAACAACTTTTCCAAAACCACCCCCCTCGTTTTCAGCCTGACGACATAAGTGATCCTCATGTCCAGGTGTTTGCAGAACTCCTCACTACCTACAGTTAAGACCTGTAAGACTATTGCATGAGAAAAGTTCCTCACCGCCAGAAATATTTTCAGAATAAACCTTCTAGAGAAAGTTTCAGTATTACCCTTTTTGCTTTGAAGTCTTTTTTCTATTTGACCTTTGGAACAAATATTTCACAGGATTATTTGTAGCTAAGGAACATGATGGAGAACTTGAAATATTCTCTCTTTCTGCCTCTCATTTATTACTGTACATACGATTTTAGTCTGAATTGCACTTCTACTTCCAAAGTGTTCCATCTCTACCAGCTGGCAACTGTTATTGCGCAGTAACATTTCTTCAGTATAGAGGGATTTCAGAAGTGGTTATTTCTGCACATGGCACCTCCAAATGTTTTGCTTTGTCTTAACTAAATGCCCACCTTTTTTTTTTCTGGGGTGCCTGACAATGCCCTTTAAAAATCTTTTTTATTTCAGAGTTTCCCTTAGGATTGTGGGAGAAATACAATAATGATAACCCATTTACCACAGTAGTGTTGGGACTCATCAGGCCCTTACAGAATGTAGTTATAGATTTCTTTATAACTCAAACTGTAGTTTTCCCATAACCTATTTACTACCCCATTTGAAAAGGTGATGAAATCAGATCACTAATGACCCAAAAATTCAAGAAAAAAATTTAAATTAAACTTTTTCACATAAGATAGCTGGTTTGAATATTGCTGAAATGAGAAAATCAGAACACTGAACTCCCATTCAGTTTTAAGGGGAATCAAATCACAACAAAGACTTCTTCTAAAAGTCCTGGCTCAAACTGCAAAAACTCTATTAAATGAATCATGGTTTTCTCATTTAGAGGACTATGTCTTTGACACACAGAAAGGGTTACGCAACTTGTTCAAGACCCTTTTGAAGACCTGCTGACCCCCTGTAAATGTCTTTAAGATTCAACACTGTCCTCTTTCCCAAAACAATTGCCAAATCCTTTCATCAATTCAGCAAGACACTAGAGCAAACAAGAAAAGGAAAAACAGGGCAGGAGAGAACACATCTCTTGCACAAATGGGTTACTTGAAAGTCTTCTGGATGAACAGGAAGGAAACAGTAAGCACATCTTCATTCACTGGTACCCCTGAAGCTCCAACTTGGGGGGAGAATACAGTTTGCCTTGGCACTGCTGATTTTCTCATACAGGTGATACTCCCATCTTGCTGCAAGGAGAGTTCATGTGCTTGTGAAGTGAAATTAGTTTGTCATGATATAGAAAAGTGTCCATCAAAAAAGAAAACAGGGTTAGATGCAAATCAAAACCACAGAGCCCTAGTTTACTCCCACGGCTCATTTCAAGACCCAGTTATAAAGCACTAAGAATTAATTTTACTGATATTAAAAGCTGGAACCACATTTGTCTTTTCCTTATTTTCAAACTTATCTTAACATTGGTCTTAAGTGGCCTTCTAATAAATAAATTTTGCATATTTTTCTTCAACTTCCAGAGCTGACCTCTACAGTACTAACTAAAAAGCCACTGGTTTTTCGACCTTGCAGACACAATTTTTTGTCCACAGCAGCTGGGAAGAAGCACTCTGTTTGTGAAAACATGCAAGCAGAAAATAAACTCAAGAATGCTGATGCAAAAAATAACTTGTTTTGGCACGTTCAAGTATTTTGTGCATGTGTATCTCCAAGGTGTTGGTAGGAAAGCTAATTTCTACTCCATCCTAAATATTGTAGAAGAATAACCAAAACAAAATACAAAACCCCCCAAATACCAGTCCTTGCTAAGTGTTGGAAAAATAAAATTAAAAAAACTACTGGTAGCATAAAAATATTTACTTCCCAGCATCTAAAATTGTTATGGGCATTAGAGAGCATTTAGGAAAATGCCTCTTAAAAAACCAATGAAGTGTTATTTTAATAACTTGAAACAGGAGACAGAGTTAGTGCTACTGATGCATGAAGTTTGGCTCTGTTCTTTCTTCTCCTAGCAGGTTGAATTAAGGACTGCCTGTACCACCCTTGCAGACTGATCTCTTTGTTAACCATCAGCCCTCTCTTTACTAAGACAGTTCAAAACACAACTTCAGAAGTAAAACACCTCTCCTGGAAAGGTAAACCCAGGAGCAAATTTTGAGCTGGCCAAAACATAATCCCAGGACATGACAAAAATATTGGATTTCCTATTTCTTGGCTGTTGTGTGTTGCCTACTTTCAGTACCATGAAAACACTGGTTATGCTGGCCATGAGTTTCTGGACTCTGAACACCTGCAGAAAAAGGCCAACCTCTGTTATTTTATCATGGCTCCCCAAAAGCGGCTGTTTGCTGTCTGTTGCTCAGAGGTTTCTTGACACAGCACAGCTATGCAACAAGACAGCTGTCCCAGCACACAAACTGCTAACTTGCTATGTGTGAAGCCACACTTTCCCTTGACAAGACAGCAAAACTGTCACCCTGGCCATTTTCTCTTGCACCTATCCTGTTGTAAAGCACCCAGCTGGTATTTACAAAATGCCCTTCGCTTCCTTACAGAAAAACCACTATGACTCCACTCATATCCATTTAAAGACTTATTAAACTCCCAATTATATTTTTAATACTTTCTCAGTTCAAGGACTGTTGATCTGATGGTGTCATATACAGCTGTAAACATGGAAACCTCAGCATTTCTTCTTGATTAGTGTATGTAAACCAGGCCCAGAGAGTCTTCTGAGGTGCAAAACAATCTTGAAACTCGAGTTGGAGACTTTTGCACTGAGTGCTGTACAGCGAGCTTTCCTCTCCAAGCAGTGTGACCGTGACAAGGCATTATGTGCCTCACACTGTCAGTCCTTACTGAGCAGCTCAGAGATGCTCTCCAGAGTCATTCTGTGCAGGGCTGAGCCCACGCCAACACAGCAGCCTTCTGCAGCGCCCATATAGACCCTGCAGGGTGGAATGAACGTACCTTTGAGTTTCTCACACAAATCACCAGGGACTGCCCTAACACCAGAGACAGATGCACACAGACGTCAAGTATGAAAACCAGTGATCTTTAAGGCCATGGGAGGTGATCCTGTAAATCATAATGAAGGTCTGACTCACAAAACATGTCTTATTTCTGAAAGCCAGGTGTAAACTCATGGCTCAAGCAGAGTTCTCCTGCAGACTTCTTGCAGGGTAAACGTTACTCTGGAACATGAACTGCTGAAGCTGCTGCAAAACAAAGAGGCTACTTTTTTTAAAACTTTGTAAAACTCCTAAGAATGTTGTGCTCCCTTCCTAAGAATTTAACAGCAGCTTTTTCATGCAAGTTCTCAGTAAAAATTATTTCAGACAGCAGAAATATGATAGAAGGATAAAAACTTGCAGTAGCACCTGCTTACATCTGCTTCACTTGAGTATCTTAAGCCTATATCCTTGTTTCATTTACTTTTCAACCCTGAATCATGAGCCTCCTGGTAATTTGATCTGTGCTGATGTAGCAAATCGCACTTACTATCTACATGTGTCTTAAAAAAAAAAGAGTGTTTTGACAAGTTTTTATTTCATACAATTTACCTTCTGATCCAAAGATATTAAGGAAATAGTGCTGCATTAACTGCCAGTAATGGGAGTCATGGTTTACTCTCAATTTGGTCACAGTTAAGACATAACACCCCCAAATTAAGCACAGTCATGTAATTTGTATATGCATTTACTGAACAATTTTTCTTATTGGGTTTTATCAGTCTAAGGACAATAAATTAGAGCAGGGTGCAGGGCTGCCCCATCCACACACAGAAAAATGTTAGTCATGTGAACTTGGCCACATTTGAGCTGACAAAACCTGCTAAGAGACAGTAGTAATGGCCCAAATTGCTTCCAGAGCAGCAAGCACCTCTGCATGGGGCTCTGAAGGTGTTGAGAAACACCAGCTGGGACAGCCATGATTTGTGAGGAATGTGTGCTGCATGAATACACCTTTTACAGATGAGAGTTTTAAGAACCAGCATTCATGTAACCAACTGCATAGGAAGTCACACTTTAAAAAACCCAAACAAACCTCTTTTTCTGGGTTTTGCCTCTTATTTGAGTTTGCATACCAGGTGAGTAGCACAGCAACAGAAGTCACAGAAAACACTGACTGGGAACCTCTACTTCACAGACTGTATTTTCATATTGTCCATGCTCCTGGTGGAAGGAACTGCTTTGGAATCTAACTGGAACTCACGAGTTTCAAGAAGAGGTCAGAAAGGAGTTAGACATCAATGAGGACACATCCTGAAGAAGACTTGGGCATCTGGGATGTATGTTCAGTGACTGGGAAAGTAAGAACTGTGCTCCCAAATGTTCAGCAATCAGGTTTGCATCTAATTTGAATACTGCTCAACTAGCAGGGACGATTCATCACAGGTCTTAACCACTTCTGTCTCTATATTTGGTTGTCTTTCTATACTTCCTACCAGGGGTAAAGAGTATGCCTTGTAGTTTCCTTGCTTTAGTTTTTTGGTAGGGTACAGCTCTGTCAACTCAAGCATTCTTTCTGTAAATGCAAATAGTGGTTAAAAAAACAAAACAAAAAAAAAACCCCAAACTTGAAAACCTTTCTAGAAGTTGCCAGATAGGACAGCCGAAGGGAATGTTTCTACAACTAAGAGGCTGGATTCCATCCACAAAACAGCTATTTCTAGGGATAAAGCATAAAGGTTAAACAACTGAGGACAAGACTGCCAGATGTAAAATGGAAAGTTTCCAATTTAGGAGCAGCAGAGGAAGAACATGAATTAATATGGAAGGACCAAATTAGCATTATAAAAATCCTCCAAGCCAAACCAAATGCCATTGAAAATAAACTCAGGAACTCTCCCCCTCTTCTGCTCCCTGCATTCCGAGGAGGATTGAATTTAGAACAACCATAGGGAATTTTAGAGAAATCTTACACTTAAATGCAGGGCAAAGGCTTTAAAAGTTAGAGACTGTATGTGCTTCAAAAACACTATTCTATGCTAGATTCTTCTTCAGGATTTCTTTTTAAAAAGAAATAAATATTTTGGACATAAGTTTTCACATTAGTTTTATCTTTAGTGGAATTGGTAAAGGTCAGGCTGATTCTTCAACAGTTTTGAAACTGGGGTATTAAATTATAATTTCTACCTTTTTATTAACTGGAAGAAAAAACAAACACATACACACAAAACCAACGAAATAAAAACCACATCAACAACCAAACACTTTGCAAATACACAAAATCCACTGGTTGTTGGGTTTTCAACCTAGACTACATTTCAGGGCTAGCTTTGTTAGCTCTACATACAGAGATACACTGTCAGTCTGGGGGTCCTATACTTCAATATTCTTTGCAGACTGCTCTCACTGGTCTCACACACATTTTTGTGGCATGAACTGGCAGATCCAGCAATATTCCTCAAATTTATCATGGATTCTTCAGTCCATAAAATACTATTACAGACTTTTAAACTGGATTCATGGAACATGGGTGTAGGAGATTAAAGATCAGCACTACTAGACTGATGGTTGCTTCAGCTGTGGTACACCTTTTCTGTTGAGCCTGAATTTTAGGAGGCTCCCACAGGATCTGACAGCAAGAGGAACTTCCACACACAGCCAGGATCCACAAAAACCAGACATGCAGGGAACTGCACTGAAAAGAAATGGGACATACATTTAAGAAAAACCTGAGAGGATTCAGTACATTTACATTTAAAAGGATCAGGAAGAGGAGAAGGTCAAATGCTGCACTTGGACAGATTTTAGGACTCTGAAGATAGCAAACAGTGACATGACATCTTACAATGCTTACACCTCTTATATGGCTACATGGTATATCTGTAAGAGCTTATGCTCCCATATGGATGGACACTAACATTCCAGCAGAGAAACTGGTAACCACAGGTAAATCAGCAGTACTCAAAATTAGCAGAATAACTTCTAACTTCACCATTGATTCCTCTGATTTGATCCCTGATAACCTAGCAATATCACCTGTAGGTTTGAACATCTGAACCTACTGGGCAAAACCCAGAAGCCCAATGGCCCTATCTCATATTTATGAGACACCTGTTTCACTCTTGCAACATCCATGATTATGTCAAACACAAAACTGCCCTCTGCATTTTAGAAACACAGCTTGCAAAGTTGTTTTATTACTTGACCTAATATTTAGGTACCCCCAGGCAAACAAAAGACAGAACTAGGAACCTCCTACCTTATGTTTCAACACTGATCCCTAAAAGCTGCATCTGAAGTTAAAGAACAAATAAGACCCCCAAACTATGAAGATTCCCTACATTATGAGGACAGTCTGGAAAACTCCATAGAAATGCAAATGTAATCAGTCATTCAAAGAAGAAAATTATTTATTGACAACAACTAACCTCTTACATTGTTTCTCAACACTGCAATAGATGATATAAATACATTTCACAAGTATGAACAGAAAGTTAATGGCTATTGCTAAAGGCAGAACACAGCAGGAGAGGAAACATTGGATAGTAGGTTATCTCAAATAATAGTTCTTAAACAAATCATTACATATATTGAGCAGAATAGGCTACTTACTCTTCTACAGTCAAAACCCATATGGAGTGTTAATTGACAGGAAGTAGTATCTATCCCCTCTAAGTTTACTAATGGGATTTACCTTACCTGAACTTAGCTGTATAAATAAGCAAGCCATCCAGTTCAGCTTCACGGGTATCATCACTGGAGAGAGGTAAGGAGATCTTGATCCAAACTTACCTAAGGTGTCTCAAATAAGCTGGAAAGATTTCCCCTTCCTCCCCCAGACTATTTGATGCTCTCCACCAATTTTGGTATAAGTGTAGAGGATTTGGTCAGACTGGACATGTACCTTCTAGCTAAAAGACACATGAAATAAATCTCACCTCATGTTCCAGAAAGAATATTACAAATTTCTATAGGAAATACCCTTGTCAGATCAGAGAGGACCTAATCAGCACTTAAGAGGGCTTCTTGCAAGAAAGCTACAATCATTGGTTCACTACTGTTTACAGGGAAAGCAACTATTGGCATTAGTAGAAGAGTGAAGATGTAAATCAGCAGCTCTGTTGGAAGATGGGTACCCCATACATGCTTCTCTGATAAGACTGGAACCTAGGAGAGTGAAGGAAGGAAGACCTACATGCTGTCAAACATGCAGATAAAGCCAATATATGTCTTTATTCTGGTAAATGGTGTAAGATCAAGCTTTAGCTTCACAGCTCTGCACTTGTATGGCAGAGGGAAGTACAGCAAGAGGCTGACAATGAGAACATGGAAATCCTAAAAAGGGAGATAAAGAAAATACAGGAACCATCCAAACCTCCAAATGTAAGTGTAGGCCCACGCTAAAATAATGCACTGCAACTGCAGGATCAGACTTAGGTTGATTATATTTGACTTCTTATCATGTACTTTTGCCCAAATATATTACATCTTTCTAACGTAGTTAATCAACTTTCTTCATCTCTAAGGGTTTGGCTGCTAAATCTGCCTGCTAAAATTGGTTCACTGGCAAATTTTCAGAGGCATCTTATTCCATGTCTACATATTGAGAACATACTCACTGATGAATTGAAGTGACTGCTGTTCTGCACTTCTTTTGTTGGCATCAGTATTTTGGGAGATTTCACAACAACTTTGCCAATGACTTGCTAGTAAACACACAAAATCAGCTAACATGGCCAAAACAGGTATATTTGGGTTGCTACTGCAAGGTGAACAGACAGGGTCTGAAGCTATGGCTGTGAGACCCATAAAAAGTCCAGGAAACTTAAGATAATATAGAAAGATAAAAGACCTCTGCTTACAAAAGTTGACACTTCACAGTGGACTTTCTCTTTTTATTCAAAAGTCAAAACTAAAACCTCCATCAAAAATACAGAAATACCAAATATTCTGCAATAGTGTTCACACCCTCAGTGTTAATGTAGCAGCACAGATATATAAGAACTGAAGTCAGATGTCAGTCACGGAGTTAAACTCTTTCTTGAAGTAGGTCAGTATTTCCTGACAACCAGAACATAAAAACAAAACAAGTGACCTCCATGCCTGTTAAAACAAATCTCCAGCAGAGTCTAGGTTTATGCAATGACTGGGCATGATGCAAATGCTGGCCACTGAACTGAAGAAAGTGGCCTACTTGTCACTCTAGAGAAATTGTGGTCAGACAAGAATAAAATTGTAAGAAAATAGCACTGGAGATGGAAGATGTTTCTCACCCTTCAAAATGCAGCCTTGCCAGTTCAGGTTTGTCCTTTAACCAACGTGGCCTGAAGGATGTGGGCTGACCATGGCAGAGGTGTTCACCTGCAACTGCTCTGAAGCAGAGTAAAAACATTGCTCCTGTTGGAGCAAAGAACGAGATGGTGTTTTGCCAGCTCTGAAGGGCTAACTATCCCCAGCAGCCCACAGGACAGAACACCCTACTAGCTGGGGGGCTAGCCTGATGTGGACAGGCTGTGTATCTCTATCCTTGAAAGAGTAAAAAAGAGAAAGATGTTCCTCTCAGCTCACATCTTACAGGCACTGTAAGCTCTTACTTTGAAGCCCCCTCATTCCCACTTCCTGCACACACAGCAAAGATTAAACCAATTCACTCGGGAATGTGCAGGTCATCTCCAACTAAATCTGAGGTTTGCTTTATCTAATTTTTCAGAATCAAAGATACATTTGGAAATGTACATTTTCTCAGTGGATCTCAATATTAGGGCTATTCAATCTCCTCCTCTGCACTTCTTCTCCCCTGCACACCACCACTAGCAACTGCTTAGGAGAAGCTGTAAGTTAGCATCTTTCACAAGTATGCATTGTGGCTGAATTTTGGGTGTGAGTCAATTTTTGTGCTTGATGTGCAACAGAGGAAGCTGCTGACAATAACTACACAAATTTACCCATGAGAGGCAAGTGTCCTGGCTTTTAGCAGGCTCCTCACTTTATGCCATTCATTGAACTCTCCCTGGCCCAGTGCATGGAGAATCTGTCTTGCTTCCACATTCTGGTGAGGTAGTGCTGGTGGGTACAAATCACGTTTCTGCTGTGGATCTCTTCTGGGTACAAACATGACAGGCTGCTACCACAGCTGCATTACTAACAACTCCCAAAGTGCCATGGAAACTGGTTCATCTCCACAACTATGTGAAGTGAAACAAATTGTTCTGCTTTTCATGAACTTAATTGCTTTCAATATATGCAATTGCTAAAACCAAGCCTGCACAGCATAAACCCTGCAGACTGGGTGTAATCCCGAAGCTGTGCACTTGGCTTCCCAGCTGCATTGACCTTACTGTGTTCACATACGAAAGCACAACATTCCCAAAAGGCCTGGTGTTGCAGGGGAAGAGGAGAGGCACCCCTCAGACTGCTCTTGCACAGAGTAACTATCCTGCAAATTGGAAGCATGCTGGATTACACAGCAGGGAGATGTGGCAATTTGACCTCTCCTGGTGCTATGTCAAGATAAGCAATCTGCCCGTCCATAAGGGTTGTATAAGCCTGGAGGAGGTACCTGTAAAAGTCCTGCCCAGTGGCAGGGACCCTTCTTCTTTCTCCATTTATTACTTCTGGAGGATTGATCTGCTTGTGAGAGGAATGCCCTGGCTAAGTTATGCTATGCTAGCTAGTAAGCAGTTTCATAAACATTGATTTTTGCATGGCTGTCATGGGTGTTTCAACTCTGGTTTTCAGTTCTGTTGACTACATGACAGTGGAAGGTGGAATCACAATATCAGGCAGAGCTGAACAGTACACACAATTCTTTTCTCTCATGTATTTACTTTGGAAATGCACTCTGACAGAAACAAATAGAGCTGTTATTCTTTTGGCCACCTCCAACAATAATCATGGTCTCAAGTTAATAAAGACACAAAACAGCAAGTAGATCTGCACACAAGGTGGCCACCTATAATTCTGGGCTATGGTCTGCTTGGCACAAGAGATTATGGTGTCTCTCTGGAGTGCGGTGTGCAACAGCAAAAATTGATTTGGGGACATCACCAGGTCTTTCAGTGGAGATTAACAGCATCTTCTTTGGCAGTCAGCCAGAGGCATGTGAAATACCCTACAACAGTTCTCATGACATCCAATACAAATGAAAGAGCTTAGTAACAAGAGGCAAGCATTTTTCTTTTTCAATAGAGAAGCTCAGGCACTTAGAAAATTTACCCTACACAGAATAGCAAATAAACTGCATAAATGCAGTTGGACAGAGAGATGGGTTCTCCTGTGCATTCCAGCTGGCTACATCTCAGAAGATTAGCATAGACATCTCTTGCTACTTGGATAAACTCTACTGCGGAATAAAACTGCTCACTATCAGTCTTACAGAGGACCCTCTACTACACTGCTCACAGAGTTTACTCACTGCCATCCTGGCTCAAACTGAAGGACAAAGACACAGTAAGATGAACAGAGAGGCATCTTTCTGAAACTCGGGGAAGGAACACTGACTTCACCAACAGATTCAGACCACTACTTCCTGCTTTCAGCTTTCTGTGCACCAAATTCACCCACAGAGGAAACTGAGTAATCCCAGGTAGTTTAATTTTGAATCGCTTCTAGTGACATTTGTGTTCCAAAAGGGAGATGAGGTTGTTTCTTCTAGTGAGAAATGTCTTACCTGCTGACACATTTTGGGACAGGAAACTGCTCTTGACTATGGTAGCAGCGGGAGATATTCACAACCTAATTCCTCAGAGACTGGTGTTGCCAGCAAAATAAGGCACCTAAGAAATGAAGTGGTTGCAAGCAGGTCATCATTGGCTGTTTCTGAGGCCATGAGTGGGATCTACTGTGCCTTTGTGAGGATTTGGTAATACTGCTGTATCTCTTTCCTCCAAGACTGGGATGGCTTTCACAGGTGAGTTGACAAAAGGAAGAAAGAAGCGTATTTTTGAAATTAAAAGAAATGTCACTCACATCAAATTTTCTTCTCTCCTCCTCTTCAGTTTTGCAGAAAGAAATTAACATTTAATGTAAACTGCCTGCTTTGATAGCTGTCTGAATGCCCCATTAAACATTTTCCACACCTCAGGGGTGACAAGTATCCAGTCATAAATTGCAATTTGTCATGGATTTTCTAAGTCACAGGTTGACACAATAAGCAGTTATCACTGTCTGATCAGTATGCAGAGGCATTACATCTTTTAGTAATATTCTTCGATGGACACAGCAAGAGGCAAGAGTTAAAAGAGTAGATTTAAAAAGCAAAGCCCTTTGGCTTTGAACACATGGCTCCAAGAAAAATGTTAGCAGAGATTTTTTCACCAGCACAGCCCTGAGACAGTAATAAAATGTAATTCCCTGATGGACAAGTGCCATTATTTGTTGTGATTGTAGTTATCCCTATTCATATTCTATTTACATGTCATGTAAACATATATCATATTTTGTAACAGCACACTGAAACCAAAGCTTCTGCCCCACTCACAAACTTAGTTCTATCAAATATTTAACAGCAGACATTTGCATGTGTGATCCACAACTCCAGTGAGAGCCAGTGAACATTGGACAACAGTAACTGCAAAGAAAAATGTCACTCTTCCATCCTCCCAAGTCCAAGACTAACACAGATTTCACTGTGGAGACTGCAAATTTTTAATCTCCAGTCTTCAACCTCAATTCTTGGGAAATAGAAATGAGGAAGAGAAACAAAGAGAGGAGACTAAGGTGATCACAGGTTTGCAAAAACAATTTTCTGCAGGCTAGGCTCTAATGCCCTTGTAACTTTCCTCCATTTAAATCAACTAAGAGTTTTGGCTGTCATCCAGCATTCCTGGCTTAAGCACCTGTACAGAATTGAAATTCTAGGTGACCTGTGAAACCATCCTCCTGAAGTAAGTGCTTCATTTCCTCTGTATTGCCAAATGAGAGAGGTGCCCTAAAGGCCTCAGGAGAGAGGCCCTATTAGATCCCCTTGGCTAAGAAATCTTCAAGACCCTGCCTGCTCTTACAGACAGACCTGCAAAGTCCATCACAGAGCAACACAAGCCTGCAATTCTCCTGTGTGTTTCACTCCTCAATATAAGCTGCCAATTCAAACTCAACAGTTTCTTTCCATTTATTCAAAGAATCAGGTCTTTTCCGTTTTCATCTGACTCTAGAAAGCAATATTCTTCTGAGGTATTTTCTACTCTCCACAATATCCAGGATTTCTAAAGGAAAACTGTCTTCTTTCTGAGAAAACAAGCTGCATCTCTCTTAAACTTCTTACTTTAGGTTGCATCATCCTTTGCTGTTTTGTTGTCTCATAAGTGTTGCCAACTCTGAGCCACAGAGTCATTGATTCCCCAGTGGCTGTATGAGAATGGGTCATCTGAGTCCACTGGACAGGCAGGAGGAAGAAGGCCAGCTATCAAGCAGTCAGCATAGCAGGAGAATACCAATTTCACCCAGAGCAGTTCTTGACACGATCTGCCTGTGTAGGCTGTGCCAGAGCACCAGGCAGCAGACACTGCAGGGGTGGTATAGAACCTCCTGATGTGCTGCCCTAGGCTCTGCCTACCCCTGCTCTCTCTGTCCTGTAGGTTTTGCATCACTAAATGCTGCTTGTATCTAACAGAGGACAGGTACTTCAGCAGCCATGTATGGATTATGCATAAAAAGGATACAGGACAGAACACATAGTATCCTACTTAAATCTTTGCTTGGTCACTAAATAACATGGAACATGATACACAGGGCTTTTCTCTACTGCTGAAGCAAAGTCCCTGTCTCCATTTGCTGACTGTTACAATTCAATGTTATTTTGCTGTAGTGTGTTTGAACGCTGTAGTCTGTATTTGAGGCGGCTCTAGCAGCTGTGTGGAAGGCTAGGAGGAAAGGGAGCCCATCATAGCACAGAGTCCTGGAACTCAGATACATCCCGTCTTGCAGAAGGCCTCTTTCCAAGCTGTGAAATACTGACCAGCAAGAGAAGAGTTACTGCTCCCTGATAGTCCTAGGGGAACACAGGACTGCAGCTATATTCATTAACCTACAGCAGTATTTCTATCAAGGACAGCTTTTGCATCAAAGTCTGCCACTACCAAAAGGAAGTGGCAAGTAGGGGGAGGGAGAGACAGAGAGAGTCTGGTCTGCTCAAAAGGTAGTAAAACTGATAAGGGATCAGCATTAAATTGATGTGAGGAGAAGGCTGTCATTTATTACTTCCTTATGTGACATGCTGAAGCATTTTTCCAGAAACAAAGAGACTAAGGAAACAAAGTAAAAGTCAGGATCAATCCCTTGTGTTTCTCCTGGCATGACACCTTTCTAAGAAAACAGCTTTTCTGAACTCACGCCCAGCAACTTCAATGACCTTGATACAAATCTCTCAATCTTGGTACCCTGTCACTTGAGTTAGCAAGAATCTTAGCTTTTATCTGCAGAAGTAGCAAGTTTCTAGTCCCATCTCACTCACTGGAGCTGGAGGGTGTTTAGAAAGGCGACTTGGTGAAGTTTAAAAAAAGCTACAAAAGAAGAAAAAGTGGGCAGATTAAAAACATGTGAGCAAATTACTTTAACCGCATGTTTTGACTGTATTTTTCAATTGTGGGAGGGAAGCTTTCCCTAGGAACTGCTGGAAGGTGAAAATAGGTGAGCTGCTGCTGGGAACCACACTTCCGTGGTGGGCTGTAATCACACACTATTCAGCTCTGCATCCAGCCAGGAAGCTGTGCCTGAATAGGTGACAGAGCTCTCACACTTCCATGTTTGCCACCCCACAAGGATTTGGCCGACATGTGCCTTTGATGCACATGTGCACATGTGCACTTTGTACACAGTGCAAAGGAAAACCACTCCCAAATTAATCTGTGGAAGTGTCACTCAGCAGCAATCCAAACTCTGCAGTGAAAAAGCAACAATTCTGACTTACTCTGCAACAGTACAAGCATTACAAAGGGCAGTGCACTTAGCTGGGACTCACAAAGGACCACAAGTGATATTAACATCAAAGCCTTTTCCCACAGTCATGTCCACTTTTTTGGCAGTAGAGAGGGATATAGAAAATTGCTGGGGGAAAAACATTCCAGAATTAATATCCCAGTACTGGTATTTGTTAATATTTTGAACATCTTCTGCAACAGGCACTTATTGCTTTTCAACCCAGGAGACACAAGAGCTTATTTCTAAACTGATTTTTTTTTTTTTTGAGGAGGTTAGATTAAACATCCTTATTAGCAGTATTTTACTTTCTGCATGAATAGCCCCTTAGAAGACCTCCTGCGATCCACCTTCCTTTAACACCAGAAGTGTTCAGAGTTAAGGACAACTACAGGCAAGCAAGGCACTAGGCACAGGTGTAGGTTAACAGTAACTACGCATGTGATTTGATTGGGTTGGTTTTGGTTTAGTTTACAGAAATAAAGCTATTTTATTTGTGTTTTCATGCACGCATATCTGCTGGTGGAAGAATATTCCTGGGTGAGTTTTCTTAAGTGATCTCAGTTTGTGAAATAACAAGCTGAGTTGGCTGATGTTGGAAATGCAGCCTTTTCCAAGTTCTTTTTCACCGTATTTTTTTTTCACATGCCTTTCTTGCAATAGGAGAGTTGCTCTGTCTCGTGCTTACGTCAGGCCAGAAGACCCTCCCAGAGTCTGTGGAATCAGAGTGTAAGCTTCTGGCACGTGTTTCATTTCTGTTACACTTAAAACATCAGAAATGAAACTAAAATCTGATTTCTCAGGATATATGTTCTTCTTTCATGCCCCGGGAAAAATTAGCCTTAGACTACTAAGAGATGACTGGCACTAAGAGGAAAGCAAAACAAAAATTTTGTAAAGCTGGCTTCTAAGCACATAAATGTTGATGCAAAAGTCATTTCAGTCTGATTTACAAATACCAAGGCAGTGCTCTAAATGCATTGTCCAGATCATTAGAAAAACTAATTCTGAGAGACATAAATGATCTAATGTTCCATCACAAGCACTGGGAAATAGCAAAGTCACAGGGAATGATGATATTTGAGATGATTAATAAAAAAAAATCGCTTGAAAGTAAATGTCCAATGGAAAGACTGGCTTATTCTTTAGAAAGACAAAGTTTGGGCTTGCTAATTTCACATGTCATGAAACCTCACGGACCTAATTGAAATTCAGAAGCCTCTGCCCTCTTCCTTCCTTCACTCATTGAAGGTTTAATAGCAAATTGCATGAGTTCTCACGTCACTATAATGAAATTAACACCAGAAACTATACATGAGTGTAATTTACTGCTCACACTGGGAAGTGTTTGCATAACGTGATTTACTGTGGGAGCCCACCGGTCAGAGCGGACTCTCTTTCACCTGTAGGTACAGGACTGTATGAACTCCCGCAGTTATGAGTTAAGAGTTGGGAGACACCAGTTCCACGGGCAACTGGAAGTTTCTTTGCACTTGAAGTGGAAATGAAAGCCCTCCGCAATGGACCTGCACACTGCCCTGCGTCCTCACCTCTGCTCGCCTGAGTGCTGGTGCCCGGCGGGACCCCAGCGCTGGCTGCCACCACGGCGCTGCCGTCCCCTGCACTCACCCGCCCTGCCTCACCTGCTGTACACCAGGCACTCCATGTGGTTGATCTCCTTGTCGGAGCGGTACCGGCTGTAATCCTCCCAGAGGTCCTTGATGGCGGTGACCGCCAAGATGAAGAGCACGGGGGCCAAGGCCAGCTCCGGCTGGAAGGCATTGACGGCTGGCACGAAGTTGAGGAGGGCGATGAACACAAAGTAGACGTTGGCCAGGCGGTGGAACTGCTCAAAGAGGTTCTTGGGCAGGAAAGACAATGCCGTGTACTTGGTGGTCTTGAGGCGGTTGCAGGCCAGGACCGTCCTTTTGGACTTCTCCGTCTCGGCCTCAGGTAACAGCAGGCTGGAGCGCACCAGCCGCGTCTTACTCTCCTTCCTCCGCCTCCTCTTCCTCTGCCTCTCCTTCCCCTCCGGCAGCACCCGGGGCGCTCCCTCTCCTCCTGCCGTGCCCTGGGACATCGCTGCCGCCCCGGTGATCTCGCCCGGACAGCGCGGGCAGCTCCCACGGCCAGGCACGGCCCTAAGTTATCATCCTCCGCCGCCCGCCACGGCTCTCCTTTCCTCTTCCCCTCCGGGGGCGGGCGGGGGGAGGAGGGCTCTCTCGAACCCTCTCTTAGCCGCTCTGCCGGGACCTCTCTCGCTTTCTCCTCCTCCTCCTGGCCCGGGGAGGGGACGTGGG
The DNA here is from genome assembly GCA_020086605.1 of Lanius collurio. NCBI lineage: Eukaryota > Metazoa > Chordata > Aves > Passeriformes > Laniidae > Lanius > Lanius collurio. The sequence goes on along the minus strand of JACBWW010000007.1, from coordinate 11,434,606 downwards.
CAGGCGGGGAGCCGAGCCGAGGCGAGCCCTCCTCCCGCGGGCCTCTCCCCGTCCCGGGCGCGGGGGATGCGGGGGCCACCGTGCCGTGGCCAGGCGCGGCAGGGCCGGGGGAGCGGGAAAGGGGAGCGGCCCTTCCGCGCACAGCCTGCCCCTAGCGCCGTGCCGTCCCGTCCCGTCCCGGGCGTACCGACCCGGGAGGACACTTTATCGGCAGCTTGTGACTTGTAGTAACGTGTGGGAAGAGGAAAGAGGTTCGAGTGAGGAAAGAGAAGATTCCCACTGAAGCGTCGGTGCTGAGCTTTATCCACAGTGCCCCAGCAGCAGCTGGTGGGAGTTTTTACCAGCTGACTCACGGCGAAACACTCCACTTTCTGCCTGAATCCGTGTGCCACGTTTATACCCATCCCTGAGCTTAGCGTGGGAGATAGAGGACAACATCTCCCGGCTCCTCCCGTCTGTCTGGTACGCCAGACAGTCTGTTGGTGGCGGCCATGGTGCTTGGGACAACCCCAAAGGGTTGGGGGCAACCAAAAAAAAAGAGGTTTCCTATGGAAAGCATTAGGCACTGCCACTCCCACACACGCCCTGGCAGTGGTGTGCCACAACGCACGTTTGCTCTGTGGGTTTTTCTATTCCCCTGTGGTAGGGTAAGTCTTTCCAGCAAGGATTGGAAAATGCCAGTCTCTCACTCTGAGGTTTTATGCCCTGCTGGAGAATGATACGGTTAGGGGTCATGATGGATAGAGAGGAAATACAGAAGATAATCTAGATTGAAATATTTAGTCTAAAGTCACAAGTAAATAAATGTAGTAAATAAATGCAGAGATTTAAAGAACAAATAACAAGAGAGTAATTCAATTATTGCTACTGAGTGTGACATGAGTCTTTACAGCATCACTTTAGGTTGGGATTTAAGAGCATCCCTTTGGATATGGGATTCCTCAGGCGGCATGAAAGGCTGCCACAGGTCACTCCAGGCTGTGTCTAAACTAAAATGCACAGATGCATTTTATGGCAGGACCTTTGTCCTGATCCTGTAATATCTCGAGGTGGGATCATACTGAGTACAAAAGCAAGCCCTTCATACCTGTGAGCATGTTTCTTGTTGTCACAGAAAATAGGCATAAACTATAAACATCTAGTCTTGGTATGAGGTCAGAACAGCACTGGGGCATCCTCTGGGAAAAGTACGTAGTCCCACAACTCAGATGCTGCCATGACAAATTCTGCGAAGACCAAGAAAGTCAAAGTCATTACCTGAGCCTCACAGCCTGTGTGTGGTGCTGTGTTTTCATCCTTCCTTCTCACATTTTTGGTATGTTTATAATTGCTCTTCCAAGCGTCCAGTTAATTGTGAACCTTTTCCAGGCCATGAAGCACTAGGTGAATGCTAGTTCAGCACATGACCTGATACTGGTGCTGTGTGAAGCCACAAACCCTTTACCAATCCTGCTGTCAACTCTTCTGATGCTACTTCAAACTTAGCAGGAGTTTCCTGCATTTCTCAGGTCTTGGAATATTGAAACAACAAGGTTTTACTTAGTGCAAGGGAAAATGGGCCTGGGTTTGTTTTTGGTTTTTTTGTTTGGTTGGTTGGGGTTTTTTTTGTTTGTTTGGGTTTTTTGTTTGTTTTTAAAGTGTGCTCCTTTGTTGATAAGGAAAAAAGTACAAAACATTAAGAGAACAAAAAAAAAAAAAAGAAAAATTTAAAAAGCTCTCCCAATTTAAATTTTCTGTGTTGGTTTTAGTTGGGTTTGGTTTGTTTGGTTGGTTGCTTACACTTGGGATTAACAATGGGTAAACTGGAATGAACAAATATCCTTTTCCTGTACTTTGGAAATTCTGAATTGGGATGAGGAGGACATTTTATCATTGTGCAATATTCCCATAAACTGAGCTTCACCCGTCTAAAGGTTCCTTGCAGACAGCAGTGGATACTCCAAAAAGTGAATTGCTGAACTTTCTGCCACTGGCCTGCCAGCCTCTGCAGCCCACTGTTTTGTGGGGCTCTGGTTCACCCCGGCCTCCAGGAGCCGAAGCACTGTTCAGGCTTCATCTTTCCTCCAGACGGCCCTCCAACTTGTTTATACAGTGGTTGGTGATGAGAGGAGAACCAACAGTCATCTTTGTACCTTGCTCTTGTCAAAGCACATCACCTTGTAGAATAAACTGTTCATGTCTTTATCGATGCCAGGTGACGCACAAATGTGTTGAGTACAGCACGTCTGAATGGAAAGATGGTGCACACACCAGTATTGTGGAGTAGTGAGAGCCTGTGCTGGGGGGAGAAGTAAGCCAGTGCTCAGTCACTGAGTCCACCACATAAAAATGATGTGTAAATCATCAAGAAATGGTGTGGAGATCAGGCTTAGCACTGCATATTCAGCAAACAATAACTGAAAGTAAATTAAGGATTAGATATGTAGTAACATTAAACTTTCAAACACAGTGTTCAAGACAAGGTAAGAAAAGACAATTCTCACATTACCCTTAAAACATTTCTTTAAGGAAAAAGATTGTGCAAGTTTGGAGAGCCTAACCTGGGATGAGTTGTGCTTACACTTAGTGGCATTAGCCAAACCTGTGACACCAGATATCCCAAAATTGTTGGTTACAATCCCACAATTATAAGAAATGGTCTAAAAGTCAGTGCACTATAGTTTAAAACTTGTTTTACTTGCATAGTTTTAGAGTGCTCAGGAATTACATTAACAAGATTTCTTCTGCAACAGAGTAAGAGGAGAGAAGCTTAAAGATATTGAACAAAACCTGAAAGCTTTTACATAATTCCCATAAGCTGTGTTTTACCAACAGATATAGCAGCAGAAAGATAACAAACAGTTGGGTGGGAGCCTCTGAAGAATTCTGCATTTGTTTGCTAAATTGTTTATTTAAAAATAGTTTAAAGCCTTTGTATTTGAGTATGTATTGGCGGAGTTAAGTGCCACCCTTGGAAAATTTCACTATAAAAAAAAGTAACAAGTATGCCACACCCCACTGGTCAAGAGCTGAAAAGCTCTTCTCACACCATTGTCTGAAACTTTCTCTGTTGCTAGTAAACTGCTTTTTAAATAATACAGACAAGCTAAAGTATTGCAAGGCAGTGCCATGATGAAAGGATGTGGCACCCTCTGCTTTCTCTGAGGTCACACGAGGAATCCAATATGCTGGATATTAACACTAAAACCTGATGAAATGTAATCCATGATAAATAAAAACAAGAGCTAACCTTCTTTTAAAAAGCCTGTAAAATCTAGTGTTTGTTAGGCTTTTCTAGCCAAAAATTTTGTCAATGTAGACACTTCCAAGAATTTAGTCCTTCCTTTCCATTTGTAAATAAAACTGTGCACGAATGGTTTGAGGAAGCACAAATATTTGTATCTGAACTCATATCTGACCTCTCCCTGCTCACACAGTCCAAGTATGCAAGGTTGGAAATAAGAGGCAGGCAAATTCAACTTCCAACTTGTACAGAATATACATGCACAAGTTTGGCTCTAGCTTTTGAATACAAGGACAAGTATGCTGCTTTTGTTGTCAACTGAAGTACACCTGCATCTCTTTTTTATGGAGTCTTCTGGAGGAAAGGAGGTGAAAGGAAATTGGCTTCAAATCACTTTGGATGATGCATGGATCCTGCAAAGTATCACCGTCAAGAAACAGAAGCAAACTGTTTTGAAAACCTGAGGAGCCAAGAGCCAAAGACTGGATTTACTGGATTACCTGAACTAAAATGAGGACTCTTTACTGTTTTTCAGGGTCATTGGAGCAAAGCACTAAATCCAGGTGATGTCTGAGGATTGCTGTGTGCTCCAGCTGCTCCCTGCCACCCACTGAGTGTCCAGAACTCTTCCTTTGTTGTCACATGGCTGTTTCTGACCGTCCTTCATATCACTGCGTTTTGCTGGGTATCTGCTCTCTGATTTCTCCTGCCATTAACCTGAATCCAGCCTCTGATGCCCAATATCTCTTGAATTTCAAGCTCTCTCCAGAGCCTTTCCCAGTGCCTGACTCTTTTCTTCAACTCTGCACATTTTCTTCAGATCAAAGACTAAAATTGGAAAAGGAGAGATGTTCTAAGTATCACTTATGCTGATAATATACCTAGTGAGCTCTTTGATGGCCTGGGCCACTAAAAGCCAAGCCTTAAGGTATGACACTGTCTTTAAGGCTAGAAGGGTTTTCTGGCCCAAGATACTGCATTAACTTGGTCTTTTAGATGACATGCATGCTACAGCTTGAAATCGTTACTGAATTGTTGTGTGAACAGGCTGGTTGCTTAGAGATTAGATAACCAGTTTTATTCCTCTTCTCAGAATCATCAGCCCCGATTATGTTTGAAGTATTTTCTATGGCTCAGGGTTTTGTCAATATGCGAGAATCCCAACATCAACCCAAAAACGCCTTTAGCCTGATGCTTGCCTGGAGCAGTTTGAAACTGGCATCCACCTGAATGCTAAGGATGAAAACACTGTAGACACAGGGAAAAGATCCCAAATATATTACTGATTTGAGTTGTCATGGTTTTTCGAAGCTTGGAGTTATCATTATTCCATTTTAACAATTAGCTTCTTCCTACAATAAGAAAGTGAAGCAAATCTAATTTTAACATAGTCTAATGTTAGGCCACTTTTGTAATATTTATATGATCCTAAAATAAGGATTTGCCATGTTGGATATTGCCAGAAACATCTGTCAAATTACTTGTGATTCTCCTTTGTTCCAGAGGACTTATTTTAATATTAACATGCTTAATATTATGGAACCACCCAGAGGCCTTAATCGAAATCTAGGACTTTAAGAACTATAAAAATAACTGTAAAGACATGGTACCACACATCAGACAAAATCTGTTCTGCCCTTTACAGATGAGACGTATCCCATCTGGCTTCCTATAAAGGGGACAGGCATACATGTTTTGAACTAGCAGAAAGAAGGCAAGAGTGTTTCAGTGTGAACAGCCTGCTGAAAATGCCAGAATTTGATGAGGCAAGACAGCAGCCAAAATGGCATTATTCCTCATTTCCTTCCAGTCTGCAGGAGATACGTAGATACACACAGACATGCACATGCAGAAGTGTATATATATGTTGTTGTGGTTTGACACAACCAAGCGCCAAGCATCCAAAACATCAGCCATTCCATAAGGATAATAAAATAAGAAAATATTGAGGAAAACTAGATAGCTGCGAGGCAAAAACAGGTCCAAACCCAAATGGCTGCAGCACAAGGAGGAAGCCCCACCACCAACAGAATCAAAAGTCAAAAGATACAACAAGAAACCAAAACAAACACCCCCCCTCCCCCTTCTTCTCAGCACTTTACTCTTTAACTAGCATAAAAGATAACACAACATAGGATTCTAGTCAGTGTTACAGTTCTCGAAAAGTCTCTCTCTTATGCTTAAGGAAAAAAGGGTTTCTTCTTGCTTCACATGGTTTCTCAAACTGCCCCCAACAACAGACCCGCCCGGAAAGAAACAATCTGCTGTGGTGTAATACAGCTCTTCTATGAAAAAATACCAGTTTTTTTTCCACGCTGCCACACCTGGGCCATCCCATGGGGATTATCAGTCATTTTAAGGATGGGTCATTTTGGCCTGAACACAAAGGTTTTTTCTGCTACAAATCCTTAAAAGCCTCTCACTGCTTCTATATCCTGGCATAGGCACTCTCTCTTCACAAACTTCAAGGGCCACACGTAAGTCTTCCATCCCCCCATGTACTCCAAATGGATTAAAGAGACAAACAGTTTGAGATATTACAGTTTCTTACCACCGCATGCAAGAAGGATTTTTAAGCTCCGCGCGAGGAACGCGGCACCGCCCCTTTTCTCCATCGCCATTTCCAGCTCTGTCTCACATGGCTCACTCTCTCTGACTCTGAAGCCTCTGTGTTGAAGAATGTTCTTGTTCAGGCTTTATGGTGAAGAAAGCCTCGCTCTTTTTGTGTTGCTGGCTGCATGGTGTTTCTTCAGTTCAGCCCAAAGTGTGCTGGCTGCAGACAGGAGGCTCCCACCGGCTTCATGTGGAGAAAAGGGGGGACCTGCCAGTCCCAAGAAGCCGCTCTGTAAAGATTTTTAGCTGTGCAGCAGTCCATGGCTGGGTTTAGCCACCTGGGCTCTGGGATGGTTCTTCCCCCAGCGGCCCAGGGTCTGTGCCGCAGCATCAGGAAGAGGAGAAGGGGGCCGGGGCTTTGGCCTGGCCCAGCCTGGCCCAGTGGGGCCCGGAGGCTCTGAGGCCGCCCAACCTCCCTCAGGCGGGCTGGAACCAGAGGAACTCCCGCCTTTCCGTGCAGTTTAAATGTGTAAATTGTAAGAAGCCTTATTGATCTAAAAATGTGTCTATCAACTCAGATCCAACCCACTACATATGTATGTATATGTATATATATGTGTACACCACAAACAGTCTCATAGAATCATAGGATGGCTTGGGTTGGAAGAGACATTAAAGATCATCTAGTTCTAATTTCACTATCATGGGCTAGAACAGGCTGCTCAGGGCCACATCCAGATTGGTCTTGAGAATCATGCCAGGAATGGGGCATCCAGAGCTTCTCTGAGTACCCTGTCTCAGCACCTTTGAGTAAAGAATTTCTTCCTAACACCTAATCTTTTGTCTTTTAGTTTAAAATCATTACCCCATGTTCTTTCAGTATCTGCCCATGTTAAAAGTTAGTGTCCTTCTTTTTTATAAGCCCATTTTAAGTACTGGAAGAATCCAGTGAGGTGTCCCCAGAGCATTCACTTCTCCAGAATGAACAACCCCAGCTGTCTCATCCCAACTTTTTAGAACAGGTGCTCCAGCCCTCTGATCATCTTCATGCCCCTCCTCTGGTCCTGTTTGAACAGGTCCATGTCTTTCTTGTGCTGAGGACTCACTCCAAAGCTGGACACTGTCCTCCAGGTGGGGTCTCATGAGAGTGGAGTAGAAGGGCAGAATCACCTCCCTTGACCTGCTGGCTCCTCTGGTTCAGCCCAGAAAGTGGTTGACTTTCTGGGCTGCAGGTGCATATTGACAGGTTGTGTCCAGTTTTTCCTCCACCAGAGCCCTCAAGACATTCTCTGCAGGGCTGCTTTCAATAAGTTCTCCCAGTCTGTACTCATCTCTGGGATTACTCTCACCCTGATGCAGCACCTTTCACTTGGCATTGTTGTTGTGGATCTTGTGGGCTCACTTCTCAAGGTTTTCGAGGTCACTCAGGATGGCATCCCTTCCTTCAGTCATGTAAACTGCACCGCTCAGCTTTGTGTCACCTTGGGGACTCAATCTCACTATCCATGTAATTGATGAAGATATTGAAGAACACTGGTCCCAAGACAGAGTGCTGGGGGACACCACTCATCACTGACCTCCACCTGGTCATAGAGACATTGACCACAACTCTGTCTACATCCAGACAAATCCCACTCCTTTGTTTCTCAACAGGCAGAGAGGGGACATTTGTGTCCCAAGGTGAGCAGGAGTCGTGTGAGAAAGAGGCGTGTTCGGTGTTGCAGCACTAAGGGATATTGATCTTGTGTAGGACCTGAGCAGCCCTGCTGGACCTTTCCAGTGCAATGGGAAGACATTATTGAGGAACAGCTTCTACCTTTTGGAAGCAAGAGCAGTGCTACCTAGCAAGCCTCTCACATTCTGCATGTGTTTCACTGAAATGTTTTTCCCACCTACCTTGCCCCAAGGGCACCTGCATCTCGCATCCTGCCAGGTACACATTGCAGGACAGGCTCCCCCACAGCCAGCTGTTCACCCTGATGAGGGATTCATAGAGACTGTGTCTGGCATGTAAGGGACTGGAGTGGGAAGGAGGCTACAACACTGTGGAATACACACCTTTGATTGGTGTCTTGTGTGGAAAGAAGCCAGTTCAGAGAGTAGAGGGCTGCCATGTCCTTTCCTCCACCACCTGAACAGCCATGTCTATTCTAGTACCCTGTTTGCATGCAGACCCCTAGCAAATGAGCCAGCTGGCCTCCTGTTCAGCCTCGGGAACTGTGGATTTGGAAATTGGTACTACTGTGTAATAAACTAGATAAAAAACTAGTCAAGGTGTAGGACAGCTGTAAATGAAAGACCTAAGGTATTCAGGTAGCTGTAGATACCTTATAGACATGGTACTAGTGAAAAATACCACTTTGCAAATGCTCAATAAGTAGTAGTGTTTCAGAGGTAAGGAATAGCCATATGGAGCCATTCATCAGCATTTAGAGCTTTCAGATACAGAAATTTCCTCTAGTAATCTCAAATAACTGAAAAAATGCTGCCACAGTTGGTGGAGAAAGACTGCCACTTCTAGGACACCAAGAACATCCCCAAATGTGTCAGTAGGTAAATGGATCAGTGATGGTCATGTTCAAAAAAGCACATAATTTTCCACTGACTGTAGAAGTAATAAGGGATTAGTGCAGAGGAAGGTGTTTCCTTGGTGGTGTCCAAAGCTAGGCAAAGTAAACTTCCCCCTTAATATCTAGCCCAAGCCAGTTCACAGCAGAACAACCACACTCCACTGTAAAAGACAAGGTTGAACTGGATGGGGCACTCACTATACAAGATACATGTAGGAGAAACCCCAGCCATGTAAAAATCCTGTGGCCCCTCTGTGCCTGGCGCATCTGCCAAAAATTATGATACACAGTGGCAAGTTGTCCCCTTAAGCAGGGGGAAATCAGAGAGAGCTCTTTACCTACTTAACCTCCCTACTCGCAGAAATACTTTTTTTTCATTTCCAAGGCATTTATTGGAGGAAATCCATAAGCATTGCTTCAGCCCATCAGCTAACATACTCATACACAGGGACACTGCAGAAGAGGAAATGCAGGAAAACCTATGTAATTAACTGCAGGAGTAAAGGCAGACATGGTATTTATAGAAACTGCAGTTTGTGAGGAAATGAAAGTTAATATCCTTGCTGCAGCGCTGCCAACTCTTGCTATTTCATGGTGAGTCTCGCAGTATTTGTTGCTGTTCTTAAAACTGAATATCCTTGCATAATGGGATTTTACAACAATCTCAGCTTGCTAAGACAAAAAAAACATGGTTGGGAAAAACTTGAATGTGGAAACCCCAGAAGCAGAAAATAAAGAGGAGAATATAAAAAGACTTAATGTTTTTGGAAACACTGTGATTCTTAAAGCAATTCTATGATTTTTTTTAAATCCTGGTAGTTTTTAACACCAAGCATTTGGAAGTGATTCTATTCATACAGGAGCTGCTGTAGGATTTCCTGTATGCATGAAGTCAAAACATTTTTCATATCTCTCTAAAAAGAAAATACTGTCTCAGGACATTGTTCCTGAATGCCAAATTGAGTGTCTCTTCAAATTAAGAGATATTTAATGACTCATCATGCTTATATTTTACTATATCTAAATTTCTTAAAAACTTTGCCCAAAAAAAAGCTAATTAAAGATGCTTAAATGAGTTTTTACAATAATTTTTCCAAGGACAGAAAATGCCTTCACTAGAGAATTAACAAAGGGAAGCTAGCGTTTTTCTGATATTTGGTTGTTAGTCAGGATTGCTTGAAGAGAAAGTTGTGCAAGCCAATGTTTTCTTGCTGGCTAGTCGCTACAGTCAGATTTGCTTCTGGATTTTGTGACTCTGCACGGCAAAACAAGACTTCCATTCAGCTCAGATGTCGGGGATGCAGAGAAAAGAAGTGGGTGCAGGCTTTACTCCTTCTGGAGAGGCAAGTGGTGCTTTTAGTCTACCGCAGGTCTAGGGCAGCACTGATTGATTGTTTCTTGCCTAGAGCTGACTCTGAATGGCCAGGCTTAGTACAAAATGGTGTAAATGGGCTGTAAACAATGAGATTTGAAAGGAAAAGGAAGAAAGAATCTCAACAGCAGGAGAGTGAAAGGGTGATTTTCCCGCCTTTGGGGAACTCACCTGTAAGTAGAACTGATTAGAAGAAAATCTGGTTCATTGAGCCTGACTGCTTTGTTGGAAATCTAGTAGCCTGCAGAGCTTTTGCTGAAACTAAGGCAGCATTTTCAGTGGTGCCTGCTGGGTTTGTTAGAAGTCTTGTGATACTGTTTGTGGGGGCTTTTACCCAGTCTGCTTTTCCACTTGTCCAGGTGGCAAGGGATGCCCTAATCTATGGGATCCCTGACTCTGCAGCACTCATCCTGGCAGCTGTGGCTCTTCTAGCTACCCTAGAAGCTTGCAGGCTTCTTAATGTGTCTTCTAAAATCAACAGAGAAACTAGCAAACGCAGTATTTTAGTAACTCGCATCCTGAAAATTATTTCAATAAAGAAGTGCTTTGGGACTAGTTCAGACTATCTACAAAATAAAATGGCCCAAAGTAGAAAATTATTTGCAATAGAGCAGCACAAGCTTCTGGCTAGTCTTGCTTTTAATACTCGTGTCCAAATTCATGGCTGAATGCCAAGATCCAAACATACAGTTGCTTGCTGCATACTTTAGGAACACTGTGATATATATCAAATTTGTTGTCTCTGTTTATATTATATGCCACTGACCATAAGAATAACTCATACTTTTGGCCTACTAAAACTAATGAACTTCAGTGGAAACATGCTTTTAACAACAGTATTTAACCAGGTGTTTCTACAATGCTAAAATAGATCTGCTCTGACTTCTACTGAAGTGAGTTGAGTGACCATTTCCTACTGACAAACGCCCTATAATTTCCCAACAGATTAAAAACCTATAAAGAGTCAGAGAGACTCATTATTTGTTTTTTTGGTGGTTTGTTTGGGTCTTTTTCCTGGTGTAATCCTCCTTCTATCGTGACTGAACTTACTGTTCTGTAGACTGTCATGTAGCAAGCAATAGCTAGTCAAGGCTGTATGACAGTAGAGTGTGTGTAAACATCAGTTACATCAGGGAATGTGTATCACAGAAACAGCTGAAAGAATACTTCTAATTCAGCATTCACTAATGCAGTAAATATTAAGACTATAAGGCTTGTATATGAGATGGTATAATAAAATGGGAGGGGAAGCTTTTTATAATCAACTAGCTTTTGCTGTGCTTGGAAAAATAAAGAATTAGTGCTGGCTCTTTTCTGATCTGGAAGTAACTCTTAGTGGTGGAAAAAACTGGTATTCCTTCCACCCTGTTGTCCAGAAGCTGAAACTTCCAACCAATTCCCCATAACAGTGGTTTTTTCTGTGTTTTGATATTATCAGGTAACACTACTAATCCCTACATGAATGAGAGTGGCCATAAATAGGCTATATATATAATACAGCACCCACCATATGTGCACAATATAAGCACACATACATGCACCCATTGTGTGTGTACAGTCTGTGGGGACACACACTGGACTGATCTCTGCAGAGTTTACAGAGATGTAGTAGTCTGCTGTGTGTAGCAATGATATTGTAATCTGAAAGATTTCTGTAGGCCATTGCTTGCCACTAGTAATTTAGTTACATTCATTAAGCAAAAGCTATCATTTCATACTGCAACTCAAGCTTCTGTATGCCTTGCTTAAAAGAAAAGCAGTGGACTTGAGATAATTAATGTTTTAAATAAATAAAATGCATGAAACCAGGAGTGCCAGTGAAAGGGTGGTGTATCAGCAGTAGTTAGAAGGAATCTGAAGAGCAGCCAGCATAATAAATTTAAAGGGTGGAGGAGAACTGCAATGGCAACACAATGTTTTGATCAAAATAAAGCATTTTTAACATGTAATGAAGCACTAGCCAATGATTTTTAAAGACCTATGCATTCAACAACCACAGGCTGCCTTTCAAGTTTACAGGCTAATATATCTTCATATTAAGAAAGGATATAGTTTATAATTCTCTTTCAACAAAACACCAGAGAGCTAACACAGCAATGAAAAATAGACTTTAAAAAAAAAAACAACCCTGGTGAGTACTGTTTATTCTTAATATGCTATTTTTTTATCCACTATTACTCACTCTCTGCTTGGTTAAAACATGAAAATCTCTCTTCTATTCTGCTCTCTGACCCTCCTTTCCTTCTCTGCTAGCTCCCTTTTTCCTAACACAGACCCTGGCCAGCAGCATGACAAACTGTTGCAAGGTATGTGCATCAATCAGAGGAGTGCTGAAGTGTGATCTGCAGCCAGCATAGCTGTGCCAGCAGAACCCCCTAGTATGGATTAAGACATATCAGCAAAAGTGCTGTTTTACAGGATGACTTTTTTTTTTTTCTCAAAAGGGCTGCAGCAAGCTCTGTCAGCAGAAGTGGAGTTTTCTCAGTCTGATGTGCAACTGGAATATGAACATTTTGCCCAAATGTAGCCTATCAACACCAAGCTGCCTCATACAGCACTCAGCATAAACTTGGCTTTCCATGCTTCAGGGATTAATAGGAATATCTCCAAAACTCATACCATGGCCTTGGCTCTCTGCCTTCTTCCTCACTCACTCTCCTGCTTTGGCCTCTAATTCCTCTCAAACTTATCCAAGTTTCTGAATTTCACCTCACCACCATCTATTCTGTGTACTCTGATCTTTATTGTCACATTCTCCATACAAGTTTTCGTACCTCCTGCCTGCCCTTAGAAAATGATTTTCCTATTTCCTAGACATGAGCACTTTTATATCAGACTGCTAATGTAACGCATAGAAAAGTGAATCTTTTTGTTCCCTAGGCTCCTCTAATGTAGAGAAGAAAAATAGCACATTTGGGTCTTTTTTTATCTGTTGTCTAGTATTTGGAGTGTTGAAACTTATTTTCATGCAATCGCTTCTAAATTCGTGCTTTAGTATTTCTATGGAAAGCGATATTCTCAAGTAATAATGCAATCTGAGTATCTGCGGGTTTAAGGATTTTTATTTTTTGTCGCCTGTCATTTACAGAATGAACTAGTTCAAATCCTACAGGACTTATTTGTTCTCTGCCTAAACCCAGGGAAAATCACCTAATCCCTCTTCAGCTTCCAAAGTTCTGGCTGTGTCAGTGAGGAGGGAGGGTGGCAAGAGGAAGCATCCAGACTCGAGTTGCAGTTCCACTGCTGGTGCCTATTTACACTGAAATGATCAACAATTTAGACAATGCCACTGGTGCTGAAGAGTTACCCTTCAGCTTCAGTGCTAAGAAAGCATTTACCACAGGGGAGCTGATTTGGGATGGAAAAGATGTCTCACCCTATCAAAGGGACAGAGGAGCTTCTGGTTCTGCTGTGCATTCAAGTGAGCCTGAGGAGTTGCACTTGTGCTGGTATACTGAGGAATTAACATCTGAGTGAGGATCTAAGACCCCAGAAAGTAAAGCGTGCTTCATAAAGGGGGTTCACTACTGTCATGGCACAGTTAGCACACTAACTGCTAGGGCTGAAATCCTACCTTTTCACAGGTGTGCATGAAGCCTTGAGGGTTTTGGGGTTTTTTGTGAAACTGGGAACTTACACGATAATATATTATGTAAGTATCAAATGACTCAGATAGACTGATGCAATCCTTGGTGCAGAGCTCTGTCTTTCTTGACTCCTCCATGCTTAAAAACAAAGCAGAAATAAACCATGGGCATATAATCACCTGGGATGCTTCATTTGTAGCTCAGTTTTTTGGTCCCCAATATTGTTTTGGTTTGTGCCATCTACCAGTCCTTCAGGCAGTGTCTCAATGATTGTTTGGAGCATAATGTGTACCAGATTATGAAGTGGATTATGAAGGAGACAGTTTAGGACTTCAAAAGTGAATAATACTGTCCTAATAGCCTCCAGAGACTGGGTCCTGGCATATTTTATTGATTATTATACAAGTAGTCTCTGAGGCTGAATTTTTGTCCTTTCACACTTCTATTTAACCCATGAGTTTTATGTCTTCCATTTATATTCCCTTCTTCAACTAATTTTCTTTGTCTGCACAGTGAACAAAGAAACCAATTTTTCTTACCTGCAGACGACTTTGACCCTAATTCCCATGTCCGTGTAACACACAGCAGAATTAGGTAGTGCATTAATTCCTGGCAGATGCCTGCTTCTCAAAGAATGAAGAAAGCTCAGGAAGCACTTGCTGATCTTTTGTTGGACAAGCCAGTCCTTGAATCTCTTTGCAGACAGAATATTCTTTGAAACTCATTGAGCATCACACAAAAAAAAAAAAAAAAAAAAAAAAGCCAAAAAAGCCACTTCTGCCTTTCATTTTCATCTCCTCAACAAATTGTGGCACAACTGGGAAATCATCTCTCTGCTCCAGATGTTTCTCTCCACTTTCTGCCCACTACATAAAATTCTCTTATTTTCTTTTTTTCTCCAGTGGTGGTTTTATTCACCTCAGAGAAAACTTTAGGTGGGATTTGTTGGTTGCTCTGCAAATTAAGGAGTCTAAAAGACCCCAGGAGAAGGTCAAAATAAAGCTTTGAGCTAGTATTTAATTAGCATTTATCAACAAACAGGTTTTAGCAAATATTAGTACAGGCTTACTAATAAAGGGAAGTGTTTGTATAACATCACTCCCACTCATTTTCACCTTGAGATATTTTAGGAATTGATGACCTGGAAAAGTGAGCAAGCAGTAAGCACTGTACAGACTGTGGGCAGTAGGAAAAACTGTTTGTCTAAATTCAGTGTTGTGACAACTTTGTGATAGAGACATCAGGCCCTGGTGTCCTTGAAATGTAGGTGGGTGAGTGAGTCACTTATTGCTGTCCTGATATGCCATGAGTAGGTGGCTGTTCTCCATTGTCAAGAGTATGGTCCTTCAATTTTTTATTCAGTGAGAGACATCACCATTTTAAAATGGATTTTTTTTTGTGGCTCATACTTGAATACCTGGTCTCATTTTTCATTCTGAGCAAGGAGCTTAAAAACAATATCCATTAGACCTGTCTACTGCCATTTACCAGTTCCACAGTCTTGAACCACTTTGTCTGCTTTAAAATAGTGCAAGGTGTCTGAATGCAGATGATACGGTTGGAAGCAAAGTTGCAGCCAAAAACTACCTTGGAAAAATGCTCTGCTATAAGTGTCTTTTATCACTGGTCATGCTTCCTATGACAGAAGCCATGCCTAGGAAAAGGTGTAGGAAAAATGAGTAAGCAGCACTATGGTTAGTGTGCTTATCTTATTCCAGACATCATTTTCTCAGAAGACTAGAAAAAATGTGCAGATGGAAGAAACCTGGTATTGCTGCTATCTAAATGAGCGTTTACCACTGGGTTCCCTGAAATGGTTTTAGTTAATTGGGAAAATCTGTCAGACTTATTAGCAGATTATATTGGAAAAAAAAAAAAAAAAAATCAGAGTTTCTAGTTGCCAGTGAATTTTGCAGAGCCTGTAGTCCTTTTGCTAAAGGGCAAATGACTAAATGATTTCCAGAGGTCCCTTCCAACCCCAAAGATTCTCTGATTCTGTGAAATACTGCCCACCAACAAATATGTGGCTGAGAGGGCTGTTGCAGGGCTGTTCCAGAAGGGCTCATTAGTTGAAGGTCTTCTGTTACCTTTATTACAAATGAGATATCCATCAACATTAACAGATATTTTTGCTACAAACCCAAATTCTTAATTTTGTGACAGGCTGCTGAAGATTTAGGACAAAATCCCAGAAATGTCTGAATCATTAGCATCCAAACCAGCCAGTCACAGTATGACAGTTTGAAGGACCTGTAGTCAAGCTGAAAGATATTTGTTCAAAACTGGCATTCCTCTTTCTGAGAGTCCTACCTCATGACTCTCCTCTGCTCTAAGGAAACTGGCTGCTGACCCCAAAAGCAACACCCAGCAACTTTCAGATTCAGTGAGTATTTATCTGGCTGTGGGGTAATTTTTCTCCCTCTTCCCGGGGAAGGAAGAACTCGTATGATACTTACTTTACCTTCCCTATTATGTTCAATAGAGAACTTTCCTTGGATGTGCCCAGTTGCAGACCCATTTCTGGATTTCAGCCAGCACAGCTTGGGCTAGGAGCTGCTTGGCCTTGTTCCAAAGTGGAAGGGCCTTTCCCTGTTCCCTAGATACACATCTCCACTGCACTGGCATCCTGGTCCTCAAGGGCTGCAGTTATGGTCATTACCTCTGAACACCTTCAGCCTTCCCTGAGCAGTCTTTTTTCTCTTCTATTTCTTCCTCCCAGCTCCCTTGTTTTACTTACCACGAACCACAGTCACTTCACTCACCCCCATCAATTCATCCCTAGTCATGGACAGTTTGCCTCTCGCTGAAGGCTGCAAGTATCTGGCCTCCTTTGCTTTCTCATGGCTCCTGTTCTTCTTGCACTCAAGAGAGTTCTCTTTGTTCCTCCTTTTCAGAAAGCAAAGCCCCTGACAACTTGTATCTATACACCTAATCTTCCTAACGCAGCTAGCTCAGCTTACAGCCTTAAAAATCACAGTTAAATGGTTCTATCTTTGAAAGATATGGGCAAAATTGAGTTTGGTGCAAGTGGTAAAAACACCATTAATGCTAATAGATTTATACCATGGAAAAATTAGCCTAAATTGTCTGTTTCCCATTTAAAATAACAATCCAGAATAGATGTGCACTCTGTCCAGCTACACAGCTCATTCCTCCTCATTGCCTGTGTCTCATGTGGCAGAACGTTCTTTTTAGAGATTTCAGTAATTAAAAATGTTCCAATTTCTAGTAATACTCCATTGTTTGCAGGTTTGGACAATTCAGCATACTTTTATAGACTTTTAAGGATTAGTTCCTGAATTCTGCATGGTCATTTTAGTACAAAAAGACTGCTTATTCATATTTCCTAAGTTATAGTTGAATTTACTGCTAGATATAAATCCCTACAAATACACATTATTTTGAAAACCAATAATGTAGAGAATAGTACATATAGAGAATATTTAAAGTTTTGCTCTAATTTTTCATCAAAAACTAAGAGAGAACATAAATGGCATTTAGAATAAAATTAGCAAATGACATTAGACTTAGAATTGAAAGTACAGATTTCTTATCTTTCTAGGATCCAATATGGCAAATCTGATAATAAAATTGCCTCATTTTCTGATACTTCCTTTAAACATTTCCTTCAGTAGAAAATGCCTGGGATTTTTAAAAATCAGTTTAGTGACCAGGTAAATTACATGCATGCAGAATTAAAAAAGAGAAATCCATATTCAATTAATTGGCTGCCCCAGATTCGAGATCTAGCTTTGCAAGCAACCTGTCTGTCTCAACGACAGCAGGATATTGCATGGCCTTCACCAAAAAAGGGATGAATTCTAGATCATGGTTGAATAGTTATGATCAAGGACATTTCCAAGAAGTCTTCTTTTAACTTGTGCCTGCTGTGTAGGTGAAATGGGTACTCTGCCTTTCACATTCTGAACCTAATCCTACCCACACACCATAGTAGACAAGGTTTTGTAGAACAATTTATTAGAGTTTTTTCCTTGTTTTCAATATGGATCTCATGGATGTCTTTGCTCTGTCACTACTGACCAGGTCTATCAGGGCTGGGTCATCTTCCTGTCCCACCAGTTTTTTACCTCATCTGGTTTCCTAATTAGCTCCTTAGTGGTTACCTAGCATGGGGACCACCTCTCACTGTGGATGAGTGTAACAGCATATTGCACAAAGGGTCCTTAATCTTCTTCAGTACCACCAGTCTGAGAGTTTAAGACAAAAACTCTGTTACTGCTGTGCGGGAACTCAACACTCCTGTTCAACAAATCAATGTGATTACACAGAAGCTTCTTACTGTTTAAAATATGCATCACCTTTTCAGGCATCATGCGGGAACTCACATCTTTTAATTGGTACAATAATAGCTACTTATCACCTCTTTTGTGTATTATGCTTATCTTGCACTTAGACATTATACTACTTTTACATATTTATACATAACCTGTTATATAGTTCACTTACTTATGCTTACTTAACACAGTACTTATACATAACACAGTACCAATACATTTTACTAACTTATCTATAATACAGCCCATATACATTTTGCAGCTGCTGTGCATGAGATTACAAATGATTTGATTGGTCTCTTTACTTTGTCTAAGGGCTCCACACACACTTTTCAGATAAAACAATTGGTTCCTAATCCAGTGCAGCACAATCTTCTTTATCTATTCCTTGCTGTCTTGGTATTTAGCCTTTCAGCTTCTCTTTTCCCAATTTGAATTTATCTTTCAGTACCCTTTCAGTCCTTGATGCTCCAGATCCAGGCAGGCAGAGTCGAGATGATGGCAGCAACAAAACCCATCCAGTGATCAGCAGCCAAGTTAGTCCAGGAAATCCAAACAACAAGACAGCACGGGACAGAGAGTAGCTATAAGCTTGTCTCACCTCTCTTTTCTCCTGCCTTTTTTTTCTTGAACCATCTGGCTGGGCTTAAAAACCCTCCAGGAGCTGATCTGCTGCAGCTGAAGGTGGACAGCCAGGTGAAACTGGTGAGGGTAATTCCAGCCTGGTCTCTCTCTGAGGGCTCCAATAGAAATAACTAAAGATAGTTTGACTGGGGTACACTATCATGATTCAAAACACCTTACCACACTGCTGGAGCCCATGGGCACTCATTCATACATGGCACTCATCTGTGATATTTGTGCTGCTCCTTCCCTCCCCAGCCTCTTTGTCCCTGTTCCTTTGCTGTAGGCCACCTGCCCCAAAGCCAAGATGGATGAGCAGTGTGTGTGAGCTTTAGCAGAAGCCTGGTCATGTAACTCAGCCCCCCCCCACCTTTGTCTTGATATATCAGGAAAGACCTTGGTGCTTTCTTCTGCTAACCAGCAGAGAGGTGGTGACAAGCACTGGAGTCAAGATGGGGTGGCAGTGGGAACTCAGCACTTCTGTACAACAAATCATTATGATTACACAGAAACTTTAAAATTCTCTAAAATATGCATCACCTCTTTGAGCATCATGCAGGAACTTGCACATCTTCCAGTTTTTACTTAATACCTACTTATCACCTCTTTTGTGTATTTTGCTTACTTATCATCAAGTTACACAATTTGCCTACTTTTACATACCTATGCACAATCTATACAGTTCACTTGCTTAAAAAACTTACTCTATTTTTGCCTAACACAGTACATGCACATTTTACTTACTTACACTTTCTTCACGCAGTACTTCTACTTAACACAGTACTTACACATTTTACCAACTTATCCATAATACAGCAATACACACTTTACTTATACTTTTCACTTCCTAACACAGTACTCATACATTTTACTAACTTATCCATAATACAGCCCATATACATTTTGCAACTGCAGTGCTTGAGATTGTAACTTACTTAATTAGTCCCTCTACTTTGTCCAAGAGCTCTTCAAGCACTTTTCAGGAAATAAGATTGGTTTTAGTCCCATGTAGCACAATCCTTTTTACCTATTCCTTGCTATCTTGATACTTAGCTTATAAGCTTCTTCTTTCCCAATTCAGCACAGTTTACCTTTCAGTCCTTGATGCTCCAGATCCAGGCAAGCAGAGTAGAGATAATGGCAGCAACAAAGCCTGTCCAGTGATCAGCAGCCAAGTTAGTCCAGGAAATCCAAACAACCTAGCAGCAAAGGCTGAGGAACAGCCATAAGCCTTTCCTGCCTCTTCTCTTTCCTTTCTCTCTGAAGCATCTGACTGGGCTTAAAAACCCCCCAGGAGCTGATCTGCTGCAGCTGAAGGTGGATGGCCAGGTGAAGCTTGTGAGGATAATTACAGCCTGGTCTCACTCTGAGGGCTCCAATAGGCATAACTACAGATGGTTTGCTGGGGCACACTATCATGGCTCAAAAAGCCTTACAACAGGTGGGAACACCCCAAGGAGCTACATCTGTCTTCTACCTAAGTTTTATGAAATAGCTTTCATCAATGTTTGTACTGCATCTAGTCTGGAGGCAGCATACAGAGCAGCAGAGTTTCAGAGCTTCACGCAGCTACAACAGCAAATCTGCTTCTGGCCCATGGAAACCAGTGGTTTGTCACCTGCAAACATAAGAAGAGACAGGAGAGAATAGAGCCAGCTGAGAACCTAGGAGAAGTCCAGAGAGAATCACAACTCACTCAGTTCTCCAGAGAAACCACCACAGATACTTCAGGCAAAATGGTTCTGCTTTTTCTCCTATTTTACACCCCTTGGCTGCACATGGACCACTGGCTTCAAAGAAGTACTAGTAGTTCTGCTAGTAGTACATTGCTGATAGTAATGGACATGGTGATTCAGTGAACAGCAGTGGGAGAACAGAGAAATGTACAGCAGCAGTGGTCCAAAGGCAGGGGGAAAAAATGTTCAAAAAGCTACATTTATAGAGAAATGCTACCAAGAGACGTTTATGAACCTAATCCATTGACAAGAGTGGAGAAAGCTGACAATTCCCCTGATACATCACTCAGGATCTGCTTTGATAATGCAGGAATATTGCTGGCTTTGTGCAAGATGTTGGCTGCTATATGGAAGCATACAAAGGAGAATGAGGCTTTTAAAAAATCAAAGCTGTCCATGGAAGAGGCAGTGTAGCATGAATGGCTTAATTTGGAGCAGATTCTCGTTAATGAGGTTTGGAAGGAAAAACTGTCAGACTTGTGTTGATGTGAATTCCTTTAAATTGGTATAAACAACAGGATATTGACCACATCAGTTTTGAGATAGGCCTGACAGGGCATTTTTAGAATTCCCACTTCATTCAAATATTTTATGTCCACACTTGAGACACTAGAAGGAAAAAGTGCCATTTGGGGAACGAATCATTGCACTTGGGAAGGCCTCAAGCTTTCAGTCTCTCAGGGGATGACTAGGGTGAAGAAATCAGTATTTGTCTTTTTTTCTACCATGCCTGTAATTTTTCCTGCCTGCACCTCCACTTCTGTCAGACAGCTCTACCCAAGTGAGTGGATGCTGTTTTGTTACCATTGAAGTCCATATATCTTTGCCAGCTTGGCAGTCATCTGCAATTTAGAACAAGAAGTTGACCAGAGCGCCTTGATATTTGCACCATGGGAACTATTTTTGTTTAATTTCAAAATTGCTATGGCTGCATTAAATGCCAGATGCTTCTTTCTACCTTCTAGTTTCAGTTCAGGTAGTACCTTGACTAGCACATCTTGACTGTAGCTCCATTTTTTCTGTGCCCTTTCTTTTTCCAGCTTAAGTATTTCATTGCACTGGTCATCTTTTCACAATCCAGGCCAATGCAAAACAAATAAATAAGAATGGAGACACAGAGGGCTTCAATATAAGGAGCATTAGTTATATCCAAAGGATTTTTTGCATGGAAAAATTCCCCACACTTCTCTTCCTAGTGATCATCTGCTGGGAGGCAGGTACTCGCTTCAGTATATTCACAGTCTTATCAAACTAGTTTTTTAAACCTTGGAGCATAGTTGTAGCAAACATGTGTAATGAGTTAAAAAGCAGGAGGAGAAGTCAGCTGCTGTGTTCTTCTTGCTCTTCTGTGCTTCTTGGTTGGTAGATGTTAGGGACTGTAAACACAGACTGCATGGGTAATTTCTGGAAAATGAACCCCAAAACCACCCCTAGAGCAAACCGACAACAAAAAAAAGCCACAACAGAAAGTATTTACTCTAAGCCAGTGCAAGCTAATTATGGAAACTCTATGCCAGGCTGTCATAAGCCCCAGAGTGACCACGCACGGCTTCGGGGAGAAGGACCTGTGGTGAGTGTTTCTGTCCCACAGCTATCTTCCTGGCTTACAGCCCATAGCTGTGTGCTATTGTGATTGAAGCCATGAATAAAAATCTCTTTCCTCTCCAATTTTTACAATATGTGAATCTCAGTGGCAACCCAGAGCTAACCTCATGGGCCCCTGGGGAGGTCAGGCTGATGAGGTCAGGTAATGATGAGAATTCATGTTTGCTGTAATTGTGATTTTTTTTCTTGTGTAAAATAACTCAGCTCAATAAAGATGCACAGCTATTGTTGAACCTACATAAACTCTTTCATACTCATCAATAAAATGGTTTGGGGGGCATGTGGTAGATGTAGCTTCTCTGGAACTAGTTCAGTATTTAATTACTGCTAATGTACATGCTGACATTGTGTCTAATTCAATTTGCAAAAATATAAAGTGCCTTTTAAGGGGAACTTGTATATGGTTAGATGAATGTGTAAGCCAGATGCCTCTGTAATTCCTTTCAATGACATTAATTTGATATGTTGAATTGTTATTTACAGACTCTAGTTCCATATAAAAGAGAATAAACCTCAGAGAAGTAACCATGGTAAGTGCTTTTAGGAGTTTGCTGGGTTTTTTCTGTGCAGTAGCATTGAGAAATGCTGATGTCTCTTTATATTTCGTCCTCAGCCTTCTAACTTCATCAATACCATTACACAGAAATATCACACACTGACAAATAATAAAAACACCAAAAGGAAGAATACCCATAGAAATTACTGAGATTGGTTTTATTCACTTATTACAGTAGTTCAATGGGTGTCAGACTCAGTAACAGTGAAATAAAGAGAATTTAGGTTTTAATGCATCACAAGCGTAACACCAAAGTAATGTACTAGTATCACAGCTTGGCCTCTGACAGTCCTTTTTTAATTGTTTTGTGTAACTTGATGCACATGTGGTCATCCAGGTTGCTGCAAGATCAAGCAGACTACAAAACCCAGCCCAACCTTTTCTGTAGACAGTCAATTTGATATGGGGAATAAGTGTGCCATTTTTACATTCCCAAGCTGCAGAGCTAACCTCAGTTTTGAAAACTTTCCATATATTTTGCTTTCTGTATTTTATTTCCCCGGAGGCAATATAGCTTTAACTCTCTCAGACTGACTGCATCCCATTCAGCTGGATTAATCTTAAATCTGACTATTATTAATGAACTTGAATTTGGAGAGTGGTTTAGTCACAAAATGGGCTCAGGCAGCAGCAAAATCACCCTCATGTACAGCAAGCAAGTCAAACAAAGAGTGAATGCTGAGGGTATACCTGGGTTAGTTAAAAACACTAATGTATTAAAATTATAAAAATGCTCCTTGGAAATTCTAGGAAAATTTCTCCTCTTGCATCCAGTGGTGTGTACTGTCACTGGAAAAGGTTATGTTAAAATGCATTTGTAGAACAAAGCAGTTGGTCCCAGGGAAATGACACCCACCCAAGATGCATTGCTGGGAATTTTTACTTTGGAGTCATTCTAGCTTTGTTGCATGGTCTGGATGCCCATTAGAGGCCATAGAGGTATGACAGGAAAGGCATGGTGGGTGGGTATAGCCAGGAGATCAGCACCAAAAGCACATTTTGGATCTGAACTGCCAGTGTAGGTGCACTCCTGAGGCCCAGTGAGCCAGGAGCTGCCCATAAAATTATGGGAAGCTCAGCCGTGGCACTGGAGTTTCCCAGGAATTAAGAGCGGGACAGATCGGTTGGTTTGAAGTCAAAAGGTAAATAACAGGTATGAAAAGCAGCCAAAGAATGTGCAAGAGAATAGAAGATAGTAACAAAACAAGTCTTAGGTAAGGTACTCAGAAATAATGAAAAATGTATGGGGAAAAGCTAAAGGCAAAGGAAATACTTTCCTTAACAATTAATTATGTTATTGTCCTCAGAAAGGCATGCTCATTTGGAAAAATCCTGTAAAAAATCTAAACCATTAAATGGGAAAGGCTCCACCTACCCATAAGAAACATGCAACACTTTTCCTTTGCACAGAATATCTGAGTGAAGAAGTTGTAAACATAGATTCTGTTGAACATTTTTTGTCTGGTTTGCCCCTCATAAAGTGATAAGTACTGGGGAAAGAAATGAGCCTTATCTGGTTTGCTACCCGCCTAACCATTATCATCTGGCATCAGGTAAAGAAATGAGCCTGAAAGAGTGAAGGATAGGTGCAGATGCTGGAATTCAGCGAGGTCAAAGAAGTCACACGGATGGATGAAAGGAGGGAGAAATTCTCTTAATGCTTGTTTTTAAATGAGCAGCTCTAGCAGCAGGAGAAGCAGCAGAGCGTGCTTCGCCAGAGGACTTGTCTCATGGCTGGATTCTCAGGTGTCTAATAAAGTAGAAGCAGTGATCTGAGGTTTTTTCTCTCAGGTGGGCTATTCATAATATTTATCAGGTGCAATTTCCTATGATTGATGGGTTGGGCTAATGTCAGGGGCCTCTCCTTGATTAGGGTGTTTTTAAAAACATCTCCCTTTAACTTGTTAGGCTACTCCCATAAAAACTGGTTGAGTCTTAGTATCACTGTGGTTTTGCTCTTCATATCAAATTTGATTGAAATAACTAAATGGTTTGAAAATTAGTGTGTTGAAGTGGGGTGTAGTGGAGGTAAGGAGCAAGGAGATAAACAGGACCAAACAGTCTGATACAAAAAGATTGTAGAATTTTTTTTTTTTTCCTTTAGAAACCAGGCTGAAAAAAATAGATAGGAATAAGCTCTCAAAGAACGTTATTTCTAGATTTTTGGCATTTTTCATTTTAATTCAGTTACTAGAGATTGAATGAAAAATTAAGTGTACCACTCAAAAAATGTGCAGCTGCTGCATGTTATTATTTGGGTGGTTTGCATTATTTTTTTTTTCTGGAGTTTGATAAAGGAGGTGAATTTAACTGCCTCCCCCTTTGCGTTCCTCACAGAAATATGAAAGTGCATCTTTAAATGATATGTTTTGAACAAGAAGAGACTGCTGCCATGGCATTGGGAGCTGAAGAAGAATACCTGCTTGACTGAGCTGCCCTTTTCATCCAGGGTAGTGTGAGACAAACTCACTGAATCAAAGCCTGAGCTCCAGATGCCTTGTACAGTTGGAGATGGCTTATTGCCAACGAGTTTCCAAAGCAAACAAGGAAGAGCAAATTTGCGTAGCATGAAGTGCAGCCACACAGTGAGGCAGTGAACAGGGTGGTTCCCTTCAGCATGGAAGGGAACGTTAAGTACTTTAATATAATGTTGTTTTAGTCAGAGCCTGAAAGAAAAAATATAATTTTCAACTCTGATCTTAAACTACTCTGAGCTTAACCAAGTTAGTCAATGACATTTTGGCTGGGGCTGATGTTATTCAGTGTTTGTGGCTTACTTTAAGACATGTCTCCATGACTTAGAGTGGTTTCTGATATCACAGAATCAGAGAATCATAGAACAGTTTGAGTTGGAAGGGACCTTAAAGACCATCTCATTTCAACCCCCTACCATGGACAGGGATGCCTTCCACAAGATCAGGCTATTCAGAGCCCCATCCAGCCTGGCCTTGAACACTGCCAGGGAAGGGGCATTCACAACTTCTCTGGGAAACCTGTTCTTGTGCCTCACTACCCACACAGTAAAGAATGTTTTCCTTGTATCTGATCTAAGCCTACTCTCAGTTTAAAAACATTCTCTCTTGTCCTCTCACTATGCACTCTTGTAAATAGGCTCTCATCAATAACCAAGCTGGATCACTGAAGTAGATTGGAAGCAAATTCTAGATCAGACTAGCTGGGCCCAAACAGATTCAAATGCCTTTGGCAATAAACCATAATTGACAAGATCCGCAGGTCCATGCAGTTGGCTATTTCAGCTAATAAGATGACTTTTAATCTCCAGCTAAGTGTACAGAGATTGCATGTAGGAAAACCCTGGATATATCTATTGGAGTAAGATGCTTTTCATGTCTGGTACAGTGAAGGAATAATAGTGTTGAAAATAAGTGTGATCTAAGAGAAGATTTTTGTGTTGTTCTGCCTGCTTGCCATGTGTGCTTATCAATTTCAGGAGTGGTCTTTTGTGAATGCTGAAAAGAGTTCCCACCTTGTCACTTTCTTTGGTGATACCGTTGGACACAATGTCTTAAAGGTCTTTTCCAATGTAACCACTCTATGATTCTATGATATGAAAGCTGTCTGACCTCTTCATCTGTCTGCCACAGAAGCACCTGGCTATGGTTCACAGTTTAGAAAACTCAGTTCTTGTTATTTGTGAATTTACTGCTGAGAGGTCTGTTGAAAAAGAAAAATAAATTAATATATCAGCTCTATAGCAGCCCATCTGGGAATTTTATAACAGTATTTCATCTTCACAGGAATAACTGTGGAGGACTGCAGATTGAAAACAATGGCTTCAGTTTGTTACAGCTGAGGTCTGGGTAGCAGGAGACTTAGTACAGGATAAAAATTTGATATGTGAGGCTATGATTCATTCAGAGACCATAGCTCCCTTCTGTACCCTCCTCCGCCTGGTTATCCATTGAGCTAAATAAAATAAACCGCAGAAACTTAATGAGAAACAAATGTTGTTGCTGAGTTGGTCTGCAGTGGGAAGCCAAACTGTAGAAATTACTTCGTTACTGTTTCAGTCACTTTTTTTTTTTTTTAAAGGTAGTTAAATAATTCTGAGTTCTCTGTGAGTCATGAACTTTGGGAACCTCATCATAGGACTGACCCGTGTCCTACATGAAGGCTTGGTCAAGACAAGATGAAATTAAAGGCAGCAGCATAGTCTCTGGGATCAGAGTGAGATGCTTCCAGTGGAAGACATGAGCATCTTTGGACAAGTAGCGAAAAGGATGTTTGTTACTTACAGCACATAGCAGCACTGCTCCTGCAAACTGGGTACATGAGGCTCTCTGGTAATTGCTTACTGTGACTGTTTGGGCAAAGGGCAATCCAGAGAAGTGCTAAAGCAGCGTGATCTGTCTCCCTGTGTTGGATAGAGGTGCTCCCTGCAGAAGTGTGCTGGAATCTTTGGCATTGAACCAACTACCACATGCAATAAGGTGCCTCAAAGTTGGGCAATAAGGTGCACCTTCACCAAGATTTTTGCAGCTCTCTTGAATCCTTAAAAGGATTCAAGTGTCAGTTGCTGGGTAGAGGAGCAAATGCCATTTCAGAGGGACCTGAAGGGAGATTACTGAGCTGCCCAGTACGGCTCTAAAGGAAAGGGTGTGAATGGTTTAAATTGTGTTGGGCCCCAGCTTTCAGTTAATTCTCTTTTTATTATCTTAAGAAGTATCAAAACATCAAACCCACTCCAAATTAATATTTTAATTTTTGATCTTTTGTTTTGGCAAGGCTTGCCATAGTGATTCTAATCATATACATGGTGAAAACAATGCCTACTAGTTTCTGGAGCATACATGTATTACCAAAATGTACATATTTAGGTCTTTACTTCTGTTTGAGGAAGCAATAGTTTTGGAAACAAAAGGCTAGTACATCAATTTTCCATTCTGCTTATTAGGGCACTGGTTTTTTTACTTTGTTAAAAATCAAAGATTAACACACTCTTATCTTTAAACTACAGATTTCTCTCATATTTTTATTCCCACTCCTCTCCTAATGCTGCATAGTACATAAAGTTTTAACTTGTGCACATTGGTGCCACCTGATCCCAAAGTGTCTGTATGTTTTTTTCTACTGTTCTGTCTGCTAAGCGATTGCTATTTTTATGGTGCAGCAGTTTAGAGTCAGTTAGGTTACAATTCAAGGTGTACCCATTTTAGACAGGGTATATATAT